>OZ002732.1:6818896-8018896 GCA_963924305.1 Polygonum maritimum
CGAAAAAATAGTTAACTTCACTTCTCGGGACATTACGAGATTTATATTAAAAGGAAATATTTTTCTTTATATCGAGAAGTAAATTAAATATTAATTTAATTTGTGTTCGCTCGTCTTAAAATCGCGCATAAATTAGGTCGGGTCCCCGAATCGTCATAGAGCCGAGAAACAATTTCCGTAGGACGCAATCCTCGAAAATCCAAGGCAAGTGGTTTGGTTCTTTTCTTCACGATTTCGTACATGCAAGTGGATGGTTCTCTTGCTCTTTACGATTAAACGTAAATTTTCTTCTATTCCGTTTAATATCTATATAATTGTTGGGAACACCTTGGTTGCTAATAAAACAAACCTAGGATTATTATTGTTAGAGATAATGACCTCTCTGTTCATATTGTTATTATTCCTGTACTACGCTAGTACTTGGACTTAGGACCGTTTGTTTGCGGCCTTTATGTGTTTAAATGTCTCGTTTGAGACTTTGCTATGGACTAGGATAGTCATTAGGGGTGAGAGACTCGTCTCTGCTACACCTCTTAAAAAGATGTATTAGGATGTACCTATACCCTAATACTGGGTCATGACTCTGCCTGCTCTACAAGCGTAGAGAGGTGACAACACCCTAGCTAGGTGTTAAGGACTCCGTCCTTCTTTGATGTGGCCCTTGACCCGTTTTGGGTTGCTACATCTAAAAATCGATAACTGAATGCACTTTTTGTCATTAATGAAAGATAAGTGCCCTATGCACAAATAATTAATGAACGAGGGTGGTGAGTACACCATTCTAGCTCCCGGCTTGAATATTCCAGTCGACGGAGGCTTTTCAAAATTTAATGTGAATTAATAAAGTTCCCAACAATATATCCTTTCCTTTCATAATCCCTGAAAACCGTATTCTATCTTCCAGAAGAAGCATTATATGCCTTTCCATTTAAATTCTCATATACCATTCTCCTAAAAATATCCCGACTCTCGTCACCAACAAAATCCCATTTAATTAGCCTTTCTTTTAGAACCAAGTCACGTTCTACCACTTGCTTAGTCTCGCGTTAGACTAATACCACTTTCTTTCTTCCCGACATTGGTCGGCTGGTATTTCTTGCTTTTATGGAAATATCAGGGAACAAGGATAAGGTCATTGAAGGCTGAAGACGAAGTCGTAGCTTGATCATGGAAGGACTAGAAGAAGCACTTTTGGAACGTTCTGTATTTATTATTATGATAAACTACCGTTTTGTATAATACTAGAAGGGTGATAATCTTTTGGAGCAAACGAACTACTTGTAATAACATTTCTAATTCCGCACTCTTTTCCATATTTACGAATGAATTCCCCGTTACGATAATGTTTCTGTGCAAATAACGAGCCTTGGGTGACTTTGGATGGAGAAAAACCGAGGTCACTGGCAGTAATACCCAGAGTACTAAATTGGGGTGTTACAGTTGTGGTATCAGAGCCAAAGGTTTTCCTAGTCATTCCTTTACTTCCTTCGGACGAGTTCTTGTAACAGAATTCAAGGATTTGTCGTTTCAAACCTTCTCGATCGTTAGACGCAAAAGATTTCATCTTTTAAGCGTTCTTACTCTTTTGCACATGGATTTGCAATCTCGAATACTAACCCTCTCTTTCCCTGTTTAACAGGAAGATGGTAGTATTTACGAGGAGTCTCACTCGCCTCATAGCGAACGCAAGGCAAGAGTATGAGGAGAATGAGGAGCTATTGGCCAACTGGCCAGAGGACCCGACTTTGGAGGCTCCGGACTTGTACCTGGATGATCTTTATGAGGGAGAGGCCGCGGGAGAAGCCGCAGGAGAGGCCGCGGGAGAGGCGGCCGCGGTGAACCCCGAGGCGGAGGAGGATCCGGAAGAGGACCCGGAGGAGGAGGATCCGGAAGAGGACCCGGAGGAGGAGGATCCGGAAGAGGACCCGGAGGAGGAGGATCCGGAAGAGGACCCGGAGGAGGAGGACCCAGAAGAGGATCCGGGGGAGGAGGATCCGGAAGAGGATCCAGAGGAGGAAGTGGCTCCAGTCGAGGAGCCTGCTCAGGAACAACCACCCCTGCTGGTTCCAGAGCAGGGACCGCCACCACCTCCGACACCAGACCCGGTCCAGTACGATTTTTCAGGAGGTTCTCAGCATGGAGAACCTAGTTTCCAAGACTCCTCCGCGCCGACGGTTATGCCTGATCAGTTGTCGACTGAGATGGAATGGCCGGGGGTCCACCCCTGGGGTTATATGCCGGACTCTTCTTTCTACCCACCGCCTCCACCTCCACCACCGCCAGCTGAGGGGCCCTCCAACTGGATCCCTCCGGCATCTACATACCCTCCGATGTACGGCCTCACTTGGACCCAGCGGGCTCAGATGGGGCCTATCACTCCTCAGATTATCATGCCGAAGTTCGAAGACCTGTACGCAGACAAAGCAGTGTGGGACGCAGCGATTGGAGCAGAGAAGGCCAATCTCAACCAACTCAGGGCTGAGGCCCAGGAAGCTCAACGTCGCGTTGATTGGATCAACCAACGGCGATCGCAGGCAGACATGATCCTCGACCATTTTGGTCAGATCCTACGACCCGAGCTCTTTGAAACTGGATTCCTCGACAAGTACTGCTACCCACCTCAGTAGTTCTATCTAGGTTTTCTCGTCTGTACCATAGCTAGGTCTATGACGTTGTCCGCTGTTCGAACTCAGTAAGGGTTGTGCTTTTGTTATATATATCCCTCGGTGTAGGAGAAACTCGACCCTATTTTTGGTACTGCTCGAAGGGTCGAGTCGGCTACGGTTATGCTACTACGACTTGTATGTAGATATAATCGTACTTCCTTCCGAACAGACTATGTTGTATATTTAGCCTGGATGGCACTATGAATATATAATCCTCTTTTGAGTAATCTTGCCTTAAGTATTAAGGAATTCAATCGATTGCGACTCTCTTGTTCAGATGGTTAACACACGTGGAACAAACCGAAGTGCCCCGACCATACCTAATCTTCAAGAAGAAGAAGAGGAGAACGAGTCTAGAGCCGAAGGTTCTGGAGTTAATCGAGTCCAGGATCCTCGTCCAACAACCACGTTGGATCCTGCGACCTTAGAAGTTATTAAGAATATGTTCCAACAGATGATCCAGGCAGCCGTCCCGCCTCCTGCTGTACCTCAGGCCAACGCCGACAGAATGAATCCGCCCGTGGGCCGAAGAGAAGATGACTGTCATGCCCAGGATGACGGGTCCAACTATTCTAAGGCGCTCAAAACTTTCGCCTCGCTGAAGCCAGAAACCTACAATGGCCTTGGGGATCCAGCTAAAATCTCCTACTGGTTCACTCACATCGAGAGGCTGCTGCGGAATGTCAGATGCACTGAGACTGAGAAGGTGCACCTCGCGGCCTTGCAGCTGAGAGATGGTGCTAGTGAATGGTGGGAGAACTCTCGTTTGTCTGATCACCCGATGCTGAGTTGGGACATGTTCAAGGACAAAATGATGTCCCGATTCTTCTCTGAATCCATGAGAGACGAGAAACAGGAAGAGCTTCTCTACCCTAAGGTCGAGGGTTTGTCAGTGCTGGAGAGAGCCACTAAGTTTAATCAGTTGTTGCAGTATGCTGGACCCGAAGTTTCCACTGAGGCTCAGAGGATCCGTCGCTTTCACAAGTGGATGGACCCCACACTGAGGCCTTGGATGGAACAACGGGAGTTTCTGACCCTAGAGCAGTATGTTGATGCTGCCTATCGCCTGGAAAAGTCCTTGAAGGAGGCTGATAAGAAGAAACATGGAGGTGGAAGGTCTCAGGGGTATAGTGGATTCAAGAGACCTGCATCACCTCAAGGGTCTAACTGGTCAAAGAAAGGCAAATCGAATTCAGCTTCGACGAATCTCTTTCATGGGTCTGGACAGCGTAAGGGTTCCCCAACCTGCTTTAACTGTGGAGAGCAGGGTCACATCAACAGGTATTGTACTAAGAGTCAGAAGAAGTGCTTTACCTGCGGAAAGGAGGGACATATGCGCCTCTACTGTCCGCAAGGCAAAGACAGATCAGGTCAGACCAGAAATGCATCAATGGCTCAGAGTAACAGAGTTCCGAGTAGGTCAGGAGGGACGACGTCTGTACAGTCCACTGCTCAGAACAAGGGAAAAGCACCTGCGACTTCCCAAGGGCAAGGACAGCGTCTCTACGAGATGCGTCGTAGTGATGAGCCAAATGCCCCGGTCTGCCAAGGTACATTATATGTCCGTTCGACTACTGCTTTCTTGTTATTTGATTCTGGTGCAACGCATTCCTTCATTTCTGAAAGATGTGTAGAACTGTTAGGCTTAGAATGTCGGGACATCTGCGAACCCTTTGTGGTGAATCTCCCTAATGGAGAGAAGCTTGTAGGGACAAAGCAGCTTAGCAATTTCCCTATAAGCATTCAAGGTCGGAAATTTAACTCCGACTTGATATGCATTCCCATGGCTCCGTACGACATCATCTTAGGGATGGACTGGTTACTTCGTCACGAAGCTGTAATAGATTTTAAGGAACGGACAGTAACCATTAATTCAGGAGGTAAGCATGTGTGCAAGTTCAAGGGGAGACGTGAAGAAGAGAACGGAAAATTGATCAACGCCATGAAAGCTGTAAAATTGCTCCGACAAGGGAATGTTGGATATTTGTGCTATTTGGAACCAGTAAAGAAGAAAGTTGTCGGTGTTCAGGAAATTCCAGTGGCTAGAGAATTTCCAGATGTGTTTCCCGAGGAACTCCCAGGTTTGCCACCCCAACGTGACTTGCAATTCACGATTGATCTAGAGCCCGGAACTACACCCATCTCGAAGGCACCGTACAGAATGGCACCGATCGAGATGAAGGAACTCAAGAGTCAGTTAGAAGAGTTGTTGGAGAAAGGTTTCATTAGACCTAGTGCGTCGCCATGGGGAGCACCTGTGCTATTCGTAAAGAAGAAGGATGGGACCTTCCGTCTGTGCATCGATTATAGGGAACTGAACAAGGTCACCATCAAGAACAAGTACCCTCTGCCGAGAATAGATGATCTACTAGATCAATTGCGAGGTGCCAAGGTGTTCTCCAAAATCGACCTGAGGTCAGGATATCACCAGCTTCGGATTCGTGAGGAGGACATCCCAAAGACTGCTTTCCGTACTCGTTATGGACACTACGAGTTCGTGGTGATGCCGTTCGGATTAACAAATGCACCTGCGGTATTCATGGATTTGATGCATCGTTGCTTTCACGACTACCTTGATAAGTTCGTGGTTGTCTTCATCGATGACATCCTGATCTACTCTACCAGTGAAGCCGAGCATGAAGAACATCTGAGGATCACTCTGCAAATTTTGCGAGAAAATAAGTTATATGCCAAGCTGTCCAAGTGCGAGCTTTGGTTGAAAGAGGTGGCATTCCTAGGCCACGTAATCAACCAAGAAGGAGTGATGGTAGACCCCCAGAAGATTAAGGCAGTCTCTGATTGGAAGCAACCGAAAAATGTCAAGGAAGTACGCAGCTTCCTTGGACTTGCTGGATATTATCGTAGATTCGTAGAGGGATTTTCTAAAATCGCTCTGCCAATGACCAAGCTACTCCGAAAAGACCACAAGAAATTTGTGTGGGATGATAAGTGTGAGGAGAGCTTTCAGGAACTAAAGAGACGTTTGACTAGTGCCCCAATCTTGACACTGCCAAATGGACATGAGGGGTATGTAGTGTACAGTGACGCCTCTAAGCAAGGTCTAGGATGCGTGCTAATGCAAAATGGGAAGGTCATTGCCTATGCGTCTCGTCAACTCAAGCCCTACGAAGTGAATTACCCTACACATGATTTAGAGCTAGCAGCTGTGGTCTTCGCTTTGAAAATCTGGCGTCACTACCTATATGGTGTGAGGTGTCAGATCTTCACTGACCACAAAAGCTTAAAGTATGTGTTCACGCAGAAAGAGCTGAATATGAGGTGGTTAGAGCTGATTAAAGACTACGACATCGAGTTACTCTACCACCCAGGGAAAGCCAATGTGGTGGCAGATGCCTTGAGCCGTAAAACAGCTCAAGAAGGCTTGATCTCGATGTTGACTGCACAACCGAAACTACAAGAAGAGTTGATACGAGGAGGGATAGAGGTTTGGTTCGGGAGACAACAGGGTAGTCTAAACACTCTAGAGATTCGACCTACCCTGCTCGACCAGATCAAGGAGAAGCAAGCAGACGATATCGTGTTAATCAAGATTAGCGGCGAAGTGCAGGAGGGTAAGGCACCGGGATTCATCATACAGGATGATGGGTCATTGTGGTTCAGAGATCGCATCTGTGTACCTGCTGTGGATGAGCTTCGAAAGACCATATTGAAGGAAGCGCATTCATCAGCCTATTCTGTCCACCCAGGGGCAAGCAAAATGTACAAAGACTTGCGCAAGGACTTTTGGTGGCCGAATATGAAACAAGAGGTAGCAGGTTTTATTCTGAAATGCCTGGTCTGCCAAAAGGTGAAGATTGAGCATAGAAGACCGGGAGGAAAATTACAGTCGCTGCCAGTGCCGGAATGGAAATGGGAAGACATCGCGATGGACTTCGTCACAGGACTGCCCAAGACTCGAGGGCAGAAGGACGCTATTTGGGTGGTCGTGGACCGACTCACCAAGAGCGCTCACTTCTTAGCAATCAAGATGACGTGGGGAGTCCAAAAGCTAGCCGAAGTCTTCATCCATGAAATTGTCCGCCTCCATGGTACTCCAAAGACCATTGTCTCTGATCGAGATGGTCGGTTTACATCCAGATTTTGGGAGGAACTCCATAAGGCAATGGGAACCCAGTTAAAGTTCAGTACCGCTTTTCATCCTCAAACAGATGGGCAGTCTGAAAGAACAATTCAAACCCTTGAGGATATGCTTCGAGCCTGTGTTCTAGATCGCACAACGAGTTGGGATGTCAGCCTGAGCCTGATAGAGTTCACCTACAACAACAGCTGGCACTCAACCATTAAGATGGCTCCTTTTGAAGCCCTGTATGGACGAAAGTGTCGTTCGCCGATTTGCTGGGATGACAGTGCGGATAAGGTGCTGTTAGGACCCGAACTAGTCGAGAGGACCGCTGCAGAAGTCGCTTTGATTCGCCAGAGGATGTTGACTGCTCAGAGTCGACAAAAGTCGTATGCTGACCTGAAGCGACGAGAGGTTGAATTCGCAGTAGGCGACAAAGTTTTCGTGAAAGTATCTCCTTCCAAGGGAGTGTTCCGGTTTGGAAAACGAGGAAAACTTAATCCTCGTTACGTGGGTCCTTTCGAGATACTCGAAAGGGTAGGCAAGCTAGCCTATCGCCTTGCACTACCACCGTCAGCACATCCCGTTCACAACGTCTTTCATGTGTCGCTCCTACGTCAGTATGTACCCGATGACTCTCATGCGCTTAATTATGATGACGTGGAGATTCAGCCGAATGGTACCTACGAGGAGAGGCCTGTGAAGATTTTAGAGCGACGAGTAAAGAAGCTTCGCAACAAGGAAGTACCCTTAGTTAGGGTGTTGTGGTCGAAAAATGGTGGCGAAGAGACCACGTGGGAAACATGGGAAACCGAGCTAGAAATGCAGAAGCGTTTCCCGGAGTTGTCATAGGTTGACTTAAAGAACCAGACGTTCTTTAAGGGGGTACTAGCTTTAGTTCACTTCGTGGTAACTAAGTCCTTGTGAGCGGTAGTTGTTCTTCTGTGCATCGTACCCTAGAATTTCCTAGTTTCGAGGACGAAACTATTTTTAAGGGGGTACTGTTGTAATAACCGCTATTTTTATAAATAAGGGAAATAAAGTTTTCTTAAAATCCTTATTCGTACAACTATCAAAAAGTCGTCAATAGTAAATTCCTCGCCCAATTAAGTGTAAAACACGTTCAAATTCAATTATGGAAAAACGAGCCTTTATATTAAATTATTATTTTAAAATAAATTGTTCAAGAATATAAGAAGATTGAATTAAGAAAAAGAAATCTTAATTAAAAAGAAAATAACAAGTAACAAGTACAATAATTGGGTAGTTAATTATTTTTATAATTAATTAAACTCAATCTATTAATAGCCCTAAAATAAAAAGGGAGAGTAGGGGAAATAAGTGGGACTCGAACCCCCGACTTCTCCGACCCCTTTTCTTTCCCTTACCAGTTGAACTACGGGAATTTCTTGCGGGGTTAGGGAGATACAACCTTCTTGAAGCCGTTTTTCTTGACTTAACCAAAGCTTGACCAGATTTTTATCATATTCTTCTCAATTGCTACTTGACAACGCAGCCAGTTCTGCCAGTGAGAAAAATTTGGTGAATCTATCCTGTACTTCCCCCATCATTACCCTCACTCCCCTCCCTTTCCACCATCCTTATTTAAAATTTCAAAGCTCCCCTTCAACCATGTTGTCCATTTCGATCCAGATAAATCCCTGATCACCCCATCTCCTTCCCCCATCAACCTCAGCCGGAAATCCGTCCCAAAAACGCCTAAAAACCGACAACATCGCAAGCTGTTTTTTTTCTTTCCTTTCCCCTGCATCGGTTGCTTCCGACGGGGAACCGAGGCCGCCGCCACGCTCGTCGTCGCCACCCCGCTCGTCACCGTCGCCCGTCCCCGCTCGTCACCGTCGCCCGTCTCCGCTCGTCCCCGTCTGTCCGCCCTGCTCGTCGCCGCCGCCCATCGCCAGGTGCCGGCCGAAGGTGTTGCTGTCGGCGCCGAGCGTAGCCGTCGTCGTTGTTGCCGGTGCCGTCGTGTGCTACTGTCGGTTGTCGTTGCTGCTGTGTGGCTGCGTGAAACAAGAGGGTGAGCAACCTTCCTTCTTTTGTGTTTTGTTTGGTGTTTGGGCCAACTGGACGGATCCACTAAAATTATAGGAAGAGAGAATTTGGGCCATAGCTAAGTAGTAAAAATGGAAGGCCTTTTATTACTAGCAGATTCATGTATAAACCCCACCAAAGATGCTAACCACTTAATATAAGGTTACTAGTCACGTAATAAAACTGGGTAACTATTTAATTAAGGGGCCCATTTAATTTAACCCACTAGCTTAATCACTCGTTGCATGCGAAAGACGACCGTACACTACATTGCAAATGGTCCACTCAACTAAATATTTATTTATTTAAATTACTTTTATGGTGAAATATTAAGTTGTTAATATTAAAGTTTTAAGATCATTTTATAAAGGATATAAGGTAATATTTTTGGTAATCGTTGAGTAATAATTTTACATCATCAACGAAAAAATAGTTAACTTCACTTCTCGGGACATTACGAGATTTATATTAAAAGGAAATATTTTTCTTTATATCGAGAAGTAAATTAAATATTAATTTAATTTGTGTTCGCTCGTCTTAAAATCGCGCATAAATTAGGTCGGGTCCCCGAATCGTCATAGAGCCGAGAAACAATTTCCGTAGGACGCAATCCTCGAAAATCCAAGGCAAGTGGTTTGGTTCTTTTCTTCACGATTTCGTACATGCAAGTGGATGGTTCTCTTGCTCTTTACGATTAAACGTAAATTTTCTTCTATTCCGTTTAATATCTATATAATTGTTGGGAACACCTTGGTTGCTAATAAAACAAACCTAGGATTATTATTGTTAGAGATAATGACCTCTCTGTTCATATTGTTATTATTCCTGTACTACGCTAGTACTTGGACTTAGGACCGTTTGTTTGCGGCCTTTATGTGTTTAAATGTCTCGTTTGAGACTTTGCTATGGACTAGGATAGTCATTAGGGGTGAGAGACTCGTCTCTGCTACACCTCTTAAAAAGATGTATTAGGATGTACCTATACCCTAATACTGGGTCATGACTCTGCCTGCTCTACAAGCGTAGAGAGGTGACAACACCCTAGCTAGGTGTTAAGGACTCCGTCCTTCTTTGATGTGGCCCTTGACCCGTTTTGGGTTGCTACATCTAAAAATCGATAACTGAATGCACTTTTTGTCATTAATGAAAGATAAGTGCCCTATGCACAAATAATTAATGAACGAGGGTGGTGAGTACACCATTCTAGCTCCCGGCTTGAATATTCCAGTCGACGGAGGCTTTTCAAAATTTAATGTGAATTAATAAAGTTCCCAACAATATATCCTTTCCTTTCATAATCCCTGAAAACCGTATTCTATCTTCCAGAAGAAGCATTATATGCCTTTCCATTTAAATTCTCATATACCATTCTCCTAAAAATATCCCGACTCTCGTCACCAACAAAATCCCATTTAATTAGCCTTTCTTTTAGAACCAAGTCACGTTCTACCACTTGCTTAGTCTCGCGTTAGACTAATACCACTTTCTTTCTTCCCGACATTGGTCGGCTGGTATTTCTTGCTTTTATGGAAATATCAGGGAACAAGGATAAGGTCATTGAAGGCTGAAGACGAAGTCGTAGCTTGATCATGGAAGGACTAGAAGAAGCACTTTTGGAACGTTCTGTATTTATTATTATGATAAACTACCGTTTTGTATAATACTAGAAGGGTGATAATCTTTTGGAGCAAACGAACTACTTGTAATAACATTTCTAATTCCGCACTCTTTTCCATATTTACGAATGAATTCCCCGTTACGATAATGTTTCTGTGCAAATAACGAGCCTTGGGTGACTTTGGATGGAGAAAAACCGAGGTCACTGGCAGTAATACCCAGAGTACTAAATTGGGGTGTTACATGTACTTCCAAGGGGCTGGCTTGCCGCCAGCCTCTCGCTCGTTACGCTCATCGCTACCTATAGTGCTGAACGGAACCTAAGCTACATACTTTACTTTACTTTATAACCCAGTGGAGTTCCCCTTCCGGAGAATCTGGGGGGTCAGGATGGGGGCACCCCTGGCTTACGCAAAGGGGGTGCGCCCGAAAGACCCAAAGAAAAGAAAAGAAAACTGAAACTCAGTTATGTGCCAATCATAACTGAATTTAGTTAAAATGCACCAAAATTGATGTAGGGGTCATATCCAACTCAAAGGCACCTATAGCGCTGAACGGAACCTAAGCTACATGTAAATTTATAAATTGTTTCTTTTAATAATGCGTATATAAAAATTTGTGATTAAATGCATAATATTAATTACTTTTTCATTCTCATTATTTTTCTATATTTTATGTTCTTATAACAAAATCGTTTTCTTTATTATGTAATACGTACTATTGTTAAGATAAATGTGTCATAATAGCATTTAAAATAAAAATAATCTATCATATTCAACTTGAAAAATAATATGTAACTACCTTTGCATTAGAACCTAGCTAGCCAACTAATTTTTTTAAATTATCTATACAATAACTAAAAGGTGAAAAAATAATTCTCATGTGTGATAGATTCATAATTTAGAGGCTTTTTAACCATTGAGTTATACATAAATATATAAATAATTTTGAAATATAAGTGTATATAAAAATTTGTGACCAAGTACATCATATTGATTACTTTTTTCATTTTGAATATTTTTCTATGTTTTACGTTCTCATGTAAAAATAGTTTTTTGTATTAGGTAATATTAATAGTAACATAAATGTATTATGAAGACATTTACTATATATAAATATAGTTTTCAAATGATCACTTTTTGTGTTCACTTTTTAGTTTTCTATAGGAAACAAAATACTAATTTATACATGTCTAATACAATAGTTTGTTTTTTTAAACAATTATACCTTTTTTATTTACTTCTTAATGCTCAATAATGTTTCATGATGACATTACATACCCCCTATTAGCACAAAATTATAAATATAGTTTTATATTTTATATGAGACATAAAACACTAATTGTTATACATTTCTACTACAATAGTTTTTTCTAAGACAAAATTTATAGTTTTCAATATCAATATAGTTTTCAAATGATCACTTTTTGTATTCAATTTTTAGTTTTCCATGTGAAACAAAATACTAATTTATACATTTCTAATGCAATAACGTGTTCTTTCAAAAGATAACTTTTTGACAAAAAAATATAGTTTTCAAATAATCATTTTTTGTGTTTACTTTTTGGTTTTTTATATTAAACAACATACTAATTTTTATACACTTCTAATACAATATTTAATCTTTCAAATAACTATCTCTTTATTATTCCACCAATAAAATACCTATCTCTTTATTTAATTTTTATGCTTATTATTGTGACATGGGAGCATTAAATATCACCATGTACACAAAATTATATATATAGTATAGATATAGATGTTACTTGTGATTGAATAGGTTTAATAAGACGAAAAGAACCAACATGACTTCCCTTCCAAAGCAATTCTATGTTACCCTGTGCTTAGCTAAAGGGTCCATCGGACCCGTATGCCTCAACCAAATCGACCTTGATTATCAACAAGTTGAGTTTTAGTGTTAAGCAAAAGAATGAAGGACTTGCTACACTGTCACCACATTATCAAAATTTTGTCGCCTCGGAATGAAGCTCGAACAGTAAGGTCAATTTTTTTTTGTGACAAAAAAAGTAGTTAGTTATCGTAATTAATCAAAGCAAAAATAATATGATAAAGAATCAATCATAATAGAATAATGGAAATCGAGTTTTCGTGGTTGCCATACTAATTTAATTTCTATAACTATAATAACTCTCTATAATATAGCTAATGCAAAGTTGCAGATAAATTGTTTTTTTTATTTGACTTCTCCATTCCTGGTTAGTAATCAGAGAACCTCTATTCTATCAACACTCTTACCTCTGTAAATAAAAAAGTTGGCAAATAAAACGAATTTTATCTTCCTTTCTTACATCTGAAAAATTCTAAAAAAACGGCCTTTTGCATTTTAATATATTTATTGCCGGATTATTCTCAGAGACTCTCCGTTTTGACTAATAAAAGAATATCTCTTGGATCAGATTCTAACGAATCTTTCGGAACTTTGTAAGCAATTCTTTCTTTATTGATATTGAATTAAAAGATAAGAGCAAAAGAAGAAGAAAAGATGAAGAATATTCCTTGTGCCAATGAAACAAGGAAAAGTGTTGGTTTTAAAGGATTGATTATCATTGTCATCGAAATCTTTAAGCTCACATTAAGCAACCGTGGAGGGGAAAAACATAGTCTTTTGTAAACATTCATTCAAACTAATAAAATCCATCCAACAGAGACACATGGTCTTCCAAAACATTCATGTAAGCTAATAAATCCATCCAACATGCCCAAGCAACACGGGGCTAATTCAAAACAAAGACAGCAAGGAGGCATAAAGAGGTTCCTCAATATCAGGCATTTCCACAAAATGCCAACTTATTCAGCTACGCCACAAGGGACTAAAACCATAACATCAAACTAAGTAATAGTTTTACCATCTTATATCCAGATGCCGAGGGTAGAATGTTCACAGCCATTTGATTATGGAAGTGCGGGTGCATCAACCTCCACACCTTGCAGGGTTTGGCTTGAACATCTAAAACTTTGGGAAGCCCTGAACAGGGAAAGTCCATGGGCCGAAGTTGTTGCTTCCTCAATATTGCATCTAACATAAACACAATCCGGACCCAAAAATGAGCTTACCCAAAAGTACCAGAACAACTAAGCCTTTGTTTACATGCATAAAACATGTGTTATATAGGATATGTAACATGATTTATGCATAATAATATCTACTGTAGAAGCTGGGTGTTTTGATGCCCAAAATATAAAGCATTTTGACATTATGTATTTTGGATTGTGTTTAAATATGTTTTGAATTAATACCATTGGCTTGTGTCTAAATATGTTATCAATTGATACCCGATAATGCATAAAATACTTATACTTTGATATGCAAACAAAACCTAAGAAGCAATGGCAGAGCATAAGGCTTGATTAAAGAGAACTCACCTGGATAAAGGCTTCAGGAGCACATAGGATTTTAGAGCCATTGAAACAGCACGGGACTTTGGGACACTTGAATCAGCATGAGATTTTCCAGCATTTATAACAGCGTGAGAATTTGGGACATTTGAATCATCATGAGATTTTCTGCCATTCATAACAGAGGGAGACTTTTGGGCATTTGAAACAGCAGGGGCGGCTCCGAGCGCCGCTTGTGTGCCAGTGCAGGCTAATTTGCCCATATCCTGCACCAGCAACTGAGAAGGGTTGATTGATTGCTATTCAGATTCATATTCTTCTTCATCAGAGAAATCATCAAAAGCCCTCATATCAAGCTGGTAGCGAAGAATACCACCAATCCCACCAAACCCTCTACAGAATTGTGAGCCCTCCTGTGATTTGTTGGTTACAAACTCAAGAGTGCAACCGAATTTCCTATAGTTATTTGCAAACCACTCCAGAAGTGACGTCTGGTCCTGAGCCTCAAGATCACCATTGGATTCCGGGTCTGTGAAATTCTTCTTATTTGCCTCTTGCTCCTTGTTCAAGTGTTTGATTATAACCTCACCAGTAGTAACATTTTTCAACTCATACCTATTAATGTCTAAATTCTCCCAAACAATTAGGGTTTCCACAGCACCCATCTCTAAAGCCTTCAGAGTGTCATCTACTCCAAAGACGTACTTACCTGTGTCCTGACTTATCTCCTCAAAATACTTTCCAATCAACTTCTTTTCCTGGATAAACTTCACATTTGAAAGGATCTCAGCAGAGAGCTCAATCGCCTGGTTGAAGCCATTTTCACCACCATAAGAAACATCCACTACATTCAGTATCTTCGCCTGAAGACGAGGATCGAACATGTCTGACTGGCTGAGTTCAGTCTTAAAGTCAGCTGACCCCGCAAGCACAAGCCCTGCAACATTAGGCTGGCTAGTAGCAGGATTGATGTAGAATTGTGTGGCAAGTTCAGCTGTCTTCCTAACGTAGTTATGACGCTTCTCCATTCGAAGACGAGCAAAACGCAGAGCTGACTGACCTCCTCTACCATGCTTCTTTGGAAGATCAACAGAGAATTTATGTAGCACCTCTCTCGTGTTGCCACTGAGAGTACCAAAAAGAGTGCCATTACCATCCATCACAATGAAGCCAAACTTATCATCAGATTCCAGGAGTTCATTCAAAGCTTCAGTGTGGAACTTGTTGTCACAAAGGTACAGAGATGCATTGATAGGCTTGAATGGCTCAAAGTCTATAGTAACCTTCTTTTCCTTCCCATCGTCGGTAACGATGGTTCCAGTGTACAGAAGAAGCCCATTAGGAGGAACCTTGTTGTAAAGCTTGAGCCTCTGCTGAGCTGAGGTAATGGCGCCAAGGACAGACTGGCGATTAACCCTGCTCTTGATGTTGGAAGCAGTTCCATACTCATCCCCAAGCATTTTTGCAATCCGAGATACTTGATCACGAGGAGGGATAATAAGAGATATCATACTGGTTCCATTTCCTCGAGCCGCATCCAACGCTTTGATCAACTTCTTGATTTTCCAGATCTCAATGTTCTTGTCAGTGTCTTGATCGGCCATTGCAGCAGATTGAGTGACTCTTCAAGCAGAAAAATAACTGCACAGATGTAGAAACATTAGAGATGCAATGATGTTGTTCCATCAAAATTCCTATCCATTACAATTGAGGATGTGGTTTGCAGAAATAAAATTACCGAAAATAGACACTTCGACTAGAATGAAAACTGAACTGTGGAAGGACAAGAGAACATAGAAGGTTGACAGACCAAACAGCAACAGTTACATGTCTTAAAGGAAGAAATTACAACAAGCATTACACAGATCATGCATGTCAAGTGCAAGAACACTGCCATATCAAAACCAAGAAAGCAGCAAACTCATAGAACAGGGCATGAAGCATTAAGACAAGTGATAGAAGGAAATAATCAGAGACACCTAATCTATTGACTATCCAATTAGTCCTGCAAGAAAAATAAAAAAGAAGAAGCTGACAACAATTATTGTGGTTCCTGATATTTTAGTTGATCAAATCATCAGATTGGAGGCCTCAAATTTACAATACAAGAGCCTAAAAAGGTCAGAAGCCAAAAAATATCATCATAAAGTGTTCTTTTATTTTTTTCCTATCACATGATTAACCATCAGAATCAAAACCTAAAGCAGAATCACTTGCTCATAAAGCAATTTCATGACACCAACAGCAAGCTCGCTGAATCAGATCAGACTCTAATATCATGAAAAACAATTCTTTCTATCCATCAATAGTACACCACAATAAGCACAAATACCCAAAATCACCACCCGGCTCCAAGCATATATGCCTCCAACCACTCCAGAAATGCACATCATAAAAAGAACATAAAAATATCTAAAGGTATACGCAAGAGAAACAATCACCAAAATATACGAAAATCCATAGATCAACATGCCAAACATTAGAAAATTGCAAAGTTTCCAACAATCAGCGAAATATATAGCTTCTTGAGGAAACATCAACATGCATACAGAAAACCTAGAAACGACAACCAAACACAGGGGAATTCAATCCAAGCAGACGAAATCAGCGCTAAATCAGAGACGACGAGAGCTATGATTGATAAAATTAAAACAAAAAATAAGAGAGAAAGCAGAGAAGAACTTCATTGCAAAAATTTACCTCAACAGCGATTAGAGCACGGCGATCAACCGATCGATGGATCGATCGATCAATGGAAAAGAGCAAAACCTAAATACACAGGAGCCGAAAATTCCGCGACGAGTAGAACGCAGAGCTTCTCGGTTCTTCTGATCCCTAGGTTTTATAGTGGGGATTTGGAAGGAATGAGAATATAAGTAGAGAAAAGGAGGCTTCTGACGCTAAATATGTACCAATTTTCTGCCGACCTTCCTGGGATAATTCCGTGGCGTTTACGCCTTTCACAAAACAAAAAAGTAACAAAAAGAAGTCCAAAAATTGCTAATTATTCTGCGTTGGAGATTAATGTTAAGAAAATTAATCAATATCTATCTATCTATCTATTATCTATATACTAAACCGGAAGTAAATTTTGTTATCGTATTGCGCCACATCACCCCTTTTTTTAAAAATCTATCTTATTAGATCTTGATTTTATCATCATCTTATACATACTCAATTAAAATGTTAGTTCCATATTAGAATTTGTGTTGTTTAATTAATAATTCTATCCAAATATATAAATCTCTATCTTATCGTTATACACATTTTGTTAATAAATAAAACTATCAAAAACATTTTATTTAAAAAATTATTTTTTGTCACAATCTATAAATAATAATCATATTATTTTAACCATTTAATTAAATGTCATATAAAATTTAAATTATTTTTCATAATTTTATTACGACATTTTTTAAATCATCGGTGGTAGCAAATTCTACCACTATATTTAAGACAAATATTCATCCTATTAAAATAATATATTAAATACATCTTTACTATCATATCATATTATAAAAAGTATTTTTTTAATAATAATAGTCATAATATTTCATCCATTTAATTAAATATCATATTAAATTTAAATTATTTATCATTATTTTACTATGGTATTCTTTAAATCACCAATGGTAGCAAATTTTACCATTATATTTAAGACAAATATTCATTATATTAAAATAATATATTAAATACATTTTTACTAGCATATCATATTGAAATATCAATAAAAAAAGTAGATGTTATATTTAACATATATATCACTGATATTGCATATTGATTACACTTTAGAAAAAAAAAGATAGATTTCTTAATTAAGATAATAGTTTGTTCGCATTTTCATTACATATTTATATATTTAATATTTAATAATTTTTTCAAAAAACAATAACATATATACGAGATAATTTGATATTCTATTTAACTTATTAAATTTTATCTATATATTTAATACATAATATATTAATCCGAATTTTATTTAAACTTATTGATTTTATTATATAAGTTAGTTTACCTAATTTAATTTAAATGCCAAAAGATTTGAATCAATTATTAATAACATGTGATAATGCATCTTATCTTATTTCATTATTCCTCATTTATTTAAATATATGTAAGTATGTATAAAAAGTAAATATATAAATAAAATTTAATTATATGTATGATGATATATAAGAATTATATCATTTTATAATCCAAAAAATAAGCGTCATTTTAAAACAAAGTATACATATTATATATTTGTAATTATTATAGTAAATTCATGCACAAATAAATAAATAAATAAATAACATTCCCGTACAAGGTACGGGTCATCTGCTACTATACCTCTAAACCTGAAGCAGTTAAGGGCAGTTTCGTCAATAAAAAATGTTAAACCATCCATCATATTTTTAATTAAGTGATGTATTATGAAAATTTTATATCCATTTATATAAATACTAATTGGAATTAAATCCATCATATCTATACGTAGTATATCTTGATATCCCTAATTTTAATAACTGATTATTATCGTAATTTTCTATCCATTTTGCGCCGAACAAGATAAATTATAGCCTATTTATTTATTAGATATGTATACTTTTTTTTTTTTTGAGGAAATAACTGCATATACTTGGTTAGCATGTTGATCAATTAATGTGAATAACTAGGGAGTACAATTTCTTTATTTGTAACCTACTTTTTTCCCTAAAAATCTAAATTAATATAGAGATTAGATTCACCTACAAATCTATATATGAACTTATGAAAACGCAATCTTATGGATAAACTAGATAAGTGCAAAACGTAATCAAAATTAGGGACAATTTTTATATTTATTTTTATTTCTCATTCAACTTATTTTTATTTATAGATATTTCATATAAATTTCCATCCATAAATAATTTATCATCTTATCTAAATAATACAAATCTTTTTATCTAATATAATATCAAATCTTCTTATTAAAATATGATTTGTAATGATACTTTATATAATTGTTAATCAGTATTTCACTAATCCAACAAAATATCTATAAAAATTAATATTTTAGTCATCTCACTTTGAATACGGGTTAAGGTAAATTCAATATATATTTCTAAATCTGAAATAGTTAGGACAGTTTTATCATTAAGTTATTTATATCCTACCTACCCTGTTTTTATGTAAGAATTTTTTATATAACTTTTCTATTCATAAAGAATTATCACTTTTTCTAATTACATACAAAAAAAATTTATGTAATCTTTTACCAATTCTTAATAACATATGATTTGTAACAACACTATTAACAAACATATTCTTAAAGTAATATGATAGTTAAAATAATATTAAAAGTAAATCATATCATATAGTAATAATAGTAATTTATCAAATAATGTTTTAGCTTTCGGAATACTTATCAAATTCAAATAATATATATACATGTAATTTATAAAACTTATACCATATATAAGTCAGTATATGTTAGTTTTATTTGAAAAAGTCTTAGGCAAGGCCTGGGGTTATAACTAGTTAACTTTAAGTACTACCTTCCAAGTGGCACCTTGCCAAAAACACAACATTGGAGATAGAGTTTCATGTGCGGTTTTTTTCAGATTAATCTTAATTTATTCAATCTTAAGATTTTATAGTACTTGATAAAAACATCTTTAAAGCCTTCGGGCATTTAGTCAAACGGTTAAGCCTCCAAGGGTAGTACCCAGAAGTCACCGATTCGACTCTCATGGGCAGCGCCCTCAACCAAAAAAAAAAAAAAAAAACATCTTTAAAATGTAACTCAGTACTACTAAGATTTTTTAGAAGAAAATACTCTATCCGTTCCAAATATTTATCCCTTCTCCTTCACAAATTATAAAGGAAAAAATACAAGTATAAAGAAACGAAAGGAGTATATACTTTTTTATTTGGTCTTTGACCAAAAAAAAACTTTTTTATTTGGTCTTTGACCAAAAAAAAACTTTTTTATTTGGTATGTTCAGGCATTATTTAAAAATACTACTATCCTGTTTTTCTTATTCAACGATTTTCAGCTAACTAAGAACAAAATCGCAAAACAAGCTTGTAAAATGGGAAATAATTACATTGTCCCAAAAGGGAGTACAAAACCTTACCACATTTTACCAATGAGTACACACAAGCAATTTGAAATTATAAATAAAATTTTATGGAATAAAAACATACATATTAGACAACTGCCCCCCTCTAACTGGATGGAATGATATCCTAGATGTTAGACCTCTAATCCAAGGCCGATTCATTTTGATGTTCAGAATCTATATATGTTGAATGGATGGTTGTGTTAGTTGTACTTTTCATTGCTTAAAATACAAATCCCAGGAAATTTATATTCATGTCTTGTTTCTAGAGGCCGAGACATTAGGATACTCGTCGAAATGTTTGTCATTATTCGTGTCAATGTAATTTGCTTTGGCGAAGATGATGTTATCGTTTGTAAGGGTCAGGAATTGTATTCTGGACTCTTTTTTTTACAAGCTATACTCCAAAATCTACGAATTGGAAGTTAGCTACTACAACGTCCTTAACCACTCCCTGATACAATGCCCACACAACAAACAAACCATCAGAACAATAAACCCAACGGTCGATTTGATCATTAACCAAACTGACTATTAGAGAAAGTTAAAAAGAAACATTGCATGTAACTTGTTTAAGCCTACAGGCACCACCATACCAATACAGCACGAAGATCTTCGAAGACGAAGAGGAAAGGTGGAATGAAGACATTAACCTCTTCCTATAGTGCCAACGAACAGTCCAAAAAAGACATGAAACAGCGATCAAATCTAAGCAACAACATTCATAACTGGCTAAAGGGTATTGAACAAGTATTGTGATTTATGGAAGGATCTCTTGATTTCATTCATTGAATGTACGTGAATATATATACAATCTAATGGCACTCCTTGGAGCCCAAGTATCCTATCTTAAGGATATATCTTTCTATACAAGATAAGAGCAAATCTTAACAAATATCATATCCTAATACCCCCTGCAAGCTCATGGAGGAGTGAAGACATGGAGCTTGGACCGAAGTGTTTGAAAGCGAGCTGTGCCCACGGCTTTGGTGAAGACGTCTGCGATTTGGTCTAGGGCGCGGACATGACGCACAATCAAGGAACCGTCAGCCACTTGATCACGTACGAAGTGGTAGTCGATCTTGATATGTTTGGACCGCTGATGGAAGACCGGATTGGCAGACATATATGTAGCACTCAAATTGTCACATAACAGAATCGGAGGCTGCTGTAGAGGTGCATGGAGCTCCTGTAATAGCTGCTGAATCCAAATGAGCTCGGTAGAAGCAAAGGCAATAGCACGATATTCGGCTTCGGTGCTGGATTTGGCAACCACATGCTGTTTCTTAGAGGCCCAGCTGATGAGATTGCCACCGTAATATATGGCAAAGCCATGTTGCGAGCGACAGTCATCACCGTCGGACGCCCAACCTGCGTCAGAGAAGGCGACAAGCCGTGAGTCGGTGGCCGGTCGAAGACGCAAGCCTGTGGAGATGGTCCCTTTGAGATACCTAAGGATGCGTTTGACAGCCTGCCAATGAATGTCTGTAGGAGCATGCATAAACTGACAAACGCGATTCGCTGCATAGGAAATCTCAGGACGAGTAATAGTAACATACTGAAGAGCACCAACGATACTACGGTAGAGGTGAGGATCAGCTGCTGGATCGCCATACATGAGGAGGCAAGAGCCAGGTTCCGCTGGAGAGCCGATGGGCTTTGCATCTTCCATCTTGCTACGCAGAAGCAAATCTGTAATGTACTTGCGCTGAGTGAGAAATATGGAATCAGTAGAACGCTTCAGCTCAATGCCCAGAAAATAGTGCAAGTCACCAAGATCACGTAGAGCAAAGGTGGCGTTCAATAGAGAAATGAAGGAGTCAATGTCTGCAGAGTTGGAGCCAGTCACAATCAAGTCATCAACATAGACGAGCACATATAGAATAGATCGGTCACGACGCCTGATGAAGAGAGTGGTGTCGGACTTGCAAGAGAAAAAGCCCTGCTGTAATAGAAAATCCCGGAGTTTGTGAAACCACGCCCGAGGCGCCTGCTTAAGGCCATAGAGAGCCTTTCTGAGTCGGCAGACATACTCTGGACGAGAGCGATCCATGAATCCGGGAGGTTGCTCCATATAAACTGTCTCAGCTAAATCACCATTGAGAAAGGCATTCTTAATATCAATTTGTCGCAATCGCCAGTTTAGTGTCAAAGCAAGAGATAATACAATACGAATAGTGGTAGGCTTGACAACTGGACTGAAAGTGTCAAAATAATCAATGCCTTCTTCTTGATTGAAGCCTTTCGCCACCAGTCGCGCTTTGTAGCGCTCAATCGATCCATCTGCATTCTTTTTCACCCTGTACACCCACTTACAACCAACAATGTTAGAGTTACAAGGAGGCGGGATAAGTTCCCAAGTACCGTTTCTCATTAGAGCATCATATTCAACCTGCATGGCATTTTGCCACTCGGGAAATTTTGAGGCTTGGGAGAAGGTTTTGGGTTCAAATGGAAAATCATGAGGAGGTAAGGGGTGTTTAGTGGTTTGGAAAGACTTTGGTTTGAGGTTATTAGAGCGTGCCCGAGTGACCATAGAATGGGTAGTGTTAGAGGCAGGTCTATAATAAGATGGAATATTGGATGGAGGAGAGTTAGAGGCTGTACCTGAGCTCGGAGAAGAACCGGCAGTTGTGGAGCTAACCAAGGACCGAGACGACGAGCTGTTTGGCAGGGAGTTTGAGGGCTCGGCTGAGGGCAGTTGCGGCTGCATGAGGGGCACCGGCGACGATGAAGCGGAAGGTGAGGATGCAGGCTGTGATGGGGACGTGGTGCATGGCTGAGAGCTAGGCTGAGATGTCGTAGGTGAGGCCAGAAAGGGGCTTGGTGGAGCAGCCGCAAATTGTGAAGGTTCGGCTGCAAGTTGTAAGGGGGAGAGGGAGGCCGAGTGTGATGGTTGTGGTGGCATAGAGGCTGTAGGATTGGTGTGTAATTGATACGGGAAAATTGTCTCATCAAAAACAACATGCCGTGCTATATAAATGCGATTTGTGTTAACATGCAAGCATAAATACCCTTTGTGTTGAGAACTATACCCAATGAATATGCATGGTGAAGATCGAAATTCAAGTTTATTAGATGCATAAGGGTGTAAAAAAGGATAACAAAGACACCCAAAAGATTTTAAAAATGAGTAATCCGGAGGTTTGTTATATAAACACTCATATGGAGATTTTTGTTGAAGAATAGGAGTGAGAGTTCTATTATGCAAAAAGATACTTGTGTGAAAAGCATGTTCCCAAAAGGTTGTTGGCATTTTTGCATGAGCAAGAAGAGCTAACCCTTTTTCGACAATGGTTCTATGACGACGTTCTGCAGCGCCATTTTGAGACTGAGTGTGTGGACAAGAGACTCTATGAAGAATGCCTTGACTTTGCAAATAAGATGACACATTCCTGTATTCACCACCCCAGTCAGATTGAAATTGTTTAATTTTGAGGGAAAATTGGGTTTCAACCATTTTCTGAAATTGTTGAAAGAAAGAGAGAACCTGTGATTTTTGATGCATGAAAAATATCCACACAAATTTAGTACAATCATCAACAAAAATAAGAAAATATCTATTTCCATTGAAAGAAGGAACAAGAGCAAGACCCCAAACATCAGAATAAATCAAATCAAAAGGTGCTATGCTAGACACATGACGATCAGGCATGGGAAGTCGATGACTTTTACCAAGCTGACAAGACTCACAAACCGAATCAAGTTTATTGTTTGTAATGGGTAAATGAAATTTTGAAACTAAAAGACGCAAAGAAGACTCATGAGGATGACCAAAACGGTGATGCCAAGTTTGAAGAGACGCTTTTTCGCCCAAGAACACACATGGAGGAGGCGGAGATGGAGGTGGTCGTGAGGTGAGATGATACAGCCCGTTATCAACGGTACCTTGGAGTAGTGTCCGGCCCTGCAGGTCCTTCACAAAGCAACAAGTAGGATAAAAAACAACGTAAGCATTGTTATCACGAGTGAGTTTAGAAATGCCAAGTAGGTTTTTCTTGATTTTAGGAACAAAAAGGACATCTTTTAGATGAATGGGTTTGGGTGATGCAGGTAAAATAGAATGACCTAGATGAGTAATAGGCAGGGACATACCATTGCCAATCTGTAATCCATCATTGCCAGTGTAATTAGAATGCATAGAAAGGTTACCGAAGTCTGCAGTTACATGATTGGTGGCGCCTGAATCAAAGCACCAACTGGGATCACCAAGAGTGGAAGGTGGGTTGTGAACCGTATAGGCCTGTCGAGTGGGGGGCGCCTGTTGCTGCTGAAACTGACCCTGAAAGCCAAAGGACTGTTGTGGGGCTTGGGCCTGATACGCCTGCTGCTGAGATCCACGAGAGGACCCCCCACGGTGACCCCGGTTCGAACCACCGCGCTGCTGCTGTTGTTGGCGAGGTCGGGACTCCGGATAGGCGTCAAAGTTCGCCCGATGCCAACAATTTAGCGCCTCGTGACCTGGCTTCTGGCAAATCTGGCATGTAGGGTGAGAGGAGGTCTCGGTGGAGCCCTCAGATGCCGAAGAGCGAGGCGATGGAGTGGAGCCATTCCTGGATGATTTGGCCACGGTAAGAGCTTGAACGGCGCCCGGAGGCTTGTCGGAGGTGAGCCGTTCCTCTTCCCGCAGCAGTAGACCAAGAAGCTCTTCACTGTCAATTTTGTGCGGCATCATATTGAAAGCCGAACGGAAGGCAGAGTATGAAGAGTCGAGGCCATGGAGAACGCTTTCAACGAACTCCTCATCCGGAACAATGTGATTACATTCAGCGAGAGCGTCAGAGAAAGCTCTCTTCTTTTCAACATATTCGAGGATAGATAGATCCCCCTTGGAGAAGGTTTGAAGCTGCGACTTCAAGTGCATCAACCGAGCCCGGGTCTGAGAGTAGAACATGCGTTCTAAAATCGCCCAAGCTTGAAACGTTGTTGTGGCTCTGGCAACATGAGCCAGAAGTGGTGTGGAGAGGAGCGAGCGCAGCCATAGGAGGATGAGGCGATCCTTCTTGCGCCAAGTGGAGTACGCCGGATTCGGGATCTTCGGTGCATCCGCGGCAGCAATGGCGGGAATAGTGGTTGCCGGCATGAAAGAGGAGTAGAGGAACGGGTCAAGTTCGTACGCCTCAAGAGCCGATTTCACCATATGTCGCCACAGGGTGTAATTGTGTCGATCAAGCGTGATGTTGATCTTCGGAAGGTTGATGGTGAGATTCTGTCCAACGCCAGATGCGGCTGCCAGGATATTCCCGGCGTGTTGGTGAGGTTCTTCGACGTGCTCGTGGTCACCGTCGGAGTGGGAGCCGTGATCACTCATGGTGGGCGGCGAATTTGGGTTGTAATCCTAGGATCGGGATTAGGCTGATACCATATTAAACAAGTATTGTGATTTATGGAAGGATCTCTTGATTTCATTCATTGAATGTACATGAATATATATACAATCTAATGGCACTCCTTGCTCCAAGTATCCTATCTTAAGGATATATCTTTCTATACAAGATAAGAGCAAATCTTAACAAATATCATATCCTAATAAAGGGCATCAAAGGAGACTTGTGAAATGTTGCAAATTTCAATTGTTCTTTTAGTTTTGGTTTCTCGCCTAACAAGCAAACATTGTACTTTTGGAGGCTTTGTACGAATACATTTTCCTCCCCCCATACGAATATTTAACATCAGGAATTCCAAAACGGATAACTCGAGCAAATAGAAATTGTTCCATCATAAATAAGCATATGAGCCAACCCATCAAGGGAAAGGCGAAAATTATGGCGAAAATTATGGCGAAATTGTTCAAAAAAAAAGCAACTAACTTTTAAGGCGAAAATTATGAAGAACAGCTTCTTACCACTACAAAATTCATTTAATTAATTACAATAAACTAACATCAAAATCAAAAAATAAGGACCTAACGGATCTCAAGGAACCGAATGATTCGGCTTCCTCTCAGGTGGGCCTTCCCACGACCCCCCTGTTCCAAAAGAGCCCATATCGAGCCCATCATTGTACTGCCCCAGCAAACTCGAAATCCCATTAGGGGAACCGTTACTGGGCCCAATTCCCAGCCCAAGAAGATCAAGCGTAGTGGGTCTCGCTGCAAAAAGCCCGTTGGGTCCACTCATCAACGGTAGCCCAGGCCCGGGCCCGAGCCCGGCGCCACCACCGTTCTCATTCTTCACCGCCCCCTGATTGGCGCCACCGGAGGACAACCCAAACCCCCAGAGCAAGGAGGAAGGGGAAGCGGTGACCCCCATCTGGGTCGCCTTCTGGAGCAAAGCGGTGGCCGACATGGCCGGCTGGGGCGGCAGAGCAGGCTGAGGAAACTGCCGGTGGTGGTCTCCGGCGACGGCAGGGTTGAAAAGAGGGTGTGCATTCTGGGAGAATTGGTAGAGGGAGGAGAGAGACAGTGAAGCCGATGGCGGCGGGTCTAAGGATGAGGCCATTGCAAAGCCGGGCTCAGGCTGGTTCTCGGAGCTGCTGCTCATGGCGGCCATTAAGGATGAGAACTGAGAAGCTTGTGGCGCGTTATGCTGTTGAATGCCGGATAATGGGGCGAAAACGCTTCCGAAGACCACATTGCCATTGACGGCGGCGGAGGAGGTAACCGGAGCACCACCGTGGGGATTGGTGGAAGTCGTTGCTCCGTCGGCGGTGGTGATTGTCGGTGGCGTGAAGGTGTTTGACGTTTCTTGTGCTTCTGAGTTGGCATCCACCCACATTGAGGAAAAGGCAAAAAGGTGAGAATCCATGATCACAAGATGAAGAAAAGAAGGCAATAATGGAGAGATTATGGGGAATGGGATGAAAAACAATAGTAGTACTTCTTCATTTGATAATTGCAGTTTAATTGCGTTCCTCCATTTCTCTATCTGACTATACTGTCATCAGAAAAACAAACACGCCGTTCTCCAGTTTTTCTTTCCTTTTTTAAGTGTCAAAAACCCTTTTCAATACAAACGGTGGTTTTTATGTGCTCATTGCTGAGAATCATCACTGTCCATGAGCAAGATGAAACATTAATCATGGCATCCTTTCTCTCTTCCTCGATGTTTCCGTTCGTGTCTAGCTAAAGAGTAATTTAAAACAGAATCTGATTAGGTCACACCCACCCAGTTTGATCACCACACATAAAGCTGCTTTATTGTGCTCATAACCCATTTCCCCCATCATCATATATTAAAGAAGACTCCTCCAAACCCTAACCCTCAAATTTCCAGAATGTATACAACACCCATTAAAACCCTCCAAAACCTAGTTAGTATGCAAATAACATAAACCCTTGAACAAAAGAAACTAAACCACCATTACTTTTTTTTTTGGTTGAAACAAACTACCATTACTTGCAATGGAGTACTTTCTAGCCTTAAACATTATAGACTTGAAATTTCCAAAAGGGAAGGCTTGCACTTGCCATTATTAAACCCACAGTTCCTAGCATTCATCACACACTCCAAATCAATGTAAATGAGTGTAGTCAACAATGAATGCACACACACAACACAAGAAACAAAACAACATTCAACCAATGAAACTGTACCTGAACTTTGGATGGATAAAACAGGAGACCGAACCGAGCTAGAAGGCGGTGTCACCACCGCCCCCGGTGGCGAACCCGCAGACCCAGAATAGTTGCTTCCCCCATTCATCTGCTCCCCACCGGCAGAAACCCCGGCCAATCTCCGATCCCCATCAATCTCCTGAGCCTGAACCTGAACCTTCACAGTCTCCTGTGCTAAGGCATCACAGAACGCCCTATGGGTAACAAAACTATCCCTCCTACATACAATCAAAACCGAAACCACACATCAAAAAAAAATCAAAACTTTAATCAATTCGATCACTCAATCAACCCTTTTGAGCTAATCTTACCTAGAAAAGACGGTGCCACAATCGCACCTGTACTCCTTAGTCCCACAGGTCTTCATATGAGCCTTCCAATCGGACTGAACGGCGTACTTCTTGGAACACCTCTCACACTTCCACTTCTTCTCGCCATGTTTCCTGCAGAAATGCTTCTTGATCCCGGTGAGATCGCCCAACGCCCTCTTCGGATCGTGGTGAACACAGCTCGCTTCCGGGCACACGTAGACCCTCTTCTTAACCTCCTTGGTCCCCCGTTGCCGGAGCTTCCATGGCAGATTGTGGCCTCGCCGGTGAAGCTGCAGGTTCTGGTCTCGCTGAAACCCTTTCCCGCAGATCTCGCACACGAACCGGTTCGTCGCCATCAGCGTCTTCGGCGATAAAGCCACCACCTCAGCGTCCGGATCTGAAATTTTTTTTGTTAGCTATAAACCTAATAAAGGGAACTCGTTAGTTGGTTGAGGAATTTCGTCGAACACGTACCAGGCATGCCAGGCTGGTTTCGCTTCTTCTTCAGAGGCGGTTGTGAGGGGAGCTGTTGCTGATAATTTTCCTCTGCTACATGGTTTGCTGAGGAGGAAACCGTGCTGGCTTCGGCGGAAGCTGTTGAGGCCGTTGTTAATGGCGGAGACGAACTCGCTAGCTCCAACATCCTTTTCCCAATCTCTCCACTTTCAAAACTACGGATAACCGGAAAGGTTTTTTGGTTTTTCCGCTGTGGCTCTGTGCAAAAGGCGAGAATCGGAAAAGGAAGCTATGGAGATTAGCGAAAGTATATACTGAATGCTTTGTGAGCAGAATAAAGCCAAAGGGGGGGAAAGCTTGGTAGCTTTTTTACTTTTGTGTTTTGTGTTTATGGCTCTACGAATTTCGATTCGGGAAAGCTAAAAAGAATTGAAATTTGGGATACGGAAGCTCAAGTTTTGATGGCCATGGCGGAATTGGAAGGTCTTATACGGCGGCGGAATTGGGAATTCGGGCGTGGGTGTGGGGAAGCGGGATGTTGAAAGTGAAGTATGAAACCAAAAACTAAACTAAACTCCTTACAAAAAAATGAGAAAGAAAAAGGGGACTCTGAGTCTGAGTTTGATTAGTTGACTAACCATGGTTACGCCTACAATCGGGTGGTGGCTTAACCATGGTTGGGGCTCTCAGCGAGGTAACAGCTCAAATCCTCCAGTCCAAGTTCTCTACCAAACTTAGCAGAGGTGAGCGAGGTGTGCGAATCGGATCGTACACGTGGCACGTTGATGAAACTTGTCGGGATTTTAAATGGTTTTGTCGTTTTGTGCGGAGAAAAGTTTGAATTTTGTTACGCCAATCACATTTCCTAGCAAGTTTTTTAGTCAAACAATTTTCCTTGATTCTCATGCAGTATAAAATAGATTTAAATCTCAATTGTTTCAAGGAGTTTTGTCCCAAAATTTTCTCTTTATCTTTTTTTTGTTTGAGTGTGTGTTCTTTAGTGTTACCTAGAAAAGGGTAAAGACAAATGTGATTAATGAAGTGGAGTTTGGAGGGGGATTTGTTTAGTACAGTAGGATTATACGGAGGAAATGAAGACCATGTAAAATGGCACCGACCGAAGCCAAAAGTCCAAATGATGACAAGGAAAGGGAATTAAGGGCAGGGGGTATTTTGGACATTTACGCTTCTACCTAGCCTCTTTGGTACAACTTGTTGGAAATATGACTCCCACCCAACTATGTACTTCTCAACCCTCACCGTCACCGACCTTTCCCCCGACCCTTCCCAAATTCACATACCAAAATATGGTGAATATTGTACGTGTAGGTTGTTTAGTTTGTGAAAGTTTGTAGCACGTTGAAAATCAATAAAGACGTTTTGGATTGTATTTATTGTACATGATAAATGTAAATCGTTCACTAGTTGAATGTGGTCGATCGAATGAGTAGAACTAACTAAAATTGTTGTTTAATTTCAAGGTAAATTAATATGAAAATTAGTCTTCAAACTCTAGCCAGTCGTTTAAGTCTCTAAAGATGATATCTAACCGGTTCGATCTCATAGTTATTATGACTAGTATCCTCAACCCCACAAAATTAATCTGGACTTAGTTTAATTTCAAAGTAACAAACCGAGCTCTTTATCATTAGCATCTAGCAACCATAGTAGCATTTCTAAGTGAAAAACAGTCATCAACTCCACACTTGGCTTAAGACATGCATACGTTATGTAATTAATTCTTTGTATTGTTTCTACCAAAATTACTAATCTTTTAATTATTGTCATGGGGTTTATTGCATAAAACGACCAAACTTCTGATGTTGTGCTAAATACCTCTGAAATTGCAAGATAAACAATACTCCGTATTTGAGAGATCATTTTCACAAGTACTATCATCTGGGATCATTTTTTTTTACCGCTATGTATATGTCACGCAATATCATATTTTATATTGATGTTATGTACCCATAAGCATCTTTACAACAACATAGATCATAATGTAATGTATATAGCTATCATCTACCAAAAAAAAATCGTTTTGCCTGTTAATCATAAGTTAAAGTTACCCTATATAATTAGAGTATTTCCCGAAACTTTAAGATTTCAGGCTATTTATTGTAAAAATCCCAAAAAATGGGTCGCTTCCTGTAATTTTTCCATTTTCCTAATGTCACGAAAATTCACTCTTTGGTTGTCATAGTGTTGCTCAAAACTTTGCGACTAATTATTTACTATCGATCAGTCGATCACGCACGCACACATGTAATTGCTATTTCTACCCAACATTTATGTGTTATATATTCAATTTTAAAATATTTGTCCGAATGATCATTTTTTATTATTGAATAATGTTGTTCATTTCATACTTTTACTCTTCATTTATATATTTAATAATTATCTCTATCATAATCATTACATTTTCTCATATTTTTAATAACTAATTTCACATCAATAAGAATAATATATATTTTTTTAATCTATATACAAACGCTATTTGAATAACTATTTTAAAACAAAAAGAGGACAAATTGACGTATTATAATAAGTGACGGCTTATAAAGTATGCTCGAGAAGAATATATAAAATATTTGCACGAAAGCCTGACAAATAGTCATCAGCATACACTATTTCAACGAGCATGCACGATATGGACTATGGACCAATTCAGTCATTATGGATCCATGCAATTAATCAACTACGTAACCAAAATATAGCAATTAACTAAGTAAACAGCGTACAACACTTACAAAAACAATGCTTTAAAAGGCGTCATCTGGCCTGGCGATCATCGGAAAATTACCAAAAGTGTGTATATATAATATTTACAAAAACTACCATCATAAATCATACAAGCAATATATAAGCGTTAACTGGCATACATCATTAGGCCACTAAAATATAAGTATTATATACCTTCGTGTTGGTGACAGACACGTACTTAGTCTAATTATAATCAAAAGCATGCACTAAGGAAATCGTAACACCTGATAAGGGCTTTTTACAAAGTTTAATCCATTATCCATATCGATCTTTCCGGTGCATGTTTTAATAATAGCAAAGCTGATGTATGTCTCAACTTATTTTTTGTCTGGTTCTTTGTTTTTCTTGTTTGATATATATGTAATGAATTCCCAGCTTCATCCCGCCTGAGGAAGAGTCTGCGTGTTCTAAATATACATATTCCGTAATTTTTTCAGTTTTTATCATTATTTGTTGCATATTTTTATAGATTTGTTACTATTTTGTTCGTAGTACGGTGCGCCTGTAACTTAACCAAACACCCCTTAACAATTAATGTTTTTTTTGAGCTCGTAACTGTTAATGTTTTTTTTGAGCTCTTAATGGTTGATGACAATGAGCATGAGTCTTTGAATCACTTATGGTTTTTATTGAAGATTCTTTAAAAAAGTTTTCTATAAGGTCTTCTCGTGGGTCAAGGTTAGTAAGAGATATACAATAGGTTGGTTGGAAGATTGGTTGAGTCATAAAGACCATAGGTAAGATTGAGGAGAATCTATCCTTCGATTAAAATTTAACCATTGATATTTAAAATCTTTTATATTTGATTTAATTTTACAAATGATTTATTAATTGTCATTAGAAAATAGTTTATAGCTCTAAATATCATACAGTATAAAAGTGCCAGGTCAAAATGTTTTGGTAGGTGGCCCACGTAATTTAATCCATATCCAGCAGATCTCCAAATACACCTACATTTATGGAGGAAAAAAGGGGCCAAAACTCCAATCAAACGAGAAAAAACCATTAAATAAATGTAATACAAGACATAAATCTATAATATAATCTAATATAACTATATAAGTAGCTCTAAAGGGCCCTTCAAAACTGAAAAAATCATTAAAGAAACGGATAGGGAGACTTAAATAATAATTTGAAAACAAAATAATGCAAAGCAATCTATAATTACAATTTAATGCAAGTTGATCTATATGGATCCTAAGCTTAAAAGCAAAATCAAACCTGAAAAGATTAAAAAATAATGATTTTCTCAACCTTTGCGTATGAGAAATAAACTGATCAAAACTAACTCGTTGTCATCCTAATATTTCAGAGAAGGAATATTTCAGAGAAGGAATATTAATGATGATTCTTATCTCCATTATAACGACAGATCTAATCTAACTCGTTGTCATCCTACTAGCTTATAGGATTTGAAGGATGTCAAAAAAAGAAAAAAAAATCAGCTAGTAATCATCACCCTTTGAAATTCCATTTTATACCCACACAAATCAAAATCAAACATTTCTAAAAATTATTCAAATTTTAGTATTTCTTCTATTCACATCTTAATTTCTGAGTTGAATTATGTGATGTGGTCATTGTGTGAAGCTGGAGAAATCGCCAACCTTGCAATGATGATGACAACACTGTAGATTTGCACCCCTTTTTAAAACAGTAGGGTCATATGCATGTATAAATTTCAAGTGCACAAGGAAGAAGAGTCAATTGAAGAACTACACATACCCACCTAAGCAATTATTGAACTGGTTAAGATTGGATATCATTTAAATGGATCGGAATCAATGCTTCCTTTTTTAGCTCATGCTGATTAGGCTGTACCTCTCTAGTTAATGTACATGAACATTAACCAAAGCCAACGAGTTTGAAATTAATCCGTTCCGGTTTTGTCCTTTTTGTTGCGTAAACATCCCTAGAACCCAACAATTGCCTCTTGTTATTATGAAGATAAGGCGGATAATTGCTTGAGTTCGTTCATTTAATGCAAACAAGGTTTTTGTTACAAGATGTTTGTCACTTTTGTTTTACATGGCTTAAAATAAAAATGGTATGGAAAATAAGAGGTCCTAGTCAAATGAGTAGGAGCTAAGCTTGGAGTTTTTACATAATTGATGAGCCCAACTTTGACTAAGAGTCGGAACCTAGGTCAGACATGCTCTGATGCCATGTTAAAGTCCGATAGACCAATAATGATGTGGAGGTTTACATGCTCGTCTTTGCACATATACACATTAAACATGAGCCAGATGGAATATTATTAGGCAAGGGTAAGTTTTAAATCTTGCTTATGTATACACGCCATGACTTTGTTCAGTATAAGCAGCAAATGTATTGAATACATGCATGATGGCTTCTGAATTACTTGAACATTCTATACAAGTAGCAATAATAGCATTGACGTTGATGTCAATGGAGGGCCCAAGAACTATTACCAAATCATCCTACATAGAGTAGAAAACGTTGCAGATTCAAACTATGACCTTTCTTTACAATTGATGCATTAAGCATACAATATCTATGATTCGGAATTTTGTGTACTAAAAAATCACAAAATTTAGCATTGCCAATAGCCAATCAAATCCCATCTGTGGATCCCAACCAGTGGGCCCATAACATGTGATAAACATACTCGAGCCCATTTGAAATTATACCTGGGCCCATTGGGCCCACTTCGAACTGAACTCTCTAGGCCCATGTAGGGCCCAGTAGTAGTTTGCCCACGCCTCTTGAAGAAGTAGTGAAGAACACTATGTTCTTATCCAACCTTCAAAAATTCTCAAACTCAAATGTCAAATGTCCCCTAGAAGAGTTGGAGAGCTCAGATTTCACCTTCTTTTGTACCTAGATTTTAAGGGTAGGTGCTTCCCCTTTCTGCTATAGGATGTTTTTCTTTTTCCAAAATAAAGAACAAAGTACCATAAGAGAATAGACAACTCGTTCCAAGCATACTAATTTAAGGACCTGCATTTGCTAAAGATTTCACATTTTTGCACTTGTGTGTTGGAGTTCAGAGATTTGACATATTCTGTAATGAGCAAAAACTAGAAGAGCTATGAACCTTGCCTGTGTTCATGGAGAAATATGTAAATATGGCTATATGGGGATCACAAAGCAATTAACCAGGGTTTTCATGGCATCCCTCTTTCCTCAAGCTTGACATAACTTTCAGCTTAAATTTTGGTCCCGTGTTCAATTCAAGTACAGATTGTACAATAAGAAGCAAAAATGAATCTGCAACTACATATGTTCTTGACAACAAGGCAACATGAAATTCAAATATAATTCAGAGAACATTCCACTATGTTTAAATATTCTACACGTTCAAAAGTAACTTGCTCAAGACAAACCAGAATCCAAAGCATATTTCCACGATTTTTTGAGCTGTATTGTGATCCCTATTCGCTTTTCCATCATATTGGCGTTCGTTTAGGGGCTTCACCAGAGGTATCTGTGGTAATTGTACACAGGAATTTTTTTTATCAACAAAGGAAGGAAAAGAGATCGAAACAGCGGTCATTATAGCTGAAATCAAGCATCACATATATACTAGTAATTCTATTCGAATAGGCCATGATAGAACTAGGTACATGTAATCATCCAAACAAAGGTTCTGCAAAAAAGGAAAGATTATCTTAAGTGTTAACTACAGCTAGGTAGCAGGATTCTTTATTGTTTCTTATCCGTTTGGTCTGACTTCAATTCACTTGCAAATTATTGAAAAGGGTAGGCTAGAAGGGACATTCACTCTTTCTTCCAAAACTGTTCTGCTTCTACTAATATGATAAGGACAGTTCACCTACAAAGAACCACCTCATCCCCAGTAAGGCAGCAGGAATATTGGATCTTAATGCATTAAAAGTTTTTAAGCAAATAATTTGGCATATAAATTGTTGTTGTTATGTCTTCTTGTTTTTCATACATGACATTTCCTCCAAATCAGAGAACTACTCCCATAGTCGATGCTGAACTTTGTTAGATACCCCGAAAAAAGGGTTTTAAAAGCTATTCATTTTGTCTTTTGTAAGAGGAAATCCAAGATAAATTCCTAGTAGTGTTTCTGTTTTAAATAAATTATCAACAAACAAAGTCGAGTTGTTATTCCTCCGACAAAGAACAAAAACTTGAGTTTTCTACCCCAGAATACAAAATTTTAGTGACCCCCCTCACCTGTCACTCCTTCAAAAAATTCATCAACCCCCTCCATAAATTTATGGCTCCACCACTGAGCTACAATATCAGTTAGCTCTCAACTCTCAAATGCCACAAGCAGTGTATTTATTACCTTAGTTCTTTGAGAGTCAACAAATCCATACATGTCTCAATTAGACAACAACAGAATACAAAAAACTGCTTGTGTCCAACAGTTTTGTATTCTATGTATAGGTTTAGAAAACACACACAACAGTTTTCTAGGCTCTTGTTAAGTTTTATGCATCCACCCCCATCTTATAGGAAAAAATTAAAGGTTCTGTAACCTAAACAGATAGCATGTCTGTAGCAGAAATACCACCCTATTGACCAGCAAGTGCATAAAAATCTATACAGCTACTTCAAACTCATCACTGAGAGGATAATAGGGAAAAAAATGCAAAACTATCGCCATTCCAGTATGCAAGTTGCAACAAACAAGAAGCTTAAGTTCCCATTGATTTTTCAGTCATTGCAACTTTTAGCACCGGGGCCTTGTATCAATAACTAGTGCAGCAACCTTGATATTTCAGTTCAAATTCCATTATCAATTTTGTTTGGTTGAAAGATGAGAGTAACAGGACAAACTTATGAGATATGATTCTTCTAAATCAAAGTAACAAAGGCATAGCTGGGGAAAATATGTGAGTGACTGCAACAATTTATACATCTTTAGAACAACCAAAAGTGCATTCTGATCAAGAACTTTAAACCAAATAAAACGACACAGCAACCGTCAGGGAAAAAGCCAAATTAAGGAAGGAAGCAACAAGACATCATTTACTCAAGCATTCACTTGGCCAAGCAGCATGAACTAAAGTACTTTTTTTTTTGATCCGAAGCATGAATTAAAGTACTTGGTAGGGGAGAAGCTTATAAGTGTTACCTCTTGCTGAATTCAGTCACTTGCTTTGAAGTGTTATAGACAATGAACCACATCAGCACTATTATGAGAGCATCTGCCATGTGTTAAGGGATTCTAGATGGCACAAAAATAACCAATTTCTCACAGTGAAACAATATCCATATTGTTCAGAACACCAGAATTGGCTTGCTAGTTCACAACATCAATGAGGTAAAATCATAATCATATAAATGCTACAATCAATCAAGTTGAACAAGTTTCACAAAAACACAAAATCAAGGATACTGAATAGGTAACGCTCCCACCAATCAAGCATGTAGAGCCCAAAGGTGACGTTGTAAAGATAGATCTTGCGCTTAACAAAGTTCATGGCTCCTGTGGATTTCATTCTGCCCCTGATCCCAACAATTGATAACGAGCCGAGCAAAATAAGAACAAGATCTGTAGCTTATACTGGATTTTTTGCAACACAGATGATTGGAAACCCTACAAATTGAAACTGTAACCCAATTGAGAATCCAGAAGATTCCGCAAAATTGAAGCTGACCTGAGACAATTCTGAGAAATTGAGATGTGCGACTACACCAAAACTTCCCCGGATTCTCAACCGTAAATGTAAAGAACGAATTTGCAATTTCGTCTAGGAACTTGGAAGATGGAAAAAAGTCGAGTCAAACCTCCAAATTAGACTCGCTGAAGATTCAGAGGAAGGCTCTTGCGATGCCAAAGCGTGTGTAGGGTTGTACAGATCAGACCGGTCAGAGAAAAATTAAGCCCGAATAAAATTAGCATTTAGCGGGCGGTCCATATTAAATAGAACCGGTTCAAACAAGTGAGGAATTGAAGATCCAAACGTGCGTGTAACATGCTAAACGCTTTCAACTCACTGATCAATGTTCAAACCGAAAAAGAAGAAAGAGCTTCATATTATTGAACGTAAGTAGAGTATATTACAAAACAGAAGTCAGAAATACAAGGTAATTGACTAAACTTCTCTAAGCATAATCGGTACGTAGAAGGGAAGCATGTGTGATTGTTTCTATGTTCTCTTCCCAGTCAAGTGTGTGTAATCCTAGAGGCCTGGCTCGTCTATGAGAAAAGAATCAGACTTGGGAGTCTTCAGCGCCGACGAACCGCCTCCAGACGCGATGCGGCCTCCAAACCCGCTCGACGACCATCTCGATGGGGACGCCTTTAGTCTCGGGGAGAAGGTAGAGCACGAACAAGCCCATGACGAGGATCCAGCCCGAGAAGAACACGAAGACGTAGGCCTTCATGTGGCACAACATCGTGAGGAAGGCTTGGGCTAGGAGGAAGGTGAAGAGCATGTTGGTGCTGACCGCGAACGCGTACCCCGCGGTTCTCGTCTCGACTGGGAAGGTCTCGCTCGGGATGAGCCACCCGAGGGGGCCCCATGACCACGCGAACGACATCACGAAGGTGCACGTGAAGATGACCACCACGAGCGAGGGGACTTTGCCTAGGGTGTTGGTGTCGTGCAGCTTGAGTAGCAGGAGCACTCCCACGACCATCTGGCTGACGAACATCTGGACGCAGGCTTGTAGGAGGAGCGGCCGCCTGCCGACGCGGTCGACCGAGTAGATGGAGACGAGGGTGCTGAGGACGTTGACGACCCCGATGATGACGGCCGAGATGAGGGCGCCGCTGCTCCCGAAGCCGACGGTCTGGAAGAGGACGGGGGCGTAGAACATGATGGCGTTGATCCCGGTCATCTGCTGGAACACCTGCATCAGCATCCCGACGGCGAGCGGGGGCACGCTCTGCTTCTTCATCAGCTCCTTGAAGGGGCTCCGGATGAGCTTGGCCTGGGTGCACGCCTCCACCACTTGCTGGAACTCGGCCTCGACGTCGTCCACTCCTCGGATCCTCTTGAGGGCGGTGCGGCCTTCTTCGAGCTTGTCGTGCTCGACGAGGCTGGTGGGGGTCTCGGTGATGACAAGGCCTCCGATGAAGAGGAGGGCGGCGGGGACTACGGCCCCGCCCAGGGACCAGCGCCAGCAGTTGGGGTGGATGTGCGAGGTGGCGTAGTTGACCATGTTGGCGATCAGGATCCCGATGGTGACTAGGAGCTGGAAGAGGATGTTGACGGCTCCTCGGTACTCGATGGGCGCGATCTCGGAGAGGAAGAGCGGGACGGACTCGTTGCCAAAGCCGACGCCCACGCCCATGATGACGCGGCCCACGATGACCATCCAGAGGTGGTTGGAGAGGGCGCTCAGGAGGGTGCCGGCCAGGAAGAAGACCGCCGCTGACAAGATGGTGGGCTTGCGACCGAACCTCGAGCACACTTTCGAGGCGACGAAGCTCGCGACGAGAGCCGACAAGTACAAGGACGATGTGAAGAGTTGGAGGAATTGGTCGTTGAACTTGCAATAGTTGTTCTCGTGGGCTTGAAGCTTCCTCCGGTATACGCCCGGGAAGAACTTGTCCAAGAAGTCATCCATTCCCGTTACTCCTCCTGCATGTGTACGTCAACCCACATAAGAAATTCATTCATACCAATCATATGTACAACAAAATCTTGATTTTGTTGAGCTTGCAATATATAATTCAACACTTAGATTTTAGGTGCTCTCTATATGAGTCATAATCTTGATTTAAATTTTTTTATTTCCTTGTTTACTATAGGGTTAAGGGTTTATAACCCTTTATATATATAATTGTACCCTCCATGAAGTCACCCAATGAAATTGATCTTCTTGCATATATATGATCGAGTTTAGAGATGCAACTAATTTAAACGCCTGGTTAAAACAAAAAATAACAGTGTTTTTCATAAAACAGGGGAAAGAAAAACGAATTAGCGTACCAGAAATTCCAATATCATAGCCAAACATAAGACCACCACAGGCAGCCAGAAGCCAGCAAACGACGACGTAGAAAGTCCATCTCCATGGATATTTTTCACTCGATTTTATGTCAGCCATTGAGCGAGATCTTTGATCAACTGATTAGATTTCTTTCTTACTAATTTTCACCGGCCAGAAAATATGAAGTGCAAACTGGCTTTTCTCTTTCAATTCGAAACTTTTTCCCCAAGCTCTTGCTCTCTTTGTTGTTGTTGTAACTTGTATGAATTGATCCCAACTTGGCTCTCCTTTTATAGTGGAAAAAAGTGATAGATACTGATACTCCGTAGTAACCACGGAATATCATCCACATAGATATTTTTATTTTTTGGTTGAATATAATCCACATAGATATTATTTGATACGGAGTATAATGATATATACTTAAAATAATGACTTAAAGATACTAATTTGATATAATAACTTAAGTAACAGGGATGTAATAACTTAAGTAGATATAATAACTAGTTTAAATTAATTTTTTAATGTCTATATATGGATTATACAGTGATCAGAGATATTATTTGATACTATATACATGGATGAGATAGATATATTTATATTTTTTATTTGAATAAGTTATGCTTAAAATATAGGAAATTTAATATAAAGTGTGAATTACTATGTTGATTTAAATAAAATAAAATGCAATTTTAATAGTATATCATTATAGATATAGATCATAAACTATAGATTTATTGTAAATCTATTACTATATACTAAAGCGGAAGCAAATTCTGCCACCACATTGCGCCACATCACCCTCTTATTTAAAAATCTATTATATTACGTATTGATTTTATCATAATCTTATACATACTTATATATTAGTTCTATCTTAGAATTTGAGTTGTTTAATTAATATTTTTATCCAAATATATAAATCTCTATCTTATCATTGTACACATTAAATTAATACATAGACCTATCATAAATCTTTTATTTAAGTTTTTTTTCGTCATAATCTATAAATCATAATATTTTACTCATTTAATTAAATATCCTATTAACTTTTAATTATTTTTCGTAATATTATTATGGTAATTTTTTAAATCATCAATGGTATTGGTAGCAAATTCTACCACTATATTTAAGAAAAATATTCATTCTATTAAAATAATATATTAAATTGTATCATATAAAAATATCGATAAAAAAAGTCGATGTTATATTTATCATATATATCGTTAATATTGCATATTGATTACGCTTAAAAAAAAAGATAGATTTTTTAATTAAGATAATAATTCGTTAAGATTTTCATTACATATTTATAGATTTATTATTTAATTATTTTTTCAAAAAACAATATATATAAGTTACACGTCGTGCATGACACGAGATAATTTGGTTTTCTATTTAATTTATTAAATATTATTTGTATCTTCAATATTAATATATTAATCCGAGTTTTTATTTAAACTTATTGATTTTATCATATAAGTTAGTTTACATAATTTAATTTTATGCCATAAGATTTGTATCAATTGTTGATAAAATGTGATAATGCATCTTATCTTATGTCATTCTTCCTCAATTATTTAAATATAAATTTATGTATGTATAAAAAGCAATTATATAAATAAAATTTATTTATATATATGATGATATACAAGAAGTATGTCATTTTATACTCCAAAAAATAAGATTGGTTTTAAAATAAAGTATACATATGATAATATTTGTAATTGTTATAGTAAATTCATACACAAAGTAATAAATAAATAAATAGCACGGGTCATCTACTAGTTATATCCTAAGCCTTGTCTTTACCCTTACGATCGGATGTAAACAAATTTCTAAATACGGTATGCCTTGTCTTTTTAACGTTTTTTTTATGATTTTTGTTATGAATATATACATGTGTGTTCATCTAGAAGATGTGTTATGAACACATTTATGATCATCTTGAAGAACCATGAAAAACACATGTGAATGGTTAATTACCCTAGGTAGAAAAGTGTGAATTATTCACCTCCTAATCTTGACTTTGTGGTAACTCTTGCCTAACTTTGGTTCTATAAATAGAGGTATCACCCATTGTAAAACTTGCACCAACAAAGAGTAAAAATACAACCTATAAGGTGCTTACTCTTTCTCCCTCTCTTCTAATGTCATTATCATTCTAAAGTGGCTTTCTTAAGTAAAAGTTCTTAAGTAAAGTTTCAATAATCTTCTCCTAATTCTTTATTATATAACAATTTTGAGTTTTTGGTTCAACTTGGGTTGGGTTAGGGGAACATCCGAGCGATTGCCTTCGCGGGTGCAGTCCACTTTCCATTATTTATGTGTGTATCAATCATCTTACGTCTCTACTTTTACGCGTCTTTGCTTTTACGATTTTTAAAATAAAAATTTCACCTAAAAATTCACTTTTCAACCAAAAATGTGAAATAAGGCTTTAGGAAAAATTATTTTTTAATTTCACCCAAAACTTCACTTTTGGACCCAAAAATACTTTTTAAGTGTATTGTGAATGGCATAAACCGATGGAAATTTTAGCAATACAAAACCTACATCCCATACTAAGTCATACTTAAGTGCTTGTTTGGTAGAACGTTGGAATTAAAATTCGTAAGAACTTAAATCACATTAAGTTAATTCTCATATATTGAATTACACATGATTCAAAGTGTTTGTTTGCATTTTCCATTTGGTTCTATAACTAATTACCTAGTAATTCAATTTCAACGTATAATTTGTTTGGTGTGAAGTGAAAAATCATGGAAATTTATTTGAAATTACCATAACAAGAAATTTAAATTAAGGACAAAAAAAGAAATTTATAATTTAAAAATAAAAATATATTTAAATATATGTTGGAAGTACAACTTATTCACCCCTCCATGGTAATTGCAATTCCCCCATTTTGGAGGAAATGTAATTCCTAGGAATTTAAAATCTTAGAATTTTTATGTGAAACAATTGTAACCAAACACATGTATTTATAGTCACTTCTTGGGATTTTAAAATTCTCATAATTTTAAAAGTCAACCAAACAAGCACTAAACGATAACCAAAATCGGCTAGTAAGACTGGAAGAGGCAGCATAAACACAACAAAAAATGTAGTCAACCAACAAAGTATCTTATTTTAGATCAGTTTTTCTATTGTAGACTAGATCGGGAGGATACCGGTTCGGTCCTAGTTCCATGAAAATGGAGGTTTCCGGTCCGGACAGGGTTTTTATAAAATTTAATAAAAAAAATAAATTTAAATAATTTTTTTATTAATTTAATGTTATATAATTTATTTTTAATATTTAAGTTTCACATTCATATTATGTACTTAATAATAATATATTTTTCATTAATCATATATGATTTCTTTGACTATATTATAAGTTTTTATGTAAATAAAGTATTTTTTTCTTAAAAAATAATTATAAAAATAAAAATCCGGTCCCCGGTCCATAAGTTTCGGGCAATCCGGTCCCGATCCGGTCCGGTTTTGGACCGGTGTCACCCCTAGCCTTAAGGAAACATGTTAAGCATACCAAAAGCAAAAACTAAACCCCTAAAAAAGAAATAGTAAACCCGTCACAAAAATGATTAAAAACAAAAAATTTGAAATTTACAAATTCTTTCCTTTATTAGCCTCTTATAGTGTGCCATGGTATAAAAATCCATTTTCGATCACCAAAAAAACAAAGTATCCTCTATTAGAAAATTTTATTGTTTTAGTTATTTAGTGATTTAATTTTTTATAATATGCTTATGAATTTTCTGTTAGTGTCTTAGTTTTTAAATCGGGATTGCTTATCCTATATCCTTAGGTTTTAGGATATAGGTTACGTATAGACCTGTCAATCGGGTCGGATCGAATGGGTTCGGGTCGGGTCATTCCGGGTTCGGGTCAATCAGGTTACGGGTTAAACTGGGTCGGGTCGCTTCGGGTTTTCGGGTCGGATCAACCCAGCGGGTCAAGAATATCAACTTTTTCACCAAAACTCAGATAAAATATTATTTAAATAATAAAATATTATCTAAAAATATTTTAATAATAAAATATATCATAATTTTCTAAATAAATTTTATACATTGTAATATAATTTAAACTACAAAAAATCTGGTCTGAGCCAATGGGTTCGGGTTTCAATCAGGTCGGGTTGAAACTAGGTCACGGGTCTAAATTTTCGGGTTGAAACCCAAAATTTTCGGGTCGGGTCGGGTCATCTTTTGACAAGTCGTACAAAAACCGATTTTGAATTAATGAACACTTTTTTTGGGTGAATTAATGAATACTTTTACATATGCATCCTTTTGTATTTATATAAGCTAATTATATAGATGGTCCGTGCTATCACACGGGATCTTATTGATTAGTTTTAATTTATCTAAAAAAGTTGATACTTTTTGTGAATTACTTGTCCATATGTTGTGTATAATGTTATTTGTATGTCAATGTTATGTATATAAGTTTATGTAGTTGAGTTATTATCTTGTCAAATAAGCCTTTTTTTTATGAACAATCACCTCTTAAATTAGCAAAACTTTGTTATATATAGTTGGTTTGACAAACATTCTTATAAGTAAAAAGATAATTACCATTTAATATCATATAAAATAATTTAATTAACTTTGTAGAATAATACTCCCTCCGTCCCCTTTTGTTTGTCCAAAAGGACAATTTGCGCGGGTTTTAAGAACGGTATAAAATAGTATGTGTAATTGGGAAAGTTGGTATAAAGTAGGTGAGAGAGTTGAATAATATGGGTAAAAGATGTGATTGATTGGGGTGAAAAGAGATAAAATATGTGAGAGAGTGGAATAATGGGGGTAAAATAGTGGATATAAATGGAAAGTGGACAAACAAAAGGGAACGCCCGAAAAGGAATACTGGACAAACAAACCGGGACAGAGGGAGTAATCACCATTCTCATTAATATCAACTTTTAAGACGGAGAGAGGTTACATTTTCTTATCTTATTCTTATTTATTTTGAAAAATGATTAATAGACTTATGACCATTAAATAGGAGAGAATTGGGTCAGGGGGGCGAAATAAAGGTAAAAATGAAACAAATGGACTCATGGTGACATTAATGAAGAGAATGGGCTAATTTTGAAAATGCATGGTGACATTAAAGAATAAAACCCCCCATCTCCTCTCCTCCTTTCTCTCTCCTCCCATTATTTCCCAAATTTGGAACTCTCTCTCTCCCTCCCTCTCCCTCTTTCCTCTCCCCCTCATCTGCTCATCTCTCCCTCTCCCTCACCCTTTCCCTCTCCCTCTTTCCTCTTCCCCTCCCTCTTCTCATCTCTCCCTCTTCATCCATAAATGACGGCAACGAGGCCGTGGTGAGCGACTTTTCGAGGGCGAGCAGCGAGGTGGCCGACGAGGATACCGGAGCTTGGCTGCCAATGAAGCGATGAGGTGGCCGACAAGGTGGGCAACGAGGTGTTTAAAGGTATGTATACTAACTCTAGATCTAGATCTAGTTTGTTTTTTTTAGATTTTATAAATCTATGTTTTTTTTTGAAAGTTTTAGATCTAGAAATTCTAGATCTAGGGTTTTTTGAAAGTTTATATTTCTAGATCTAGATCTACGGGGCTGTCATCGGGGGTTTTCATCGATGTTTCTTGATCATAGATTTAGATCTATGATTTTTTTTAGATCTAATGTCAAAATCTGTACGTGGTGACAAGTTTTTAGGCTGGTAACAAAACTGTAGCAATGGCATGTTGAATCTAACCAAGTTTTCTTTGTGGTGACAAAAACTGTACCTGTTTTAGAGTTTTTTGTGTTTGTCACCAAGTTTTGTGCGCAATATAGGGTTTATTGTTTTTCAGTTTGGTGACATGTTGAATGTAAGCAGTTTTTCTTTGCGGTGACAAGATCTGTACGTGATCTAAGTTTTTCTGTTTTGTCACTAAGTTTTGTGTGTGATCTAGGGTTTTCTATTTTCCAGTTTGGTGACAAAATCAGTACGCGGTAACATGTTGAATGTAATTCAGTTTTTTATGTGGTGACAAAATCTGCATGCGATATAGGTTCTCTGTTTGGTTTGACATGTCACCACATTTTGTGCTGGGTGACAGCTTTGATTGCTAGGTGATGATAAGTTTTTATATATTACTTTTAATTATAGCCTATTAGCTCAAATGGTAGAGCAACGTGCCTAGCGTACGATAATGTGGGTTCGAATCCCACATAGGCTTACTAATGATTTTTGATGACAAGTTTAAGTGCAATTTGGGGGTGGTTCTAGGTAAGGTGACGTGATGAACATATTAGAGTGCAATATTGGTGATATTAGCTTGAGAGGTGACAAGTTATAAACGCGATGACAAGGTTTTATATGGGGGGGGGGGTTGTACGTGGTGACAAGGTTTTGTATGGGGGAGGGGACTTTTCTGTACGCGGTGACAAGGTTTTGTTTCGTGGTGACAGGTTTGGGTGTCATGACGCCATGTTCTGGGATGTTTTTGTAGTTGTCACCAAAAAAGCCTATTTACCTCATTATTTCACCGCGCCGTCCACTTTCCCTATTGTTGTCACCATCTGAGTCCATTTACCCAAAATCCTCATTAAATAGTCTCATTTAATATAGATTAAACCATTTCACCTTCTTTTTTATTTTCTACAAATTACCTATCTTGATAGGAAATAATGATGAATATTCTCATTATCTTTAGGATGTTAACCAATTTTTGTTATTTTAGATTGTTACTAATTAAAAATTTTAAGAATACAGTGAACATTTATTTATTAGGTAGCTATTGTTCTTCTAGAATCATTAATATTGTACACATACTGTTTTGGTGAAATCAAAATTATTACCTAATGAGATTAATCCAATTCATTTTAGATAATTTTACCTTCAATTTTTAGTATGAGAATGTATAAAGGTAGAGTTGCTATAACTCAACCTATCCCGTAAATCCGAACCGATTGAGAGTTATAAGTTTGAAACCCTACTAAAAAATCAGCGGGTAAAGAAAAAAACCGAGACCGAAAGTTGAAACTTGAATCCAATCCACACCCATTGTGTTGAGCTGATTGGTCATATATGTAGACTATATAACATTTATTTTTAATATCATTATTATATTTTATTATAAAAACTGTGATAAATATTTTGTTAATCATAAGATCATAGATTACATTGATATATATTCCTATCCCGTTAGATTGATATGGACCTCCCACTAACATGTCATGACCCGATCCGGCTTGACCCGCTACCCAATTGACTCAAAAATGTAGCCAACTCGAATATGAAATAAATGAACTTGAACTCGTCTACAATCAAAATTAACCAATGAAATTATTTTAATAAAGATGGGTGATGCGGTCCAATAAAAAGTTGACACGGGTCGTGCTAAATATTATTTTTAACCTCCGCTTTAGTATATAGTTATGATGATATGAAGATTATGATACGATGATTATGATGATAAGATAGATAGATAGATTCTACGGAAATTTCACACGGTTATCCTGAGGTTTAGCGTTATTCATAAGGTGTACGAAAGTTTGTCATATTTCACACGGTACCCTTGAGATTTATACAAAATTCACGTAATAACCCTATGTTATGTACATAATTTATCATATGTCCATAAAAGTCAATATTAACTTTAAATATTAAACTTGTGAAAAATGATTTTAAATAATAAAATAAATCTTAAAATTGTACTCGTAAAATTTTAAATTTCTTATTTGAGTTATTATTTTAAATAAAACTTATTGATCAAAATAATATAACCTCTTAATTTAACAAAGAATGATCAAATAATTTAAATTTACGTAGAAAACTACGATGATATAAGTAATTAAAATTCAAAATTCCTATTGTTTAGTTAAGGAAAGTTTTGTACAAATAACTTATAATGTAAATATTTTAGTATTTTGATAGTTTACTTTATTTCCTTTACGAGGTAAATTAATTTTGGTAATGTGAATAATTTAACCTATTCACTGGTCAACGTAATCAATCAAATTCAATAAACCATGTAATGTATTTATTAAATTTAATAACATAATTTAAAAGGTTTTTATTATAAATATTAGTTTAAAAGGTTATAAGATTTTTTTAATATAGACTTATCTATTAACTTAAGATTATATACTATAATTAAATAAATATATTTAATTTTATCATTATAGTTTAAACTTATTTATTATTTTTTTACAAAATAATAGGCAATACAATGCATCTATTTAAGTTGATCACTGTTTTAAGGGTTTCATCAATGATCAATTGACCATTGAAAAATTTTCAATATTTATATTATAAAAAATTTCTTTTCTCATAAAAGAAATAATGTAAAATATCAACATTTGAAATTTATTTACAATCGAAATTATTTATGTAAAAAACAATTAAGTAGTGTAATGAAATGGTCAGTTTTTAAACTATTTATATTTTCAATAGTTTGAATTTAAAAATAAACTATTTGATTAATTTTTTATTAATAAATTAATAAAATAATAATATGAATAGGAAAAATAAATTTATTTTATTATAATATCTAATATTTAATAATAATGTCGGATAAAATTATACTTGAAGAATTGTCAAACCCTTTTAAATTTTCTTTTAAATTTCACAAATTTTAAGATTAATACAAATTTTAACCTTTTGGGCATGTGGCAAATTTTGTATATATTGTAGGGTTATTCCATGAATTTCGTATAAATCTCAAGATTACCACATAAAATATGTCGAACTTTAGTACACTTTATGGATAATGTTAAACCTCGGGGTTACCCCGTGAAATTTGTAGTCACCATCTTTCCCCTATCCAAATTACTCAAAACATGAAAACCCCTATTTAAAATGGAATATTTACAGAAATAACCTCGGCTAAAATAACCTATTAATATTGCAGTGTTTTTATTTTCCCCCCTCAGCAAGAAAAAGGTCCAAGAGAAAATCCTGCGTGGAAGAGAAGAGAGGCTCTTACGAAGAACGAACAAACAAGCAAGCATCGAGTGAGAAGAGGAGGTTTGCTCTTCAATTCGATAGCGAATCTCTCTTCGGTTTGTTGCAAACATACGATTTCGATCAATTTCAAGAGTTGATTAAGGAAATTCCGTTCTTTGCTCGCAGAACTTCAAACGGAACCAACCATGGAAAGCGCACTCGCGAGTGCATCCGCCATCGGCGACCAGAGGCAAAAGATCGAACAGTACAAGCACATTCTTTCCTCCGTCTTCGTTTCCAACGACATTGCTCAAGCGAAGAAGTTCATCGATCACAGTTACGCCAATTTCCTTTTCCTTCATTTGCTAGGGTTTTGTATAATCCATTCCAAAGTGGCAACTTTTTTCCCCTCCAATTTCACTTTCTGACTTTCTTCTGCTTATGGATGATTGTGTAGTGTTGTCGGATGACGTTCCGTTGGTTGTATCACGGCAGCTACTTCAGACTTTCGCTCAGGAGTTGGGGAGGCTGGAGTCAGAGCTCCAGAAGGAGATTGCTCACTACACTCTTAATCAGATTCAACCACGTGTTGTTTCATTCGAAGAACAGGTTCAGTTCTTCCCCAAAATTAGTCTTAGGTTTCACTGCATTGCTTATCTTATGGTGTATTATTGTATGCATTTTTTCGTGGTGGAGTGCAAAAACAATGTTGATTGATTTTGTGTGAGGGAATGCAAGAACACTATAATTTTGGGGTTGAAACTTGAAATTGTACTTGAATTATGTTTTGCTCCCATTCTTGGATCTTAATGCTATTCGGAGTAATGTATACCGGCATTGTGTTCTCTCAAGTTAGTAGTTTTAAAATGTTAAATGATCCACCTTTATGGTTTGTTTAAAATTTCAGAAGTAAATAGAGTAGCTATCCTATCATGGACATACAACTCTCTGGCATGGTTCATCAGATTTATATGAAGGCTTCTTTTGGTGCAAACTCTTAGTTACGGAGTGTTATGCAATATGAGTACTGTAACAGCGTTTTTTCAGCAGCACTTACAGAGTATAAAGAGTTTGTACGAAATGAAGCCTAAGAATTACAGGAATGTTTAACAAGGACTGGTTCTCTGTCAACCATAAGATTACACATTGAACCATTTTACTTAATATGTCATTACCCTTTGCCTTGTCATTGTTTGCTACCAATACTAATACTATTGTAACTGTATCCTTTTATATTCAGACATGTGCTACAACTATTAAAAGGAGCTTCCTTGCCTTTGATTAACCTTGCTTTTCTTTGATATTAAATCTCTCTTTCAGGTTTTAATCATTAGAGAGAAACTTGCAGAGTTGTATGAATCAGAGCAGCAATGGTCAAAAGCAGCTCAAATGCTCAGTGGGATTGATTTGGATTCAGGAATGCGGTAAGGAAGTTTGTGATAATGGAAATGTTTGTATTGTAAGAATTTTGTTTAAATTTCACTAGCTGACATTAATCTCCTCGTGCTCCAGAGTGATTGATGACACCTACAGATTGTCGAAGTGTGTCCAAATTGCACGTCTTTATCTTGAGGTACCCACTTTAAAATTTTTGTATTATGTTACTTTTGTCTTAGTGACTATTGAAGTTGTTGGGAATCACAATAGAGTTTGCATAGAAAATGTGATGCGCCTAAAAGAATTTGATGGTGCTTATAATATGGCTGCTGCAAAAGTATTTTGTTCCCTTGTAGATACTAGGTAGATCTCGAAAATAGGCCTCTTTAGTTGTGTGACAGAATCAGTGATAAATGGTGGAGCTTTTTCTGAAGACATCCATGCACCATACATTTTCTAGACAATATGAGTAAAATTTTTGCTCATTTTTAATTATAAATTATGAGATGAAATTGAATTGAATTTTTTGAAGGTGTATTCATAGAGAAAACAATGGAACTTTAATTTCAGGCTTATTACTTTCCACCACTTTCTTTGTCTGTTCATGTTTTATTTCGAATAGGCTTCTAGTAAAATTGTACCACCTTCATTTTAGATTGGTCCATTAATTGCACATTTTGTCAGATGCTTATATAGCTGTTTTTTTGTATACGTGATTGGGTTTGTTGTTGTGTTTTACTACTGTTGTCAACGTAAGATGCATACTTTTAATATTTGTGGTGACTAATGATTTTTACCTATTTCTACCCTCACATTTGTAGGACGATGATGCTGTAAGTGCTGAATCCTTCATTAACAAGGCTTCATTTCTCGTCAGCAATAGTCAACATGAAGTACTGAATTTACAATATAAGGTTGAAACTACTACTTATATAAATTACATGGATTCTTATGTAAAGTATTCAAAGATTGAACATTTGACCCCTCTCCTTTTAGGTTTCCTATGCGAGGATTCTGGACTTAAAGAGGAAGTTCTTGGAAGCAGCATTGCGTTATTATGACATATCCCAAATTGAAAAAAGGCAAATTGGAGATGAGTATGTCTAATGTTTATTGTGTTTAAAGTTCTTATGTGGATTGTGCTACAGCTTTCTCATAGGGTTTCAATATGACATGCGATATTGACAGTTGTACTTTTATTTTCATAGGGTTTCAATATGACATGCGATATTGATGGACCTTCTCAATATCTAATCTATACAGATCTGTCCAGTTCTAAAACGATTGTGTGCCCTTTTGTCTCTTTTTCATTTTATAAGGCTTGGTTTTAACCCTTGTCAATTTTCCTCCCTCTTTACCAATCCACCACCCCTCAAACTCTGAATAAAGAAAGCATTAGTTCAGACTGTAGAAGCAAATAAATCTTCAGTTCATAATCTAGATGTAGATTCAACTGCTTGACCTTTTTCATTTTTTGCTACAGAGAAATTGACGAAGCAGCCTTGGAGCAAGCTTTAGCAGCTGCTGTTACATGCACAATATTGGCTGCTGCAGGTCCTCAAAGATCTCGCGTACTCGCAACGTTATATAAGGTACATGCCCTTGAGTTGTTTATTTCAGTAAGATTTGTGTTTGTTTCGGGTTATGAAAGCTATTTGAATGTGTTTCAGGATGAGCGGTGCTCAAAGTTGAAGATCTATCCTATTTTGCAGAAGGTTCTCTTTCCCAACTATGTACTCTGTTAGGATGATTAGGACTTCTTGATTCGTTTCATCACATTGTCACAGCTCCTAATAATGTCTCCTGCCAGGTTTATTTGGAAAGAATATTAAGAAAACCTGAGATTGATGCTTTTGCTGAAGAGCTAAAACCACATCAGGTCAGACATTTTCTTCCTACTTCTGTGTTTAGATGTCTTTTTCTAGTCCACTTCTTGTTTGGCATTGCTTATTGGAACTTCTTACCTTCTTATGCAGAAAGCTCTTCTGCCTGACAATTTCACTGTGCTTGATCGTGCTATGATCGAGCATAATCTTCTAAGCGCTAGCAAACTATATACAAACATAAGGTGTGTACTATGAATTTTATTATTCTACGTAGTGTACGCTTACCTAAATGTATCATTTCTACTGACCAATATGTATTTGTGTGTTCAGTTTTGATGAGCTGGGCACTTTGTTGGGCATCCCTCCCCACAAGGTACGTTTGGAGTGTCATTGGCTATGCATGTGTTTTCTAAGATATTTTGTGAATAAACTGGAACTTTTGCTCCTATGTTCAGCTGTAAGATTAGTAACATGTATCTTTCAGAATCAAACCATTGTTTGTTTACTTGTCTTTACATTTGACTTGTGTTGAACAGAAATCTGTTATACACAAATGAGTTCTTGTGCATTATGATTTGGTAATTTTGTTTTTGTTAGTTTTCAATTGTTGCATCTATTTTACTGTTCTATGGCTTCTGATTTTGCCTTTGAAAATGCGGAAATGGTGTTGATCTACATGTACTCTTTGATTTTTATTCCTTCTTCGCAAGGACTGCTTCTGTTGCACCTCTTGTTTTATTATAATTTTGCTTACTTATTCAAATTACTGAAGCCTGTTATAAGCTCATATCACCGCACTTAATATGTTAATTATCATTAATTTTCGTGTTCATTGTTTGAGGTGTATGCTCTTTCACCCACATTGCCACATAGTAGGAGAACTTCATTTGTCTTTTGTTTAATTCAGGCCGAGAAGATAGCATCAAGAATGATTTATGAGGATCGAATGAAAGGATCAATCGATCAGGTGAGATGTCTTGCTGTATTATTTATGGGGAACAACAATGAAGATTGATTTATGATATCTATATCTATCTATGCCTTAATGTTCATTCCATATCACGCTAGTAGAAAGAAATAATTAAATGGCTGAAACTGAGTCAGGTGAACCTACTTGGGGTGGGGGTAAACGCCACATTCATCTTTGTCGTCAATGACATACTTATTAAATTACTATCATCACTGAATCAGTTTGAATATATATTTTGTGGCAGAATATGTTTAGACCCCTCAACTTTTAACTTTTATGCAAATAGACCCTCCAACTTTGAACATTACCTATCAAACCCCCAAACTTAACATTTTTTTCCTATTGAGCCCCTTTTGCTGACCTGAAGGGGCACGTGCAAGTCACTCCTCCGACTGATTGTAAAAGTTCCCCAAAATTACTGACATGACAAAAACAAATATGCCATGTGGAGTCCCAAACCTCATCTTCTTCCTCATCTTCTTCCTATCCACAATCCCCTCATTTTCAGATTTGGGATGTCACGTGGCTGTTGAGTGGAATCAAAATGGAGCCGGTCAGCGCGTGTTATTCACACTACGAAAAAAGAGGGTTCATTTACAAAAAAAGGGCTCAATAGGCAAAAAAAGTAAAGTTTAGGGGTTCAATAGGATATATTGTAAGTTGGGGGGTCCATTTGCAAAAAAGTGACAAGTTGGAGGGTCTACAAATGTATTCTGCCTATATTTTGTTCAGGCAAAATGGAAATTTCTAATTTTTTCGCTTCATTCGCTAGAAATTAATGTTAGTAACAATGTTTAATCATTGCTCACTTGTGGACAGGTTGATGCTATCATACATTTCGAGGATGATACAGAGGAACTACAGAGATGGGATCACCAGGTAATAAACTAAGCAAATTAGCTTTCGGTGATTTTTTTGTTAAATTATACCACAGTCAATTTTCATGGTTTATGCATTTGAAAACCTGCAGATTGTTGGCGTTTGTCAAGCTCTTAATGACATCCTTGATGGCATGGCAAAGAAGGGGTTTGTAATTCCTGTCTGATAGTACTATACGTCTTGGAAGTGAGGGGTACTTGATACTTTTGTGCTCTCTTTTTTATTTCTTACTAGGCAACTGGTAAAAAATGCAAGTGAAAATTTGTTAGTGAAGGGCTGCTGCTAGGCTTTCTTTTTGCTTGTTGAATTTGAGTCTCTTCGGCATTTTGCTGACACTTACGAAACTAGGATTTAGCCAATGATGTTTTTGAATTGTTTATACTCACTTGCCCCCTTTTGGAACATTTACCTGGGTTTCCTGAGAGAAGAAAGCATAGGGTTTATATATCATCTTGGTGCATGTATCCTTCAGAAGTCAGAATAGTGTGGTTGTGTGATTACCTATTCTTGCATATAATTTGAGTTAATGTCATTTACTAAACCAAGTTCAAGAAATGTTTCTTATTATCGTTCACTAAGCTCCAATATGATTTCGTACCAAACTGAAACCCGATTACAACCTGATATGTCTCACGAAGGCTTGGAGGGAAACAAAACACTATTCCATTTCCATCGTGTTTTGGGTTCATTGAAGGCAGAATTGTCTTCTCTTTATGCTTCTAAAATGTCTTGCGAAAATCCGTTCTTGTTGGAAAGAAGGAAAAACAATGAAAGTCGCCTGCTAACAAATACTGAATTTGAGATAAGCGGGCGAAAAAGAAGAAGCCTGTGATATATACTGATGAGCTCGATGTCGAAATTATACACACACTCGAAGGTCGTACTCACTCGGGAAGACATTCTTATGTACAACAAGCCGGATTTTACAAGTGAAAAATCTTGCACCATCACAAAGGATTTGATGATCTTCTATTTGCATCTCCTGCTCCTGATGGCGGTGAGCACTTGCATGGATCCTTCCCACTTCGCAATAGCACGTCGTGGTTAATAGACGCCAACTGCGATAGATTCTACATTGAACATAAAAATTGATGCCAATATGTTAGCTATACAACACTGATATGATAAAAAGTCCGAGATGAGATCACAGAGGAAGTGAAAGAATACCTTGAAGGAAAAATTGATAGAAGAAAGATCAATGGCTAAGTTATTGAACTCTTCAAGGTCGTTACTAGCATCCGGGCCGTCTCTCTGTAGATAATAGTTGGTTAGTGAAAAAGAATCTTGGGTGAAAATTTTGATTTAGGTCCGTTTGGATCACACTTGATAATTCATGCATTATGGCTAAATGGCGAGGAAGATTCTTAACAGATTAAACCAACCTCAAGTTCGTTATCTGAGCACAAACTGCTCGTTTCAGAGGGAGACTCGCTAGATATTTCGTTGTCTGGCATTCTGAAACTAACTTCGTACCGTGGCACAAAGTAGCTTGTGTCATCTATTCCCTCTGGCTGTGGTATGAAAGCAGCCTATATGATGGGATCCAACAGAGAAAGAAACACGTCAGACTTTTACAAAGAAAAGTAGAAACCCCATGTTGAAAGAAAGGGTGAAAAGATTGTACCCTTTGTGATGCCAGAGTATCCCAATTAATCCCCTTGAAAAACGAATGTGCTTTCACCTGCAAGATTTTTTTGATGGTAAACGCTTCTATAAGAAAGCATATTGGGTTTTCTGGGAAGAAATAGTTTTATTTTTGATCAGGAAAGATCTTGCAAGAAAGAATATCCAACCTCCGATGCTCCTTTAGCTCCAAAGCGCTCAGCTGGGTCTAGTGTCAGAAATCTAGAAAGACAATGCAAAGTTGTATCTTAAGAAAAAGATTTCATAGTGTACAATACGCCACAGCAAAACTCATAAAGTGCTTGCAAAAGAGGATTCAACTTGATTAATATCATGGTTTGAACCAAAAGAATAAGAATGATTTACTGAATGAATCATGTAATTACTTTGCTAAAAATTGGATACCAGGCAGAAGACAATAGCTTCACCTTTCTTTACATAGGAAGATTTTAAATTGGTGGCGAATAAGGATTCATGATAGATGTACAGACATCAAGATAGAATTTTGTTAGAACTTGAAAGTATTGGTCATCGTAGTAGTTACTTGGTCAAACTAAACCACATTACAAGTACTGCATCCTTTACGTGGCAGTTTGAATCACAAGCAATTAAATGTCCCTCAAAAAAGCATTGCAATTAGCAAACCAACCTGCTGATTAAATCTTGGGCCTCAAAGGACATGTCAGAAGGAACTGAAGGCCAGGGTAATTTCCTGTTCAGAATGTTGTCAAAGATGATCTGCACACAATTGAATTTATCAAAAAGAAAGAAACAAAAATTTAGCTTAAGGTAAAAAATATGATTTTAAGCTACTAATGTTTTCCGTCAGAAGAGAGATGCAGAATGCAGAATGCTATTTGAAGTACCTCTGGAAGTTCAGCAGAAAAAGGAGGAATTCCAGTAATTAACTCGAATAGAATAATTCCTACAGACCACCAATCTGCAGCATTCCCTGTATAATGTTTAGGAAAAAACCCTCCTTAGTTCAGCACAAAAATCGACACAAAGGGATATTTAGAGTCTACATCGAAAAGGCATGAAGTATTGAATAATGTAACATTGACTCGAGTGTTTGTTTAAATAAACACTTTCAAATAGACAACAAGGAAGGGGGGGAGATAAATGTATTCTTTCTAGTATTGCATAAATGTGGAGAAGCAACCAAAAATAATTTGAGCTAACCATGATCAATCCCAAGAAGAATCTCAGGTGCCAAGTAGTCAGGTGTTCCAACTGCTGACTCTCTGTGTTCACTTTCTATTTGTTGATTTCGGCTATTGGAGCCTAAGGTAGTTTGACCTTCAGCATCAGCTCCGTATAAATTAGCGGTACTGTTTATGAGACCGAATCTTGACAATCCAAAATCTGTAAGCTGAATAAAGAGCGAGAGTTTGTCATGTAACTGTCAAGTTTCACCACATAACTTTCTTAAATCCTAAGCATGTACACTCGTATAATCATTTACACGGAAAACAAAGAGGTTTAATGCTTAAACATTTCCTTATAAATAAAAAATGTGAAGATGTTAAACAAACCACTGTACTTCATATAAAAGAGAACCACCAACTAGAGAGTCTAGAGTCATTTCACGAAAGTATTTGTTAACCAATACCTTAATGTGACCATCTTGTCCGATCAATATGTTGTCCGGTTTCAGATCACGATGCACAATGTCAAGAGAGTGAAGATATTCCAATGCAAGGACCTGGAAAAAAAAAGTGAGGTGATGTTTTGAATAATTGAAGAAAGACTGAAAGATGATTGAATATGCATTCAAGATATTTTGTCCTACCAGTTCGGCAATATATATACGAGCCACATCTTCTTGAAGGCAACCAACTTTTTTGAGCAAAGAGTACAGGTCACCACCATTTAGATATTCCATGACTAGGTAAAGATTATCTCTGGAAGTGAATGAATAATAAAAACGAACCTGCAGCGACAAAATCATCACTTCTGCTTTAGTCCCAAGATTTAACTGTGATATTGACAAGGGCAATATCTAATCTAGGAAATTAATTAAAGCTCTTAGGTGTGTAGGGGGAAAAGTACAGATCTTATAGTAAACTGAGCAACTAAATATACCATGAAAGGGTTGCGAACAGCAATTAATATGTTACGCTCTGCTAATATTCGTTCAATGTCATTTTTTCGTATCATATCCAATTTCTTCAGCACCTGCAAAAGAAAATATGGTTACAAATTAAACGACTCACGAGAGAGAATAATGATATTGATCCTGAGTTCAGCAAACAAATTTAGATGAATAAAAGAAGCATCCACCTTTATTGCAAATAGATCTCCAGTAGTTCTTTTCTTGGCAAGAAAAACGTTACCATAAGCACCTCTGCTGATAGGTTTAATTATCTCAAAATCATCAATGCTTATCCGCTCTCTATTAGATAAGTTTACTGGAGTGGACAAGGAACTGCCCTGGGATGTGTCGTCCGATGCACTCCTTGAACTTTTGATGGGCTTTCGCCTTCCATCATGCTCTTGATCCTTTAAATCAATTTTATCACATGCAAGCATGTATTTTTCTCTGCAAGCATGACAAAAAGAAACATCAAAATGAGTACAGAGTCTACAGATCAGTTGCAATATGAGATAGCTTTCTTGCAATATGATTATATCGTGACCATTAACTCACCGTAAAAGCTTCTCCACTCTTCGGCCAAATGTGTCTATCACCAATGCTCTCAAAAGACTTTTCTGCAGAACGCTCTGCAAATCCCTCATACATGCTACTAAGAGCTCACAGGATCCATCTTTTGAAATATCTAATGCAGCCACACAGCGAGATATATCTACTAGGATAAACATCTGAAATAATTTACAACGGTAACAAAGTGAACACCTAAACTTTAGTGGTATAGGGGGTTAAATGGACTCAAAAACAATCTGCACCCGGTTAGTAATAGGTCAGTTTCAACTTTCAACTACCAAGACAACATGTTTCATTCCCAAAACGGCTATGAAGTAAAACAATGTTTTTCTTGATAGAGCATAATAATAATGACCATAATTCGAGCAGCCATCAACAATCACCAATCACCAATCACCATATAAGTTTCAGAAATCATTATATCCAACCATCCCATAATCTTCATCCACCAAAATTTATAGAGATTTCATTGAATCAGTATTTTGGTTTGACATATCTAGTTATGTACTAATGAGCTGAAAACCCCCAGATCACCCCAACACATCATACACATTCTGTATGTTTGGGTTATTGAAGCATTCTGCCACACACCAGATAAAGTAGAAGTGAAATTATGTACCTGTTGCACATCCTCTGCTACAGAAGGATTGCACTGTTCAAGCCAGAAGTCAAAATGAGTAGCTCTAGGTGTGTTTGAAGAGGATCCTGAGACACTTCCATTTGCAGAAGCAGGGCTATGATTGCTGAGCTTAAATGTCAAGGGATACTTCATGAACTTTGAAGCAATTGGATGGGCATCCTCTATACAAGCAGTGTCCATTTCATGAAGGTCTTCAAACATTTCTTCTACACATCTGCTTTGCCAGTCACTCATGTTTGGAGAACAACCTTCAAGTGCAGTTCCAGAATCTGTTGGCGTAACTGCAACATTTTCTGGACTGGAAACTGATGTGCACGGGTTATGATGTGATTCGATGATCTGTCCCAAGACTTCAGCGAGTTTGCATAGACGCTCATCCAGAGTTAGGCATGCCATATCACATTTATCTGCATATGCACATATGTATGAATGTAGTTCCAAGTGCATCACAGGTACCATTTCTTCACAGATCCGACAAAGTACTGCTTCAGATTCATCTAAAGTGCGTTCATCTTGATGAGGAGACTCGTACATTAATTTTGCATTTTCAGATAGCAATTTTAAGTCAGGAAACACTGACTCTTTTCCAAGAACTTTTTCACTGTCGCCATCCACTCCATTTGTCCTGCAATGACTTTCCCCATTGCTTTTAGAATAATCATTGACAACACTCCTATCACGCTTAGCAGACATCTTCTGTACTGAATCATAACATGTAGCTGAAGCATCATTTTCCGCATCAGGCAGCCAACTCATATTAAGAGAAGGAACACTTTCTAAGACCCTCTTGAATTTATAATAAGCCTTATTATCAATAGGTTCAATATCTTTCTGAAATTGAAGGAGTCTAGTGCAGCGAGTCAGTATGTATAGCATGTGAGTGACCAGCCACTTCAGAAGCCCTGTCTGACAAAGTTGCCTTGTTTCTCTCAGATCTTGCACAATACCTTCACATTTCTCTCGCAATTCAGTGGATGTCATCTGAATGCATTTTTGGGCCAAAACCAACAATTCCTGAGCTATTTCCCCTCCTGTAAGGGAGGGTTCATTCTTCTGAAGATAAGCAGTTACATCACGCATAAAACTAGATAACTCCGTATTAACCAGTTCTTTGGCCTCATCAAATCTCACATGCAAGGATCCAAAAAGCTCCTGGCTCCCACATCAAAACAATATAGATATGGAATGAAACTCAGAATAAGGAAGTGAAATTTGAACAAGTACAAGAACACACATTAACTTGAAAAAGTGAACAGTTTGAGAATAACGACGTCCCTAAGCAATTATAAGTGATCACTGACGAATGATGGTACAGAACTTGATATTGCACATCATTTATTTTTAAGGTTGTATCTTGTGAGACTGTCAGAATCCATATTCCACTGGGTAATTATCGTTGAAAAGAATTAAGCAACAGTTGAGCACAGCACAAAAACACCAATGAGATTCCATTCAAGTACAAAGACGCATGCTTAGTGAATAGTCTATGAACATCAAACGAGTGCATAAGCCTACATGCCATAGATCTAGAAACATGGACCAATAACAAGAAAACAGATAAATAATTGAGTTTCTAGGACTAGATAATGCCATACACATGCTCAAATTATGCAAAAACAGTTACATCAAGATACCTTCAAGTCACAGTAACTTTGGGCCCTTGGTCTGCTGAATGCCAATTCACAATTCCGTCCAAGCTCATGAGAGAAACTTTTCAAATCAGGAGGAAGTGCATTTCCTCGCCCAAGTTCGTGTGAGAAACTTTTAAAGTCTCTTGGAGCTTCATTGTTGGATGTACAATACGATGAATGCTGCGGCATAGTGCACAATTCACTTCTCTTTAGACCGTCCATGTTAACTGCCTTACCATCAGATCCTGTGACCTGTAAACTAACTTCCACTTCAGCTCATGACATGTTTTAAGACACACTGTAACAAATGCCTATCTGGGTAAGATATGAGAATTCGCACCTTGATGGTAGGATAAGTTCTTCTAGACCTCTGCTTATGATCCTTTGAAAGATATGACACTAGCCACCAAGTTATCTTATTCCCTTTGGGAAATCCTTCAACAAGCGAGGAAATATTAAATGACTTGACCAATTCAACTAACTCTTCAATTGAAGATTCAAACAATTGAACTACATACAAGCAATTCTACTCCAGTTTTCACACCTCACCCTAACAAAAAAAAATCTGAGTTGTTTCTACACATGGTAGTCAAATTATGAGGATCTAATTCTGCTCGTTAACGTCACCATCACATTCTGATCAATTTTGATGATGGAAAAACAAATTGGTACTATATATATATATATATATATATATATATATATATATATATATATTGCAGTAAACTTTACTGCTAGGATCACGATCAGTAAATCGAAATTTTCAGTTCTCCAACGATCACAGAACTTTGTCAAACTAATACAGTAATAGTAATACAATACTAAAGTAATAGAGTCAGAGCGGAGAAGGAAAGCGGAGCACCAAAACTTGTACACATACCTCGTTTAAAGTAGCCGAACTTGCCGGCTTTCTGCTTTGATTTCCTCGCCGGAGCCGACGAAACCGACGGCTTCGCCGATTCAACGGATTTGGAGCCTGGACGATGGTAAATTGGTTCCCTACCAGTCTTAATCCGATTCAGACCTGTCGGAATCCCACTTTCCGACGAGTACGACGAAAAACGCGGTGGCATGGTTGGAAGAGAACGCACTCACCTCTTTTGAAAAATTCTCGCTCTAGCTAAAATAGAAACCTAAAATCAAGAAGAGATCAAACAATCAAAAAAACAAAGAGGAAAAAGAAAATCCGACGACGAAATTAGAAATTAGAGCAGATCGGAGACACATACCAGCGAGATGATCGATTTACTGATTGTGACAGGAAGGAAATCGTGGTCACACAGATATGTATTTCGGACGGTATTTTTCCAATCGAGGAAGAAAAGGTTGTACATTAATTCCACTCGGAAAAAGTAAGAAGCCTTGGATGGAGAAGAAGAAGATAAGTATGATCATAGAGATTCGAATTCGAAGACGGAGAAATTCAACACAAGCGAAAAAGTGGAAATTTCCTCGGCTTGTTTTTGGCGTTGCGAGTGCACAACGGAGCGTGGCGAAAGGCAAAATTTGACTTGGTCTGAAGAACGGGGAAATAAACCGTTAGATTTTGGATTTTTGGCTTTTGGGTTGTTATACCATCCAAAGTGGGCTAAGAAATTTCCTCGGTGGACAGGAAGGTGATGACGAATTTGAAGGTGGTAGCCTTTTTTATTACTCCGTATTATTTTTTGTGTGGTGACGTCAGAGAAAAGTTGTTGCTCTTTGAGCTTGTTTTGAGGGTCACGTGTAAGGCGCGTGACTGAAGAAGCGGATCAGCTTGAAGCCTTGAACCGTTCTGGGATATGCGACTGATCCACCGACTGATACCGGTGGATTTTAACTAAACTTAGGTATAATACTACAAGAATTATTAATTTTAAAATAAGGTTATTTGTTGTTTAGTTTCTAGAATGTTTAAGAGAAATAAAAGACGGTCAATTGATGTACTTAAAACATAAATTAGAGAAAATTGAACTTAATACAGTACATACATGGGTTAAAAAAATGCTTTTATAAGTATGAAGTTAGCCCTGTAAATTTTTGTGCATTTTCAATTTTGGTTCTATATGGATTGAGCCATTTTCATTTTATTAAATATATGGTGGATACAATTAAATCATTTTCATTTAATATATATCATTCATAATAATATAAGTGGTTCCTTGCATTCTATATTCACGTACCTCTCAAATGAGTAATATAATGATGTCTCTAGTTTGATCACAATTCATGCGTCCCTTTTTTGCCATTAAACAGGTTTTTGGCGTCAAGCGCTACATCATTTTCACACTTAACGGGCTCGGTTACTTGTATAACAGTTTTATGAATTAATGAAAAAGAAGTTTGAAATGTGAGATAATATTTGCTTTCAAAAGAACTTTCAAAATGCAACAGATTAATTTTTTTTTGTACTATTTATTGCTAAGTGACACGAGATGCTTGCTGTTATGGAGGTTTATATGTGACACAACAAATATAATATGGATGAAGATTTGTCACGTATATACTGTTGATATAATAATACTGTAGCTTCTTTCATCAACCACACTTGTCACTCTCAAAAGGAGCTCTCTAAACATCAAGGACTTGGCATATTCCTAAGCTTTCAAGTTTTGAATTTCAAAAAACAAGCCTTGTCATATTATAATATGGAATTGTTGCAAAAACTATTCAAATTTGGATTGCAACTTTGTAACCGATTATACTCTTATAAACGGCCAGGATTGGAGCTAAAATATGATTTTCATGTTGAGATTGAAAAGGTGTTTATAAATTTACAAGCATTTCTTGCAGAAAGATCTTCAAGAACACCAAATAAGTGACATAATTTGACCCTTTATTGATAGAAGATGCATATATACCCCTTTAATTTAAAAGGGTTTCAGATATATTTATCAAACAAATAATAAATGTATTAAAAAGGGTCCAAAATGTTTGGCTTTTGAAGAGCATATGAACAAACATTACACTCAACTCCCACTTTTTATTTATATCAACATTGGAGCCATGGATTTGAACCTTATTAACTTCTTTTTTAGGTGACCCACCAGCCACCATTTCAAGTTTGCCCTTTTTTGTAGCCTTGAATTGTTAGTTATGTCAAGATCTGAACCCAAGAATAGTGTTCACAAGCTTACTCTTTACAATCAACCATACAGCCTGCATGAATGTTTTTCCATTAGTTCACACTTCTATGTTGTGTCAACAGGACAGATTTCATCATATAAATCTAAGACAATTCAACAATATATAGTACTATGCAGATAATGCTGGAATTTCTTCCAGCTAGAAGACAGCCAAATTAATCACTAAATTACATGAATGAAAGATTCAGTAAACAAACCGATCACTTTAACTACACAAATGCAGGTAGTTCTTGAAAGGCAAACAAGCAGTTGAAAACACAGGAACCAGATTATAAACTTTTAACAGATATAGTTGCCATATTTTGCCTACTAAGAACATAGCACACAACGTATGACAAGAGGCTGATATAATGATAATCTTAGTCATTTCTTTCTCAGTTTAAAGTTTACAGGACTTAACAGTCAAAACAAACCTCAAACTGAAGTCAATTTACAGATGAAAGTAAACACACCTGTTTATGTATGTCATGTTTTTTTTTTTACATTCAGGCAGATTCATCCAAAACCTGACTACTCATTACATATTTTCTCTTCTTTTCGGATATCCACTAGATTCCATATTTGACCCTCTAAATTTCAGCTCAGACCCACCTCTAAAGTTGGGTTCAACAGACGGCCTAGAGCTCGTTTCCATGGAAGTTGGCCTGAATGCATGACCGCCCCCAACAGAATACCGAGTAGGAGTATCGTACCTCGTTGATGAACTAAAACCTTTGCCCCTCAGATCAATACTTTCAGGGTTTCTTGATGACAGCTCTGCGAAAGCTCGATCTCCTGACCCTGAACTTCCCAATGGAGCTCCACTTGAGCGAAACGGGTCATCATCACCCCAGGATGTAAGAACTTCCTTCTTCTTCACAAAAAAGTGCCATGCTCCAACCAAAAAGAATATGAAAAACACAGCAGGGCTAGTCCACAGCATACTAGCAGACTCAGGGTTTGCAACTGGAAGGTTTGAGCGGTACAAACCGACACTGCCGCCCCCAAAACCAAGGGCAACAAGCTTGTCACGGTCACTTGCCATCAACAGTATCTGTTTCTCCTGAAAATCTTTGTTCGTTTCTTTGTTAGTCACGAATGAGGATGTGATCTCATTTATGCCTGATGAGAACACAAGCCTAGGCGCAGCAGAACGAGAGTAGTGCTGAGATGAGATGTTATACACATACAGATTTTCTTGGTCAGCCACGAGTAAGTAGCCCTTGATTACTTGCAAAGCAGTTGGCTGATCTATCTCTATATTTTTCCAAGGCTTGGCTCTGCATTTGATATTCTTTGCATCGCCCAACAACAAAACATGAATCAGATATCCATTTGATGTAACACCGTACGCTTTTAATCTCTCAGTTGGGTCAAACACATAACTCTTTGCCACGGAATGATTCAAGCCTTCACAACGAACTTCGTTAATCTTCATAGTCCTTAAATCCAAAGAGCCAGCCCCGGTTTCCGTCAAGAACATCAGCTTTTGTTTCAAGAACGCGAGTGGTCGACTTGTGGGAACCGCTAAACCATACAAGTCCCCATTTTCCTTGAAAACCTTAATTCTCCCGCTAACATCAGCCGACAAAATGTACCTTAACCTCCCAACCTGGTGAGTTTCCAACATAGATATGGCAGACCGAGTCTCTCCAGCTGAAACCGAGTTCAACTCCAAAACATTTTCCATGAGAAGTCCTCTCCCCGCATCAATGGAGGAACTCTCCCAAACCCTATGAACCAAAATTGCACCACAACTATGGCCAGTTACAACAAAACTTTCATTCTGATACACAGACATGTAAGACATCATAGCAGTGACAGGCGATTCAGACAATGTAAAAAACTCAACCAAAACATCTCCATTTCTCAATAGCACATAAACCCAGCCTTGATCATCCCCAATTGCAACATACTTGCTATGGCCCTCGAAATCTCGGAAAGGCAAAACATTCATACTCGTAGCTACACAATCCAAATTCACAGCGGAAACAAGCCGAAACTGCTCGGCCCAGAACGCGTTGTATTTGGTTACAGATTCAATTTCTCTGTTACCTAATCTCCTCTCTCTGTAACCGGATTGGGATCCATCAAAATCAAAGTCTTCCGCAACTTTCTCTATCCTCGGAAACGTATAGTAACGAGACTCTAATTTAGCGACTAATTCAGTTAGATTTTTAACTAGCTGTTCCAATTTGTCGATTTGAGCTTGTTGGTGATGATACAGCGGAGTAGAAACGCCATTATCGAGTTTACAGTCGGTTGGCACTTGTGAGTAATCAGTTACAAAAACACAAGAAACGCTTCTGCAAACAGACACGACAAAGAAGAAGAGTAAAAGTGTACAGATCTTGCCTATGTGATAGCTCGCCATAATCGTGGAGCTGGTTTCTAGTAGTAGTTGTCTTCGATCAGTGATTTGTCTCTCCGAGCGTACATCGGTAAAAGGCAGATATTTGGGTGAGGATGGGAATTGAAAACCCGTGGATTTTAATTTTGACTAGTGGAGACAGGGTCTGCGGAAATTTCAGGAGGTGATTTCTAGGGCAAGGGATCGTCGATTTCTCAGGAGAATTTACTGCTGCTAATGGGATCAATCTTTTTGTCCTCCCAAGTCCCAACTTCCGGAAATGTCAATCTTTACTTCTACGTTACATTAATATAGACTTGTTTCGTTTCCCCCAAGTCCAATAGAAATACTTGTGAATTTTTTATTATTATATTTTCATGTCAGAAAATTTTACTACAATCTGTACAATTGATCACGGAATTATTATTTAACGTAACTTTATTAAAACAATTACAAGGGGGAAATAACCAAACTTGTTGATAAAGTTTGTGTTAATATTGACATTACATATATGGTGCCCTGACAAATTTGTCTAAAGTAAAACTAGAGTTGTCAGGCCCTAATAAAATCATTAGTTGCAACGTCAATTAGTATTATAAATGAACTGAAATAGATGTCCTAATCAAGATCTAAGCTTTCTATCTTCAACGGTGTCATGGATTTGCAAGATCTGAAACGCAACAGCAAAAACAGCTTGATGAATAGCATAGCACGTTTAATTTCTGCTCAGCTTTGGCTAGATTCTTCTTCTGAAACAGAGATCATGCTTGTGTTTGTTGCTGTCACCTCGTGTGAATGTGAAAGAGATCTAACTTTATTTAATGCGCTCTTTCAAGTTGATGACATTCAACTTGTATACATCACATCATTCACATGTTAAAAAGGATATACTAGTAATTCTCATGATTGTTTTGTGTTGGTTCAGACCTTGCCAACAGTGACACTTATCCACCACTGACCAAGCTCAATTCCTTTGTACACAAAATCAAAACCATGGCAAACTATATATTCACAAACAAACTACACATTGAAATGCAAGTTATCCCATCAGTTCAAATATGAGTATGAGAACCATTCAAGCAGTCACGAAATGTATGAAGATTGACGCGAAAAACTTGGTTTGGTTGCAAGTTGTTTCCCAAGCAGTTTCTATTTTCTAACAGCAATCAAGAACATCATATGCAAACAGAAAAGTTGATATGGATAACTAACAATGAACTAGTATGCAGAAAAATGTGTTTGAATGGTCACTGAACCTGCAGGAACAGTTTGGTTTTCGATTCCACACTAGCTATCAAATCTGGGATCAAAAAGGATTGATGTTTAAACTACATTAGGCACTGATACTTCACCCAAAATTTCAGACTTCCAGGAGATCACATTTCAAGATTCCAGGTAGTCTCAGCAAACAGTTTTGGCCTTCTAACTTCCTCTGCCAAATTCACAGTAGCAGACACCTGAACAAACGAAAGAAATCTGGATCAGGTCAATCCGCCAACAAGCTCAGCAACAGCAGGAGGTGGTCAACTGATGATCATCACAAAGTTTGTCAATTGGGAGTTCTACACATGTTCGATTGTCAATTGGAAGTTTCAATTTACCAGATTTTAAAACCCTAGTTGACCAAAGATGTTCAGATCTCAGAATGCAACAGCATTGAACAAGTCTCTGCAGAAAGCAATTTCAGAAATGTTTATTAATCTTGCAATCATACCTTGAAACAGCCATGAGTCTTGGAGTTCCTAGACCACTCGAGCCCCAACACTTGGCTAGAAGTCTGAAACGAAGCCCTAACAAGATCGTCATAAATCCTCCTGGAAATCGCGAAATCCCAAGCATTCTTCCCGAAATCGTAACACGGCTCGAAGGAGGCAACACCTCGGTGCAAATAGGTGTACTTCACCTTGCCGGTGCTCGATCCGATTGTGTGGTTGGCCGAGACCTTGTTGGCCGGATCCAACACCAGAGTCCCGTCCACCACAGTCCGGTTATCGCTCCTAGTGTGAATGTAAGTCATGTTCAAAGGCTTGTCCAAAACCCTAACCGAGTTCATGAACTGAAACCTAAAGTCCTGCGGAGCTTCCGAAGTCAGGAAATCCAACAATTCAAATTGAAGGCCTAATTGCCTCCGATTTTGACTGATTAACAAGCTGAAGCTTTACAAATGGCGGAATTAGGGATTAGGGAGTACCTTTTTGGGAACGTTGTAGTCGACGATGAAGGAGCCGGGCTTCTCGAGAGCGAGGCCGAGGCCGGTGAAGGAGGGGCCACTACTGAAGGTGGCGTCGGTCATGGAAGCGCGGAGTCTGAGGTCGCCGGCGGGGAAAGTGACGGTGGAGAAGCCGGCGAACTCCTTGTCCGCCTCATACTCGTACTTGCCTTTCAACGCTGCCTTCATTTTTCGTCTGTGTGTTTTTTCAGTCTGAGGAGGAGACGGAGAGAAAAAGAGCGGAATATGCGTGACTTTGGTTGGTGGCGATCGAGCAAGGCCTGGAGCACGCTCTTTTCGTTTTAGGAGCTTCTGGACCGACTGGACGTTGGTCAAAGTTAGGGATATTTCGCCTGAAAATTTAAAAAAATATACGGAGTATAAAAAAAATTCCGTTGCCGGGAATCGAACCCGGGTCTCCTGGGTGAAAGCCAGATATCCTAACCGCTGGACGACAACGGATTTAATGATTTAAGTGCCACAATTAAGAAACGTAATAAAAGTTTTACCATTCCTAAAGACCCACTTTTTTTTTTTTTTTGAATAAAAAGGGGGTAATTTTATTCAAAAAAAAGGGAGTTACAAAATGCTAGTAAGCCTAGCTATTGTCCGGGCTTTCAATGCCCAGCTTTTCAAAGACCTTCCTAGTTTCTCTATTCTTACGATTCCATCTAGCAATAATACAATTTCTCACAAGATTGATACTCATGCTAGTGCTAACTTCCTCCTCTATTTTTTCATCCTTAAAGACCCACTTCATCTTACTGAATTTCACTTTTACACCTTCGATTTCCAGCATATATAATTACTTCCGTTCTCAGCACTGTGAGAATTTGACATGTTTGGTTTAAGAGTTTAGTTAACTCAATGATGGAAGATTAATGCTTTTTCGAGGAACTAGAAGAAGCTTAACACTAGTTTTTGTTTATTGAATGATTTCTTGATCACAAACTCTCTTTTCTCCATCAAAACTAGCTAGAACAGCTCACTAATTAAGGGGACAAAAACAAAGCCCGCAAAAAACTCCGAAGCAAAACCGGGGTCGCAAATCCGAGAAGTCGATTTCATGCCAAGCATCTCGACACCAATTTGTGCGGATCAGTGCAATGTATACCGCCACATAAGCAACATAAAATGGTCTTAACCGTATTGTCGAGAATGCGGCCTCGTTTGGGAATCAGATGAGGATTCGACGAATTGCGGGCACCTAGCTTAGCTCTCTTCATGATCTTCAGCTTTAGAGTTTTGTTGCAAATCCTGATCAAACCGAGAATTCTGGAATTAAAAGCCATGAGGGGAAGGATAGGATGATCGATCGAGAACTAAGTTAACTGCTACCAGCCTACCACTACTTTTATATATGAATGTAGAATATACCAACTTAATCACTTGACGTGATAATATCTGCCTATCTGGTACGTCATAGATATTATACTACGTATATGACTATAGAGCATGCACGTGCGTTGCCCGTGGGGTGGAACTCGTGGTTTGCATGAGCATGGCATAGAAGAACGCTCGTGGGTTTACGTACCAAACAAAACTCACCATAGAACTCCAACTTTGGTCCACTCTTGATACCACACCACCACTCACGCAGGCTCATAGAGGAACCTAGGGGGGGCATGAGTGGGCCCGTGCCCCCCCTCCCGTCGGGTTAATTGTCGGTATATATATGAAATTTTAAATTAAATATACATATATTTTAATTAACTTTGTATTAATATGACATGAAAATCAACTAGTCTAGATGGTTTGATGCCTAATTTTGTTTTAATTCCACCAATGTTCAATCCCCCAAAGCAACATTTTGCTTTTTTATTCAAATTTAATGCATTTCTCTCAAATTTTTGTTTATAAACTAGCTATTTATTGTATAAACTAGTCGTACCCGTCGTGCCATGCACGACTTGTATTTTTAAAATTATATTTTGATATATAATAAATATAATATAAATGTGAAATGTATAATAAAATTTTTAATATAATTTGGTTTATCGAATATTAAAATTAATTAATTGTTAAATGATTGATTGAAAATATGTTATTATACAAATCACGTACTTATAATAATTATTTGTTTATATCTTAGTGTGCAAAGCACCAACTTGATATACTCATATTCAACATGTAGTCATTTTAATCATAATATTTAGTGAATAATATTTTGCCTCTATATGTATGTATAGACAAAAAAATATCTTATTAAAATATGTATGTATATATTTTTAATCATATTATAAAATAGAATAAATAATATAACGATTTAAAAATCTAATATAATTTGATATAATTGTCATGATACATAAAGACGTTGAATTTGTACCTTTTATTTTTTAAGAAATTGCTTTTGAAATCAATAGAACCACCATAATATGCTATTGCAAAAAAAACAAAACTACCACAATACAAAAAAAAAAAACAAAACATAAGATATGTTGAAGATATGACACTCTTTTTGAAAATTTAAAAATTGGTTAGAAATAACAAAATTTGGATAATATCATATCTAATGATTAAATCGTGATCTTCATTTTTACGGAATATTTTTTAATTCATGATTTTATCGTGATCTTCGTTTTAGTAGGATTTGATAACAAAATGATTTCACTACCCGACTATGATGGATTTCCAATTAAATCTTGACATATTTGTAAAGGATAAAATTACATATTAGTTTCAGGTCGGTTTATTTTAGAATTATATTTATGATTTAACGAATTTTGGATAAAATTAACGAATTTCTTATGTTTTTGTTAATTTGTTTTGATCAGTGTAGATAAAATCTCGTAATTTGATCCGTTCTAAAATCACCTAATTTGATTTATATTTTTTTTGTCGATCTTGGAACCCATAATCTGTTATATTCAAGTTTGCTGGCGATATTGGATCACAAATTTGATTTGATCTACACTAAAATCTCCTAATATGAGTTGATCTATACGTAATATCTACCACGTAATAGAGTTTTAATTTACTTCCTTAAAAAAAATAGAGTTTTAATGTCGTGCAAAATCTGTATTAAATTCTATATATATTTAATCTGAATATCGTAATCTCGTGCAAAATATCTACCACGTAATAGAGTTACAGCTATTTACTTTTTAAAGATGTAATCCCCGTTAACTACCTAATTTTATTCACTTGAAAGATATCAAATCACGTACAAAAAGGATTTACAACCTAGGAAATATTTGTACGTGAATCAAGGAAAATTTGTGTACGTGAATTTTCGGAAATATTTGAAGGAAAATTTTTGTACGTGAATCAAGGAAATTTTTATACGTGAATAAAGGAACTGAATCAAGGAAAATTTTTGTACGTGAATGAAGGAAAATTTTCAAGGAAAATTATTGTACGTAAATCAAGGAAATGTTACAAAGGAAATATTTTAGGGATATGACATAGATTTTTTTTAATTTATATATATGATTTGTAAATGAGATGGAAAAATGTAGATGACATGGCTTAATTAGTAAATAAAAAATATATGACGTGGCTCAATATTATGACAACACGTGGCAAAATCCTTGGTGGCGTAATGTGGGTGCGACATGTGGTAAAAGCTGACGTGGTGCAGCGTGGAGGCTCCAATCCTTACGGCTTTTATATATATACATAGATTAGATTTTATACATATTGTATTTTTTTTTTGAGAAATGAGTACCTACATTTTTACTACTTAAGAGTATTGAGTAACTAAATTTATCGATTATTCTTGAATAATTGGATCTCATATACGAGGTGTGCTCTCTTTAAATCTGTTCTGCATTCGTCACTGCGCAGGCTTGCCATGAATTATATGTGCATATTTAACTAATTTGGCACAAACGCAAGTTCAGATATAAGATATGCATGCATTCTATGCCTTGTATAATTCCTATCCATACTTATTAATCACCACCATCGTACCGCCTGTTTGAGCCCACATGGACCCCTTTCAACATGAATTACATCTACCAAAGTGGGCCGAAAGTTGCAAGTATCACGAGTTATAGGTTTGGGCTGTTTCAGACCCTCGAAAACATGCAACACTGTCAGCCTCGCAAGGGACGGGCAACCAAATAAACCAAGTGCCCCCACTATATAGATTTTGGAATGGAATATAGGTAATGTCAGCTGACTCTTCAAGATAAAAGATACGATGTTTCTCTCAAACAGATAAGATAGGATGCTCATGTACAATCCAAACAATGTATTAGTTTCAAAATTATTTGTAATGCAGTTTTTAAATTTATCAAGTTTATTCTGCAACTATTTTAACCCCATACCCTATACGGATAATGTGATTATAAACCCGAATTAATATAGATACTAGTATCAGTCCCCGTGTCTTGAAGACACGATTTTGATTTAGCTAGAATCTTAGTTTAAACTAGCAAATGACCCGTACCTTGTACGGGGTGTTGTTTATTCATTTATTTATTATTTGTATATTAATAAACTATAATAATTACAATAATAATTACAAATATTATCATATATCTATTTTAAAAATAATTTCCGTATATATCATCAAGTATTTATATAAAAAATGTATTCATTTATATACATTAACTTTTTATACAAACATAATTATTAATTTAAATGATCGAGGAAAAATATCATACGATAAGATGCATTATAATTTATATTACAAATTGATAAAAAAAAAATTTCTATTTAAATTAAATAAATGAACTAACTAATATAAATAAATAAATAGTTTTAAATAAACACTCGTATTAGTATAATACTAGTATTAATCCCGTGCCTTAAAGGCACGAATTTGATTTAACTAAAATCTTAATTTAAATCTTGTATTGATTTATTTAGTTTGTGTGGGATTTATCTTAATAATATAGTATTTATACTATAATATATATTTTTAATCGAACAAAGATTTGTATGATTATAACTTTTGTATAAGGACTGAAAACTCCTAAGATTTGTCGGAGATATTTTTAAATCTTTAGTTTGTTTCATAATTTTGGATATATTTTACAAAAAATGACATTACGTATTTAAATATCATATAAATTTGGGAATTCTTCAAATATACAATTCAAACTTTGATAGGGAAAAAAATAATCAAATATCATATAATTTCAAAGAAAATTTACAATTGACATATCAAACCCATTGACGATATAATTAACATACGTATGGTGTGTTGCTTGGTGGAACAGGGAAAAGAGGTAGAGTTAAGAAGATTTACAATTGACATGTCAAACCCATTGGCTATGGATCCATCTACATAATTTTTAGCTTTATTTATTGAAATATGCAAATACCAAAGATTTATAATTATTGTATAAGGAAAGGATAAGATACATAACATATTAGATAGATTTTAGGTTAAAAATATAACTAAATAAAAATATATTTATTGAAAATTATAAAAAGTTGATTTTTTTATGATTTGGATAGATTTATTATGTGTACAATTTAATGTGCGGTCTACAATGAAATTTCAACCAATTAAACAAATTAAATTGTTTTAATAAAGATGGGTGGTCCGGTCCAATAAGAAGTTGACATGTGTCGTGCTAAATATTATTTATAACCTCCGCATTAGTATATAGTTATGATTATATTAAAAATATAGAGAATATTTAATAAAATAAAAAAGAAAACTAAATTATCTTTTATATATGTTATTATGTTGTGAAAAATAAAATAATAAAGAAGTATATAATATCAAATAAAAATATTAACAAATTACTATATTAATTAATCTTTTATCTAAAACGTAATTAGTATGTAATGTTACATATATATTTAGGGTAAACATAGCATCTAGTAATTTTATTAATATTTTATATGGATTTCAATATGATATGATTGTAAAAAAGAAACTTCAATGTACTATTTTAATAAAAGAAAGACGTGGCATATATATGGTGATAGAATTTACTAACATTGACGAATTTTTAAAAAATCTTATAAACAAATTTCGAAAATAACTTATATTTAATATAATATTTAATTAAATTGGTAAAAATGATATAATTATGATCTAAATATTTTAAATTATATAAATAAAAGTTTATCGTTATGATTGCTTTGAAAAAAATCCACATGAAAGATCCAGATTCAATATATGGAATATCGTTATGATCTTATAATATAATGAACTTATGCTTTTGATAAGGTATTATATGCCTTGCATAGAAATCTATCCATTTTTAAGGTATTTTCTTAGTAGCATACGTATTTATATCTTTTTTTTCTTTATTACTTTTTTTTTGTTTTTTGATACATACGTATTTATATATCACAATACGTATTTATCTTTCTTCTTGTATGTTAATAAGGTAACAAAAGGGGTGTGAAAAGATAAATATAACATAAGATTTGATATTCTAATTTAATATGTAGAAGATTAAGATTATGTATTATGATAAAACTAAAATCTAATAAGATAGGTATGGAAAGATAAATTTATATGGTATGGAAAGATAAATTTTCTAATTAAAGAGAGGATAAAAAATTATCTATAAAATATTGTTTTAACAAAAGGGGTGATGTGGCGCAATATGGTGTCGGAATTTGCTTCCGCTTTAGTATATAGTAATAGATAGATTTTATAAAGTTATTCAAAAGAATAGTTTGATACAAAATCTTGTATTAATTTTATTTAATTTGCTTCTTCCGGGATTTATAATATTCATAAATTATTTGTGGTACAATATATTATTTTAATCGAACAAAAATCTATAAGATTATATTTTTTGTATAATGATTGAATACTTATTTTTATTAATAAGTTTTCTTATTTTATAATTGTTATCTTTATTTTGTATTTATTTTATAATTAAATTGTTTTAATAAAGATGGGTGATGCGGTACAATTAAACATTTTTGGATAGATGTTTTTAAGATTTGGATAGATAAGTTTAATTTAAAAGAAAATAATATATTTTGAAATTTTAGATTTGGCAATAAATTTGGTTTGGATACAAATCTTAATTTTGCAATTCTAACTATTGGTGGCATTTTTACTTTTGTAATATCGGATCAAGATTTTAAAGTTGTTAGTAGATAAGAAAAATTATGTATTATGTATAAAATTTGAAGTAAGAAGAGTTCTAATGTGGGGTCTATAGTGAAATTTCAACCAATTAAACAAATTAAATTGTTTTAATAAAGATGGATGATGCGGTTCAATGAGAAGTTGACACGTGTCGTGTTAAATATTATTTTTAACCTCCGCTAGTTATAATAATTACGATGTTTCATGAATTTCTTTGATAGGAAATAATATAGGTATATTGTTAAATAGAAATTAATCATTTAAATATAGATATAGATATAGATAGGTCTTCAAATACTATTACATGTTTTTATCTTCAATGGTTGTTTGAAAAAAAATTTAGTAGATAGGAAATTAGGAAATATAGATATAGTCTATTTTTTTAATCCGAATTTTATTTCAAAGTTATAAAAAAAGTCCGAAAAATTAAAGTTAAATTTTTTTTTTGGTTGAAAAAAAATAAAGTTAAATAGGATTTGTTCAAAAAATACTTTATAATAAAATATCACTTTTATTAAATAATAATACATAATACTTATTAGAAGATTGTAACTAATAGGAATATTTGGCTTGCAAATTTGGTTTTTAAAAAAAAGTTCCGTTGCCGGGAATCGAACCCGGGTCTCCTGGGTGAAAGCCAGATATCCTAACCGCTGGACAACAACGGATTAATGTCTAATGTATGAGTACTATTTATAGATAAAGTATATTAACCTTGATTTCTACTTTTTGCAATTCTGAAGACCGGTCAACATACTTTTCCCCCCTTTAACTTCTGTTCTCATCGCTGTGAGAATGAGAACCATTTCGTTTAGGAGCTTCAATGATGGCAATTGAAATTAAAGCTTTTTCAAAAAGACTTCGTGTAATACTAGATTTATTTATCGAATAATTCCTTGATCACAAACAGTCGTTCCTTTTATATCACAACAAGAACATTATTGTCATAAAACAAATCACAAAAACTGGGGAAAGAATCCCGCCAAGCAAGTGCAGGTTCATAAATCCCAAGTCCTAACTCAATCTCAAGCCAAGCATCAGTGCCTTGCCACCTCAATGTTTCTTAGCATCGCCACGTCTACCGCCACATAAGCAAGCTAGAATGTCCCTAACCGCATTGCTTAGGACGGAGCCTCGTTTCGGAATCAGATGAGGAGACGAAGCACGCGCACCTCCAGGCTGACCTAGACATAGCTTAGCGCTCTTCATGATCTTCAGTTTTAGGATGATCGAGATGTACGTTGTTGTAATTTTGTAATTGCAGTATTGTTGTAGATGTTATTTGAAATTGATTTGCTGCAAATTGGTTCACCTAAATGCTTTTAAAATACCAAGGAATTGGGCCCATTGACGGCGTCTACCTACACGAAAACGAGTTAATACAAGCATGACTTGGTAAAAGTGAGAGTTTGCTTGGACTTATTAGCACTTGTAGTTTATTATACAGTAGGTTATATATTGATTGATATTGATCAGTATCAATTTGCCACAAGTCCCAAAAGCAGAGGAATTGTTTTAAGAACAGAATTGGTAAAAGTACTCCATAGGTTCCAAGATACCAAAACACAAAGGAAACTAAGTCCTATCAAAACAGAAAATATACAATCATAAACTCTATGTAAAGAATACAACCTACTGCAAGAACATATATGGAGAGCCATATATGAACTATTTTTGTGATGAAGATTGGAGAAACTGATCATGGGATGATGTTTTCATCATACAAGGTACAAAGCTAGGCTCATATCATAAATAAAACATACACCAGCGAAGCCATACATACAACACTCTTGAACAAAGGATTCATTCTATAAGCAGAGCTCGCAGCCACTTTTTTCGATTTATCACAAGTCCCTCCGGCCTTGCTCGAAACGCAAGCAGTCCCCAAGGTTGAATTCGACAGCGTTGAGGAAGATGTTGGCGACTGGATAACTGGAGACGATGTAGGTGTAACTGGAGACGATGTTGGTGTATCTGGAGATGTCGTAGGTGTATCAGCAGACGCTGTAGGCGTCATAGAGGGAGCCTGAAAAACACCAGATCGAGTGTTATATTTTCTTACACCAACCAAAATAACTGTTTCAAAATATGTTTACAGACAAGTCCAAAGTTGATAGGAAAGTTGATTGATCACCTGGACACTGCTCTTTGAGACGCCGGCGTCATAGGTCATGGTAAGATCAGGCTTGAATAAGCCGAACGATTTCTCGGAAAGGTGACCCGTCTTCTGATCCTCATCGTACAACGCGAATATGTACGTTTCCACGGGTTTCCCTGGCATTAAGGGAGTTCCCGACATGGAACGAAGGTGCGAGACCAAATTGCCTACATAAGCTTTCGCATTATCCACGCTCGGCCCGACCTCATCCGCGTCTCCTTTGTATGGCCACCCGGTCTCAGCCACGAGTATGTCGACTCCCTTAAAGCCGATGGCGTCTAGCGCCGACCGAACCGCATCCACCTATACAACGTATACATATATATTATTCACAAGGTAAAACCCCATTCTAATGAATGTGTATGCGTAAGTACCAATTAGTGTTACCTGAGCGTCAAACATATTGGTATACTTGATGCTATTACCGGAGTCGACCCGACCCGCATTCGGCTGGAAGAGGCAAAACGCCAGCGTATCGGGTCTGGGGTCGCTCTGGTACGCGAAAAACGGGTAGGGGTTGATCGCGAAAGGGGAGCCCGTGGCGTTGAGGACCTGCAATTGCGCGGTCAACAGATCCGACATGGCCGGGTCAAACCGACCCGCGGAGGGAGGATCCGACTGCTGTAGCACCGTCATGGCGTTGACCGTGGCCAGCCTAACCTTCCCGGCGTATCCAGCGCCGGCGAGGGCGGCCTGGAGATTCTGCATCGCCGGCGCGAGGCCGGTCTTGATGCCGTCGTCGCTGGCGTAGTAGACCTCGTTGCCGACGGAGACCATGACGATCTTGCTGTCCGGGTAGGCGGCCACGTTGGCCTCCACCCAGCCCTTGGCGGCGCTGGGGTCGGCGGCGAGGCTCGGGATGTCGCCGTTGGCCACGCCCAGCACGATCCCGATTCCGGTGTTGGCCAGCGCCTTGATTATTGCGGGGTCGGTCCCGTACAGTCTGACGGTCTGGAAGGCCGTGGATTGGAGGAGCTTGGCCGTTGACGCCGGCGATGGGAGGTTGTCGGCGACTTGGCCGTAGTTTACGCCCAGGTACGATTCGGCACCTGGATTTGAAATGAAAACCGGAAACCGCTTATGTCAGTTTTCTTTATAAAAATTAATTCTAAAGAAATTGCAAATATTGATATCTAATTGTAGATTAAATTTGAAGTACGAGGAGCTTACTTGAGAGATAGAAGGTGGCTTGTAGCGTGAGGAGGAAGAAGAGTGAGAGCTTGGCCATCTTCGAATTGGTGGGTGGTGAGGATTCGATTTTCTTACGATTTTGCAGAGTTGGAGTGGAATGGGATTTAAGAGGAAGAAGAAAGGGATAATGAAGATTGAAGAACGAAGTATCGATGGGTGGTTTTATACTAGGGAGTATTATAATTTGGTTTGGGAAACCGTGAAAGGGAATCGGAAAACGTACGGAGTGATAGCACAGAGAAGTGGGTTCGTAGGAAATGAGAGTTTGTGTTGTAAAAGCAAGGGACGGGGGAAAAAGATGAAGTTGAAGAGGAAGGTACGTCTGGAAGTAAAGCTCAGGTGGCAATAATTGAACAACACTGATACCATCAACGGCAAAGTGCTTTTATTTCTAGCTTTTGATGTTTTAATATTACTCCGTAGTATGTTTGTGAGTATTCATGATTAAATCCATAGTTGGAGTTTTTTATGTGCTTGTAGAAAACAGTGATTTATTTATTTTTGTTAAATTTGTCGAGTAAAAGTTGAACATAATAAAAATGATATTTTTAAAAATATACGTAGTACTGTATTTTATAAATACTGACAGTATCCAACCGCTAAACTTAGCTTCAAGCAAAGGAATAGACTTTCCCGTTTGAATAATTTAAAATCAAAAAAAGGAACAAACTTTAATTTGAAGTATGAAACTTTTTTTTGATAGAAAATTTGAAGTATGAAACTGCTAAACAGTATATCATGTCTTTTACTCCGTATTTTTTTTATTTTTACAATGACATGTAGTAAGGTTCTCTGTGTATATGTTTGATGTTTTAAAATATTGTACATGGCACACCACATAATCGTCAAGTAAGCTAGCCGATATATTCGGCCGTTGGCTATGTTCTTCGAAGAAACCAAATTGTCAAATTTATGGAGTAGTATAGTCATTTTGAATTCATATGCTGACAACCTGCAAAAAAAATTATATAGAAATCCTTTCAGTATCATAGAGACATAGACCCATAGTATATCATCTGACATCTATCCACTATTTATTCTGACAACAAAAAAAAAGATAATTACACTATTTATCACAAGAAAACAATCAAATTATATTTACAATCGTCAAAGACAAACCACGTGCTTAAAAAATAAAGGTCGATCATGAGAAATTTGAAATTTCGTTCGGTTTTAGCCTAAAAAATTTCCATTAATAAATTAACGAACATGAATACTAGAAAACTCGGCTCGTTTGTTTATGAGCAAGTTCGTTTATGTGTTCATGAATAAATTGGACTATATGTACACAAATAAGGTCAAAACCTTATAATATTATTTTGGTAAATTATTTGTGATATCCGTATATAATTATTAGTATACACACATTTTACTTTGTTTTTTACTTTCTAGAAACAACAAGCAACATACAATACCGATATTTGAAAATATGTAAACATATGCTCATTTAGTTTACTCACGAACAAACTCAACGAGTGCCTCGCTAGTCGAGCTCAAGCTCAATAGACACTTAAATAAACCGAGTCCAAAAAGAGTTTTGAGCTCAAATCGAGCCGAAGCTCAAGCTCAATCTTATCTATTTAAAGCTAGGCTCGGACCGATTACAATTTTACACATGAAGGTACTTTTACACCGGTATACATGTAGCTGAAATTGAATGATTAAAGGTAGGCCGCCTATGACCAATTATGTAGCCAAAAATTTCCACATAACGTACGCAATAGGTTGGTTTACTTAACAAGGTTGTTTTGCTTAAAGCAATAGTGGTCCAGAATCAAATATCATGAAAGCAGCCCATCCCAAATTTGAACCCGTTTCGGATCTAGCGTTCGACTGTCGGAGCCATTAATTAAGCAAACTTACCGTTATAACTTGAATTCTTTCCCTCCAAATTCATACTTTCAACAAGTAAAAATTGATAATTAAAGAAAAACATTGAATCTGCTACTCAAAAAATGACCAAATTAAGACTTTTTCGACTGATCATACAAGCATGATAGAAGAACTTTGATATATAACCAAGATTTTATTACGAAAAAAAATCTATTCATTTTTTCGGTTGGGAACAAAATATAGTCATTGTTGTTTCTTGTTTGTAAATTTTTCCTGTTTGGGTTTCCTTCTCTATTAAGAGTTGGACTAGAAGATGTTTCTTAGTGGGAGTGGGACGAAACACAATTACAAACAACTTTGCCACCAAAAAGGCTAAACTTAAAGTTGGGATAGGAAAAAGGAGTCCGTGGTGCAAATAATAATTTGTTTATATATAAAGCGGTAATTACTAGCTTTGAGAATGGATGGAGATTTAAAAGCCAAACCAATATTGTGTTTTTAATATTCTTGCATCACCGATTCACCACGAAACGAACAAGTCGATCATAAAAAGGAACTAAATAAGGGAGTGGGGTTTATTTAATTCTTAAATTCTACTAGTCAGCAGTGCCCGTCCAACAGACGGGCTTTAAAAGTAAACTTACGTTGTGTTGCTTTGTAATGAGCTGTTGTTATTAAAAAAGCTCCATGTGTCTACATTCCTCTTGGGCATTTCGTCGAACACCTTGCGGGCACCCTCCAAGTTCCCATTTAAGACGTGTCCGTTGATCAGAATATTGCAGGACATCACATTTCTCTTTGGCATTACATCAAACAGCTTCCAGGCAACGTCCATGGACCCCATTTTCAGATACATATTTATGAATCTGCTGCCCATCCCCATATTTACTAAAGAAGCTCCATGATTTACACGGGAAGACAAGCGCAACACAGTATTTGTCGTTGTCTACGCCCTAATAAAGCCGCCATCGCAGTTCAAACTCCCAATCGCAGCCGCCGACACCGTATTTGTCGCCGTCTTCGCCCTAATCAAGGCGGCACGTATGGTCTTCTTAACTAAGTATACACTTTCAAAAAAAACCCAAGTATGCATGGTTTTATAACTGGGTTTGAGTTTCGGAATTTAAAATTGATAAGAGGTTGTGCATATTGAAAGTAAATGCTCCACAATAGACTCAGACTTGCTCAAACCTTATAATCATAAGATGCATAATGAACATCTGCATTTCTTCTTCATATACGCATATGCATATTCTCTGAATTGTGGTTCATGCAAAACTTCTATGTTTCTAGTGCTTGTATAGCTAAAGAAAAATTGACGAACTGTAGCTTTGTCATGATATATATACAAGAGATGGATTACAAAACTTAAGAGCGCATTCAACTGTAAACCAAGTCTACCCATGAAGTTCACAAGAGGCTCCTATAAAAAACAAAAGGCACTATTTTTATTGTTTCTACTTGTTGTATCTAAAGAACTGATGGAGTTGCCTGTGAACCCCCCATAGCCACCATGGACAGGAACAAGGCACTCTTTGATCCACAGTGGTAGCTTATTCGTCGGGTGAGATGAGCTCATTCCTTTCGAAGGATCACCTGCATACCTGGAGTCAGCCAAGATTATGGCTGCATAATGGTTTACATGACGAATCGCTCTGCCTGTATACAACAAGGATGCAAGTTACAAGCAATTATGAAAATACTGCACACAAGTGAATGACATATCAAGAGCATGTTAAGGTAAGAGCAAATCTGGAAAAGAAGAAAATTCTGCATGGTGAAAGGTAATGAGACAACATGGAGAAAGCATCCACCATCACGAAACAGGGCCTGATAACGCTGACAGAAAATAAATCTAATTTTGTAAGATAAGAAGATAGGTGAGTCTCTAAAGATAGCCTTATTCTGGGCGGGTGAAAGCAAAGCGTAAAGAAAACATACTAATTTTCTTATTAGTATTTCTGTAAAATATTTTTTCATTTTTATGAAGATTCTTCATAATTAATAAAAATAATAGATTTCACAATTTAATTTAATATAAAATAAAATACATATATAGGTTAATAGGTTTGAACTTGGGTTTATTGGGTTTGAATTGTAAATTCTCGAACGAAAAGCAAATTTGTATCAAAATTCGATCTCGGATCAATTAAGTCGGATTTACATTTACATTACGCATACATGGTCGGGATTAGTAAAAACTTGTTACATTTGCATATTAGCCTTGATATGCCAATTCAAAAACTTGCCACATTTGTAAAAGCGTGCTACATTTGCAAATTAACTTATGAAAATACAAGTTATATAAAAAAAAACTTACGAAAATACAAGTGATTTCCATGTTTATGAAATGAATGCTCAACATTCTACTTCACTTCGTTAATCACTTAAAAGATTTCTTGTCCTTCCACTTCGGAATGGACAGAAAATGGAACCACCTGCTGTCATGGAATATTAAAAAAATGAAGATTATAACCTAGGGTTCTGGATGGAGCTGGTTAAGACTCAGCTTTCGCCATTAAAACATCAACATATATACAATCACATAAACCCATCCTGATCTAACCTATACCCTCAAAATTACCATATACTACCTAATTCAGCTCAAGTCCCAATAAAAGACTACCTAACTGGAACTAAAACCATTCAATCAACTTTCAAAAGAGGTATCATTGCAGGATCAAACATTCAAACAAAAAATCAAATCTCCAGACCCGAGGATCTGCTCAAGCGTAAGTTGGCCCTCATTACGCAGCATCTCAGACTGCACGAAGCCGTAGCACCTCTCACTAACAATACACAGGCTGTTATCCATCCTTGTGACCCCATGGAACCTACAAACATGCCTACACCACATCGAAGCCCGGCGGAGCCCCTCCAGCTACGCCTGAACCCACACAGCACCAATCTCCTCCCCTAGCGCCACCTTCCTCACCACCACCGCAATTTCCCCCTCCCTCGGCCCGAGCCAGACAGTGTGGCCACCCAAATCTCCACCCCCACCCTCCTCCCCCCCCCCCAATCCGCTCCACCAGCTTCAAATCCCCATGCGCGGCCATCTCCACCGCGGACGCGCCGCATCCCCCCGCCGACACCTTTACTCTGTTGTGTATATATGAGATATAGAAATTTCCACTTGCATCTGCCAGCTTCATTTGTGGTTTGACATTCTCTGGCCCATGTGTCAAAGCTACCTAAAATTCAGTATAGATGCCAATGGCTCATGATCAAAAAAAAATAGATGCTAATGGCAATCAGTGGAAAAAGAGGGAATATGATAAATGGACAAACTAAAGATTCTTGAGTAGGCACAATCAAATTACAACACATAAATGCCCAATGTTCTTTCCATCCATGACCAAAACAGCAAAAATATAGTCTGTAAACCCTTCATTATTCAGCAAGAATTGTTGATTAATAGGATTTAAGAAATCAACCAAAACCATTGGTAACCAAGGGCACTATAGTTTAATTCAAAGTTGTATAGCTAGTCATTCTTAACCAATTGAGGCAAAGTTCATTAAAAATCAAATATTGCTACTGACAGCACATGTTCGTATGACTTGAGAAAAAAATACACTCAAGTAGCAAATAGACTTCACTCAAGAGACATTCACTTCAAGTATAGAAAATATTACACCAGCCATGCATACCTGATCAAGCTTATAATATCCATTTGTGGCAGTAATAGACTTCTCTTGTCCATCAACTATAATTTTAGCACCATCCACACCAGCACCATTTCCATCAACCTCCCAACCACCAATAGAAAATCCAGTCACCTTTTAATAAATCAAAATAGAAAACATCAGCAATATATATAAATGTCACTCTATTTTTCAATGCGATCCTATTAAGAACAGCTTGAAAGAAAGAAAGAAAGAAAAAGATATTAACATGTCAGGGTTAATTGTTTTTCTATATCCAAGATATCGACAATGACCATGAACTGCTCTCACCATGTTTCTAGAGTAGGAATGAAAACGTCACTTTCAACTGAAACGATGTAGCCAAGTGCAGCCGTTTCAGATGCATGCCTGATGAAAGGCTTCAGCTCTTTGGCTGACATCAACTTTTCCTGCAATTTCATTTTCATCAAAAATCAATTTAAAGTCAATTATTTTTTTCAACAAAAACCAATTTTTCCCAATTTTATTTCAAAGGATTCAACCTTTTGAGATTCGTGATCATTTTTTTTCATATTAGTGAAATCAATTTGTACCTTGTTCACCAAAATGGGATAGTGAGACTGCAAATGAGCCATGAGTATACAACTGTATATTTCTGCACCAACAATATAAATAGGAGTCTCTGATTTGGAAGCTCGAAACACAACCAAACAGTTGCTCTCTCCTTCACCAAACATACTGAGCTAATTAATAAATCAATATAGCATAATAGCATTACATCAATCATGTATGTTGCTAATAGAAAGAACAGAAGGAACCGGTGATAGAACAATATTCTAGCAATGCTAATACTTGTATAATACGAAGTCTAATGATGATAATGGAGTGCAGGAAAGAACCGCAACATAATTAAGCACCTAATTGACCAATACATCTCTAATGTGAGCATGCCTGTTTTAGGCTAAAAAAAAAAAAGAGGAAAAGGGCTATAACATACCTATATTAAATAATGTACAACTTCTTGAATAAGAAATGCGCTCCTACACCAACAATCATATTTTTTTGGTTTTAGAAAGCAATTGAAAACCATATCAACAAAAAAATTTGTTTGGCACAAACCAATGAATTTTGGAAAAAGTGAATCACTCCAAAATGGAAAAGAACAAGAAAAGAGGACTTGCAACTTGAGTTGACCTATAAAATGATGCAGGCAAAAATTCTCCGATCCTAGAGATGAAGAAAATCTGTAAAAAAAGACACAATTCAGCCTATAGAGTAAAACAATAAAGTTTAGCAAAGTAAAATGAATGTAATACATAGTACATATAAGCATTGACAAAATGCAGTAATGACGAACGATAATGATCAATGAAGGCATATTGAAATGCACAGCTTAATTAACAAAGAGCTAAATTTGAGATTCAATACGTAATTTAACAACCACTCACCTTCCTTTTGGATTTGGAACTACAAAATGAAAAAAAAGCTTTCCCACCTCCTCCGCTCGATTAGAGTACATCTTCTGAAGAGTATCTTTGACAGAACGCTCTCTTAGCAAGGGAATGCAGTATTTTATGAGGCCATATATATACAGAAACATCATATGGAGTAAATCTCATAAGCTATCATGATAGACATATAATCCGTGGAACTATAGAAATCCTATTTCCTAGCAAATATGAGTTTATATAACAGAAAGAACACAAATAAATCCTGAAATCACCAGCTATTGTTGTTCCATTGGTTTTTAAGGCCGGCTTGAACCTTGCTCTACCCGCCATATAAGTGGTTGGTCGGGTGCCATCATCAACCGAAACAGTAACGGGTTGTTCCTTTCCAGCTTTTGGGTCTACAATCTTCATCCAAGAAAAAGTACATTAGATTAGCAACGCCAATACAGAAGTAAAAAAATTAACTTTAGGCTTAATGCCAACATGTACATCAGCTGCAATAAAAGATACACTAAACAATAGAGCATAGAAACAAAAAAAAAAAACTTTCCTACATGAAGCTACAAACTTCCAAAACACCTTAACTATCTATACAGTATTGACTTAGGTATGATCCGAAATTGTCATTTGCTTCTTATTTAGTTGGAGAATAAATGAATTCATAAGCAAAATTTTATTCTTTTTCTTTCTTTGATAAGGAGTAAGAATACAATACTCACATCAAGATGCCGCCAACTGAAAGATACACTGCTCCAGTGCTTGACACAAAGGAGCATGTTGCGTTGACCTCGAGAACCATTGACATGGCCTAAGCAATTTAAAAACTCCAAGGAGTTAGCTAGTACGCTTAAAAGATAATCTGTTTTTTTTTTAATCATAGTTTTAGACAAAGCTAACTACAAATGTATGAGTCCTAATAGCTAAATTTGTATTAAGATATATTTTATGAAGAAGTGGGGGTCTTTTTGAGGTCTGAATACCATGACAGACTCAAAACACAAGGATACAAATTAGTTCTAAGAGAGTATTGTGGTAATAAAAGAAGCAAGCTCATATATCTGTGTTCAATTACAAAGTAGACATGTAATAATTAGAGCCATAGCTTGAATCATTACATTTGATTTTGAAGGAGACTGTAAATTACAGGAAATTAGGAGGAAAACCTTCTTCCGAGATCCAAAAGCGAGGGTAGCAACATCATATACATTCTTTGCCACGGGTTGTTTAACAACAGCATCCATTGTCTGCATATCATAATATCCATTTTATACTCACAGGTGAAATATATGCATATGAACTATAAGTAAAGCTAAAGCAAAGGACGATTGAATCACCTTAATCCCCAATAATTCATCTTTGTAAAAAAAAAAAGAAAAAACCAACTAAAACATACAATGCATGTTAAAAAAACAGTCCCGGCCTCCACCACCAGCAAGAAAATCAAAAGCTTTTTTCTATAACCTTAGCAAATTAAATACTGCTATATATGTATTTCATCTACTCAATGTTTCAACTCAGCTCCAACTATAAAAAATGAAGAAGAAAGTTACCATGAAAGGAAGTTTAAGCAATGATTTTGACACCTCATCATCATCATCATTATCATCATCCATCAAGGACTTGGTAAGTTGAATGCTAAGATTTCAAACCTCTGCAGGCCAGGCATCAGATTCCTTCAAGCTCACATTGGTAGTCTCCAATTGCTTGAATTGAGGGTAAATGCAGGCACTTGATGCATAAAAGAATCTACAAACATAAAAACAATTTCAAGGTTCAAATCTTCCATAAATATGCATTTTGCTAAATTCCTAAGAACCCAAGAAAACTGATCATCATGATCCTGGCAGCCTAAAACATTTTAAAACTGATCATCGTATTGTTATACATGATCAAAGAATGATTTGATTGAATGAAGCCCATCCCACCCATATCAGCAGCAAGGTTAAACACATGATCAACTCCCAGAGTAACCATCAAACACTTATCCATGACCATGAGATCAACAAGCTGAAATTCATGACAGAACATGTCTTACCAAGTCCACCAAACAAACGAAGGGGCAAGGTAGCACAAGCCGCCATGTATCGGCCGCCGGCGACCGATCCCCGGAGCGGATTCTGCTCCTCAGACTCCACCTTCTACAGCAAGCGGTCGGCGATCCCGCTCCCGCCGAACCCCACTCTGGAACTGACGGCCTTCATCTCCCACTCCCATCACGACTCGACCGCCTTCATAGACGCCTCCTCTGGGCGCCGCCTCTCCTACGCCGACGACTGGCTCGGCGTCGAAGCCGTTTCCTCCGCCATCTCCTCGTAGTTCGGCGTCCGCAAGGGCCACACCGCCCTCATCCTGTCCCCGAACTCGGGCCACGCCGTCCTCATCCTGTCCCCGAACTCGCTCTCCTTCCCCGTCGTACTCGAGAGGCATCTTTTTGAGGATGTGAAAGGCGGCGTCGGTTGGATCGTGGCGGAACGCGGCGTCGGAGTTGGCCTTTGCGGATTTCGCTAGGGCGACGCTCATGGTGGATCTGGCATGCGAGGGTTGTTATTCGTCTTTCTATGCGCCTCCACTCCCCATCTTCATCCCCAATCTCCAAATCTCCGAATCCCCCCTCAATTCTAGGGTTTCTGGCTCCATTCAACTCACATTCAGAGCCCCTTCCCTGGGGTTTGCAGAACTGGATTCGCTTCCTTTCCTCTGGCGAGCCTCTATGCCCCGTTGGTGTACTGGTTTCGTCGATTGAGCCTTTCTCCGGCCTCTCCGATCTCTTGACAAGCTCCGGCCACAGGCGAGCGAGCTTGTTCTCTCTCCCGTCTCTAGCCTGTTGATTCCGGTGGCGACCGGCCTAGTTTGGGGAATTGGATAAATTGAATACACATAACTGCAAATGGGAATTGGGGAATTGGAAGGGATGGAAAACATAGAGACGGGAGGGGGTTAAAAGGCTTGAACAGAATACTGTAATTTGGGATTAATTAACATAAATTGGGGTTAATTAATAACATTTAAGCCTTATGGATGTGTTGCATTTTTAAAGTTGTAAAGATTGATCTGGTCATTTTTGTCTCTTTTTAGTCTGTAACAAACCTGTGCTCATCTTTATTAAGGCCATTAATAGTTGAAACATTCTATCATTACATAGCAAAATTGAGTCTGATGAAATTGGTTTTTATAGACATGTTGGTGCTTTGATTTGTATAGTCATGAGGTCCACCGAGTTGAACTGAAACGTCAAACGCATAAAATTTTGACATATGGTGATTAGAAGCGATGAATATGACCGGTATAACGAAATGATGTTTTTTTCTCATGTTGAATTGAGCTAGACAAAAGGGCTTAAGCTAATGCCATACTAGACTGCTAACATAGAAGAAATAAGCAAATGAGAATAACAGGGCAAGTGAATTGGACGTAGTCAACCTTAATTGAAAAGCTGTCTCTCAACAATGTGAGAACAACATCATGATAAATTGATAACAATGTAGATGATACGTTAGATTTATTCATTTAAGTTATTATTATTATATTTAGTAGATTTAATGGGTCGCTTGTTTGACCTTAGGTTTGCACTAGCACTAGGGTTTATTATTCAGCAGTTCTATATATTGTAATCTTTGTTATTCCGGAAGGCATCCAATCAATCAATGTTTATTCATTAACTTTTAGCCCTAGTTGTAGTGTTAGCGTAGTTTAACGTTAAGGACCTGAGATTACAATATATAGAACTGCTGAATAATAAACCGTAGTGCTAGTGCAAACCTAAGGCCCAACAAGCGGCCCATTAAATCTACTAAATATAATAATAATAACTTAAATGAATAAATATAACGTATCAACTAGAGGTGAGCACGGTTCGGTCGAAACTGAAATTTTAGACCGAACCGACCGAACCGACCGAACCGAACCAAACCGAAACCGATGATTTTCGGTTCGGTTTTCGGTTCAGCATATTTCAAATTTTCGGTTTCGGTTCGGTTCGGTTTAGAGACAAGTTCGGTTCGGTTAAACCGATCCATAAGAAAATAAAAACGTCATAGGCTTATTATTAGACTGGCTTTTGGATTTGGGCCTTTCACTGAAACTCTAAAGCCCATTAGTCCATCCGTTCCATTCAGGCCACTTCCAACATGTACGTACTTCCTACCCCACTTATTTCTCCAATTGCCAAACCCTAGTAGTAGTGCAGCACCCCCATTCTCTACTGCCCAGCCGTGGAGCCGCCTTGTCCACTCGTCGGCCGCACTGAGGTTTGCCTAGAAGCAGCCACCCAGATCTCCATGGCTCCTTAGTCGTAAGTCTCAAACTCGTCGTCTTCCCGACCTTCTCGACTACTGCCTTGTCCACTCGTCGGCCGCACTACTGCTCATCTTCATCGATTCCTCTTCAAGCGTCTGTCTGCAAAGTCTAAACCAAACCTCCCAATCTTCATCGATCTCTCTGGCTTAGACACCGATCTCCAAACTCGTCGTCGTATCGACTTCCTGAGCTACTGTTTGTCGATCTTCATGGATTTTATTGTTGTCGATCGCCATTGTTCAGTTGCGTGTTAATTAGATGGAAACCAATCTCGGTTCATTCGGTTTGATGCTGAACCGAACCGACTTAAGCCGAAACCGAACCGAACCGAGAAAATTCGGTTCGATTTTCGGTTCACAAATTTTTAAAATATCGGTTTCGGTTCGGTTCGGTTATTGTCGATTCGGTTCGGTTTCGAACCGATGCTCACCCCTAGTATCAACCACTCGCCCGATCAGAATCGACTCGTCCTCGAGGCGGAAATCCAGAAAAGACCCGTAAAACACAACATCCACCGGGATCAAATACAAACAATCCAACGAATCTCAACACCACCTTCAATGAACAGATCACCTTTTCATTCAGCCAAATGCCTGGATCAAACACTACCTTAACTAGTGGCAATAGTGCACTTGCATTGAAACGTCTCTTAAGCAATTCCTCAAACACTTGGTGTGCAGTTCCGGTCAGGCTAATGAATTCAACCCTCTTGTTGAAAATGCTCATTTGATTGGTTGAGAAATATGTGGCTTCAAAAACCCCTCCTGGGTCAAATTTCTTCAAGTTTCTTCCCTGAGTAGTAGAAAGTGCTAAGTGTTGAAATGGGTTCAACGAAATACAAAGCAATTCACCTCTTGCCATTCCAACCAATTCAGCCGACCTGCTAAATTTGTTCAATTGATTGGTCTTGCTAAATTTGTTCAATTTGCAGCCGACATGCCGTGGTGGTGGTAGGTCGGGAAAGGCGGCACGGTCGGGAGGCAGACTCAGCGGCCCAACGTGCTGTGGGGGCGGCTTAGGGTGGAGCGGCGCCGGCTTCGGTGGGAAGCCAAGCTGATACGGGGTTAGCCGTGTGGATGCCCGATCTTCGACGTTCACGACTCAACAAGGAAAACACAAGGAAATAATGGTTAGAATTGAATGGAACGAAACTGGAAATGATGAACTCGACTCAACAAGAGGAAAAACGACACAACAAAGAAGCAAACTGAAATGAAGAAACGAAAAGGGAAATTGATAGAAACGACGAGAAGGATAACCCTTCGAGACAACTATTAAACCCCTGGTATGTATTTCAACCAGAATCCTAATAGAATGGACGAAGAACCAACCTTGTACAATCCTACACAACAAGGCGACACCTTGAAGCACAGGAAGGGGGCTCGTGATCGTTGATAAGCACCAAGCTTCGTAGAGGATTGACACAAATCAAACAAACCAAGCTGCGATTCACACACTCAATGAAGCAAAGCTTCAAACTCTCTCTTTTCAAGAGAAAAACGATTTCTATCTTCTGAATTGTCTAAGTGTTCCAAACCATCAAAACAATACTTATATGTCTCACTTCTGGAAATAAAAGAAATAATTAAAAAGGTCTAATTAATTCTAAGATAAATAGGCCCAAAACAACATAATAGGCCCAAAATGAAACAAACACTCTTGGGTGCCTAAAATAGGCGTCGGTGCCCAAACGAGGCACACTCGCAGCGCCGGTGCCCAAACGAGGCACACCCGCAGCGCCGGTGCCCAATCGCGGCACTCATGCGACGTCGCTTGTGCCTTGGCTCTCTTCATGGGTGGCGCCCACACTTGCTAGGCACACAGCCTTGGCACATGGCTCCATGCTCGCTCTCGCCTCCTTAGCACAAATGAAACACACAAAGGCATGCATTCCACTTTGTAGCTTCTTAGCTCGGGATCTAGTGATTGGCCCCTCAAAGAGTGTTGGGGCGCTTGGAGGAGGCTGACTGGATGATCCTTCATCAACCTCCCCTTCTTGGAAAGGATTCGACCCCGAATCCAAGTCTTCATCAAGAGCAAGGTATGGCGTGAGATCAGCGACGTTGAAAGTTGCGCTTACACCATAATCACCGGGCAGCTCCAGCTTGTATGCATTGTCCCCGATCCTCTTAAGCACCTTGAAAGGTCCATCTCCTCGAGGGGACAGCTTGTTCTTCCTTTGCTCCGGGAATCTCTCTTTCCTCAAATGAACCCACACCAAGTCTCCGGGCTGGAAAACAACGTGGCGCCTCCCATGGTTCGCTCTCCTTGCATTGTACTCGGCCTTTTGCTCCAACTTCAGTTTGGTGCGAGCATGCAATTCCCTAATAAACTCCACATGTTTTCCTGCGTCAAAGTGCTCATTTTCCCTCATTGGCAATGGGGTAAGATCTAGTGGGGTGAGAGGGTTAGTACCATAAACACATTCAAATGGAGTCAATTTAGTAGAAGAATGAACAATCCTGTTATATGCAAACTCCACATGAGGTAAGGCCTCTTCCCACATCTTCAAGTTCTTCCTAATTATGGCCCTAAGAATCGTAGCTAGTGTCCTATTGGTGACCTCGGTTTGCCCATCAGTTTGAGGGTGACTAGAGGTAGAAAACAGCAACTTAGTTCCTAGTTTACTCCATAAGGTTCTCCAAAAGTGGCTAAGGAACTTAGTATCTCGGTCACTAACTATGGTTTTAGGAACCCCATGCAATCTGACTATCTCCCTAAAGAATAATCCAGCCACATTAGTAGCATCGTCGGTCTTATGACATGCTATAAAATGTGCCATCTTACTAAACCTATCCACTACAACCATGATTGAATCCCTCCCCTTCTTAGTCCTAGGCAACCCAACTATAAAGTCCATAGAAAGGTCCTCCCAAGGGGCTGTAGGCGTGGGCAATGGTGTGTAAAGTCCATGTGGCATAAGTCTAGATTTAGCCCTAAGACAGTCCATGCATCTTTTAACTACATTCTCAACATCCCTAAGCATGTGTGGCCAATAGAAATGAGTCCTAAGAGTGTGATAAGTTTTGTCCCTCCCAAAATGCCCCATTAGGCCGCCCCTATGGGCTTCCTCAACAAGCAGCAAACGCAATGAACAACGAGGTATGCAAACTTTATCAACTAGAAAAAGAAAGCCATCATGCAAATAGTATTTCTCAACACAATTCTTTTCAAGACAAGCCTTAAACGCATCACCAAAATCAAGATCAGTTTCATATAACTCACGAATATAAGTAAATCCTAATACTCTAGAGTCTAATGAAACAAGCAAAGTGTGGCGTCTAGACAAGGCATCAGCTACAACATTATCTTTTCCTCTTTTAAACTTAATCACATAAGGGAATGTTTCAATGAATTCCATCCATCTACCATGCCTCCTATCCATTTTATCTTGACTTTTAAAGTGTTTCAAGGATTCATGGTCAGTTTTAAGCACAAATTCCCTAGGCCAAAGATAATGCTGCCATGTTTTAAGCACTCGATACAAAGCATACAACTCTTTATCATAGGTCGAGTAGTTTAAACATGCACCTTTTAATTTCTCAGAAAAGAAGGCGATAGGTTTACCTTCTTGCATAAGCACGCCCCCTATGCCGACTCCACTTGCATCACACTCCACCTCAAACGGTCGTGTGAAGTCAGGCAACACCAATAGCGGGGCTTGCGTCAACTTCAGCTTGAGAGTCTCGAAGGCTCTCTCCTGGGCACGCCCCCACTTGAACTCACTTCTCTTCTTTGTAATTTCTGTCAATGGGGCTGCAATGGTGCTAAAATCCTTGACAAACCTCCTATAGAAGCTCGCCAGCCCATGGAAACTCCGCACCTGGCCAATAGTAGTTGGCGTGGGCCACTCGTTTATGGCCTTGATCTTGGCCTCATCCACTTGCAATCCCTGCGAGCTAACCACAAAACCAAGAAAGGTAACAGTAGTAGTACATAACTCACACTTTTTCAAATTCGCAAACAAGTGTTCAAGACGCAAGGTATTAAGCACATCTCTCAAATGACACTCATGCTCCTCTAGGGACTTACTATACACTAATATGTCATCAAAATAGACCACTACAAATTTCCCTATATAATGTCGCAATACATGGTTCATGAGACGCATGAATGTACTAGGGGCGTTCGTGAGCCCGAATGGCATAACGAGCCATTCATAGAGACCAAACTTGGTCTTGAAGGCTGTTTTCCACTCGTCCCCCTCCCTCATACGAATCTGGTGGTATCCACTTTTTAAATCAATTTTTGAGAAAATGGTGGATCCATGCAGTTCGTCTAGCATATCATCAAGACGAGGAATGGGGTGCCTATACTTTACCGTGATGTTATTAATGGCCCTGCAATCGACACACATTCTCCATGTGTTGTCTTTCTTGGGTACTAATAACACCGGTACAGCACAAGGGCTCATACTCTCCCTAATGTATCCCTTATCCAAGAGCTCTTGGACTTGGGATTGGACCTCTTGGGTCTCTTGGGGGTTCATACGGTAAGCTGGCCTGTTTGGCAAAGACGCCCCGGGAATGAGATCAATTTGATGCTCGATTCCTCTAATTGGGGGTAGGCCAGCCGGTATCTCGTCGGGGAATACGTCCTTGTACTCCTCGATGAGCCCCAAAATGCGTGGGGGCAGTGAAGCTCGAAGCTCTTCACTTAACAAGCTCAGCTCCTTGCATAAGAGCATAAGCGTTGTTTCCCCATCCAAAAACTCGTCTTCCAGCTCCCTCTTGGAAGCCAAAAGAGCGGAGGGAGGTGTAGGGCTGAGAGGTTGGCTCGTCTTACCCCGAGCTTTCTCTTCCTTCCCATTCTCTCCCTCAAGGTCAGAACATACCTTCTTACCTTGACGCTTCCGATCCCACTCCTCCGAGACCTGCGTAGGCGTCATGGGCTTAAGGACTATGGTCTGGCCGTTGTGGGTGAAGGTGTTTCGGTTGGTGAATCCATCGTGCACAACCTTCCTGTCGTATTGCCATGGACGACCTAATAGAATATGACAAGCCTGCATAGGTACTACATCACAAAGAACATTATCCTCATAACGTCCTAGTTTAATAGAAACCTTTACTTGCCTTTGCACTTTCAATTCACCACAGTCATTCATCCAATGCAACTTATAGGGTCTAGGGTGATGAGTCATAGGTAATTGCAGTTTGTTAACCATCTCTAAGCTAGCAATGTTACAACAACTACCACTATCTATGATCATGTTACAAACCTTCCCTTTAATCAAGCACCTAGTATGAAACAAGTTCTCTCTTTGATTATCATCGCATGCTTGTGGTTTAATATGCAATGTCCTCCTAGCAATAAGAGATTCACCAGATTCATACTCAATTTCATCTTCAACATTATCATTTTCATGCAAATCATCATTAGGCTCGTTTTCATGCTCACTTTCAGATTCATATTCACCTAAATGATTGATTAAAAGTGTTTTCTTGTTAGGGCAATCTCTTGCATAATGTCCTCTACCCTGGCACTTAAAGCACACAATATCTCTAGTCCTAGACGAAGAGTTAGAGGTAGGATTACTCCCCTTTGGAGCTGCTGAAACCCCACTAGAATTGCCCTTGTTGTATGGTGAAGGCGTGGAGCTTGTGGGCTGTTTGGCTCGTCCAGCTTGGTCTCCTTGACCGCCGGCTGCATTGCTCCTCTCCTTTTGGTGCGAGGCCTCCTTCCCATACGATCCGCCTTGCTGGCCACGGCTCCCCCTCCATGATTGGGGCTGAGTGTTCGCGTTCCTTCCTCCCGAGTACCTAGACTTGAATTTCCTTTCTACTTTCAAAGCTAGATGGAAAAGGTCAGTCATAGTAGTGTAGGGATATAAATCAATCTCATTTGCCAAATAAGGATGCAAGATACGAAGATACCTGGCCATGGTGGTCTCTTCATCCTCAACCACATCAGCCCTTACCATCGCCACTTGCATGGCATTGTAGCACTCCTCGGCACTCATGGAACCTTGTTTCAAATTTTCCAGCCGCTGTCTTAGCTCCCGGGCGTAATGTTGAGGTATGAAACGCCCTCGCATCAACGCCTTCATTTGATCCCAGCTGGCTATGGGTGCGTCCAGATTGCGCCTCCTTTCTTTCACCAAGTTATCCCACCATATGAGGGCATAACCGGAGAACTCAAGGACAGCGAGCTGCACCTTCTTGGTCTCGGCAAAGTTGTGGCAGTTCCACACTTGCTCGATCTTGGTCTCCCATTCCATATAGACATCCGGATCACACTTGCCTTCGAAAGCAGGGATCCTCACCTTTATCTTGCCAACTCCGTCTTGCTCCTGCTCACGAGGTCTCATGGGACGCCTATCTCGACCTTCTCGGCGCTCCCTACCTCCCCTTCTTGAGACGCGCTCCCAATTATCCTCCTCCTCGCCCTCATACTCATCATCATAAAGGTCCATATCACTTGGTGATCCTCTTTGGTCCTGAAATCCTTGAAAGCTATTAGCACGATTATGCTCATCCCGAAGGGGAGTGAGCTGGGAACCAAAAGGCACTCTTCTAGGAAGATTGCCCGAGGAATTACGCAATGGATTAGAGTTATGAGGCACTTCCCTGGTTTGGTTTTGGAAACCATGTTGTTGTGATGTGGACGCCAAGTTAGGGTCCGTGTTGTGGGCGTTTTGGTCCTGGCCATCGCCGGTGCCTTGTTGGTGTGCCGCTGAATCGGTGCCCAAGGCTACGCTTGGCACGGGTGGAGGCAACGCCAAGGCTCTCGTCTCCAAGGCCGTCATCCTAGAATTGAGGCGTGTGATGTTGCTGTTGAGTGAGGTCAACAACTTGAACACCTCGGGGTGGATTGGCTCAGGGCTCTTGGGTGTGTTGGTGTTATCACTACTTTCGTTAGACATTCTGCACAATCAGCAAAAACACTTTACAAGCAAACTTGTCAAGTTAGTTTAATCCAAATCAGCCTCTCAAGTGTTTCACTCGCTCTCACTCTCGGTGTGTGATCGAGCTCGTTGTTTCAATCTGCTTGAAATGATCAACAACTCAATTCAAAGATTAGTAAACAACAATTCACGAGAAGATGAAGGCTGGGGAAGAAACGTCCAAGAAAAGAAGACTCAAATGTGTTTAAGAATGGAGATGAATAGAGAAAGAGAACAAACCTCGATTAAGCTTCTCTCACCTTGATTTCCGTAACCAAGTATGAACTTGGAGTGGTTTGTTTAGGTGAGGGTAGGCTGAAAGTGTAAGGTTCGAAAGCTTCTCCAATGGGATCGTCTAACTCAAGAGATGAAGAGGGAAGATGATGATATGTCGCACACCTTAATTACACTATGCACTAGAATAAAATGCAATGATATACTATGAATGAAATAGAAGAATAAAATCTGATTTCTGATTTTCGTTTTTTTTTTTTTTTTTTTTTTGATTTTTTTTTTCTTTTTTTTTTAATCAGAAATAATCAGAAAATACAAATAATTTCGAAATTGAAATAAAATGCTATTCTAAGGTGCAAAATAATTTGCTAGAAATGAGGAGAGGTGGCGATTTGAGTTTGAAATGTTGGTGGCTGAAATCCCTTGATTTTAGGAGAAGGAATAGGCTGGAGGATGGGTGGTTGGGCGTGGCTTTTGATTTCAAATGAGCTGAATGGGTTCTCCTTGATATTAGGAGGTGGGTGTGGGATAATGTGGCTGGGATATGGTTTGTTGTTGGTCAACCTTAAAAATAGGAATCAGCTTAGGATTAATTCAAATTTGAATTAATTAAATCAGATTTATGACTCCAATTTAATTAAAACAAATCGGCTGACTTAATCAAGGTGGTGGTCGAATTTGTGGAGGTGGTGGGCGGATTTTGTGAAGGTGGTGGGGCGTTGGTGGTTGTGGTGGCTGAGGGGACGATTTTTCTTGGCTAAAGGTGTAATTGGCTAGGCAAAACAAACCACTGCGCAAGAACAAACCGATTAGTACTTTCAAGTTCAGATTAAAGAGAGTTGATTAATCGAACCTGATCTCCGGAGGACTCTTTTTGGTATTTTGTAGACTCTTTTGATGGGAACGAAAAGAACGTCGTCAACGCAGCTCTGATACCACTTTGATACGGGGTTAGCCGTGTGGATGCCCGATCTTCGACGTTCACGACTCAACAAGGAAAACACAAGGAAACAATGGTTAGAATTGAATGGAACGAAACTGGAAATGATGAACTCGACTCAACAAGAGGAAAAACGACACAACAAAGAAGCAAACTGAAATGAAGAAACGAAAAGGGAAATTGATAGAAACGACGAGAAGGATAACCCTTCGAGACAACTATTAAACCCCTGGTATGTATTTCAACCAGAATCCTAATAGAATGGACGAAGAACCAACCTTGTACAATCCTACACAACAAGGCGACACCTTGAAGCACAGGAAGGGGGCTCGTGATCGTTGATAAGCACCAAGCTTCGTAGAGGATTGACACAAATCAAACAAACCAAGCTGCGATTCACACACTCAATGAAGCAAAGCTTCAAACTCTCTCTTTTCAAGAGAAAAACGATTTCTATCTTCTGAATTGTCTAAGTGTTCCAAACCATCAAAACAATACTTATATGTCTCACTTCTGGAAATAAAAGAAATAATTAAAAAGGTCTAATTAATTCTAAGATAAATAGGCCCAAAACAACATAATAGGCCCAAAATGAAACAAACACTCTTGGGTGCCTAAAATAGGCGTCGGTGCCCAAACGAGGCACACTCGCAGCGCCGGTGCCCAAACGAGGCACACCCGCAGCGCCGGTGCCCAATCGCGGCACTCATGCGACGTCGCTTGTGCCTTGGCTCTCTTCATGGGTGGCGCCCACACTTGCTAGGCACACAGCCTTGGCACATGGCTCCATGCTCGCTCTCGCCTCCTTAGCACAAATGAAACACACAAAGGCATGCATTCCACTTTGTAGCTTCTTAGCTCGGGATCTAGTGATTGGCCCCTCAAAGAGTGTTGGGGCGCTTGGAGGAGGCTGACTGGATGATCCTTCATCACAAGCGGAGGTTGTAGATCCGCGAACGGCGCCGCGGACATCGGTTGCATTGGGGTCGCGGGTGGCCGTCCCCCAGGAACGACAGCCGGGGTCGCGCGAGCCGCAAGGGTGGACGGCGAGGTGGGAACCCGGACGGCGGCGGCCAAATCGGCAAGCGTTGGATTATGGCTCGGGATGCACGGATCTGGGATGGTGGCCGCAACAGAGCCGGTGGTGACCCCGGTAGTGGCGACGGCGACAGGCTCGATGGCTGCGAGCGGAAGGGCGCCCAGATTAGGGTTCACTTGGTGGCCGACGAGCGTGGCAGATCCGGCGACCCGGGCGACGGTATGGGTCGGGGCTGGGCAGAACGGAGCGGTCGGGGTCGCGACGTAGCCGGCGAACTGGGTGGCGGCGGTGCTGTCCGCGTTAGGGTTCGCAAACTGTGGTCCGGCGGCCACGAAGGGAAGCTGCTGGTGGTGAGTCGAGGCGTGTGCGACGGTGCCAAACTGGGTTCCGGCGGTCACGTTCCAGTTATGCTGGTGGCCGGACTGGTGTTGGACGAAAGGCCCGGAGTTGGCGGCCAACTGACCGGCGTACGCAGATGGGCCGGCCAGAGGAGGAGCGAACGACGACAGCCTCGGGTTAGGGTTCAGGGGCGGCGGCCATCCGGCATGTGAGGGCGCCGACAACGGGGTGACCAAGAAGGGGGTAGTCGACGGTGGGGCAGCGACCGGATCGGGAGTGCCCAAGGTATGGAAAAGCCGATCCGTTTGCAATCGATCGACTTCTTGACGGAGCGTCTTGCAGGCGTCGAATAGTTGTAAGATTTTGTCTTGTAACTCGGCGACGGAGGTCATGGCTCTCAACGAGAGCACCAGTTGTTAAGAACCTGCTACAGGTCCTTAACGTTAAACTACGCTAACACTACAACTAGGGCTAAAAGTTAATGAATAAACATTGATTGATTGGATGCCTTCCAGAATAACAAAGATTACAATATATAAAACTGCTGAATAATAAACCCTAGTGCTAGTGCAAACCTAAGGCCCAACAAGCGGCCCATTAAATCTACTAAATATAATAATAATAACTTAAATGAATAAATATAACGTATCAGTAGCATTTGCGGAGATTTGGGCTTGAACAGTATACAATCTCGACTTGAACTTGAAAGAACTTAAAAGGCATGTTATCTTGATTTGGGCTTGAACAGTATACAATCTCGACTTGAACTTGAAAGAACTTAAAAGGCATGTTATCTTATTCATTCTACGATCTTTGTAATCATCCTAATTCATGATCAACTTAGTGTTCGTTTTAGTTGCTCGATTTATAAAGAGTTGGAGTTGAACACAATTTTAAGACTCAAAAGTTGAATGTTCCGAGCTTGAGTATAGGAAAATCCGTCTCCTTTGTTCATGAGCAAGTTCGATTGTACGTCCATAAACAAACTTAACTTTATATTATTATAATTATATTATAATGTAATCTATAGTAGAGGGAAAACTACAACAACAAAATTTTGATTATAACCCTAAAAGCAGTTAGAGCATACGTCAAGGAAAAAACATAGGCTCGAGTCTATAGAGTGAGGAATTCATCCCACCACCAGGCTCAACAAGGTATTTTGATTTGGTACATTATCTTTCCACACTTCATTTGTTCGTAAGGTATTTCTGCCCGTCTTTCTATTCCATAAAACTTGCGACTAAATACCGATTACTATAATATAAAGTAAGGGGAAAAGAGCTCGTGTTTGAATGTTGTACTTCGTCGTTGCTTGGAACCTACAAAGTGACAAGTGCTAACATTGTAATTTTTTTTTTCTCGTGGGAAATAGTATACATTGAAACTTATACAATCCAAGCAGCGAAGACACACTCGAACTAGTTTAACCCCCGTACCATGTACGGGTAATGCGATTTTAAATCTAATTTAATTAAATATATAAAGTCAATGATCACATTAAAAATATAGGATCATATATATTTATCTTTGTATTATGATTAATGTTTTTTTACCAATAGTAAATCAACTCATAATATAAATAAGTTGGATTTGTTTAAAAATTACTTTATGATAAATATCACATTTTATTAAATAATAATATTTATCTGAAGAGTACAACTAATTCTTGGTAAGGGATAATTAATAATTTTCGGAATAATTAATAATTTTCAGGATAATTCATAATTTTCGACAATTTTTATGGGATAAGATTATATGAGATTCTAACTACCTAATTTATATAGAGTAGGACCCAGCTGATTATTTTTATCAAATCATATATATTTATCTTTTTATTGTGATTAGTGTTTTTTTTATATACACAAGGGTCCGGTTGATTATTTTATTAAAAATATGACACGTGGCGCAATTTTCTGTGAAGACTTTGTTTCCGCTTTATACTATAGACAGTACAGATGACTGGTATCTGCATTTATTCGACGGAAAAAAGAAGACTGGTATTTAATGACTTGGGTCATAGCTACCCGAAAAAAACGAGGCTTATGCTATTTGGGCTTCAACTTTAAATTAGCTCAAACGGCCCAATTTCTGCTTCTCAATACGGCCCAATTAAAAAAGCCCAACGAGAGCGGGGTGGTTAGCTGGCGTTGACCAGCTAAAGCGGGAATCACGACCGCAACAAACCCTAAAAGAGCCTGTTCCAGGCTGTTCTACCGCCTTATATGGTCATATTTATTTATTTTATTTATTGATACAATGCGTTTTAGGCCACAGAAATTGACGGATATCTATCAACCTACCGAGTTTTCCCTTGCGCAAATCCGACCGTCCACCCTTCAATAATTGCATCAATCTCCACCGTTCATTCCATTATAAAGCACAGCCTTGCACCCCTAATCTTTCATTCCTATCTTTCACCCCTCCCTTCTCAAAGTCTCCGCTTTCCGTATCCTCTCTCTTCAATCCTTGAGATGTCTTCTCTGGTAGGAATCCAATCGGTTCCTTCTTTGAGTTGCGTTCAGATCGTCAGACGATCTATGTTTTGCGCTCTGTTTCATCGTGATCTCCCCGTATAAGATCCTCGATCGAAGAAAAAAAACCTCATTTTTCTTTATCCATGGCGTAGATCGGGGATGCCGACAACGGATTTGGTGAATTTCTGGCGGTAAGGCTCTATTTCCGGTACAGATCTGTGTTCTACTTCTTCTGATTGTGCAGTTGAGAAATCAAATTGACTTTTTACCTTTTACTTTCAGAGATCTACATCAATCCATCCAGATCCATGGAAAAGATTTTGTTCTGTTCGGTCTATAAGCCGTCAATCTTCTGGTGAGTGCGAGACCTTATCAGATATGCCACACAGGCTTTGAATCCGCCTTCTGATTTCTTCAGTTCCGACTTCATTCAGGTAAAGCTTATTACTAGAGGCGAACATGGCGCGATGATCTGGTACACAGCGTTTGTTGTCATACGACTTCTGCGATCTTCAAGATGCAACTTTAGATCAGATCTAGTTGTTCTTGTAGCTCATCCGTTGTACTGGATCTCGAGATTTAGAGACGGTGGGTTCTATCTTTGTTAATTATTGTTAATTATACCTGTTTTGATCTAGGTTTAGGCTAGTTCTAGATGTTTCGGTTTTTTCGCTGTTCTGATTCTTGGTCTGGAGGTTGTGTCTATACCTTCTCTTTGGGGGAAGGTATCAAGTTTTGGTTTGTTAGAGTCGACCTTTGCCATGTCAGGTGCGCTTGCATGGCAGGTCACACGCTAATAAAAAACATATTTTTGTGTTTTGGGGGAGATGGCACGGGGTTATATTTTGCCCGGCTCTCCCTCCTGTGTGCGCGTTGCTCTCTTTCTCCCTTTCTCCCTTTCTCTTTCTCCCTCCTGTGTGCGCGTTGCTCTCCCTTTCTCTTTCTCCCTTTCTCTTTTTCCCTTTCATTCACGGATATCCATTGCACTCCATTTTCCCTCAACGAAGAAGGGAATTCTCCAACGATACTCAAAATCGGATCTGCCTGCGGAAGTAACAATCCAATTGATCTAACAGATTACTTACAACCAGAAGCACTTGGTGGAGCTCATCTAAATTGAGGTATTGATTTCAGTAAGAATTTCATCAGATCATTTTCATATCTCAATTAATATATGGTTACTACATAATATTGAAACAAATTTCAATCCCAATTACGACTTTGTGATCTGCGTACTTACACGCTGAGCCGCTAACAATCAAATCATGTGTCATTTGTCATTTGCCTCTCTGCATACGAATCTATTTCCTGTATTTACTATGTTATTTCTTTCGTATTGTAATTTCAGATGTAGTTATTGTTATTCTCTTGGCCGTTGGAATATTGTTGATTTGTAGCGGTTCCTGGATGTACTTTGTATGGGATGTGATAATCCCAGGTACCTGCTAAGGCTGTGAATGCCTTTTAGTGTTGTAAAGTTATGGCGTTTAGGTTTTCGAAGGTCCACATTGGGTTGTCAAGGATTTGCAGTGGAATTGCGTATTGTTGCTGTGGGAATCGGGTGTTTTTGTTGTGGGCATTGAAGAACTCTGTAGATGTTTGCTGGTAGTATCTGACCAACATGAACTCTTGTGGAAGTTTTCTGATGGTAGTTTCTGATCAACCAGTATGTTAAATTTTGTTATTTGATTTAAGTCCTAAAGATATGTCAGCGTCGGTATGAGTTGTCACCGTATTTTTAAAAACACTTGCATCATTCAGTTATAGTTGTGTTATATAATTCCTCAAACCTGTAGTTACACTTATGTTCATGTGGGATTTGATCGTTGAGATTCTGAGTTACGTAGTTGCTTCGTGTAGGTCGTTTTTTTTTTTTGATCAAATGTAGGTCGTTTCTATAATAACTAGTGGTATGCTGTTGAACTTAGTTTTTGATTGCATACATCTTGTCTTTTTTGATTTTGAGTTAGATTTCTGCTAAAAGGCAGTTCTGCTGATATAGTGTGAAGTTTTGTTGTTCCTTTAGGCTATAGACATTTAGCTAATTGTTTTTGGAAACCCTTGCCTTCGCTATTAACTAGAGAAATTCTTCATTGTTGCACGCCATATTTCCTCTATTTTTACTTCCATAAATTTTGCTATTAATTAAAAAATATAAAGTTTGTTTTGAGGGTCAGTTGCACATGGTTAGTGTAACGTAGTGTTATGGTTAAATCATGGGTCAATCAGAAGTGCCAGAATTAAAGATCCATAAGCTCAAATAGGAAGAGTGCCTGAATTATTTTGTTCGGGAGGTTGGTGGTTCGACTCCACCTGGATCTAGATATTACGTTGAAATTTTTAGTTTGTGTATTTTCATCGAAGTTTTTATCGTCATTCTTTATTTTTGTTCTCTTAATTTGTTATCTATAATAAATTGAAGGACTTGTCGCACCAGGGACGTTTTTGTGGAATTTGTCAGAATTTTCATCCCTTAGGATCTTTGTTGCTTATATTTCCAGCAACTACCAATTATCTGTTCTATGTATATTGCTCCACTTCACACTTTTTTTTTGTTTTTTTTTTGTTTTTTTTTTGGTCAACACATTTTTTTTTCGAATACACCATTTCGTGTTTGATTGATAAAAGTCCCCTTTGTGTAATTTTTGCTCAATGTATACGCTATTTCTTGGTATAAGATCATGAGCAGTGGAGGGTTGGCATTACCTTTCCTCTTTGCTGGCTCTCTTTCTTGTATAATGCATCCTCTACTTAGGAGGATTGATAACATTACATAGGGAGGATTGATAACATTGATTCTTATGCCATCTTCTTTATCCATCTTCTTCACTTTCACCCATATAAAATTGACATATATCTCCATCTATTTAGTATGATTAAATTAAATATTATCTATACTTTTTTGTTTTTTTTTCATTGTCTTAATATCCCTTTGCCATGAAATACTACATTGTTATTATTACTTTGATTAATTAAATTTATATGTTTTTGATGAAAGATAATATATGGTGAAATATGTATATGGAAAAATAGGAGAAAGAATATAAAAGAGAATCTTTTGATTGTAGGTTAGATTGGAGAATAAAAAAAGGCTAAAGATAGTAGAAGATGAAGTGGATGAGGATTGAGGATGAAGATATATGTTAGATGGTACTCCCTCCGTCCCCGAAAGTTTGTCCGCCTTTTCTTTTCGGGCGTCTCTGAAAGTTTGTCCATCTCTACTTTATTTCCATTTATATCACTATGCTTTTACAATCTTACCCTCATACAACCCATATATTACCCCCATTATCCACCTTTTCTCTCAACTTTATCACTTTTTCCTATAAAATTACTAAATTATCCCCAACCAAACTCCTTTTTATACCCTTTTCATCAACTTTAACACTTTTCATTAATTCGCGTGCAAATGTACTTTTGGCCAAACTTTCCGGGACGGAGGGAGTAAGAAAGAGAGAATTGAGAGAAGATTATTTCCCCTTCATTTCGATGGATACACGATCGAAAGACTGAGAGTCAAAGTCTCATCTCTTACCTTTTGTCTCATAATTTTTATTGGTCTACGTGTTAACTATTTTTTTAATTTAAATCTGTTGTTTATTTCTAAAATGAAATGAATTACTCCTCCCAACTCTAGCAATGAGAATTATGGCTCAGAGGTAAGGGACGGGGGTTCGGGGACAAAAGATTTTGATTGATACGAGCAACAATGATCTCATAATCCTCATATTGCTTTGTTTTGGTGCATTTATTAATTTGTATTTACATGTACGTATATGCGTAGTGGGTTGTACGGTAAGCTAGTGAATTCTGCGCTTGACGCATCAGCTTACTAATTGAGAATTCATGAGTCGGAAGCTAAGTTCAAGTATTATTTGCGGCGACGTTAATCACTTTCCTTATATGAAAAAAAAGAGCTAATGGGTGCGTCCACCTGAAATGAAGTGGTATTTTACATTATTTAGTAACGCCTATATAAGTATTATTATAAGGATAGAATATATTGTTATGTATATCTTGTGTATCATATCTTATCTTCTTTCCTTAAGATAGATAAAATCGCTTATGGGCCAAGGTTCTCTTTGTATATATACTTCCCCTATTCATTAATGAAAGTCAAGTGTTCACATTATTCACATGGTATCAGTTTTGTTACGATCCAAATCTCTCCCAAATTTATCTAACCCTAGTTCGGTCGCCACCATGACCGACAACACCAACTCCTCTGGCGGCAACGGCGGTGACCTTCTTTCCGGCAAGCACTCCGACAATCTTCTTCTGGCTGCCACTGGTTCCTCCTCGCACGGCCTGAATTTTCCTCAGTTGAGCATCAAGCTCGATCGGCACAATTATCCCGTTTGGCGCCATACTATCAAGGCCTCGCTCAATACCTATCGCCTTGATGGCTTTCTTGACGCTGCCAACGCGGTTTCTCCTGTTCTTCCCGTCCCGGCTGGTGCAAACACTCCACTCGAGCCCAATCCGGCGTACGACGAATGGAAGCAAAAGGACCTCTTTATTCTATTATGGATTCAGACCACGATATCGTCTCTTCTTGCTCAAGTCACTCGTGCGGAATCTACACACGAGATTTGGACTATTTTTGAACGTATGTTTTTCGCCCAAACTAGGGCACGCTATATGCATCTCAAACAACAGATGCAGACTCTTCAGAAAGGCTCTCTCAGTATTCTAGATTACATGGAGAAGAAGCGCTCTTTCTCGGATGCCCTTGCTGAATGAGGCTATATTGTCTCGGATCCTGACTTCATTGAGTGCGTACTCGGTGGCTTGGACTCATCTTATGCTGCCTTTCTCACATCTTACAATATGCAGCGTGATCCGATCTCATCTGATGAATTGCTCGGCCTTCTACTTCGCGAAGAAGAATGCATCAATGGCTCTCTCCAACCCGCTCTTGATGTTTCTCCTTCGGCGAACACTGCCAGCCGAGCTCTTCGTGGCGCCAATGCTTCATCTCGGCCCGACTCCACCGGCGACAGCGACTCCTCTCTTCAATGTCAGATTTGTGAGAAGCCTGGCCATGTTGCTATCAATTGTTGGCAACGACAAAATATGCAGGAATTTCCGCCTACGAACCCTAACTACAATACTAGGGGTGGGCGACGAAGGCGTGGCAGTCGCGGCTCGGGACGTGGTGGTCGTGGTCAGCCTCAGCCCCAGCAATTCGGGCAGCCACAACAGCCCGGTTATCGACAACAGTTCGGGCAATTCGGCCCTCCTCCACCACAGACGCCGGCCCGACAGGCTTATCACATGGGCTACTCACCGTCAACTCTAGTTGATCCTTCCTGGTGTTTCGACTCTGGCGCCACCAACCATGTTACTACTGACTTTGGTAATCTCTCTGTTCACTCTGATTACACTGGCAATGATGGTTTACAAGTTGGCAATGGTACGTCTCTTCCTATTACGCATTTGTGCACTTCTCAATTACATGCCTCTCATAAACCTGTTCAATTGAACAATATACTTTTTATACCTCAAATTAACAAAAGCCTTATCAGTGTTTCTCAATTAACCAAAGATAATGATGCTTACATGATTTTCTACCCTACTTGTTGTTTTGTGAAGGACCAGTAGGGGCGAACACTCCTCAAAGGAATCGTTGAGAACGGGCTCTACCATCTTCAGCCTCCCGATCCGCCTACCCATACTCCTCCACGTGTCTATCTTGGTGAACGAGCCTCTCTGCAAACTTGGCATGATCGCTTTGGTCACCCTAATGATTCTGTTTTTCGTCAATTAATTTCTAGATTTCGTTTGCCAGTGTCAGTTTGTGAGTCCTGTCAGTTAGGAAAGAGTCATAGACTTTCTATTTCACATAAACATGAGTCTTGCAAATTTCCCTTTGAACTAGTGTATTCGGATGTTTGGGGTCCTGTCCCGGTTTCCTCTTTCAATGGTAATGCTTATTTCTTAATATTTGTGGATGACTACACTAAATTTGTTTGGATTTATTTTCTCTCCCAAAAATCACAGGTTCTTCATCACTTCTAACTTTTTTAAAAGATGGTGGAAACTCAATTCAATGCTAAAATCAAACAATTTCAATCTGATTGGGGAGGAGAATACCGAAATGTCTCCACTTATCTTGAAACTCAAGGCATTATTCATCGCATTTCTTGCCCCCACACTCAATCTCAAAACGGGGCTGCTGAACGTCGACATCGAACGATTGTCGAAAAGGGTTTGGCTCTTCTTCATCATTCGAATATACCTAGTTCATTTTGGGAGCATGCTTTTCATACTTCGGTTTACTTACATAATAGAACTATCACTCTCATTCTTAATTTCAAGTCTCCTTTTGAAGTTTTGTATAATAAACTTCCAAATTATAAGTTTCTCAAATCTTTTGGTTGCTTATGCTATCCGTTTTTGCGTCCTTATAACTCCAACAAACTTGAGTTTCGGTCTTCACCTTGTATTTTTATTGGGTATAGCTCTAAACACAAGGGATATTTATGTCTCCATGTTCCAACTAACCGTGTCTATGTAGCGAATCATGTCATGTTTGACGAGAGCACTTTCCTATACCATCTCCATGCTCGAGATCCCACCGAATATCTACCCACACCTTCCGCCCCTCAGTCGGCGACGTCCCCTTCTTTGCTTCAGCTGGCTGCATTCCCATGGCCGTCACCATCACCACCGTTCTCATCGCCGCCATGCCCCACGACTAAACCCTCGTCGGGTCCCCCCTCTTCACATAGGACGTCGCAATCTCCCACCATGCAATCCATGCACCCTCTCTCACCTTCCGTGAGTCCCTCTACAAGCCCTTCCACCCAAGTTGGCAACCCGGACTCACGACCCCTTGAGGACGACCTCGCTGCTACTACCTCACATGACTCAGGTACGTCCACCTCCTCTTCCTCTTCAAATCCTCCCGCTCCTTATTTTCAGCCTGCCGATAACTCCACTCACACCATGGTTACTCGGTCTAAGACCAATCACCTCAAACCCAAAGCCCTTAATTCCACCAAACATCCTCTTCCTGCCATTCCGAATGATCACCCCGAACCCAAAACCTTTCTTCAAGCCTCCAAATCGCCTGAATGGCAACATGCCATGCAAACCGAGTATGATGCCCTTTTACGTAATGGGACGTGGACAATAGTCCCGCCTCCTTGTAATACTAACATTGTTGGTTGTAAGTGGGTGTACAGGATAAAGCGAAAGTCGGATGGTTCTATTGAGCGCTACAAAGCTCGCCTGGTGGCAAAGGGGTTTAACCAGCAGGAAGAAGTAGACTATTTTGACATCTTTAGCCCTGTCGTTAAGCCTACTACCATTCGGATTATGCTCTCTATTGCATTACGGCATTCTTGGCCTATTCGGCAGGTTGACATTAACAATGTTTTTCTCAATGGCGATTTCTCTGAACAGGTTTATATGGCTCAGCCTCCAGGCTTTATTGATCAAAATCGCCCTAATCATGTTTGTCTCCTGCGCAAGGCTCTCTATGGTCTCAAACAGGCACCCCGAGCGTGGTTCATGACTTATTTCCCAATTGATAGACTAGTATCTGGACAATCAGTTGAGAAATAAGTCATGAAATTTCATTAATTTGGAATCTTTCAGTTTGTAAGCATATTCCTTTTTGCATTGTTGATGGATTAACATACGTTCTGTGTTTTTCCTGGTATTGTAGGAACACATATAATTGCACCTTCCTTGAAATGCCGAGGTAGCTGAAATGAGGGCAATAAACAAGAAGGGGTTAGATTATGACAACCGCTCGATATAAAAAACAACTAAAATCACAATTGTTTGTCTTAATTTAGACTTCTTTTGGTCTATGTAATCTATCAAATTGCCGTTGATGGCTATTATCATATACATGAATTTTGACATCATGCAATTTTGGGTTAGCGTGAAATCCGTGAATGTCATTGCTCTAGACTTTTCAAACCAAAAAAAAAGGAAAACAGAAAGTCACGGTAGACAATTGCACAAGTGCATGAAAACGAAAACTCCAGCCTTAACAACTTGGAAAGCAATAGATAGGGTTATTCACCGAAAAAAGCTAACCATGCCGACAATAATAACTACAGTTTGATCTATTGTGTTGTATTTTCTTTATTTGTGTGTAAGGAAAAGATGCAATTAAGTTAAGTGCATGTGCTCTAGTGTACCCCTCTTTATGTACTTGTCAAAACCTAACGAAATGTTTAGGTACAAGTTGGACACACCAAAAAAGCCCATGGACCATTTAGTAGTTAGCAAGACAGCAATGCATTTTTGGAACGTTGAAGGCATTGGCTTGTGTTTTCTACAACCATACAAAAATATTCAGTCGATCTCGTCTCGACCACACAAAAAATTTCGTAATGAAATTTCATCTAGATAAGTGGCCCATTAAAGCATCCACGACATAAATGTTAACCATTTATTTCCATAAGTAAATTAAAGGATTTTTTTTTTTTTTAGCTTTTGTAAGACTTTTACTAGTTATATTTGAATGAGAAATTTCTTCTATAAGAAACAAGAAACAACTAGTACAAATCACGTGTTATGTACGCGTTATGTGAATATAAATCCGATTTAATCGATCCAAGATCAATTTAGGCTCTACCATGTACAGGTAATGTAAATATGAACTCGACTTAATCAATCCAAGATCGAATTTTGACTTGATAATGTACAACCAAAACTCGACAAACACAAATCCGAACATATTGACATATATATGTATTTGATTTTTTTTATAATGTAAATTATGGAGTCCATTGTTTTAATTAATTATTTAGAATCTTCATATAAGGTTAAAAAAATCCCTTTGACCTAAAATGAAAAAACGTTATGATTTAAATGAAAATTATATTTTCTTAAGACACCAAAAGTAGGTAAGATATAAAAAATTGGATAACATATCATGTGGATATAAAGACAACTTTTGAAGGATACAATAAAAAAATCATTATTTTATTCAACCTCAATGATGTGGCACAAATTTTAACAAAAACTTAGATTCTGCTTTATATTGTAATTATAGTAGATATGTGTTAAATATGAAATGTTTCTTTACTTTTTTTTTTTGACACAAAAATAATTTTTTTCTTATTTTATTTAAAAACCTCCATAATTTCTCAGTTGTGAATTGCCTTAGGTCTCTTAACCACATTAGTTCAATATCATTAAAATGTAAGGGTCAATTTAGTCAAATTAAAATTTTGTCCATTGATTAAATCCATTGAGATTTATTAATTTTTACTACAAGTTTATTTAAGGGAAATTTCTTTTGGTACCCCTCTATTCTTAACAATTCATTTTTGGTGCTGTTAGAAAAAAGTTTTTCCTTTTTGGAACCTCCCTATGTTTATACATTTTTCTTTTTGTAACCAAAATTCTATTTAAACATAGTTTCCATCCCAAAATAATACAATTTCCGTTTCAAGTTTAAATAAAACTAATTTAGAAAATAAAAATTAAAAATTAAAAGAACTTAGGCAAAAAATTTGATCAATAAAAAAAAGTTTGACCAGGCAATTAGGCATTAAAAAAATCGAGTGGAATAAGCTATATGGCTAAATTTGTTCAATACAATATCAGTTAAATTCAATAAAAATCAAGTGGAATAAAAATCCATAATTGTATTTTCTAAATTAGTTTTTATTTAAATTTTAAACAAAAAATATATGTTTTTTTGATGGAAAATAGGTTTAGATATAGTTTTGCTTATGAAAAGAAAAATGTATAAACCACAAGGGCACCAAAAGAAAAACTCTGTTATAAGGAATCAAATGGAATTGTCAAGAAGAACGGGTACCAAAAGTAATTTTTCTTTATTTAATTACTTTTTTTTGGTTGGCCACTGGTTCACCAAAGCTTCGTCTTGGTTACATCCAACTAGATCCGGGTTGCGCACCTGGTTTTGGTGGGTGAGTTTTCCAAAGAGAATTTTTTGACATTTACTGGAGTTGAACCCCATACCTCGTGGACGTGGAACAGGCCACTTACCACAATACCACCTGAACCAACTCCCTTTGGTCCCTTTATTTAATTACTATTAGGGAATAGTTTGTATAACTTTATCTAGAGTTACTCATCTGTAACGAGACCCTTCAGTTATATGCCCGAGGGGAAGTGAAGGCCACGTGTAAAAATACGATTTTTCTATTGGACTAAAACCTTATTTAGGAAAACATAAACTAGTCATAAGCAATTTAAAGAAATTCTAATTACAACTCCAAAATATATTTTTAAATTTATACCTTTATCTATAGTTAAAAATATTATTTTTAAGATCCATTCCCAACCTTTTTTTATCAAACATTTAGTGATGTTTCAACGATGGATGAAATTGCCAAGCTCGGGTACTACTACACTACAACTTAGATAGGCAAAAACCTAAATATTTAGATCCATGTTCTCCTCCGTAGAGATGTTATTGATTCAAGATAGTATTGTATATAGTATATACTAGGGCCGGGCAAAATCCGGTCCGGTCCCCGATCCATTAAAATGGAAGTTGCCGGTCTCGGTCCGGACTGGATTTTTATAAAAACAAAGTTTAATTAAAAATTATACTAATTTTAATGTTATATAGTGTATTTTTATTATATAAGTTTTACATTTATATTATATACTTAATAATATTACACTTTTCATTAATTATATATGATTTCTTTAACTATATTATAATTTTTTTATATAAAAAAGATATTTTTCGTAAAAAAAAATATTTTTTCTTAAAAAAATAAAATATTTTTTGTTTGAAAATAACAATCCGGTCCAAAACCGAACCGGTACCGGACCAGATTTTCCCAGTCCAGTCCTCGGTCCAACATATTCCACGTTGCCGATCCCAGTCCGGGTTTGAACCGTGCCCAGCCCTATTATATACGTCAGGTCTAAATTCTTAACTTATCTAAAAATAATTAATTCATTTGACCTAGTCAAGTGCTGGTTCTGGTTCCCCGGAACCGGAATGTAATTGGATCTTGCGTTTGGTTTTGGTTCGATTTCGATCCAAACCAATTTTTTTTTTCAAAAAAATAAGGTCGTGAATCGTGATCACAAGTTGATTATTTAAAAAAAATAGACGAACTATCGACTTTTCCAGTTTACAACCGACTTTTCGGAACCAAACCAAATCACCAATTCACCTGTTTTGGGAACCTTCAAACCGAAATTGGAGCTCGGGGGAGTCGGAGATAACCAAAACTCCCGGAACGGTTCAGTCCCGAAACCAGTGGCTTTTTGCCGGTTCGGTTCGAACTAGACTCATGAGTCATGACTAGTTTGACCCACACAAAAAAACGGGGCCAGACACACTGATAAAGACTGTGCGAAGAAAGGAGATATTTTTCTTGAAACGCCAGCGGCCTGTTCTAGATGAATGACGTGTTACCGTACCCCCTCTGTCACGGTTTCACACCCGTTTCCATTTTCCACACGAGTGAGTGCTCATCAAACGACAAACATAAAGATAAAAAGGCCACAAAAGTCTGATGTGAATGAAAAAGAATAAAAGCCAAAGAGAGTGGAGTTTCACCTTCCTTCCTTTAATTCCCTCTTCTTCCTCTTCCTCTTCCTCTTTTTGTGGGGGCTTCATTTCTTCACTCACAGCAATCACAAAGCGTTTGGTTTGCAATTTGCAAGTGGGTTCCTCAAATTTTACAGCTTCAGTTGAGGTAACTCTTATTTTCAAGCATACTTAGTTGGTGTATTTGCTGAATTGAATATTATTTACAATCTTCATTTGGAAAAGAAATTACAAAATTCGTCTTGATCAAACCAAGCAATATGCAATTAAAATTTTCAGATATATGATATGTCTTTAATTACTAAACATGGTTCTTGAGGTCAAAAATAATGGTTCAAAGATTGAGGTTAGATGATTTAATCCACGGATCTTTGTTGATCATGTGGAAATATTAATTCTATGTTGGGCAAAATTAGGCAGAGAAAACAGATCATCACATTTTTCAGAATCATAATTAATTGCTTAATATTTTGCTGATAAATTGAAACAATTCGGTTTCAACACAATCTGAACCTGGACTTGTATGTTGCTGATTGTTCTGTACGAAGATCATCATCTCCTCAAATGCTAAACTGGGTTTTGTGATTTGTACGTTGTGACTATATTTCTGTAGCAGCCAACCTCCATTATGTTTCGCTGGAGGAGCAGCTCGAAACCGAATCAAGACGATGGCGTGCCAAATATGGAGTTAAAGGTACCAACTTTGATTTGTTACTTTGAATTCCTGTTTTTACTGAAAGGCTCATTTACATGGCATCTTCCAAGTGTGTATATTTCTGTAATATGTTTCATGTTTGATTGTTAAGTTTCAAAGTCTTGATACTTGAGGATAACAGAAACCTCTATTTGCCAAGTCTAGTTGTTTTACTTTGTTGAGTTTTGTCATTTGGGACTAACAGAGTTGCACATTATGTCTGATTTTATAGATAAATGAACTCAAGGCTGCAATTGGACCTCTATCCGGCCGTAGCTTGCAGTATTGCACCGATTCTTGCTTCAAGAGATACCTTGAAGCTAGGAGTTGGAACGTCGACAAGTCAAAGAAAATGTTGGAGGAGACGCTCAAATGGCGAGCCTCCTTCAAACCCGAGGAAATCCGTTGGGTAAGTTGAGCTATATTGTTGGCCCATTCAAGTTTGAATCGGATTGATCTGAGTCTCAGATACGTTCTCCTTTTTCCTTGTTCGTTTTGTATCTTTGAACTTAACCGAGATCCAAACAATGTGCTCATTGATCAGGAACAAGTAGCGGTTGAGGGTGAAACAGGAAAGATGTACCGCGCAAACTTTCGTGATTGTGATGGAAGGACTGTTCTTATTTTAAGGCCAGGAAAGCAGGTACTATAAAGTTCTTAATCATAAACTCTTGTTAAATTCCCGTTCTCTTTAAAGCAAAGCATTGAATTGTTGTAACTAGTTTGGACTTGAAGTGATCCTTATTATGAGACGGAGGGAATATTGATCATTCAGATGTGAGCTCATTTTGCTTGTGTTGCAGAATACCGCTTCACTCGAAAATCAGATGCGACATTTAGTATATCTGTTAGAGAACGCCATCTTCAACCTCCCCGAAGGCCAAGAACAAATGTCATGGCTGATAGATTTCACTGGGTGGTCTATAACCAACAATGTGCCTATCAAATCTGCCCGAGAGACCATCAACATACTACAAAATCATTACCCCGAGCGCCTTGCTGTAGCGTTTCTCTACAACCCGCCGAGGATATTCGAAGCTTTTTGGAAGGTTAGTAAACTTCACAATGCCCTTCTTATTAGTACTATAAACTTGTGCAGTTTTAGGGACTGAAGGAGTACATTTGGTGATTTGGCGTGGATCATGCAGGTGGTCAAGTACTTCTTGGATTCAAAGACGTTTGAGAAGGTGAAGTTTGTGTATCAGAAGAACAAGGAGAGTGTGGAGCTGATGAGGTCGTTGTTCGACATGGAGAATTTGCCGGTCGAGTTTGGAGGGAAGGTGAAAATGGACTATGATCACGAGGAGTTCTCCAAGATGATGGTTAAAGATGACATTAGATCTGCAAAGTTCTGGGGAATTGAGTTTGATGAGAAGAATCACAAGACCAGCAAAGGTGGTTATTCTTGTTCTGAAGTAGGTCCAGAGCCTGCTCAAATTGCACAAGAGGCAAGCTAGAGTTCCTGACTTCGTCTCCTTCATGCTGCAAATTACGACTTGTAATCCTACTACTATTAGAGTTTGTACTATTGAAGATCTAAGAATTGAAGGAGTACAAGTCTTCATAATAAGGATAAACGCTTGGTCCAAATTTTGGACTACCAAAATCTTGTGTGTATAGATATGGAAACCATTGCCAATTTGGACTACCAAAATCTGATTCCTTGTTCAAGAACCATTGTCCATTGGAGATAAAAAAACAAGATGTCAAGATTTACTGCTAATAAAATGATTCACTATTCTGCCAAACTTGTTTTAATCCTATGAAACCTCAAAACGAATTTACAAAATATATGGGAAACTAAAGGCAAAGCATTCCGATTATAATTAGCTATATATAAAAGTACAAAAAATATGACATGGTTTATTTGATCAACTACAATGATGCAGCAATATCAAGAAACAGATCTGTGTTTCAAGGGATTGGAGGCATGCAGATTTCGCCATACTAGGAAACTAAAACAAACCACCAAGGCCTAGCATTTACCATGAATTATACACTATACTCTGTCCCACTCCTTTGATTCACAAATGTGTTGTAGAAGGACTGGGTTTCGCTCCAGCTGGCATGCCAGCTGTTCCCTGAGCCGCTGATGAGGCCTCAAGCGCCTGCTGTAGAGAGCTCATTGTAGGAAGCTTTTCAGCACTCATGTTTACCTTAATTCTGGTGGACAAAGGATAAGCAATATGGTCATTGTTATATCAACCGGCTAAAGATTCACTTAACAACTCTGTAAATAGTTCAAGTTGCTTCCATCATTTTGATCAACTGTCACATACCAATACAGATAACGAAGATAGTAACAAAAGAAGGTATATTACCTGTTGTGGATGTTCACATATTCATCAGTTTCGTCCAGAATTTCTTCCTATAATCATTTGAGGAATAAAAAAAGGGGATTATCAGTAAATGAAATAGTAAGGCTGTTATGCATATATCAACAATATCAGGATAACGAAGGAAATACAGAGGGGCATAGAACTGAAGGAATCGCAGTTCATGTACCTTCAAAAGTTCTTCAATAACATCTTCCATGGAGATCACACCAACAACTACTTGATTAGGTGGATATTCAGGAATTGGGGAGTTCTCAATGTCCAAGATACAGAAAGAACAGCCCCTATGCCGTTTCTTGAAGGGAGGAACCGTAGTAGCAGGATTTTTCTGCGCCTTTGGACTTTCAGCCGTCATTGTAACTTTACCATCAAATACAGAAGTAACAGTCCTGGTTGCCCCACGTTTTACTGTACAATTACAAGCAATATCATAAATTTAATCACAAGATTAACTTAGATCATAACAGGCAAGGCATTAATACTTAACTCTTCATATAGCAGAGACAAAAACAAAGACTCAAAAAAATTCGTATGTATCAAGGGCAAACCATATGATACGTGCAAAACTTACAATGAGCACCTCATGAATTGGAGGCAGAATAGATGTAGTTTATTGTTGTATACTCACCTTCTCTACTTTCTTTAAGCCTTGCTCTAAATTCATCCAAGTCCTTGTAAACAACAGCAATATGACTGTGACCCTTCTGAAATTCATTTAGAATATCATAGAGAGGCATGCTTTCAGAAACCCTGAAATACAAGAAAGGGTTATGTTATTATGGTCATTAAGCAGTATTTTACAAAATCCACAAATAGAATGTAGAAACAGGAACATAAGAATAGCACATCAAAAGAAACGATTAAAAATATTAAATAGAAAAAAATAAGATAAGCCTAATTCAACATCCTATCATTAGCAACTAAGATTCTACTTCTATCCATTCTCATGCCATTTGAGGATCTTGACATTCACTAAAATTATCCTCACTGCAAGAATAAATATTGCAGCTCACATGAACTAAAGTGCACCACACACATAATCACATAAATAACTTCGACCCAAAAAAAAATCTCATAAATAACTTGCTCATGAAAGGTGGCATCCTTCACATTCAAGAAAAGGAGCATGAACAATGTCAATGGTGAAAATGGTACCAGTGGACAAATGAATTCTCATACCGAGGGATTTTTCTAATAACCATTTTTCTGACTGGGACGGCATCTTCAGGGTCAACTGCCAGGAGATTCTTGACCTGCAATCACAGGAAAAATGTAAAGGAAATTGAAAGACAAAAGAGAAGATAAAATACATCCCAAAATTTTAATAAAACAACTAGCTTGAACAGAAAATAAAAGCTTTGACCAGTAACTGACAATATAGACTAAACACTCTAGGTTTTAAGAAGCAACTAAAACAAACCAATCAAAAGCCCAAAGGCATGAATGTATCCTAGGAAACTTGGGGTGCCATTTATTACAAAACTTGGGCTCAGATTTGAGCCTGGCAACGTGTCATTATGCCACATCTTCAACAGATATTCAGCTAAATTTCAAACTTATAGACACATATGAGGACATACCAGGATCAATCCAACTATATTCATTGGATCTTGGTAATAAACTGGGACTCTACTATGTCCCATTGTCATAATTTCATTCAGAGTATCCCTGCAAGAAAAAGAAAGAGTTAAATAGAAGAACAAAGGATATGCATGTGTTATGTACAAACTAAGAGAATCTATCAACCCACAAATTAAGATTTGCATCCAGATCAAGGGAAAATGCCTTCGATATCGGGGTCATGGCATCCTTCACTGTCTTCTCTGTCATTTCAAGAGCACCAGTGATGATGGTAGTCTCATCATGTGTCAAATCTCCACCTTTTCCAGCCTATTTAATGGGAGAGAAGAGAGACTAAAATCAACTAATTGCATTTGAAAAAAAAATACTGAGAATAAATGAAGGAATATCTACTAGTATTAAGGAAGCTTCAATAGGCTACCTCATTTCCATGAAAATTAACAAATGTTTTAAGTTCTGCTCTCCTTAAGAGTGCAGCATGCCCCTTTCCCAACATCCAATCCAGTACCTGAACAAGCATACATATACAGATTTGTCATAAAAGATGCTGAGAGAATTATTCTGGAGCAATCAGTACATTCAGATTCGTTCTATATAAATAATACCTTGCTAATTGGATAAGAAATTGGAAAAAATAAAATAAGCAGAACACGCACTAAAGGAGCAGCTGTTGCTCCAACAAACAACCCATAGCGCGTGCAGATTGCCTGTGGCAGTATCTACATTCATAAAAGGCAGGTGTAAGATCATAGAAATCAAGAGAGGGTAAACATGCCAAGCTCTTCTTAGTAATGCATCACCTCTCCAAACATGAGAATGAGAGTCACCGAAATCAGAATTGCTGCCCAAGGAGGAACAAGTTTGTCTAAAAATATTGGTAGTGTCTAGCAAAACATCCAAAAGGTAAAAGAGGTATTACTCAACCAAATACATATAGATATCATTAGACAGAGCAACATGAAATTCTTGAATACAGCATAAGGTTTCACAAACCTCCATTGCCATTGAGTTTCCAATTAGAAGGGTGCAAAGCAAAAGATGCTGATTCTTCACCACAGGGAATATTTTGGCTGCAATGGAATAGCAGGATAATGTTATTCCATGGAGCACATGAAGGAGCACTCACAACTCCAAAATTCTGTTCTTTTGCTTTCACATGATTTCATCCTATTCGACCTCTCCAAAGTGGTTACATGTTTTTTCTAGGATGGTTCCTATACAACCTTTTTCTACTAACCTGATAATATTTAGTAAATTGCAGGAATAAGGTTAAAAGGAATTACTCCTTGAATTCTACCAAAAAAAACAGGAATTACTCATTTACTCCTTGAAATGACAGAGAATTCAGTTTTCAGATGGGGAGCTTTAGAAAAACTATTCTGATGATTTATGCTCCACTTAGCAGTCTAATTTCAGGAATGGTGTTTATCTCCCTAAAAACAGCCCTTGCCAATATGCCATAATACATACCTACATATCTACTGAATCAAACTTGGAGCAACATGTACTTATTTTCAAATCCCTAATAATATGGTGACAAACAGAACTGTAATATCATACACCTAATCAATAATTCCTAAAATCAGAATCAATATTATTAATCCACAATTCATGGCTCCATATTTTCAGCAAGATATTAGATTACTCCGAGCAATCATTACTTGCGCCTTAAAACACTTAATTTCCTGATATTGTGAATCCTCAGACGCAATCTTAGCTACTCTAAACCCTCACCAACCAGTCAAATCCCAATTTAAAAAACACATCAACACTCAATTTCATTAAAAAAAGCCCTGAGCATATAAAATTAAGCATTCTGCAAACGTGACTAAGCTCAACTCATGCTACCAATCCACTTCACACCATAACCAAACCCCAATCGACCAATTAAGCAAAATCGAGCAGCATTACGAGCACAAAGCGCCAACTTTAGAGACAAATTAGAGGATGATTACCAGCGTAAGCGCGATCTTGAGGTCGGCCAGACCTGATTAAGACCTCAAGGTCGACGAGGCCAAGTGACATGAGTCCGAGGGTTAAGCCCGCCATTAAACCAGCAAAAAGCACCAAACCGATAATAATCACCACGGACAACGAAAACTCCGTTCCGCAACAGTGTACAACTCCCGCCATCTCTGGATTTGTGGTTCGAGCAGAGCTTCCGGATTGCTCTTCGTTTTCCCCTGAATCGGAAGGCCGTTAGGGTTTTAGAGCGACGTTGAGCTCATCAGGTGGCGATGAGTAGGAAATTTCGCCCTTTTGAAGACGAGAGAGAGAGATTGTGTTGTGGGCTTTTGGTGTGAAGATGAGTGAGAGAAGAGAGGTCTGCTTGCCAGCATGTACATGATTGGCTGTGATGACGTCATATCGCAACTCAATCGTACTCCCTCGTGTATTTAGCTTGTAGGACAAATCTATATCTATATATATATATAAAAGTTAGGTGGTATCTTCGTTAATTGCTCTTATTAAGTGTTGGTTGCAATCTTCCCTATATAATAAACACTATGTAATTATAATCAAAACAACCACAATAGTATAGTGGCAAACCCTTCATCTAATTACCCAAAGGTTTGGGGCTCAAACCTCTCTAGCAACATTTTTGTGTGTAATTTGCATATTTTCTTAATGTGTATTTTTTGAATGTAAATCACAAAATATATATTTATACCCTAAATCATAAAATATGTGTATTTTTTTAAATGTGTTTTGTGTGTATTTGTTGTACTATTTGTATAAATGGTTCAAGTGTATAAATAAATCAATTATTAAATTTTTTACCGTAAATCACAAAATATTTTTATACCCTAAATCATAAAATATGTGTATTTTTTTTAAACATGTGTATGTGGGTATTTGTTGTATTATGTGTGCATATATATATGAATATTTTCTTAACGTGTATTTTTTTAACGTAAATCACTAAATATGTGAATACCATAAATCATAAAATATGTGTATTTTTTAAACAAAAAATACAAAATATATTTATACCCTAAATCATAATATATGAGTATTTTTTGTTTGATCTCAACTTAAACTGGGCTATTACACATTATTAGATGTTCCTTGTGGAAAAGGGAAGGGTTAAAGTGAATATGATGCCCATGACACACTTTAACCCTTCCCACTTAAACCGGGCTATTACACATTATTAGATGTTCCTTCTATATTCCCACTTTTGGACGCCCCCTTTACGTTAGCCAGGAGTGTCCCCATCCTGACCCCCCCAGATATCCCTTAAGGGGAATTACACGGGGTTATAGTTGTTGTTCAACTTAAACCAGGCCGCTTCCATCCACCTTATCTTGGACCAAAAGGAGGTAATTAAATCGAAAGATATGTATCATTAGAGCATTATGAACATATATAATGGTTGACCAACCTTTTTAATCTTTATAATATAATATAATATTTTTTTACCAATTTTTTTCTATGTAACATTATACTCTCTCTGTTCAAAATACATGAACATATGTTAACTTTTTCTTGTTTCATAATACTTGACCATTTCACATTTTTTTCTATCTCTTTCCATCTATATCCCTAATAATTATCCTCATCATACTCATTATACTTTTTCATATTTCTCTAAACAAATAATTAAGTCTACATTTGATAGGGGTAATATAGGAATAACATTTTTCTTAGGGAAATTTCTTTTAGTGCCCTCCAGTTTTTGACATTTCCTTTTGATGACCTAAAAAAAACTTATTCCTAGTGGTACCCCTCTACTTTGTAGAAATGCCCTCCCGTAACCTAAAACCAAAAAACAAACCACTTTGCCGTTAAAAATTAAAGAAAAAAGAAACTAAAAAAGAAAAGCAACCCTTTTAGATGATGTGGAAAATATATTAAAAAACAAATAAAAATCATTGTCTTCTTCCTCATGATTCACGTTCACCATTTTTGCCCAAATCACCATGGATATTCTTAAAAGTTCTTAGCATTGTTTTAGTGAAAATCCCCCAAAAAAACCGCAGATTTGAACACCCAAACCTTCATTTTCCTATAATCCCGTCCATTTCATCCTCAATTTTGCCCAAATCAACCTCCATTAAAGCCCCCCTTTGAGTTTTTGAGTTTGAAAATTCGAAACCTTCTAGAGGAAATTTATCAAATCTAAGTCAGATCTAAGCTATCCACCCCTTTTTTACTCAAATCCCTCTCCTTCCTGATAGAATTGCCAACAAGAAGCCGACTCGTTGAATTATTGTATGACGTTCGCTGCTACCATCACGGGGCACGATTGGAGACGTCTCCGCTTCCATTGGCTTCGCCTTGACGTCCCGAGTCCAAAACTGTTAACACAGACCTTCGCTGTTGCCAAACACCGTTGCCACCATTGTTGCTGCAAGTAGATACGAGGGTGAAGAAGCTGGCTCGCGAGCCCGACCCATTCGGCCATTCATTCCCTTCACTTTCTTTATTTTTTTCAGTTTTTCTTTATTTTTTTTAATGACACAGTTAAATAATGGACGGAAAAGTGGTTTTTTTTTTATATTAGGTTACGGAAAGGCATTGGGGTAAACTAGGAGGGTTTTCCTAAGTTTTTTTTTAGGTCACCAAGAGGAAATGTCAAAAACTGGAGGGCACCAAAAGGAATTTCCCTTTTTCTTAATATATGTACAATGTCCAAATGATCATGTTTTTTGAAACGGAGGGAGTATGTGACACCACCACAATTGAAGACCAGAATAGGTTTTGGTCTACATGATGACCGGTCATGGCATTTGTTTGTCCAAAATGATACTCACTCTCCTCCATTTATTATTATTTTTTATTCATATGATCAAATTTTGGTCTACCACTATCAATACTCGGTGATACTTAAAAATGCCTATACCATTGGCTCACAGATTGATATCTCATTTCTCTCCGATTTTACGATGATGCTTGCGGAAAGATTGCCTCAAGTTATTCAAGGTAAGGTATCCACTCAAACTAAATAGAGTTATTTCAACAAATTATACATAATATTGTGGTTTTCTTGGTGTTAAGATATTAATTCAACTTGATTTTTGTAAGAATAAGCAAACTTATATTCAATCAAATGATGTTGTGTTTAAAGAGTTGTTAAACTTGTAACTCTTTTTATAAGCGTTTCTTCTTATTGTTACATTACTTCTATTATTTTTTAGATTTATTTTATTTGATTTAATGAATAAACCTCTTGGTTTAACTTAGTTGAATATATTAATCATATCTTAAGAATATAAAAGGAACAAATTTAAAGATATTCCCCATTAGTATGTGCACTGGCTAGTGAGTACAAAATCAGACGTATCTATATATATATAAAAGTTAGGTGGTGTCCCCATTAAATGCTCCATTTAGTGTATATTGCAATCTTCCCTATATAATAAACACTATGCAATCATAATCAAACAAACCACAATAGCATAGTGGTAAAGTCTTCCTCTAATTACCCAAAGGTTTGGGGTTCAAACCTCTCTATCAACATTTTTGTGTTGTTTGCATATTTTCTTAATGTGTATTTTTCTAACGCAAATCACAAATATGTGAATACCATAAATCATAAAATATGTATATTTTTTAACGTAAATAAAAAAATATATTTATACCCTAAATCATAAAATATGTGTATTTTTTTTGGTCGAAAAAATATGTGTATTTTTTAAAAGTGTTTTGTGTGTATTTGTTGTATTATCTATATATATGATTCAAGTATATAAATAAATCAATAATTTTTTTAACATAAATCACAAAATATGTTTATACCCTAAATCATAAAATATGTGTATTTTTTTAAATGTGTTCTGTGGGTATTTGTTGTATTATGTGCATGTATGAATGTTTTCTTAACGTGTATTTTTTTCACGTAAATAACAAAATATGTGAATACCATAAATCATAAAATATTTGTAGTTTTTTAACGAAAATCACAAAATGTATTTATATCCTAAATCATAAAATATGGGTATTTTTTCTTTAAACTTCTATAGTTTTCATGTATATAAAAATATATTGAATAGCCAACAATATTATTTTAATCTTTCATATGCTTTCTATAATTTTCTATATCTTTCATATTTACGTAATTGCATTTAGATGCAAATAAGGAGTGCTTCTCTCGCAAGTGAATTATATTTTCAATTGATTTATTTCTTATGGAATATTTATTTTATACTTAATATAATCTATTATATTTTATATTATTATACTTTGGTCCATTTTTCACAAAAATGCAATTTTATGCAATTTTTAAATTAAAATTGATTAATAAAGCTTCAAAATAGTTTTTAACCCGTGCGTAGCACTAGTCATGAATTCTAGTAAGATATAATAGACAGGCTCAACTGAGCTCTAAAGCATGATCCTCAAGAATAAAATCCAATTACGTAAACGTCTTTAATTTACTACATACACATCTCGTTCGTCAGTACGTGGTTCACACAAAGCCAACTTTTAGTGACTATACATTATAATAATATCAGTTGTGAATATTAATGCACGTTAATGAAATTTTTACATTATAATAATATCAGTTGTGAATATTAATGCACGTTAATGAAATTTTTTTCAAGGGTATGAAATTTCAAAATAAACTGTTCTTTACGTAAAGGACTTGAGAGATGAGGCAGACAAGGTCAGAAAAGAAAATCAGACAATTAGATCTTCTCCGACTTATTTAGACCATTTTGCATAAATTTTTTCAGAGGGAAATGGGTATATGGGCTTTGAGCAAGCAAAAATGGAGTAAATAGGCTACAAGGAAAAACAATGAGGTCCCATAGGCTTTTTTCCAATTTTGCCTCTACCTTTTTTTCAAAATTACAGGATGACGTTATCATATGTCATTGATGACGTCAGCACCCCTTATCACCCATCAAGTGTTGACCAGTGTTGACCGACATTGACCGGCGTTGACCGACGTTGCATTAGTGATGACAAGTGACGTGTCATCAGATGACAAACTACTTGTCATCAGTCCACGTACAAAAAACTTGTCATCAGTGATGACCAGTTTAGATAAAACTCACTACTCACGATCTCAACTTGTCATCTGATGACAAGTTGAGGTAAAACCCATCATTCACGTAAAAAACATGTCATCAGATGATGACGAGTTCAGAAATTGACCTATGTGGGATTTGAACCCACATTATTGTGCATCAAGCACATTGCTCTACCATTTGAGCTAATAGGCCATAATTATAAGTAATATATATACAAATCTAACATACCCAAACCCATAAAATCATCCAAAAAACATTAAAACAGACCTGTCATCACCCCCAGATCCGTAAAACAACTTGTCATCACCAAAACACATTAAAAAAGGACTTGTCATCGCTAAAATCCATAAAAACGAACTTGTCATCACCCAAAACCATAAAAACAACTTGTCATCACCCTAAATCATAAAATCGTCCCAAAAACACTAAAATGAACTTGTCATCCAAAAAACCCACAAACTCAAAACCCCTATACCCACAACAAAATTTGTCATCACTTAAATCCGAAACACAAAGTTGTCATCCAAAAAATCCAAAAACATATCCAAACCCATAAAATCATTCAAAAACCCTTAAAACAAACCTGTCATCACTAAACCCACAAACTTGTCATCCAAAAAACCTAAACCCACAAACAAAACTTGTCATCACTTGTCATCACTCAAAAACCCTAAACTTAACTTGTCATCCAAAAAACCCACAAACTCAAAAACCCTAAACCCACAAACAAAACTTGTCATCACTTAAGTCCGAAAAGTAAACTTGTCATCTAAAAAATCCAAAACCCTCAAAAATCCAAAAACCCAAAAATCCAACCGGTTGGATCCGGCTCGTACGAGCCCGGATCCAGCTAGATCCGGCTCGTTCGAGGCCGGATCCGTCTAGATCCGGCTCGTTCGAGGCCGGATCCGTCTAGATCCGGCTCGTTCGAGGCCGGATCCGTCTAGATCCGGCTCGTTCGAGGCCGGATCCGTCTAGATCCGGCTCGTTCGAGGCCGGATCCGGCTAGATCCGGCTCGTTCGAGGCCGGATCCGGCTAGATCCGGCTCGTTCGAGCCTAGATCCGGCTCGTTCGAGCCTAGATCCGGGTCGTACGAGCCCAGATCTGGCTAGATCCGACTCGTTCGAGCCTAGATCTGGCTCGTAGGAGCCCGGATCTGGCTCGTAGGAGCCCGGATTTGGCTCCAACGAGCCCGGATCTAGGAGAGAGGGAGAGAATGGAGAGAGAGAGAGAGAGAGAGAGAGAGAGAGAGAGAGAGAGAGAGAGAGAGAGAAATGGGGGGACGAACCTGAGGGCGGCGCGACGACGGCGACGGAGAGGGAGGGCGGGCGGGCGGCATGAGGAGAGGGAGAGGAAAGAAAATGGAGAGGAGAGGGAGGAGGAGAGAGTTTGGAGAGGAGAGAGTTTGGAGAGAAAAAATGAGGAGGAGAGAGAGAAAGTGGGTAGAATTTTGGGGTTTTATAGGGGAAAAAAAGCCTATGTAGTTCATTAATTTTTTGGGGAGGTTAGCCTCTCCAAATTCACCCCAAAACAACCCCCCCACCCCAATCCCTCATTTTTCCACGTTGTTACCTGAATAATGTCCGTAGTAGAATTCTAGATCCACTTAATTTTTCTCAGTGATTCACCATATGCTTGTTTACCGTGTCAAACTATAGATTTTTTTTGACATACATACCCTCCATGCATCACAACAGGAGTCCCATTAAAGTATCTCCAACAAATGATAGTTTCTCCAAAATGAAGAAAAAAGTTTTATATTCTTCGTAAACATTATACTCTCACTCCAGTAAATTCTTTATTTTAATACATTAAGTCTATATTATCATTATGTTTTTTATATATAATATTATAAACTCTAACTTAACCAATAGGAGGATAATATGTTTGGCTAAACAATTAATGAATTTCCCAAATAATTTTAGAAAATTCCTTAATTATAGGGAAATGGCTAGCATTTTTAGAGATTTTCTCCAAAATGGAGAATGTAATGGAGAAATTCTTGGACCATCAAATGGGTCAAAAGTCTCCAAATGCACATAATTAGCATTTTGACTTATTTTTTATTGGTTAAAATTTTATTATAGATTCTACATATATATATAAAAATTATATATATGCATATTATTAGATTTGAAAATTTTACTAAAATACCTATAAAATAAAAACAAAAATAATAAAATATAGAAATTTATTAGTAGAAGCAATTATTCAATCTTTATATCAATATTATAATCTTACAAATCTTTATTCGATTAAAAGAATGTATTATAACAGCAATAATGTATCATTAAAATAAATACTATAAGAAGGAAATGAAATAAAATAATACAAAATTTATACCAAACTATTTTTTTGAATAATTTTTTATAAAATTCAGAATTAGTTTTAATTAAATAAAAATCATGACTGCACGAGGATTAGTATTGGTGAAACAGTATACTACTAAAACAAAGTGTTGGGATTGTTTGAAATTTGAACCGAAGATCCGAAGATTCCACACGGCCTAATACGTATACGGCTCCCTGACCTTTTACAAAATGGTCATTTTAATACCTCACCTTTGAGTTTTACCTATTGAATACCTGAACTATACACATTGTGACCAATTAAACACCTCTTATGATGACATGTAAAAATTAAGCGCCACGTAAGCGCCACATGTACACCAAATATTTACTACATTTTCTCTTGAATAAAAAAACAAATTTTAAACATAAAAAATTTGTTTTTTATGTTTTAAAATTTCTTGTTGTTTTTGTAATATCCTGGATTTCCAAAACAAATAATTAGTTTAAAATTATTTTACAAAATTCTTTTGAAGCTGAAATTTGGGATAATGTGATAAGTTAATCTTATCACTTATAACTTTAAATTGAACAAGTTATATTTTTATAAATTGTCGTCGAGAATTATGAATTAATGATGAAATTTTATCTTTAAAGTAGTTTATTATTTTTTATTTCGGGTAAATTTTAGGTTAGATAAACACCCGATAACTTTTGCCTCGGTGTCATTTTCTCCGCTTACTCTAGTGGTCTTCCATGTGTCTCGTTTTCGGACTCCCTGACTGCCACGTGCCTTCCACGTATCTTTCTTTCTTCTTATCCTACTTCCCGAAAGATTTTTTTGGACGCCTTCTTCAAGCTTGCTCTTGGGAGGAGGATCGGGAGCTCTCACGCGGACCTTCCCCTCTTTGGCAAGATTGGGGGACTGACCATCGTCGTCAACGCCAAGTCCGTGGTTGAGCTTTCCGTTATAGTCCAGATCGGCCGCAGCCGATTTATCCCGACCGATTCGAGAACGTACAAGTCGGCGAGATCCAGGTTCGACCTCTCCTCCTGTTGCCAGATGCGAGTCGTTCATCCCTGTCTTCTCCTTTTCGAGTCTAGACCCGGCAACTTCGGTTCCGATCTATCTCGGTAAGTCCATCAAACTCGGTTTTTAGACATTAATAGCTCGAAGAAGGGCTGTGTGAGTGCACATAGGCTTAAGTGACGACTGTTTCGGCCGGTGCAAGCCTCGCATGATTAATTAGATTGAAGATTTCAGATTTTTGATCCATATATCGATCGTACGTAAACTCTAGTTATCCAAGACAAGTTTAAGCGTTTTTTTTCTTTTGTTTTCATTAGGGAATTTATTTCTAATGAAACCGTATTGGAAGCTACAGAAGTTAGGTGTGATTAACTTAATTAAAAACTGATCTAAGTTAATTGATTTGAGAGCCTGAGGTGGTAGATAACCCATGTACGTGGCCTTGTGTGAATTGGTCTCGATTTTGGAATGAAAAAGGAAAGGATAATAGCTAAAGTACAGCTAGATTCCTGTAAAGTTAGTGGTCATGGCATAATTAGTTTAATTAAGGTGTGGTTAATTAATTTTTTCTACAATCTGTTGTTGAGTGGAAAGGCATGGCCTGAGTAAGTTAATCATCAAAACTAATCTTAACGTGGATCAAATCAAGGGTCAATTGCCACATAACTTTGAAAGTCTAGCTGCTTATGGTTTAATATATTAATATATGTATATATGCATACACGAGAATGATTTAATCACTAAGAGTTTTATTATATATATATATATATGTATCGTTTAAGACGATGTATAAGCGATTTAGTATGTACTAGCTTAGGACCCGTACCTTGTACGGGAATGATGTTTTAAAATTTATTTTATTTTATGTGATTTCACTGAATAATAGCATACGTTATCTAATAAAATTAAAGGTTTGACATAATTTTTCTAATGAAATAATATAGATAGATTATCATGTTATAGGTATATTGGGGTAAAGATATCATGTAAATTTTTTACTTATGAAATTATATTAGTATTCTTTTATAAATAGACCTTTTCAAATTAATGTTAGTAGAGATTCTTGTTTTTATATCTAATTTTATTATTTTAAGTGCAATTATTATTATCTATATTTATGGTATTTTTTTTAATCCTTACATACATATATGCTTGATTCTCCTATATTAAAAAAAACATTTGAGAAAACATTAAAATAGTAAAAAATCAGAGTAAAGATTTAAATAAAACATAGTAATAATTTTGATTTGCATATATATTTATTAAGTAAATATAACAATTTTTTGTTTGTATATAGATATGCTACATGATCTCATAGTTATATATTATAATATGATATATATATTTCCTTGATATTAGTATATATGATGGTACGTGAAATGTGGTAAACAAATTAATTTGGTTTGCATAGTATGTTGCATGATCTTATATATATGTATTAGATAATTACATATCAATTTCCTCCTAAAATATGGCGAAAAAATAAATTTAATGTATTATATTTGTTAATTTAACATGTTGTTTATATGTGACTCAAATAAGTAAACATATTGAGATCACATATCAATATAATAACTATTTAAATATGATTGAGATAGAAAGTTGTAGAAAGATACGTATAAAATATATTTCAATATTTTGATCTTAAATATATCTTTAATATGATATAAATTATCATTGTTTTAGTATGTAGTAGTTGATGATTGATAAATAGATAAGTAGAAATTGTTTGATAGACTTTTTTGGAGATTTTAATAATGTGGGAAAAAGAATTTCTTACTATTTTAATAAAAAGGGTGATGTGGCGCAATGTGGTGGCGGAATTTGTTTCAGCTTTAGTATATAGTAATAGATTAGGACCTTGGTAGAGTTTATATAGTAAAAGTTTATTATAAAGTTACGTTACCATTTTAGAATATTGTAACAACCTCTTTTACCAACCTCGTAAAGCAAATAGATGGGTCATATGCATTTTATATATGCATGTTAATGAAATTTGCATTACGTACTCGTTGGAGACTTGTTGTATGTTAACATGGAGATTCAAAATGGATTAGGTCCTTAACGTATTGAGGACCATCATACTGCTGTTATTATCTCATGATAGTGTTGTTATCGTAGTTATTGATGATGTTATCATAATTATCAATATGAACTATGACATGTTACTATGTTCTGATAGAATTAATTTAGGCACATAGTGGTGTGGCCTTGTGTTTGAGTATCTCGTATGAGGTGTTGTGTGTGATAGAATAGTTCCAGGGATGGGGTCTGAGCGTCTGATAACATCTCTTTAAAAGATTGTACCAGGATGTCCCTATACCTTGGTACTCGAGTCATGACTCTGCCCACTCTGTTCTTGAGGGGTGACGCACTCTAGCTAAGTGCATTAGCGCTATGCGCTCGTGAAATTGATCAAGGATTCAATATCCTTGTGATCTCGGCAATAGTCTGAGTCGATTATAAGCCATCAATCTGAATGTTAGACACATTATTGAACTTAAGAAAGAACTAGGTTGTTAGAATTAATGACCTTGTTGTTATTCAGCAGTATTGCGATAGAACTGGATTTTAGGTCTGCTATGTGAGACCTTGTGTATAAATATTTCTCGTTTAATTTGAGACATCGTTATGTAATAGGGTAGTTTCAGGGATGGGGCCTGAGCGTCTGATAACATCTCTTTAAAAGATTGTACTGGGATGTCCCTATACCTCAGTACTCGAGTCATGACTCTGCCCACTCTGTCCTTGAGGGGTGACGCACTCTAGCTAAGTGCATTAGCGCTACGCGCTCGGAAAATTGATCAAGGATTCAATATCCTTGTGACCTCGGCAGTGGTCCGAGTTGATTAAAAGCTATCAAACTGAATGCATTGGTTGAAAGTAATACCAAATAAGTGTGCTAGGCACCTTAATGAACTTGTGAGGACACTCCGTCATTTCTGTTCAGTTTAGTTGTTGAAGAATTTTTAAGAATCGTATGTACTTATGAAAGGTTCGTAACACTTTTCTCATGTCTTCTTGTTAAGCACCACATATCGTGCAGGTCAATTATCTTGATGAATGAGACATGATGATGTTTAAAATATATATATATGTGTATATATTTATTTCTATATGAAGTTTTTGCTCCATAGCAAATAAATGGGGATGGTATCATTGAAGACTGGTTGTTGTTGGTTGTACTATGCTAGAACAGAACTTCGATTATTAGGTATATTCTTGTTTGTCGTTTCATTTTAATTGAAACACAGACCCAGATTCGATTAGTGGTAGAGAGAAGTTTCTGGTACATGCTCAAAGCGAACTACTTTCTCGTACTCCATCGACTACTTTACTTCTCTTGGTAGTGTAGTGCATGAAGATGTTCCATGGACTAAGTTAGGTTGGGGATGAGTGTTATCGACTCTGATATTTCAACTTTGATATATCATCTCTTGAAACACTGAGGTAAGGACTTGGTAATCGGTTCGAAGAAGAACTTATCCACAAACAAATCATTTCTGATAAGGCTCATACACCATGGGAGGTAGTATTACCAGATCTCTCCTAATAGCATGACGTGAATATTAACATCCAATACCTGAGGGATATTTCCAGTACATTAATGCTTTCGATCGAGTTCAAATGAGTGTTGAAATTGAGAATGATGAAGCATTCGACTGAGTCTTTGATGAGTGTCAGATTAAGATAAGTAATTAGTTGAATGAGTGTCTACGAGGATTGAGAATCACTTAAAGAAAAGTTGGTGGTGAGTTGTGAGGTGTTCTTGAATTAGTAATCCTTTGGATGTTCGTGGTTCGTCTAGTGTTGGATAACCTCTTCCGTTTATGATTGCGGAAGTCCTGATATAGCATTGATTTAGGTTAAATTAACAAAGTGAGTGACCCTTGATCAATCCTATTAGGATTTGGATTAACTATGAAACTCTATATAGTCGAAGGAATGAATATCTTTTGACGGAAATCCTTAGATTGTTCTTTGTAGATTTTCAACTGCCTCATAAGTTGCGAAATCAAGCTGTTTCAAGGATGTTTAGCTAAATCGAGATTCGAATTCTATTCATTTGTTGATGATTGAAACACTGATCCGTTCGTAATTGAGATTCAGTGTTAGCTTAGTTATTTCTTCATAACCAATCTTTTTCCCATTTGCTAGTCTGTTCATAGACTAACCTTCCCACCTCTTTCTTTATGGTGGTCTGGTGTGTTTCGTTTCCTTACGACACATCAGAATTTAGAAGAATTAATCAACGTAAAAGGTTGAACAGTGGTGGTTGAAGAATTCGTCTACCTTGTAAAGGATGAAAAAGAAGCCGTAGTGAAGACGTGAATCACGTCTTGTTCATTCTTTTCATATTCTAAGCTGGTTATTAGTCAACCATTTATTTTCTTCCGGAACTGCAATCCTAGATAACTCCTTAACGCACATTCAGGCTTCAACCATCTTGCCACGTTTTAATTGTATTATCGTTTATTTATGCAAGAATATATGCATTTTGTAAAAGCCTGAGTAATCCTGGGCTGATAAACTTGGGATTATTGGCGGTAATACTCTCCTGTAGATTTGGGGGTATTACAGTTTTTTATGTTTAAAATTTGACTTTTAAAATTTGTAAATTTGTTTAAAAATTTGTAAATTTTAAAAATTTGTATAAAATTTTTTTATTTTTTTTATAATTTTTTATTTTTTTTATAAAGTTTTAAAGTTTTAAAATTTGTTTCAATAATTTTAACATTTTAAAATTTAGAAATTTAGAAATTTAGAAATTTTATAACTTTTAAAATAATTTTTTTTAATGTTTATGTTTATAATTTTAACTTTTTTTTAAAAAATTTCTTGTTGTTTTTTATGTTTAAAATTTATTTTTTTTAATTAGGGGAAAATATAGTGTTTATGTGGTGTACATGTGGCGCATATGTGGCGCTTAATTTTTACATGTCATCAATAAAAGATGTTTAATAGGTCACAAAGTATATAGTTCAGGTAAAACTAAAGTGACCATTTTATAAAAGGTTAGGGAGCCGTATATGTATTAAGCTGATTCCACACCCTATGTATCAATGTATGGGTATGGCCAACCCAGGAGGGTGTCAGAACCGGCGGTTTTGGTTTCAGCCCTATCAGGGAAACCACCAGTTTTGACCGGTTTTCGGTTCCGGTTCGAACCGAACCGGCAGCGATGTCTACTACTCTCTGGTTTGAGTGACAACGGCAATACGAGTACACCATTCTTCTCTTCTCTAAACCCTTCTCGATCCTCTTTCTCTCTTGTCCGTACATGATGTAGCTGCTTTGTCCGCCGAAAAGCTCCAGCTTCAGGCTCCGTCTGGCCCCTTTGTTCACCGTCTTGCAGTATTAGGTCAGTACCACTTACTGAATTCGTCAATTTCATTCGATTTGTATGCACATCGGTGTTGAATTAGGCAACAGTAGTAATACTTCATCCTGTCGGTGAAAAAAGGAATTCGTGGGCAAAATTTGTAGATGTTTGGGTAAGTTCTATTTGATTTGGGGATGAAATACTAATTTGTTCCTTTCCTGTTTTTCACTTGCTCAAATCAGTGCTCACTCTTGCTAATACTAACATTGTTTGATTTTTCGTTTTTTGTTGGCTACTGTTTTTGACAACTTCAATGCAAATGTTAAGGTTGAAGGCATTGTTGTCAATTCAGGGCTTTGGGAATCTGGATACACCTGGTGAGGATCAACTCTTTGCATTGTGCTTCTTTTAGTGATAATACTCAATTATAGTACTAGCATAAGCTCTAATAAAATTGCAATGGTCTTGTGACTTGTGAGTGCTTATCTAACAACATATAGATAGTGCGTGTTTTAGGTCAATCTCCATGCATACCAGTCATCATCTCTAATCTTTATGTGCTTTCTTGGTAAATGCCTGAACCTTGGGATTTCAGGTTTCCTGTTTTTTTTAATTGATATAAATGAATTATAACTTGGATCATACGTTTCTCGATATAATTTGAATTACTTAGCTAGTTGGGAGGATGCTCTTTATTGTCATTAAGTAGCCTGACATGATTTGCACCGAATGCTATGTGACAACCTAATGCCTGATCTTGGAACTTATTTATTGCTTCTTTGTTTTAGCTTAGCAGTCTGTAATGAGCTGCATTGTAGCAAAATATGCTTGCTTTCTTTGTTCAATTACTAGAATTTGAACTTCTCAGTATGGTAGTGGCAGTTGCAAAAATGTTAGGAAGTTTGTGATGTGTTTTTTAATGATTAATATTGAAGTAGTGGTTTGGTTTAATATAAAGACATCAAAATTAAACACTGTTTTGGAGCGGTAATGACATTCAAACTTGCAACTTTGAGTCACTTAGCCCCTGTGTCTAATTCTAAGCTGTAACATTATGATGATTTAGATTTGAATGCTCTCATCCGAAAGAATGAGTGATGATGACTTAACTCCTGAACTTAGGCTGCTCTAATCTCTTTCCAGTATATAAAAAATTGAACAATATTGAAGATATGGACATTCATTTTAAGATAGACGCATCTGACCAGTCGTATTAATATAGTTGAGGATATTTAGGAGACTTCAAAATCTAAAAAAATTGAAACTGCATTTAGCATTAACAAACAAATTCAGATCTAATGTACTTTTAACTTTATTTCTTACTAGTAAATACATATATTCTGTTACAACGTTACAACTATTACTGATCTTCTCTAGCTTTCTGACAATCATATACTGCAGTTCCACAAGGTTTGCGGACAATTCACAAAGATAATCTACCAGAACTCTGATTTTGCATATCAGGTTTTGGTGTTTATGGTATATGTGGAGAAGTTGTCATTGTCGTTGTCTTCATCAATGTTTTTTCGTGGTACATTTATAGAAAGGGTAAAAATATCATTACTAAGACAACACTTTTCTAGCGTAAAATTGTAAATTAGAAGACTTAAATGGTCTATTATCTATACAAAGACAACGTTTTATAAGAAAATGGTTGAGTGTCCGTATTAGCAGCACTCTAATTTTAATGTTGGCTAACCGTTCTGACAGTTATAAACAGATTCGAACATACTATTACTAATCTCTTAAATCAGACTAAATGAAGGTATGACATCCCGTTTGTCACTAAATGAAAACCTGGTAGCGCAGGAAGTGCTTGCAGGAAATACTAGTAAAATATTTAATTTGACAGTTTGTTCAGTTTCTGGTAGTTATCTTGCCTACTAGTTGCATAAATGCAGATAACCCTATTCATCATCGGTTGACGTAATCTGAATTTGTCTTGTCTATATACTGATTTTGTCGTGTTTTACTGGTTCTGTTTAATTGTTTGCCGAGTCTGTACATTAAAAATGATGTAGCTGGCATGGCAACTACCTGACATTATGCTTGTCGTGAGCTTGCATGGTTCGGGCCTGTCCTATACTAATGTTGTCGTGTTTCTTGCATGGTTTTTTTTCCGTTGTTGTCCGTACAAGGAAAAATGAACTTGCTAAACCTGTCTTGTAATTGTGTTTCTTGCTTGGTTTTGCGCATTTAAGGAGAAAAAAATTGAATTCTTCACTTTTACTGCATATTTTATTTGTATTCAGCATTTCAACACTTTCTTCGGAATCTGGTATTTATCTCACCTTTAAGGATGTCAGTTGTATTCTTGCTAGATTTTTGTCTGTACACTTAAGTAAATGCAGCATTTTACTAGATTTTTGTATGCATCAAATCAATGCTGACGGATTCTGAATTTGTCGTGTTTTTTCTGCATTGTATTGGGAAAAAACATTTTTGAATTCGCTGTGTAGCTTGCGTGTCATACAAGGAAAAATGAAGTCTGTTGCATGGTAACTACCTAACGTTATGTTTGTCGTGTAGTGTGCATGGTTGGTTGGCAGTCGTATATGGAGTTTGTCGTGTTTCTTGCATGATTTTTCTTCTTGGTGTGTATACAAGGAAACGAAGTTTCTTGTACTTGTGTTTCTTGCATGGTTTTGAGCATGTACTGTGAAAAAAGTAGTCTTCAATTTTGCTGCAGATAATACATTACAATGATTCTCAATGGCCTGCCCCCCTGATAATGCTGGTGGAGAGAATTGCTTGCCTCTCCTGACAAATTGTACAGACCAAGTGAAGATTTCATTCCCTATGAATTCGAAATCCTTGGCCCTTGAAAGCTCAACTGGTAAATTGCATCTCCTAGTACTGTTTTAAGCTTGTAAATATTGCTTGTAAATCCTTGGCCCTTTTCTGATAATGCTTGTTATAAGCTTGTATATATTGCTCTGTAGATAATCAGTATAGGCAGATCAGGAAACATGTCTGGTTTTCTGCCTCTATTCTGTGTTTTTGCAGCCATTGGCTTAATGTCCAATATAGTAGTGTTTCCCCAGACTTTGGTATGCATGTATAACGTTATCGAAACCTCTAACGTCCGTATGTTAGCATAACATACGTTTTGGTACTGCGAATAGCATGATAATGAGATAATCCAAGGTTCATGAATTTAGTACCGCGATTAACTCAACGAACAGATCCCATTAGTTGGCAATACATTGCACTCTTGATTCGTGCATCAGATTTAGGTGGTTTGTATCAACTATTTCGATCACTTGATACCTTGTTATATGAATCTAGTTTCACTGTATGTAAGCTTAAAGTGATCACTTGATACCTTGTGTTAGTAGTGCTGTGAATTGTATCTCTTAAACATAGAAGACATGCCTCTTAAATCTTAATTAGGAATCATTTACATATAAGAGATTGAACTATAATCAACCAGCTGTTCAATGCTGGATTTGACAAGTACATGGTACACATTAAATTACAATTTTGGGGGATGAAGTTTGAATTTTCACAAACATGAATATTTACTATACAGTAACGTTTGGAAAACCATCTTCCTCTCATTTGAATCTCAGGCCCATCTTGGCTATAAATCACAAAATGCAAGAAATAATTTGATTCCACATTGGTATCACATTGTTGATTAGATCATGACTTCACTCAGATGCCCTCATCCTTTTTCATCTCTTCACACAATAAACCCAACAAACATCTAAAACGTACCAGAAAATCAACACAAACAGACAAGGCACAGCTAATCACAGTAAACAGAAAGGGCAGAAAATTTTCAAATTAACCCAAGTGGCAGAGCATTAAAGATTTTAATTGAAACGGATAGATACCATGCACGCCATCGAGCATATCCACCTCCTCCCAGGCTATAAAACCACCCCAAAACCCACATTCACAAAACACAAGACACAGAAGAAAAATCAGAGAAAAAACTCTCACTCTCAAACCAATGAAAAAAAACATGTTTTGCATGAAGTGGGAGGATGCCCGAATCGCTGGTTTCAAGATGTACAAATGGAACGAGCGGCTCGTAAGGAACAACGTCTCCCAAGACCACGGCATCTTCGTGTTCCGGCGCCACCATGACAGCCGGATCATACGCATCATCCGGTTCAGGCTCCGGTTCCTCATGAACCCGAATATGAAGTGGCTGTCCAGGGATTTCCAAGCCCGACCCGACGGCTTGGGTTTCTCATCGGTCCTGCTCCGGTCGGGCTTCTTCTGGATGCGAGGCGCTGAGCGCCTAGTGAAGGAGCTCGCCGCCTTCACCCGTGCCTCGTTCGAGTTCTCCGGTTTCACCGCGTGCTGCCCGTGGGCCCCGCGGCTCGTTTTCGTGGTCGACTTTTCCTACACTCCGGTCCTCCACGGCGGGTGCCCGCCTTCTGCTCTCCCGGAAGTGACCCGGTTCGAGACCCCGATCTGCACCGAACCGCACGATGAGCCGAAGAGGGTGGTTTCGGACGACGGAGAGGAAGAGGCTTGCCTCCAGTTTTGCCACTCTTTCGAGACCGACGACGAGGCGGATCCGGACGAGGTTGATTCGGGTGACTCGGGGCGCGTGGTGGGCCCGGATGACGTGGAGGCGGCGTATAGTGACGAGATGAGGGAGCTCGTGAGGGGGCTGAGGCGGTACCGGAACGTAGGGCGGACGTTCCCGTTGGCCCCGCTTTCGCCTCTAGACCCGGTGGGGTTGATAGAGGTGCACTTGCCGGTGATGGAGACGCTGACGGCGACGACGATACCGCCGTATTTCGAGTGTCCCATTTGCGTCAGCGAGATGGAGGAGGGGGAGGTGGTGATCAGGACCAAATGTGGGCATGTGTTTCACAAGGATTGTGCTATTCAGTGGCTTAGCACACGTTTTACTTGTCCTTCTTGCCGATCATATAGCATTAAGCCTCTGTGAGTGTTATGATTGTTGTTGTGTGTTTTGAGTATGGCTTTTGGTGTTGTAGTTTGTGGGGATATGGTCTAAAGTCTGTGTGGCCGTTTCTGTGTTTCTTTCTCTTTTTCTTTGGTCGAAGTCTTTCTATCTTTTTTTTTTTTTTTTTCGATCTTAAGTCTACCTATGTTCTCCTTAATTCCTACCAATTTTAATGGTGTAGTAATTTATGAATATTGTTCACCTTGCATTGCATTAATGGATCCATTGAATAGTTCATTGCTACAGTTAATGTTGGGGACTAATATATTTAATTTTTTGGTCAAAGGACTAATATATTTATTAAATTGGGTTTAATTAACATATTTATGGCCAGGTGAATCGACTATAATTTGAAAACCTTCAAGCAATAAGATCGCACAGTTGTCCTTCGCCATTGCTCAACATAATGCTCGACTAAGGTGTGCTCAACGAACATAATGCTCTACTAAGGTGTGACCTAAGGTTGTTGGTACGTTCGTAAACTAAGGCGTGCCCACATGACAACTCTTTGCAAGGCTTCCTTTGAGAAAACATAAAATCCTCAAAGATAAGTCCATACTCCATAGGGCTTTCAGCCGGTCCTTAGTCTTTAGGGTGTGTATTTTGCCCTAAATGCAGCGACCCCATACTTGCGCTTCTTTGTGACTATGAAAAGTGTCATACTGACCTGTCAATCGGGTCGGGTCGGGCGGGTTCGGGTCGGGTCGTTCTGGGTTTGGGTTCGGGTCAATCGGGTTACGCGTCAAACTGGGTTGGGTCGCTTCGGGTTTTCGGGTCGGGTCGGATCACCCCAACGGGTCAAAAGTATCAATTTTTTGACCAAAATTTAAATAAAATATTATTTAAATAATAAAATATTATCTTTACATATTTTAATAATAAATATATCATAATTTTCTGAAATAAATTTTATATATTGTAATATAATTAAAATCTTTGGGTGCACAATTACCCGTCAATCTGTCATTTCATTATATTAGAGGGTATTGTAAAATAAGTTTTCCGCCTTATAGATTTCTTGACCCAGCGGGTTTGACCTGAACCTAACCCAGAAATTTTCGGGTTTACCGGGTTTGGGTTTAAACTGGGTTTCTGGTTCAAATTTTCGGGTTGAAACCTAGAAATTTCGGGTCGGGTAGGGTTGGGTTTACGGGTCGGGTCAGCTTTTGACAGGTCTAGATAATGCATTATTACGTTTGATTCAAACACGCCGGAATCATCTATCTATCTATCATCGTCATCATATCATAACTATATACTAAAGCGGAGGTTAAAAATAATATTTAGCACGACACATGTCAACGTTATATTGGGCCACATCACCCATCTTCATTAAAATAATTTAATTGGTTAATTTTGATTATAGACTCCACATATATGTAAAATATGAAACAATATATATCATTGAAATTGTATCTATAAGTTTTCCTTAAATATATAACTAATTAATCTTACTATACACTAAATTGGAGATTAAAATTAAGTAATAAAAAATATATATATGTCAACTCCAAGTAAATATATAATTAAAATTATAATTCATAAACATTAAAATAAATCCTACAAATCTTAGGAGTATTCGATCCTTATACAAAAACTATAATTCTACAAATCTTTATTCGATTAAAAGAATATATTATAGTAGATATATTTTATCATTAAAACAAATCTCATAAGAAACAATAATAAAAGATTTATATCAATTTTTTTTGAATAACTTTATATAAAATCTAAACTAACTTTTAGTTAAATCATTCGTGCCTTCAAGGCAAGGGACTAATACTAGTTACTAGGATCCTGTTACCATGGAGTTCTAAAATTAACTCTACATGGAGTTGGTGGATTTACAGCCCTTGATTAGATTTGATGGCTCAGATCTAATAAGATTTTTAGAATTATCTTTTTCCCACAAAAAAACCGAATTACCACTCCGCAGATTACCCAGATTACCAAAAATTAAAAAATAAAATACATTTTCTCTATGTCAACACAAGAACTCCGGCGGCCGTATTCTTGCTCTGACGAGTTATCCTACCAGCGACGATCTCTTCCCAACCATCTCCCTTTTCGAAGATCAAGTAGCGACAATCTCTTATATATTGTAGAAGTAATCGCTACATGTTAATTAATTTGTGAAATTCGGACAGATCCTCCTTCTCCGTCTCCTCCAAATCCCCAATCACCGAATTCTTCTCCTCCGACGGCCAATCCGACTACGACTCCCAATTACTCGCCGAGCTCGACGAAAAGCTGAGAGAGGAGTGTGTCGTCGTCGTAATCTTCGGCGATCCGGAGGCCACACGCCTCTGCTATCTCATGCTCCAACGCCGGTGTCATGAAGTCGATCACATGCCGGTGTCATGACGCCGGTCTTCAACCAGTCTAACATCGACCAGCTCCCAGGAGACCACGCCATCGGCCACGTCCGCTACCCCACCGCCGGAACGTCCAGCCCTTCGTCACCGGCTACCGATTCGGCTCCGTCGGCGTCGCTCACAACGGTTGTTTGGTTGCTCAATAAATTTGTTCTTTCCTTAGCTTGTTTCGATCATAGATTCTCTTCTGAAAGATGTAGTACCAATTCTAAATGGTTTCTATGTTCATAAGGCTGAATGTTTAGTCACTGTTTAGTTTTTGAGGCTTCTTATTGCAGCAGAATTGTTTGAACCAGTTTGTATGTATGTGATAATATAGATGTTATTGCTGCTATAAGAAAATGAGAATGTTGAGATCTTGAGCCTGTGCTAAATCCTGAAATTCCCTGTTCTAATTCTGGTGTTTTTTTTTTGAGGCTTCATACTGTATTTGTCTTCTGGATAACTGCAGGAGAAGGGAATGTTATTAATTCAGAGTGAAAGAGGAACCTTACCACAGTGACGGAGATGGAAGAATGGACTCAAACAAAAGAAGACATGGAGAGACATTAAAGAAAATATGTGGGAGTTCAGCATCATAAACTAGATTTGATGCACTTGATTAGAGCTTTTGCACTGCAGTGTAGTCTCATTGGAATGGATTTATAATGATGCTGAATTTTTTCAAGTGAGGAAATTGGTCAGTCTTTTGGACTTGATTAGTTGATTTCATTCCATATGGAAGAAATACCTTGTATACACAAGTGTATTGAAGCGTGTACTGATGTTGATTACAATTGTACTGATGTGTACATTTACCAATTTTGAGAATATATTTATCCTTAAGCCTTTGCATATGATGTCTAATGTAGCTTTATATATACACTTGAAGTTTCAAATTGATACCGGCACTATATTTACCAAAGATGTGTGCAAGTATTCAAATCATGATCATCCATATGACAAATATGAAACTGAGTTGGTGGAATTATTTTAAACAAAAAGTAATCAATAGTTGCCAAGATATCAATCATCCAAGCCAAAATCTATGACAGTTTAAACAAAAAAACATCAACTTTTGAAATGTATGACAACTCCAAAGCTTGATAACAGTAAAAGCATGACATTTCTGAAGCTGTTTGACAGCAAAAGCTTGAAGACAACTCTTATAAATGTATGACAGCAGCACTTCCTCCACAAATAAATTAGCTGAAAAGAGACTATGACAGCAAACACATGATTGGCAATTATAAACCTGAAAAGATTATTTGATGTTAGAGGTAAAGCTTACACAGTATACACACAAATAGAAAAATTAGGAATTATTATATGTACCAATATCAACGTTTGTTGCATCCTTGAAAAAATTCTGATAGCTGAATTGAGCATTTTCTGAATTCAGATCCTGTAAAGAAACAACTCTAGCTATAAGTATTATATTATCTTTTTAATCAAATATGTATAATTATTGTGAAATTAATTATACCTGATATAAAAGATCCTGCTCTAAGGAACTTAAACTGGCCTGCTCGAAAGGACCTCCATTCTTGAACCAGTAAAAAAAAACAAGTGAACAATTGCTCAAAGAAATTAAAGTATACAAGACTTATTCTTAGTTGACAGCAAGCACATGATCACCAATCATAAACCTATCAAGAATTCAAGATTTCCTAATGTTATACAATAAAATTCTTGTGAAATTATACCTGACTTAGAAGATTTAGCTCTAAGGAAGTTAGATTTGGCTGCACAACAGGACCTTCATTCTTGACTCATAAAAAAATAAGTGATCAGTATTTCATAGAAACTAAAAGTAAATAACTACAAGATTTATTCTTAGTTGATATCGGTTATACCTCATTCAATTATTGTGCTTTGCTACTACAAGCTTCTTTTTTCTTCTTCCTCTGTCTCGGTTTTGCAATAGTTGAGTGATCTTCGAGACCATCAGCAGGCTTATTCTTTCTCTTCTTCTTATGCAGCTTCTCTGTCCAACTTAATATTCTCTTTCTTCCTTTCTTTCCTGGTTTTTTCTTCAAGGCAACATTCATTGGGACTGATGTACCAACATTCCCAACACTTTTATTAAGATCAGGAATTGATGAAGCACTTTCCTGCTCTTCAGTTGTTCTTAACAACAGCTTATCAAGCTCATTTGTAATAATATTCAAATTGTTATCTAAAAATAAGAAGGAATCTTCAAAATTAGCTGCTCGAGAAGCTAGACTGACAAACTTGCGGCATAGAGATCTATATCTTCGTGTTACATTCAACTGAGGATCCTCAACAACAGTGCTTCCACGAATATTAACAATACCACTTCGTGCTTCTTTAGTCCATCGCTTTAGAATGTATTTCTCAGGAACTAACTTAATATTCATTGTGTCAAGCACCTTTAAAGCATGAGCACACAATATTCCTAACCTCTCAAACATTTTACAGCTACATGAAACTTCTTCCATTGAAGGATCACTCAAAACTGTATACTCCACATCAGCATAATCACCATCACCATCACCATAACTAGAAATTGCAACAACATAAGTATTATTTGGCTGACCTTCAACCGGTGGCTTGATATATGCAGCAGTAGACCAATCATACTCATCTTGAAATGATTCAAAAACCTTGGGAGTGTACAACTGACCAGCTTGCTTGAGTAATGGTGTCCTTTGCATCTTCATTCTAGGCAACTTTTCTCGAGAATCAAATTCGGACTTTATCTCGTTTTCACGTTTTTGCCTAGCAATGAGCTCAAAACGCTTAAAAAATCGCATTATATCTATTTTGCTATGCAAATAATCTTTCAAATCCTTGTTGAAACTTTCACTTAACTGTGTGCTTCGCATTCCTAATGAAAGTACATCTTTCATATAGCATTCTGCCCACTTTTCCTTCAAGGCATAAATACTCTCCAACCAAGAATCACTTTTCACCTTTTCACGTAATGTACTGAATGTTTGTTCAAACTCAGCTTCTTCACTACAGTCATACATACAGGCCTTGAAATCCTGCAGAACACTCGACCCATCATGCATCAAATGCTTTGTTGCATTTTGCATTATATGCCATGTGCATAAACTATGTGAAGTACCCAACATAACCTCACTTATTGCCGTTCCCATGGCAATGTCTTGATCTGTGAAAATAGTCTTTGGCTGTTTTTTATCATGTGTTGCTAAAAAAGTTTCAAACAACCATTTAAAAGATTCAATGGTTTCATCATACAAAAGTGCAGCTCCAAATATCACAAATTCTCTAAAGTGGTTAAAACCAACAAAGACACCAAGAGGTCTATTTTCCTTGTTTGTACCAAATGTTGTATCAAAGGCAACAACATCCCCAAACAAAGAATAATCTATAAGCATTCTTGCATCTGCCCAGAATATATTAGTTATCTGCTCTTCAGTATCCAACTGAATTGAATACTGAAATGAAGGATTCTCCACTGTCTGCATATGAAAGTATCTTAATAAACTTCCAGCTTCACCATACTTCAAATTTCTTTGGCGCTTTTTTTGAAGATAATTTCTATGATCTTGATGAGTGTAACCTAGATTACTTGCTCCTCCGACATATGCACCAATAAATTCATGAGCTGCTCTAGGATTAATTCCATAATCATCAGCAAAATCAATTTCAATGGCTTGGACTTCTGATATTTTTCTTTGCGATGTTAGCAAGTAACTTGTCTCTGGTAGATGAAGCTGATGATTGTGCTCAGATACAAAATCATGTATCCTGTATTTGTTTGTTGCTTTAATCAATGAGAATCCAATTCGTACTTTACAACCAGTTCTAGTTTCAGCCTTCCTGCGTTTACCTAAGTTGATTCCTTTCCCAGGCACACGATGACCCTCTTTAGCACAAACAAATCTTCTAGAACTCACCTCTCCATTCTTGTTCTTATTTTCATAAGCCTTACGAACATTAAACCCCATCTTTCCTCCATATTCTAGCCAAAAATTCCAAACATCATCGACAGAATCAAATTCCATACCTATTCGAGGGGTCCGATCAGCATGTGCCTCCATGATTGTCGATGAATGCACTCCAAAAGCTCCAAGTAGAAAACAGTTTGTATCTAATTTTGCCCGAATACAGTAGGTGGAATGGACTCCATTAACCCACAACAATGGAAAGAGATAAGAAAATTGATAAGCAATTGCAACGAGATCGATAGAAAGAGGGGAAGGGAGGTAGGTTATTGAAATTCTGTGTTTAGGCAGTTTTGTTACTTTGGTAAGTGTACCTGCGTAAAATTTGATTTGGCGGGACAAATATTAGTAAAAAAGGAAAAGCATGATCCTTTCAGTTGTAACAATGAGATTTGATTTTTTGTGGGAAAAAGATAATTCTAATAATCCTATTATATCTGAGCCATTAAATATGATCAAGGGCTGTAAATCCACCAACTCCATGTAGAGTAAATTTTAGAACTCCATGGTAACAAGATCCTAGTTACTATATACTAAATCCGAAGCAAATTTCGTCACCCTATTGCTCCGCATCGCCCCCCTTATTAAAAAAATTATCTTACCAATCTTAGTTTTATTAATCTTATACATATAAAGTAAAATATTATTTCTATCTTAAATTTTGAGTTGCCTTCTATCCTAATACATAAATCTCAATCTTATCATTATATGGCTACCTATTTAATTAATATATTAATTTGTCCTAACTATTTTATAAAAAAAATCATTTTTACCCATTTACTAAAATATTATATTAACTATAATTTATAAAAATTATTTTCGTAATTTTGTTCCCAAATTTTCTAAAAATCATCCTTAGTACCAAATTCAACCACTATATTTCCGCCACTTTTTTTTGGTTAAAACAAAGTATAAATATTTTTTCTATCGTATCATATTGAAATCCAATAATAATAATAATATTAAGATGATATACCTACCCTAAATATATTTGTAACATTACACATCTATACTATATATTAAAGCCGGAGAATTTCGAGCCTCCACGTTAATTCTGGCCCCACTTCATTAACAATTTTATATGTTAAATTTTTCTTATTTATCCATTAATTTTATCTTTTTTCTTACCCATCTAATATCTATCTTTGAAGGAATAATATTTGTATTTAAAATTTCTTTAATTATCTAATCTTTACTTTTATCCATTTTCTATTCATCAAATATCTATCTTTAAAGTAATATGATCTATCTTTAAAATCTCCCTCTATAAAAGATACATATATATTAATTAACTTATCTTTTCAACTACCTTTTTAATCTATTTATGTATGGAATAATTTTAAAAATAATTTTAAAATGGAAGCCCCTTTTTCTAAATAAATTATATTTTTATCTTTGATACTAAATCAATTTTAATATAGTATACTAAATCAATTATAAAACACTAATATTAACAATTGATTTAGTAAACTATATTTTAAAAATTGGTTTATTAACAATTTTTATCTTTGACACTAATATTATATTTATATAATATTCAAAAAATTATAAAACACGAGTCGTGCATGGCACGACGGGTACAGCTAGTTAATTGATTATATTTTAGATAAAAGATAGATTTCTTATTAAGATAATGATTTGTTAATCCTTTTATTTGATATTTATATGATTCTTATTTAATTATTTTTTTACAACATAATAACAGATATACAAGATAATTTGGTTTTATTTTTTTAACTTATTAAATATTCTCTATACTTTCAAATATAATACTATATTAATCTATTATTCATTTTAAATGATTGATTTATTTATATAAATTAGTTTATGCAATTTAATTTTAATTTCAAAACAATTTTATTAATTTTTATAAACTCTAATAATAAACCTCATCTTATTGCATTCTTTCTCGATATACATATGTTTATGTTTATGTATGTATGAAAAGTTAATATATAAATACAATATTTTTATATAAATATTTGATGGTATATGAGAATTATGTTATTTGATGGTAATATGGAATTATAGGAGAAAAAATGATTTAATTCTGTTATCACTTAAAAAATAAACCTAACAAAGGATTTGAGAGATAAATCATTTCCTAAATTATTTCAAGAGATATTATCTCCCTATTTCTCACCCTAATATCATTCTTTTGCTAAAATCTCAAACGTATACTTTATACTCCCTCCGTCCCGAAAAGTTTGGCCAAAAGCACAATTGCACGCGAATTAATGGGAAGTGTTGAAGTTGATGAAAAGGGTATAAAAAGGAGTAATTTATAAGATTGGTTGGGGATAATTTTGTAATTTTATAGGAAAAAGTGATAAAGTTGAGAGAAAAGTTGGATAATGGGGGTAATATATGAGATTGTATGAGGGTAAGATTGTAAAAGCATAGTGATATAAATGGAAATAAAGTAGAGATGGACAAACTTTCAAGGACGCCCGAAAAGGAAAGACGGACAAACTTTCGGGGACGGAGGGAGTATGATCCAACGTAGACTTGTCAATCGGCTTGGGTCTGGCGGGTTTGGGTCGGGTTGTTTCGGGTTCGGGTTACGGGTTACGGGTTAAACTGGTTCGGGTCGGGTCAACCCAACGGGTCAAGAGTATCAAGTTTTTTTACCAAAATTTAAATAAAAGATTGTTTAAATAATAAAATTTTGTTATAAATTTTTATTTTTAAATATTTTAATAGTAAAATATAGCATAAACTTCAAAATAACATTTATATATTGTAATATAATTTTAATCATAAAGAATCGGGTCCGGCCTAACGGGTTCAGGTTTAACACAACGAATTCGGATTTAAATCGGATCGGGTTTAAACTGGGACACAAGTCTAAATTTTCGGGTTGAAACCTAAAAATTTTCGAATCGAATCGGGTTTGCGGATTGGGTCAGCTTTTGACAGATCTAATCCAACATCCCACGTTAGTACACTAACTAGTGCAATTCCCCGCGCCATGCGCGGATATTATTAAATATTTATGTGAATTAATTTCATATAAAAAAATGTATCATATTCTATATTGATTTCTCGAAATATAGTAAAAAACTCGTTCATTTATAATTATTTAAATACATAGAAAACAAATTTAATGAAGGGTTTGTTTTTTTGAGTGCCTAATTAAAATTTCTAGAAACAAAGACTTCTAGAAAGAAATATAAATGATTAAAAGTGAATAACATTAAATAGTTTAGTTTAAGATATATATGAAGATTCTTTTATCTTTGATATGAGAAATTACATTAAACTGATCATAGCTCATAGCTGAGTGTGTGTAAACAAAAACTGAAATCACGAACTCACCAATAAGATTGGTTTTGTCCAACTCTTCATTTAAAATGTCATCAAAATTAATAAAATTGAATCCATTAATTGACACAGATGTCAAGTCGCACGGCTTAATAATATTATTCTTGTAAAAAATGATTTTGTAATGATGAGAAACAAATTTATATTCTTGAAAAAATCATAATTGGAAAATTCATAATTGGAAATTTATTTCTTACGAAAAAAATCAGTGTTCGGAATTATAATTATAGCTGTCAAAAATATTAATCATAATTGAAAATTAAAGATAAATCGTAACCATAATTGGAAGTTAAAGATTTGGTGAAATAATGGATTTGATCCTATCTAGATTTATAATGGGAATTTATAATATGAATTAACGAAAATATTTTGTTTTATTACGTAAAAAAATCGGTGTTGGAAATTATAATTATAGCTGTCAAAAGTATTAATCATAATTGAAAATTAAAGATAAATCATAACCATAATTGGAAGTTAAAGATTTGATGAAAAAATGAATTTGATCCTATCTAAATTTATAATGAGAAATTATATTATGAATTAACGAAAAATATTTTGTTTCAAAGGTGACTATTTGATTACAGTGGATGTCAACTTATTTACAAACTCAATCGGAGATTTGATTTCATACGCAAATCATGGTTGCAATGCAAGTTTGAATATAACCAATAACGTTGAATATTTGATTAACTAACAACCAAATTTGTAAATAAGTTAAATCAAGGAGATTTTATTTCAAGTTTAAAATCAAATTTAATAAGGAAGTTATATTCAAACTTCGATATCCAAATCAATCTGAATGGTAACCACGTTTTTTGGAAGGTAGTTATACATAATCGTAAAGATAATTTCAATTAATCTAACTATACCAATATAAGAAAAAAACGAAAAATAATAAATATACGTATGGGGCATATGACATGGCTTAACGGAAATTCGACATGTGGTAAAATCCAACGTTGCATAATGTACGAACGCCATGTGAAAAAAGCCTACGTAGCGCAATGAGGAGGCTTTAATCTTTAAAGGTTTTAAATCTATATAATAGATTTCTCCCTAAAACATTGACTCTCTTGATCCTCATATAAGCCTTTGTTAATTAATAATATAACCCGAAATTTGGTGGAATTACCTTTGAGTCCACACCATTTTGCTTGAGGCCCAAGTTTGGCTCCCCGCCCAACGTGTGATCCTCAATAAATTTACTCTTTTTGCACTTCCAATCCAACACTACCCACCAAAACCATAATCATGCCAAATTTCGGCAGATTAAAAAAATGATCTTTCTAGATCCTCCACTCAACCCTCCATAAAACCCTCGGGGTTGCATTGTCCACTCAAACCACGTACACACCTACCGCCTTCCTCTGCCATATATGGCTGCTCCAATCAACAGCATAGCAGCCACTTTCACCACCACCATGACCACCCCAAAACCCTCTCTCATTCCTTCCACCTCCCTTTCATGGAACCCTCACTCTTCTCTCTCCTGGACCCACAAATCCTCCCTCTTGGATCTCTACGGCTCACCTCCCCCACTCTCAATCTCCGCCGTCCGATCTCCCCGCCGCCGCCGAACCCAATCCCTCCGATCACCCGACATAAACCCGATGATGATCACGACTCCATCCGTAGGCGCAAAGCTTCCGAGCGCCGTCCCTCTCTCGTACCAAGTGGAAGACGGTATCGGACGGTGGTGGTGAGCTTTGGAAGGAGCTTGGAGTTTTGTCTATGCGCAACTTTTGGCTGTCTGCTCGTAATGGGATTGTCACTCACATTGGCTTGGATGAGGATGATGATGAGACTGATCCTTGATTTCCTACAACATTAATTTACATATTTTTACAACGAAATCTCACTCAATTCTATCACATGTTTTTCCCTGTGTTCAGCTTGAGAGTCATCCTTGATTTCCTGTTTCCAGCAATTCAAAAAATTTCATGGCATATGTTATCTTGAATAACTCTTTTTGAAATAGAATCACCTTGTGGTGGGTTGATAGAGTTCCCCATTATCTTCTTTAGTCGTTCCAATATATTTTTCACTATTGTTTTGTATATGGTAGAACACTAGAACATGAACCGATTGGACGATATTAGCGATATGTTGAGCTAAGAGATATTGCATTTGCAAATGAGTGTAATAAGCATGTGGTTATTTTTTTCATATGAGTTTCCCTGACAAGAAGAAACTTATGACTGCCTGAATAACACAGGGATTGACATGGAGGGTGATAGAGTTACACCATTGTCATGACAACTCCATTAAAATAATAATAAAGTGTAGAAAGTGGGGTGCTAGTTTCTATAAAGTGTTTTTGAATTTATCTTTATCCTAATAATTAATATTCTGGTGGGTACCCGAAGCTATAGGTTCGGGCGGGTCCCACATTTTAGCTTTGTGTTTCTATTGGGTTGGGCCTTCGAATCGGGCCGATTTTTGAGCGGGCTTTTAAGTTTTTTGGGGTCTTCCGATTGGGCCTATTTTTTTTATCTGATATGTTTCAATTTAAATAACACTTAAGTCCAAGACTTACTAAATAATGCTTCATTAAATCTGAATTTCCTTTAATTAAGCCACATTAACTCCATTTGAACGTTGTCTCTAAGCTCCCAAAAAACACTATTCATATTCCCTTAGCAAAAGGATTTAAAACTCATCTAAGTGTATATAAGACTTCGATTTTCTTTGTGTATGAATAAAAAAAGTGCCGATTTTATATAACTAAAGGAAATTTCGGATGATGCCATTGAGTTTTGAGCTTTTTCGGATGGTGCCGTCAAAATAAATATATTCCGCAAAATACCCCGAGGTTTTACAAAATTCCGGAACGTGCCCCTTCACTCAAATTTCTTCAAAACCTCCGTTAACGTTAACATGTTAAAAAAGTATACAAACCAGTAGAAGTAAAAACAAAAAAAACGAAGAGCGAAGAGGGCGAAGAGCGAAGTCAAGGGAAGAGGGGATTCCCGGCAGGCGCTTCCATCGACGGCTGGGACCACCATCAAGGGCGGCGCTTCCATCGTCGGCGGCGGACGTGGGCTGCGGTCTGGTCGGGTTGGACGCGAAGAGGGCTGCAGAGGCGGCGGCGAGTCAGCATTCGTGGTCATCAATGGCGTTAGAGTGGGTGACGCTAGGCTACGCCACCGGAGCAGAGGCAATCATGGTCCTCCTCCTCACCGTCCCGGGCCTCGGCGGCCTCCGGAATGGCCTGATCGCCTTCACTCGCAACCTCCTCAAGCCGTTCCTCTCCATCGTTCCCTTCTGCCTCTTCCTGTTAATGGATATCTATTGGAAGTACGAGAATCGGCCGAGTTGCGAGTCCGATAATTGCTCTCCGACGGAGTTTCTCCGGTACCAGAAATCCATCATGAAGTCGGTGCCTAAATAATGTGTTGTTATTGGATTGTATCATTCATGAACGAATCAATGCATTGAGTTTTCTACTCGATGTCTGTTTTCTATGTGCTTGATTTTTTCTTGTCTGTATTTGGTGCAAATGTGAGATTCATGTTCATTTGGTAAGCCTTGATTTTTGACATCAAATGTATAAATCTATAATCTGTACGGATGAAGAGGCAGCTGAAATGGTACTTATTAGGGAGAGACTTCTTTAATTGATTGCTAAATCATGCTATTCCAAATATTTCAAGCTGCAATTGCATCTGTATAAACAGCTCTCATTTAACATTCTAAACAAAAATAGAGACAACTCAAAGAGAACCAAATGAACTTGAATGCAGATATACCCGGATCATTACCAAGTACACAGAAGTTGTCAAATTATCCAAACAAGATCTTTTACATAAATACTCTTGAAATTGTTGAGATTGGAAGATTCATACAAGGAGTGACAGTTGAATAGAGGGGCTTCATTCAACTGAATTCCAGACTTATTCAGAACACAGTTGATCCACTCAGCCTCGGGTTTGAAGACTGATGTCTCTCATCAACAAGAGTTCAGTTCATTTACAATCACCCAGCCAAAAGTAACAAAAACCGGTTTAATATATATTGTTATGAGGGGTTTATATACACCCATCTCTAGCTCAAAAATCAATTAACGCACCCTAAACCGGATCACAGGATACAACACCTAAAGATAATCTCTTTCTGGTTTGCCTCTTCATTGCCTACGTTTGAAGTGCCAAAGTTTCAAGATCGGAGAAGCAAAATCACAACCTGTTTGAAAAAAAAAAGGCAACCAACAAAAGAAGGAATAATTAATCCATGATGATTAAATAAAAGCAGCTGGAAGACAGTAAATTATGAACCTCTCTAAGAATGAAGAAGTGGACTTCATAAGTAGCCAAGTCCAACATGATCAAATTTGCATCGTGCACTATAGAATAAAAAAGTAGACAGCTATTAACATACTAAGTAAATGAACCATGATGATTCTCCTACAGCATAAGATGAGAATGTTCTACTATAAATCAGCCAATATAGATTAAACCAGCCACCACACCCCACACTATATATAATTTCCATAAGTGAAGTTTGGAGCGGCAAATAGGATATGCAATCAACATCAGCAACTAAGGTAGCCCTAGGTTCTTAACTCAAGTCTGAAATTAGACATATCCCTTATGTAAGCAATTTGTAATTAGACACATGATCAAACACCGACACAAGTATATTGAGATTATGAAACTAAAAATGTGCCAATCAACACATAGCATCGAAGAACGGAAATAAACAAAAGCAAGTTAAATGGCAAGTGCATGAATTAGAGGCTAGGGTTTGATACCGAGTTTGATGGGCGATTGTATTGTAGGGTTTGAATTCTGAACTAGAAAGCAAAGCATGAGAGAAGGCCTCGTCGGCCAGAGGCAGGAGGAGTCGAAGGTAAAGGAATGTTGGTGGAAAATGAAGCAGTGTTCAGCAGGTTCGTGAAGGACAAGTTCCGGAAGCTGGACCTAGACAAGCACGGCGCCCTCTCCCTCCACGAGCTCCGCCCTCGGCCTCCCTGCTCAGGGCCCGCCCGTTCGTCCGTCCGTCCTAGGGTTTCATCCCAAATTTGATTAAACCAGCAAACCGAACAAGAAATGTTAGGGCAGAACTGAAAGCACTAGGAAGATATACATGTGAATCATGTCCACATTGACCAAATTCAGCTTCTTAAATTTACAGTCTTGACATCTCAATCCACTGTAAGAAGCTTATGTATTTCAAATTTGTTGTTGACTTATCCCATTTTGAAACTTCATTGAATATCCAAGCACCGACCTTAAAAACATGAGAAGCCCTAAAATTGAAACCCGAAACCAGAAGCGAATTCATTAAGATAGATTGCAAATACCTTTTCCTTGTTCGTGGAGCTGAACTCCCAAGGAAGATCGGGATTGTTGTCCGGCGAATCAAGGTGTTGTTTCATTCCACAAGCAACGATTTTCAGTGTGTACACATTTCGCGGACAAACTCAACAAATCAACTCACACAATTGAAAGATTTCAGGAAGTGAAAGAACTCACATAGTTGAGAGCGGTGGAAAAGGATCGAGATGCCTGATTGAGAAAGAGAAATGTGTCGAAAAGCTTGACGGAAAAAGGGGGGAAATTCAAAATGAAAACCAGAGAGAAGAAGAAGAGGAGAACAATTACCTGGGGAGATTGGCGGAAAGCTTGACGGATTTCGAAGAGACGTTGGGATAGCCGGGAGATCCTTCTCTTCCACCAGCCTTCAGCAACTATTGTCAAGAAGTATTTCAACGCGTTGTACGTGTTCGGGAGATCCTTCTCTTCCACCAGCCTTCTGATACACTGATAAGCAAAAAACCAAAGAGTCAGGGGAAAAGAGAATATAGAATGAGAAGGTTACAAGAAGGGGGTTTCGCGAACATCTTCGGAATTATCTTCTACATTCAAACAAAAGAAGAAGAACGGAGATTAGAAATTGGATGATTAGCAGGAACGAGAAGGAGAATGCGGAGATGACGAACCTTCTTCTTCCTGTCGCATTTCGAGGAACTATCGTTTGAGAAAACGGAGTCGGCGCCGGAGGGAGGCCAGGGGAGCCAAAAGAAGTGGCGGTAGGGCTCGATCTCTTCGTCGTTCCGCCGGATTTGGGGCCATGGAGATTCATCATCCAAAATCAACGCATTTACGCCCTCAATTTCCGTCGATAGGAGTTTAGGGGGAAAATTAGGGAAGATGGTTGACAAATCTTTGCGATAATCGTTGGATTTTGGAAGGATAAGCTTCAAGGGCGGAGAGGGCTAAGCTTCAAGGGCGGAGCATAGACGACAGCGGGATGGAATCCATTTTAGGGCTTGTGAATTCTTTTAGAATTGGGTATTTTTGGGCAAAATTTTAGGCGGTTCCTGAATTTTTTAAACTCGTTGAGGCGGGGTATTTCAGCGGGTGTTCAAAATTTTCATTTTTTGATGACTGTTTCGTTAGGTGGAAGACAATGTTTGATTATTAATGACTGATTCATTTTAACATAGGTTGTTTCCTCACACTGTTTCATTTTAACATGAGTCATTACATTAAGTTTGTGTGGGTTCGGGTCGACCTAATAGGATAAGAATTTGAATTTTTTATAATTATTAAAATAATATTATGATCAAGTAATAATATTTAATAATAAAATATTATTTTTACTAGATTCTTATAATAAGTTTTTATTTACAATAGGTTTTATGATAAAAATATATTGTAATATTTACAAGATAATTGATTTATTCTACATATATATAAAATATCGGGTCGGTCGGATCGGTTTCGGGTTTCAACCCAATCGGGTTCGGGTTAGAATATGCTAATTATATTATTAATTTATACTATAATGTTTATCATTATCATTTTTTTATCCTATATGTTATCCCAATAAATTATATAATGAAATTGTATTATACTCAATCTAATATCGTATTGTTATTATTAGTTTATCACCAACTTTGAAAACACTATATATAATGTCACTATTATAAGATTCTTTTCACAATTTCGTGTATGTTCTGGTTTTGAATAACAATTTGATAATGCATGTTTGTCTCCTTATTAAGGTGAAACATGCTAGATTAAATCCATATATTTGATGAAATGCATGTTGCCCTAAGTCATATTCGACCTATTAATTCATAAGTGAATCAGTCTTACGTATTTATGTTTTCACTTATGGATCACCATAATTTCGTATGGGTTGAACTTGACATATTATATATTCATAATGAATAACTTATGTTATATTCTTAATTCATATGTTACGGTTTTGTTATACATTTCATAATGGCTTAGCTGAAGGGCACATTCTAGGGTTAAGGGCTTAGGGTTAATTTAGGGTTTAGGAATTATGGCTAATTTAGGGTTTATGGTTTCGAGTATCTATATTATATAGATTCATGTTGGTTATAAATAGGCCTGGCAATTTGGATTGTTCGGATCAGTTTGGATCGGGTTAAATAGTTATTTCGGGTCTTGTTCGGTTCGGGCTCGGATTCGGGTCTAGTTCGGATTCGGGTCGTTTCGGATCATAATATTTCGGATTAGTTCGGATCGGACTAATTTGGATTGGATGTTGTTCGGTTTTGGGGCTAGTTCGGTTCAGGACTTTTTCGGATTGCTTCGAATCGGATAATTTTGGATCGGGTCAATTCGGATTCCGGTGTTATTTGGAGAATTTAATGAGGGATTGAGTTCAGTTTCGGGTGATGATATCTCCGAGACTTCGACCCGCTTACCTGATCCGCGCCCGTGATAATTTATTTAATTTTAATAGATATAATGTATTATGTATTAAATTAATGCATCATATAATATTTATGGGACTTGAATGGTCAAACAATTAATCTAATAATGGAAGTACAAAATCCTTTTTCCAGATCTCATTAGATGTGGACTCCACGGTTTTGTATTTCCATTATAGATTGATTGTTTGACCATTCAAGTCCCATAAATATTATATGATGCATTAATTTAATACATAATATATTATATCTATTAAATTTTTTAAAAAAAAGATTAGTATTGTAATTGTCATCTTAATTTCTAATGGTAAATTTTAAATTGGTTGATTTCGAACTCAAATGTACAAACAATTGAAAAAAATAATAATAATCGAAATGCTATTATGATTATTATCACATTTACAAGTGAAAATAAATGTGGTTTGTAAAATATGTGAAGCTAGTGGGAATTGAACCCTCACCCATATGGAAGAAGGAACTAAAGGCACATGCATGTGCACCATCTGCACTAGAAGATTTTCTTGCCTTTTATTACTATTACTGTGTACATATTAATACATATTCCGTAAAAACCCCAAGTTATTAGTCAATCATAAATTTCTTCTAAATCCGGGTCCGTTCCGATTTTCGTTCCTTGATTTATTAATTATTTTGGGCCTTGATAGTAAAGAATTAAATAAAAATGCTAATAAATCTCTAATCTTAAACCAAGTTATTAGTCAAATATTTGAGAGAGTAAAACTAACTAGGATAATAAATTTATCTTTTAAGTGAAAATAAGATTTTTTGGTTCCCTTTATTACTTTATTTAACCCTAATTAGCAAATTCACTTCCTCGTGCCAGTCGCGTGGGTAGGCCGGTAAAACCTTCCTTCTTTTCTTTTTACTTTAATTGTTTTCTTTTTCTGCCCTGTTTTCTTATTCGGTCGATGTCAGGGGATCCGGGGAAGGGTGGTGTTGATGTCGGGCGGAGTTAGGAAGGAGTCGAAGTCGGGTGTTGGGCAGTGTGGCCGGGCGAGCGGGGCCGGTTGAGTCAATTTGCGCTGGCGTCCTAAACCCGAAGGGGATCGGGGTTCCAGATCTGACCGGAGGCGAAAGGGACGGGCTGGATTCGGTCGAAAAGGGAGATGGGGTGGCGGAAGTGCGGGTCTTGGTCTGGAGCGGAGGCCTGAGCCAAGGCGGGAGCGGTGGAGCGAGCCGAGTGCGGGTCTTGGTCGGATTTTTTGAATTGGGTCAAAGGTTGACCAAGTGGGGGAAAAGGACAAAAGGTTAACCTCAAAAACAATCGAAGAGAAGGGCATGACCATAGCAAGGTTCTCTTCGTTGACAAAAAAAAAAATAGCAAGGTTCTCTTCGTTAAAAAAATCCCTCTGAATTGAGAAGGTTCTCTTCGTTGACAAAAAAAAAATAGCAAGGTTCTCTTCGTTAAAAAAATCCGAGATGAAAGCCTCGCCAGTTGGCAGCATCTATTATAAACTTAATTAATTAATACTAGTCTAAAAATTAGGGGAAGAGTTTAAAGAGAAGTTGAAGAAGAATTAAGAGGAGGGAAGTTTAGAACGACATAAATGAAGGTGGGAGAGAATTGAGAAAGACCATTTATTTCTTATTAACCTTAATAAGAATGTGTGGCAAAGATCTAATCTTCTTTTTTTAATGGGCGGTTGTGATACAAGGAGAAAAAGAGGTGTGGATTACCTTCTTAAATTTGATTGGTTTATGTTTATTTGACACGGATCACAATCTGGTCCATTGGATCAAACTTAAATCAACGATCCATATTGTATCTTATTTGATATCTAGATTTAAATTTTTGTATGACTAAATGCCAAAATAATTATGTTGATACTAATTTTACAAAAAAAAAAAAATGTTGTTCGGAGTGTTACATTAGATTTTTTAATACGTTTTTTTTCAACTTAATAGTTCGTATCCAACATACCATTTTATAACATTCATACTTTTACGACCCGACCCGAACCAGTTTGACCCGTAACCCGAACTCAACCCGAACCGATCGACAGATCTAGATACACATAAATAACATATGACACTTTAAGATCATTTGATTATATCAGGACAAAATCACGTATCCGAATTCCAAATAATAGTTTATATCATATCAAAATTAAAACAACAATCTAAGATATAATGTACAAAACCATATTTTGATGCCCAGAAAAACATTCGTTTCTTTTTTATACACCTCTCATTCGTAAAGTTTGGCTCCCGTAGCCAAAACTTAAACCACAACCAATCTATCATCCGATTTATAAAATTTCTGTAAAGAAAAAAAGGAAAATTAGAAAAGTTTGGGGAAAATGTAGAATTAGTTTCCGTTTTTTTTTTTGAGCAAATTAGTTTCCTTTTGAGCAAATAGAATTAGTTTCCTTTTGATACACCTCTCATTTGTAAAATTGGGCTCTTTTAACCAAAACTTAAACCACATTCAATGTATCATTGGAAACTTAAACCACATTCAATGTATCATTGGATTTAAATTTTTTGTTAAGAAAAAAAGGAAAATTACAAAAGTTTGGGGAAAATGTAGAATTAGTTTCCTTTTGGTCTTGTGTCTTCTACATCCCCACCAAACACCAGACAGAACCACGCTTGATCGGAAAAAAACCCAAACAGAACCACGACGGCGACGGGGACAGCAGGGAGAAATTCCGAGAGCATCAATAGTGGCTGGGACACCAGGGACGAGGACGACGTCCAGGGACGACTACGGCGAGGCCGAACACCCTCAAAACGAAGACCGTTCGCAGGTGGTTCTTGGACAGGGAGGCTTCACGGGGACGAAGAGGCTCTCGGGTCAACGAGGCAGTTTTTAAGTAATTTCATGATTCTAGGTTTCAATTTGGGGTAATTTTAAAATTGGGGTTTAAAATTTGGGGAAAATGTAGAATTAGGTTTCATTGCAAATTTGGGGAGATTGGGATTAAAAATCTTTAATTTGTGGAGCAATGGCAGATGAGCTCAGAGTATGAAGGCTGTATAAATTGGAGCCAAGTTTTTTTTTCCTGGAGAAGCCTCCTTCTACAAATTCATCCATTCAATTTGTGGTTGACAATCTATAAATAGTTTTGGAGCAATAATGGCGTTGTACAAATAGCTTCAAGGGGGTGAATTTCAGAATTTGTCGTTGAAAAATGAACATAGATAAAGACAACCTGTTTTCCTTTTTTTTCTTCTTAACATAAATTTATAAATTGGATGATACATTGGATGTGTTTTAAGTTTTGGGTATATTTGCTTAATCTATGAATATGATCATGAGAATAGATATGATTTTCATAATGTATAAGATCTCATAGATACTAATATTATTCAACCAAAAAATAAAAATAGATACTAATATCATTATATTGGTATACTAACGTAATTTCCCGTGCTACACAAGGGGCATTTTTTATTTTTTTCTCTATTTTAATTATCTTTTATTTATTTATAGAAAATACTTTCGAAACATAAGTTTTAATAAAGTAGTTTGTTACTTTTTTTGCATGAATATTGCATTTTGCAATGTTAGAAGTTTATTATTTTTCTATCGTTTCAACCAATATTATTATATAATAGATATAATATATTTTATAAATTAAGAAAGATATAAAGTTTTTTATTTTTTCGGCCAACAATGAAGAATTCTAATTTATTTTATATGTCATCATTTTAGTTTTCATTATAAACTAACAAATTTAGTATGAAAATTGTCATCCTATATGAATGCATATGTATATATATGAAATTTCTCCAATTTGTTTTATACTTGCAATATTGTTAGTCTAAGTTTATCATCTAATTTATAATGATGATTAAACAGAATAAATATCATCCTATATGAATTCAATTGTTTTTACATGTGAGTTCGAAATTAACCAATTTTGAATTTACCATTTGCAAATTAAGATTCGACCCGATCTGATCCGCTTACCTGATTCGCACCCGTGATAATTTAATTCATTTTAATAGATATAATGTATTATGTATTAAGTTAATGCATCATATAATATTTATGGGACTTGAATGGTCATACAATCAATCTAATTACGTAGAGTTGGTTAAATTACAGCCCTTTATTTAATTTAATGGCTGAGATTTTATCTGATTTTTATGATTATCATTTTTGATAAATAAAATAGATCTCTTTCGATCCAATTGATTTAACCCTTTAGCTTAGAGTTGGGATACTTCGGTTCTTGAGTATTTTTCCAGCCTACCCGCAGGATAATTTTTTTGTAATTCAGTATACATTATTAATATTTTCAAATAAATTATTCATTCATCGTTGTATACAATATTTTCATTATATTTCCATTTAGACTTGTCATGAAGTTATATTTTCTTATAAGATATGGAAGCACCTATGTACAAATGTTAAGGGTGTATGGTTCGAGTTGGTAATCTTCTAGTGATTAAAGTGATATTACCCTATTTCGTCACTATATTGCTTACAAGGATACCTCACCTAAAATATCACATAACATATGTACATATGTTGTGCATATGTTGTACATATGTTTTTTTAATGTGTAACATTCTAAATTTAAAGCATACTTTAGCATATAGGGTTTTACACTCCTACGTATGGTTTGAACTTGTCATATGTTATATACAAACCCTGTACATTTGACATTCCTTAAGTGAAGAGGTCTTACACTCCTACATATTTTGTTAAAACATATGGATCACATTAATTTGGGATGGGTTGCACTTGACATATGCTATATATAATTAATCATTGCACAAGCTTGATGAATAACTTATGTTATGTTTCTAATTCATATGCTTACGGTTTAGGGTTTATGGTTCAAGATGGATAGGGTTTAGGGCTCAGGACTTAGGATTTACGGTTTAGGGTTAATGGCTTAAGACGATTATATAATACTTTAGGTAAAAGTAGAGGTGCCAAACGGGTCGGGTCGGGTGGATTCGAATTCGGTCTTTCCGCGTTCAGGTTGAGTGCGGGTTCGGGTCAATCGGGTTACACGTCAAGCTGGGTAGATCAAAATTTTACAGATTTGATTGGCATATGGAAATTTTAGATCTATGTTATTTACGGATTTGATTTTAAATATGTTAAATGTTTCGGTTATTTTTTTATAATATTATTTTTTAAATAAGAAATAATAAAATAAAATGATAAATATAAGTTTTCAAGAAAAGCAAAATTTATTTTGGACCTTATTTCAATTTTATTAAGGCATTATCTTATATTATTTTTGGTAATAAAATTGAAACAACAAAGGCATTTTAATCGTAGTGTCACTAGCTAACTTTTGTGTTTCAATTATTATTTAATTTTCCCAAAATTTCCAAAATTTAGTGGAGCTAAATGATTTTCGCTCTTAATTTTCAAAAATTTCAACCTAGCGGGTTACGAACCCTCTTCCCAAATTTTGAGCGTGTTTTCTCTCCCCGCTCAATCCTCCAAACTTTTGAGCCCTAATTTAGTGTTTTCGCTCAATTCTCCACAAGAACCACAACTCGTCTCCGCTCTCGCCGCTTTAGATCTCCGCTTCTGATCGTCGCACTTCCGCCGCTTCAGATCTCCGCTTCTGGTCGTTCGCTCGCCGCCGCTCTCGTTCGCCGTTTCTCTGTTGGGTTTCCGTTCAGATCTCCGCTTCTCGGCGTTGAGATCTCTTCGCGCGCCGGCGTTCGTGGACCTCTCCTCTGCAGGTCAGCTGAAGTGTCATTACTCTTCGTTTTTCAGTGCTTAAATCTGTGCACTGTTAATGAAATTGACAATTGTTTTGGTACTATTAAGGTTGGTTTACATATATAGAAAGAACTGAGATGATATGCCTTTTTTACGGCTGGGAGTAAATGGAATAGGACTTGGATAGCATTGGGAGATGCAAGGAATTGAATTACATGGAGTTCTTATTTAGTGCGTAAGTATGGGAGAAACTTTAATCTGAGAATGCAATTGACAATAGTTTTGGTACTGTCAATGTTGGTTTACTGATCTGGAAGGAACCAAAGATGATATGCTTTTTCAAGTTTGGAATTTGTGAATCAGAATCTGCCAATTTGGTCTGGATTTGGACTTGCAGGATGTTTTTTGTTTACACTTTGCATTAGAGGAATTTAGAGCTAGAGATGATAACAGATAAAAGTATGAGCAATGGAAGCATATGGAGTTTTTTTTTCTGGCATAAGTAGAACATGATGCTTCATTGTTTGAACCTGCTAGAATGTTGTTTCTCTGCTGACACTTCCTCCATACACCAGGTTTACCTGATCAAAGCAAGACACTGGATCCTGATGTGTTCTTGACCCCTGCTCTTAACCCACACCCTTCAAGAAAACGGAAGAGTTGCAAGGCAGTTAGTAGTACCTCTGAAGTTACCAAGAAACCATGTGGTTTAACATCCAATAATCTATCAAAATGCCCAGGTAGACTCTATCTCTGTACACATAACAGTGTTATCCCTATATTTCTCTTTACATTCTTACCAATCTTTTCTACCCTGTTGGAATCACAGGACAACCTCAAGAGTATGCAGCTAGTACTCCAGCTACTGACAAGGGAAATTCAACATCGCCACCAGTAATACCAGATGGTTCACCTGTTCAAAGATCAACAGTTGCTAAGAACTTGTTCTATCAAACTTCTAGACATTTGCTTTTAGTTCTAGCACATCATTGCTTGGGTAGTAGTTGGGTTAGTTATTACTTCAATGATCAAATGTTGCATTTTTATTCTCATTTTATAGTCAAATACTTACATGAAATAATAAACTTAAGTACAGTATTTGAAAAGGAAATAAATGGACGGTGTAGGATGCTTAGTTAAGAATTAATAAGACATTTCACATTATTGAAAAGGGCATTTCTCCAACTTCTCGTATATTGCACGGCAATATTCAGAAATTTCAACATTTGGAGGTGGCGGCTCCAATGCAAGAAGACCTTGAATGTTGAAGCTACGACTACGATGCAATTTCGACGTTCAAACTGATTGGAAGAATTAATTTTCCGTTAAAGAGTAATAATTGGAAGTTGAGTTTGATTTTTATTTATACTCGGTCAAGTCGTTCGGTATAAAACAAAAATGTCTAACCCTACGGCTAGTTCTTGACCTTCCACCTCCAAAACCTCCGCTAATTGTTTCCTTCAAATTGTTAATACGCTTGTTTAAAATCCTATAAAAAGAAACACGTGTTCAATCACACAAATAAAATGTGTTCGATCTTCCACAGTTTGTGTTATCATGTCAAATGAATACTTCTGGTACGTAATTGTCACTTCTCGTATATTGCACGGCAATACTTCTTTTGTTACAATCAATAAGGAGAATTGTAACCGCTTAAAATTAACCACTATGGTTATAATTCTAACTGTAGGGAGGCAAATAATCGGCCCAAATATAAGGCCCAACTACCAAGCCCATCGGCCAAAAGGATTAATTATGCACAAAGTATGATATATGAAGAATAAGTGTCTAAGATATGAAAAATATGCTACTTTAGATAAAATATATATCATTTTGAAAAAAATAAATGTCATATTATTACTTGCATTTTTTTTGGCATAAGATTACGTATCATGCATAAATCGAGGAACTTAAACACTTATCACGCTTAAAATCATAGGGCAATATAAATTGTATTACACAATTATAATGGAGGTTAGTAACGCAGTTATTTTAAATTAACTTGGACGAAAAAAAATTAAGTTAAAAATCGCACTAAAACAGTTGTCTTCAATCAAGATAAATCAATACTTATAATGGAGGTTAAATACTCTCTTAATTCGTTGCCTTCAATCAGCAATAAAAATGCTCTAAGGGTGGAAATTTTGTTAAGTTAAAATACCACTTAAATTGGTCTAGGGCTTAAAACTATCAAGTATGTTTATGGGCTAAAATAAATTAAAACCCAAAGTTAACAAAAAAATGTGAAGTTGATCCATAAATTTCTGCCCAAATTGAAAGCCCATTAAGTTTCATGTACACAAACCTAAGTGGGACCCGCCCGACCCTTTAGCTTCGGTTACCCACCAAAATTGTGAATTATTGGGATAAAGATAAATTCAAAAGCACTTTATAGAAGCTATCGCCCATTTTATACACTTTAGTATTATTTTAATAAGGTTGTCATGACAATGGTGTAACTAAAACAATTTCCGATTGACATGGATCCAATGCTATTGATAGCCTACTTCATTTTTTTTTGAGCACAAAACAAACTACTGCATTACTGAATCAAATCGTTTGACAAAATAAGATCCAAACCCAAAGGAAAGAAAGAAGAACAAGAATTGAAAATACATAAGTCTGAACAAGAAGAAGAAGCAAGGCTATGAGCAGCCAAGTTGGCAGTCCTACGGATGTACTTCATTTGGTAAACAAGAAATGTTAAAAATTTCCACCAAGTGGATTGTGATAGTGAAGATTTCACTAAAATGGCAATAAACTGGGAATTGCATCTTAGCAAGATGGAGTAAAAGCACACAAGGAATCGAGAAGATGGTACTCAAGAATAGGAGTTTGAATGTCCTGCTCTACTGCTTGACGGCCAAGAAGACACTTGCGTACCTTGTAACTCTTTTAGTATATATGAATTAATTAATGAAGTTACCCCTTACTAATACAAGTTATTAAGTTTGTCTCATTCCTATTTGTAGAAAATTAAGATGGTTAAGGGATACACTTCTGATCATCATGTTCGCAAGGTTTGCTAAATTATACTCCGTAAGACTTGTTATAGGATGCACGATACAAAGAATTGTTTCAAGTTTCATTGATTGCAAGTAAATCTCCTAAAAAGGACCTAATTAGTAGGTTTGTTTATCTTTCCATTGTGTTTATGTATAATTGTCATGGGTGTAATTTAACATTCAATTTCTAAATTAATAGTCCTATTGTTAAACAACCCTCCAATAAAAAAAACTTATTAATAGTTCCATACAAAAATTTGTTAGTGACTATATTTAATTATGTTAATTGTAGTCATTATCTAGTTGTTAGTCTGAGTTGTACGCAATATATTCTGATTAGGTTCATTCCTACATTCTAGCAATGCAAGTGTATTAGGGTTAGCAGTTCAACGCTTCTGTATAAGTATCTCAGTTCTCCATTAATAATATTCACTGCACTCTATCAAATAGTTTACTCCTCTATATGGTATCAGAGCTTTGATTTTTCACATCTCCACTGCGGATCAGCTGGCCGACATCCTGACCAAGCCGCTGCTCAAGCCTCGCTACACTGATCTTGTCTCCAAGCTTGGTCTTTCCGACTCCATGCAAAGCCCAGCTTGAGGGGGCATATTAGTGACTATATTTAATTATGTTAATTGTAGTCATTATCTAGTTGTTAGTCTGAGTTGTACGCAATATATTCTGTTTAGGTTCATTCCTACATTCTAGCAATGCAAGTGTATTAGGTTAGCAGCTCAACGCTTCTGTATAAGTATCTCAGTTCTCCATTAATAATATTCACTACACTCTATCAAATAGTTTACTCTTCTATACATCTCAACAAAAAAACATCTAAAAAACATCTGAATGGAGAAAACAGTCACTAATACGAAAAGAACAACTTTATTAATAAGCATTACAGCCCAATGAATTTCAAGATCCGAATATTCAACATTTACAAAGAAAAAGAATTTCCAATAGTAACTGAAAATAAACCTTGAAAGATATGGACATAGCAATGGAGATATACATATAGTTTTGATTCTAGTATATCTCGCATGCTAAGCATATGCTCTATGACTCTATCATTACAGCTACATCCTCATTTTGCTTTCATGTGCATGTAAATACTAATGGTTTGTTATAACCATTTTTGTATTACTGATTTCAGTTTAATTACCAACCTCGTCAGAAGGAAACAATAAAAAACTTAGCATAAACAAAATTTATTCCGTTGCTTGATTTTCGTTTCATTTATTAAAACGTCCACCTTTAAGCGGAGGTTTTTCCTTATAAGTTGTATCTCCCCCTCTCCCATCTTGTGTTCAGGGCTCTCGGTATCTTTCTCCCATGGTGTCTAACCCCATCACATATTGAACTTAAAAATATTTTTCATGTTATAAACAACAAATTCACCAAATGAAAAGCACTTCAAAAGTCAATCACACCAACACTAAATTGATCCAAGCACTTATCTATTATACAATTGAAGTTAACGAGGTCAATTATAAACAACCCCAAATAAATCATCACATAAGTAATCACAGAATTCACTGGAAAGTTTTCAAAAAATTGTTAAGCTACTTCCGATGCAAGATTTGACTCAAACTAGAAGGTATGTGATTTTTTCTTAGCTAACAAGGTCCATTCTTTTTTTTTTTTTATCAGGCTTATATATAGACCTAAGACATTCAATAGAATAACGTATACATGTTAGGTTTAGAATTGACCACATCCCTCTAGGGGATGTATGACAAGTGTCACTCTTGTTAAGCTATTTGATATGTCAAGCCTACAATGCATCGGCGTGGCATAGTTAGGGTCGAGATTTGAGCTAGAATGAAGATCTTGATTTACCTATGAAATTGTTGTTACATTTTTTTATACCTCATAAAATGCTATTGGGCTGATCCACCAACTACTACACCACCTCCCTATCTGGAGTTCACTTAATGGAAGGGTAAGGACAGCTTTGTACTCGTAGAATCGTATGGCTACACACCATTTTGCCCTTGTTTGGCTATCTTGCCAAGTCCAAGACATCTTTCCATGCATGATTGGCAAACAACTTGTTCTAGGCTCAACCACGCGTGCTTGTTTGATGCAACTTAAGCACTTAAACAACAACTCCATAGGCTTCTAGACAACCACTTTTCATCCTCTTATATTTGAACAAAAAGTGCGACATCGCGGACATCCTAAACAACACGGCTTCAAGTTGTGTTGGATCTTTAACTTTATGGTATGTGTTTTACATGGTCCATTCCTTGCTTGTATCAACATCTGTCTAGAGCACATCACCTTTGACAAACTTCTTAGGCATTTCTTACGTACGGAAAGAAGAACATCTCATGAAGGAAAGTGCCCCCGACCAACTTGTGAATCAATCAGTTGTAGTTTTTTTTATAGCAACATTCTTTTTCTAATCACTCATCTAACCACTCCATCATCAACCATCGACCCCCACCTCAATTTGACTCGTCTACTCTTCATGGCCAATATGGGCAAGGCTCTTGTACGTCATCACTCTCGGGTGCCTTATCGAATCTATGGTTAAACCAACAATATTTTAGCCCGTACCTTCTAGCTAGTCACTCTATAGTGAAAGTGACTCTGGCATCGCCAAATCATCCTCCTAGTTGCTTGTTCGAACCACTACTACACAACCAACCTAGTATCAGTTGGTGTATAAGGATTAATTATTGCTTTGAGGCGTGATTGATCACTATCTTAAAAGTGATATTTGTCCCCTTTCTTAGTGTTGTAGGGTTTCAGACAAATCATTCTCTAGGATACAACAAAGCCTTTTGAGAAAATAGACAGCAAAAATGATTTTCTCTCTTAATCTATTATGAAGAAACTTCTCTCTATTTATAGAGTTTCACCGAATTGCAGTTAGACAGTTTTAATTCAGTTATGTTGGTTAGGACGTTTTCAGAATCAATTATTCAGTTATTTCTGTCAGAAAACTGACAGCAATATGTCTGTCTAATTTATATAAAAAACACATTCTGAATTTCTGATTAAATTGTAAGTCTTTTTATAGACTATTACCAACAGTATCTCTCTCCTTAATTGATGGAAGATATATGACAAGCCCATCAACAATCCGACTGAAACACACCCTCATTTGTAACTTTGCATCACTTTTTAGACTCTCTATAGTAAGTACTATTGTCGACCTTCAATATATCACCGTTATTTGTTAGAGCTCTTTCATGTATTCGAAGGGTTTGCCAACTCATGTACAAGTTGAACGAGGAGCACTAGAGTGTTGTCCAATATGGATCATGTGCAATTGGAAACGTACTCGATCGAAATCATGGCCTTCATATTGGTTGCTAAGTATAAAGTGCATCTTCCATCTTTGCCTTATCACGCGAAAGATTCAGGTATATATAACAACATATATCTTGGCCTTGATTAATTTGATACGATAAGGACATGGTCGCCACAAGTATTACGTGAGCTCGTCTAGAGCATCCGTTAAAGATAAGAACTAGTTGCTAATTAATTTTAAGATAAAGGGTAAATCGCCACCCTGGAGGTTCAAACCGCCGAGCTGATGTACCTTACGCTGGTTGGCCTTGATTATGAATGATGTGGTCCATGTGGATCAGTATACGGTCATTATAAGTGTAAAATTGACGGTTTAAGTAGAAGTAATGTGGAATTGTTGCTTTTTTTTTGGTTGAAATGTGGAATTGTTGCTTTGATAAAGTATCGTTTTAACTTTTAAATCATACAGATTATTTGTCCACTTGTGGACTTTGTTGCTTTGAGAGCGGCAAGTGGTCAAACACCAAACACCAACAAACCAAAGATGTGCAATATTTTTTCTTACCCAAACTAAAAAGATGTGCAATAAAAAAATGGAATATCACCAATTAGTTTAAGTAGTAGAAGAAATTGACCGCATTAGAAATCAAAGCAAGCTAGTAAATCTATAAGCTTAACAAGTAGTATACCAGTAGTTAGGCTGCAAAACATAAATCAACTCTAATTAGGAATTAAACCACATAACTGGCGTTTTGGACTTGACGTGTACACATTCATATTGTACAAATTCCATGAATTTTACCAATTAAACAAATTTCGGAAGTTGTAATAGGTCAACGCATCAAAACCACACACAGAGATAATTCATAACCGGTCAACCCATAGGATTTTTTTTTTTTTGGTAAAGGCCCATAGGATTGTTAATTATATGACTTTTGTCACCAAAATTCAGTTAATTTACATGCATTTTTTGTTTGATATTTACATTGTACCAAATTGAAATCAATCACGCTTGCTCAAAAAAACAAAGAAAAAGGAATCAATCACGCATGAACTTCGCTCTCTGCTGCCAAACACATGAGAAAATAAAACAAGTCTCTCCGTAGAACTTCATGTTGACTTTGAAAAAATAACGGCTAAGTATTTGATCAATTGCACGATGCCCACTCCCACACATACTAATTAGTTTAAACTCAACCAAAGACAACAACTATAAATAAACTTCAAACCTCATTCTTTCTTCCATTAATTCAACTTACTTAAACTCCTCTAATCTCAATGGCAATCTCACCAAAAACCGTCGTCTTCACCATTGCCGTTGCATTTAGCTGTTGGGTCACGGGTACCACAGCAACGACCTCCAAACGGCGTCACATAACGGTAGACGGGACAGGCAAACTCGGGGCTTACAAGCGAATACAAGACGCTATCGACTCCGTTCCGTCAGGCAACTCGGACCCGGTTTTCATCCGGGTCGAACCGGGCACTTACCGTGAAAAAGTGGTGGTCCCAGCCAGCAAGCAATTCATAACCTTAAGTGGAAGAAAAGCTAACGTAACCGTCGTAACGTGGGGCGATTACGGCGACATTCACCGTTCCCCCACAGTTACTGTCTTCGCGTCTAACTTCGTCGGACGTTACATTACTTTCAAGGTAAAAGCCCGTGACTAAATAAGCTCGATCATTGTTACGTACCCAACCCGACATCAACTGATCCGTTGAATGCAACAGAATTCGCATGGAGAAGGCGCGCAAGCTGTCGCCTTAAGGGTAACGGGAGATAAGGCGGCGTTTTACGGGTGTCGGATTTTAGGGTTTCAAGATACGCTTTTGGACGAGTCGGGGAGACATTACTACAAGAACTGCTACATTGAGGGCGCTACGGATTTCATCTTCGGCAATGCTGCTTCGCAATTTGAGGTTCTTATATATATATATATATACACACATTAGGATGAGTATTGCTACATTTATGAGGGCGCTAATAACTGATTTGTTTCTTTTGTGTAACGTAGAAATGCCATTTGCATTCGATATCTACGGGTAACGGTGCTATAACTGCGCAACGAAGGGAGTCGCCGTCTGAGAACACGGGCTTTTACTTCCTACTGTGCAAGGTGACCGGTTTAGGGAGTTGTGAGCTAGGGAGGCCGTGGGGAGCGTACGCGAGAGTCGTGTTCGCGTACTCGTACCTGTCGTCGGCGGTTTCGCCTTCAGGATGGAATGACTGGGGTAAACCGAACAGGCGTAGGTAAGTGGATGTGTTATAAGTTGCATAATTATATTAAGTGATTAAATATTGTATTATTAAAACTGAGGGTTAATTATTTTTGGAATGTGATGCGTATTTATGTAGGACGGTGTACTATGGAGAGTACGGGTGTTTCGGACCAGGGGCGAATAGATCGGAAAGAGTCGATTGGTCGCAAAGCCTTACACGAGAACAAGCCGAGCTGTTTATGAGCTTGAAGATGATCGGTGGTACTCAATGGATTTGATAGTTAGGGTCTATTTGTACTTGTATTATACACGTTTTGTAGCTATCGGTGGTAGTCATATTGTTACATAGCCAAGTAAGTTTAGCGAACTGGGTAGCTTTATTGTGCTTGGGGCCGGTTAATTACATTAACTCTTCGGCCAAACTGTCTTTGTGGACTATTGGGCAAATTAAAGATGCAAGCATGTTAAGTGTCCTTGTGTGATGCTTTTGATCTAGCCCGAGAACACCTTACAGTTTTTGCATCAATTACTTGAGAAATAACAAGAACAACTAGTTAAAGACCCGTACCATGTACGGATAATGGTCATTTTTTTTGTTAATTTGTGTACTACTATAATCTATATTATATATTAATTCTTATATATAAATAGATTAAAATGAGAAGTAAAAAGTTAAGGTTAAATAATATGTATCTTTTATAGAAGGAAATTTTAAAGATAAATAATATTGTTTGAAAGATAGATATTAGATGAGTATAAAAAAGGATAAAATTAAAAATTAGATAATTAAAGAAATTTTAAAGATAAATAATATGCCTTTCAAGATAGATATTTGATGGGTAAGAAAAAAAATAAAGTTAAAGATTAGATAATTAGAAAAAAAAACATATAAAATTGTAAATAAGGTGGGGCCAGAATTAACGTGGAGGCTCGAAATTCTCCGACTTTAATATATAGTATGGATACGGTGATTCTAGGTTTTGTTGATTTCATTCCACAGATCCGGATCCGGCCATCCGGGTTGTATCATCGTTGAGATCAGATGAATCCCACATCGAGAACTTAATGAAACCAAGTCTAACATATTTCATAAATGAACAAATTCGATAGCACGACAGCCATTGAGTTCACCATCTAACTAGCCTCGATCTCTCAAAATCTCTCCCGCTTTGATGCAATTGCCTCGTGATCTTAATTCCAATATTCGTTTGCAAGAACAGCATGGAAGGATTGTTTAATTTGGATCGAAAGCTCGCCCTTGCCATTCGTTCTAACTCCTAGGCCCTCGTTTAGACTCCAGGCGCTGAAATGCTTCGATCCGCCTACTTTTATAGGCTAAGTACATGCTCGTATGGGTTGCTTAGGCCTCCGTCTGACCTAGACGCTAAGCAGCTCCTTACCGTCCAAGCCCCATGCACGTCTAACATTTTTTATAACATTGTTTATGTCTCAATTAAATGCTAAACTTATAGATAGTGTACAAGGCTTTCATAGTGTTCTTTTCCAACTAACTTTTAAACAACTTGAACCTCTTAACTATAACAAGCTGTCCACACGTACAACAACACTCTCAATAACTTTTTTCTAAAGTTGGGGGATTACATGGATACCAATTCTTTTGTTCGAATGCCTTTTTACTGGTTTAGTTAGATAAAAAAACTCTTATTCTTCCACCAATCGTATTAATAATAATTAATTGTAATGCACGAAGTATTTCGTACTCACCTAATTAACTAGATTTAAAAGGCAAAAAAATACCCGAGCTATATACATGCACGAATTGTGTAGAAAGCTAGGTTGGAAACTCTCGACCAAACAAAAGGGAAAGGTTGGAATCTGATTTCACACCCACCATGCCAAACTAAGGAAAATTTAAGCAAATTGAGGATGAAATCACATACATAATGATGCTGTATATTGTTAGGACTGGATTGTCTATATGACACGATTGGTGAGACACGTACACTTATATGCTGTATATTTTCTGCATGTACGTACGTGTTGAGCTTTTGTTGAATCTTGAAAAAACTTCAATTTTGTTCTTGTTGGTGTCGTGCACATGCATATGAGATACGTATATATCTAATTATCCATACGCGCGCAGCCTTTGGAGTTTGCAAATTTGATTCCATATCTTATTACCAGGATTATCATGAACTCTAAAGAAATCCGTACACGTACCCAGAAACCAAATTCTGCCGTTGTGAGGACGAACTAATTGATTCGTTCATATCAATAACATCACAAAGAAAGTGGAGAGTGGTTGTTTCATTTGTATCCTTTAATAAAAGTTGCAATTACCGAATATGAAATAGGACAGTTGATAGAAAGATTCAATCCGGTTATTTTAGGAGTCGTAATGTTTTGCTAGAAACCAACTACGATTAATGGATTAAATAGTTTAATCCATAACTATTATAATTGGGTCCTATGCGGTCACACACATTGAGTTGACGGGCTGGATCAGCGGGCTGAAAGTCAGCCCAATAAGAAAAGGATATATTTATTTGGAGAAATAAATATATAAGGCCTTTACAGGAAAGAAGAGAGTAAGGGTTTTCAGAACTTTTACGTAAAACAGAAAAAGCTCTCTATTGATTTAAAAGATATGGATTGTGAATCTATTGATTTATGTGAATCATAAAGATGGAATTCTAAAAGATATGGATTGTGAATCTATTGATTTATGTGAATCATGGTTGATGGGCAAGATGACAAGGTCACCTTTCAAAAGAACAAATGAAAGGGCTAATGAACTTTTGACCATAATACATACTGATGTATGCGGGCCTATGAGTACAGAAGCTAGAGGTGGCTATAGATATTTCATTACATTTATTGATGACATGAGCAGATATGGGTATATTTATCTCATGTCACATAAATTTGAAGCCTTTGAAAAGTTCAAGGAATTCCAAAATGAAGTAGAGACTCAATCTGGCAAAAGGATAAAAGCACTTCGATATGATCGTAGTGGTGAATACTTAAGCCATGAATTTGATCATCATTTGAAAAATTGTGGGATTGTAACACAATTGCTACTTCAGGAACACCACAATTGAATGGTGCGTCTGAAAGGAGAAACAGGACCTTGTTGGACGTGGTTCGATCTATGATGAGTTTTGCTGACCTTCCGGTATCCTTCTGGGGATATGCACTCACGACTCCTGTATTTACACTAAACAGGACTCCGTCAAGGACTGTAGACAAGACCCCATATGCGATATGGACTGGAAAAGTTCCAAAGTTGTCTTTTTTTGAAAATATGGGGATGTGAAACTTATGTAAAGTGTTTACAAACTGATAAGCTTGCACCTAAATCAGAAAAATGCTATTTTATAGGATATCCTAAAGGTAGTTTTGGATATTATTTCTACAATTCCACTGCACAAAAGGTGTTTGTTGCAAGGGATAGTGTCTTTTTGGAAAGAGATTTTATTTCCAAAAAGTCAAGTGGGAGAAATATTCATCTTGAACCGGTTCTTGATGAAAAGCAACAAACACAACAACAGGATGACATAGTTGATGTCGAGGATGAGATGGATTTGTTTGAAGGCCAAGGATCTGATGTTATCCAAGAACCTGAACAAATTCCTCAAGAAGCAGATCCACAAATAGTTGTGGAACATGCTGAAATCTCAGATCCACAAATAGTTGTGGAACATGCTGAAATCTCAGTTGTTGAACCAGTTGAACTCCTACGTAGATCAAACAGGCAAAGGTTTCAACCAAGACGATATGATGATCTCATCTTGACGGAAATCCTTGATGTTCTAATGATAGAACATGGTGAGCCTGCTATCTATAAACAAGCAACGACGGGTCCAGACTCCAAGAAATGGCTTGAGGCCATGAAATCTGAAATGGATTCCATGTTTGAAAATCAAGTCTGGGACTTGACAGATTTGCCAGATGGGTTAAAACCCATAGGATGCAAATGGGTTTTCAAACTTAAGATTGACAAAAATGGAAATGTATCTGTATACAAAGCAAGAGTAGTTGCTAAAGGTATTAAACAGATTCATGATATTGACTATGATGAAACATTTTCGCCGGTTGTCATGATTAGATCCATAAGGATAATCCTAGCTATTGCCACTAATATGATTATGAGATTTGGCAAATGGATGTTAAAACCGCTTTTCTGAATGGTATTTTGGAAGGATGTGTACATGACACAACCAGAGGGTTTTGAGGATCCAGATCATGTTGGGAAGGTGTGTAAGTTTAAGAGATCTATTTATGGGCTTAAGCAAGCATCTAGGAGTTGGAATCTTCGTTTTGATGAAAAGATCAAAGAGTTTGATTTCATCATGTGAAGAAAATCCTTGTGTATACAAGAAGTTTAGTGGGAGTAAGGTGGCTCTCTTAATCTTGTATGTGGATGACATACTGATTATTGGGAATGACATTCCAATGCTAGAGTCCGTTAAGGAATGACTGAAGAAATGTTTCTCACGGAAAGACTTGGGAGAGGCAAGGTACATACTTGAAATAAAAATCTATAAGGATAGATCTAAGAGATTGCTAGTACTATTTCAGGATCTTATATGGATAAGATTCTTGATAAGTTCAATATGCAAAATTCAAGTTTCAAATCTAGACATGTTATGAGGATGTATCATCTTACTCAACAAATAGTTGTTGAAGGTAACATCAAGATGTATAAGGTGCATACAAAAGACAATATTGCAGATTCTTTGACTAAGCCTATGCCTAGGGCTAAGCATGATAGTCACACTAAGGCTAAGGGTCTCAAACACATTGGTGAATGGTTGTGAGATTGCCTTGTATTACATTATTTCTGCTTAGTGTTGGACACTTGTTATGTTTGACTTTCTGATAATATATGATATTTCATTCTTATTTATATATTATACTGATTAATATTGAATAATATGTCCGAATAATTCATAGTTCGTAAATGGACTCACCTTAAGTGTTTTGGTGAATGAAACCCCATTAAGTGACTACAGTTATGAATTATTGCACGTCCATAGTTTGAATCATTAAATAGGACATAGATGATTTCATTTATAACTATATTGTACATTGACTGATAGCTCAGGGTTTCATGTGCTATGGGGACATAGAGATGTCTAGTCAATTACATAGATATGTATGGATGATACATATCGGACAGACCAACCTTAAGACTCTCCAAAAGGGATTGTGGAGTTTTAAGTTGACCATGATTGGTGGATTCCTTAAACATGAGTATGTTATGTTTTCTAGTTGATGATTGGTATGTCTTTGATATTGCTAAACGCTCTCCGTAAAAGGGGGTTATAAAAGCAATTATTGGGATTGCCAAAAGTTGAGTGGGAGCCATAGTGATACAAGATTGGAATTGTCCTCCTTATTCGTGTATACATTGATGCATGAAAAAGGAAAGGTGTCTAGGCCACTTGAAGAGCTAGAACTAGAAAATGCACGGCCATGCTCGAATGGATTAATCGTAATCATTCGTTATTTGATAGTTCGAACTCAGGTATTCAAGAAACATATTTGATGGGAGATATGAATGTCAGCATATCATCAAATAAGATATTAAGTGACAAAGGTATCTTATAATTGCACACTTGTTTTCAAGGACAAGTGGGAGATTGAAGGAATTGTGTCCTTTAATAAAAGTTGCAATTACCGAACATGGAATAGGACAGTTGATAGAGAGATTCAATCCGGTTATTTTAGGAGTCGTAATGTTTTGCTAGAAACCAACTACGATTAATGGATTAAATAGTTTAATCCATAGCTATTATAATTGGGTCCTATGAGGTCACACACATTGAGTTGACGGGCTGGATCAGCGGGCTGAAAGTCAGCCCAATAAGAAAAGGATATATTTATTTGGAGAAATAAATATATAAGGCCTTTACAGGAAAGAAGAGAGCAAGGGTTTTCAGAACTTTTACGTAAAACAGAAAAAGCTCTCTTCTCCTCTTTTCTTCTAGTCTTTGGCACTTCGATCTAGCAATCGAAAGCGAAGGAGATTCAGATCCCGTGCTCGTGTGGACTGATTAGAGAAGTCACAATTGAGGCTTTATCTCTCGAAGGAAGAACCCTAATCACGCATCAAGAGGTATTCTACTAACCCTAATTTTGTCTCTGATCAAGAATGTTTTAGATCCATGTTTAGGTGCAAGAAATTGTTTCTGAAATTCCGCTTATACGCATCTAAAACCCTTCATCATTATCATGTCCTCGAGGGTCATTTTTCGTGAATTAAATTATAGCTTGAAATTCCATGAATTTGAACAAAAAAATGTGTTTGATTGATTTTATAGTTCAGAATTTTAACTAAAATAAGTTAAAATTTCTTAGAAAAAAAAAAAGAGAATTGAAACTTATCACGTGAGGTTTCACAATTAATAGCCATTAATCTAATTCATATATATTATCAGGAAAATTTTGAGCTCAAATCTCCAACTTTATTACTAGACCAATTCAGTATATCACGGGAATTAAATAAGAGGTTGATCCCGGTTAAAATTTTGCTTATCCTTATAAACTAAAAACTTGAACAAAATACATAAATATGTGAACAATAGCAAGAAATATGTAAACAATAACATGTATTTATTATGGATCATAATAATACATATAATAACAAAATTTCTCATAATCATGCATTATGGATCAAATTACACTACACATAATTACATAATAAAACAAAATCATAAATATTTTGGAGTTCACATATTTCCTGTTTTGTGTCCACGTACATATATCTAGTTTATGTTTACGTATTTCTATTTGATGTTTATAATTTTTAGTTTATAAATTAAAAAAAGTTTTTATTTAATTTAAATCCCCTAAATAATGTATGTCATATTTCAGATGTATACAAATTAAGTGTTTGGAGATATGTATATATGACCAGAGTGTAGCTCAATCAAACATTCTAGTAAAGTTTATCAGCCATGGTCTGTCCTTGTCGTCGACGTACCGTACCCCTCAATATGCAGATCTACATAATTTATCCCCAACCCTAAGGTCTAAATATAAAATATTGTCATCTATATTTAGGGGAATACAAAATGTATTACATACTTGAGAGTGATGACATTAAAGGGTTTTTACACTACAAAAATTACACTTTTCTTACGCATCATATTTCACAAAATACACACTATTGGAAGGATTTGAATCAAATGAAAACTTTTCTTCAACTATAAATTATAAACCGTGAACATGAAATAGAAATAAGTGAACATGAAATCGATACACGTGAACCCAAAATAGAAATGCGTGAACTCGAAAAACTGTGTGATTTTGTGTTATTATCCTGTTAAGTGTAGTAATTTGATCCATAACACATTATACTGAGAAATTGTGGTATTATATGTATTAATATGATCTATAATGAAAATTGATTTTGTTCACATATTTTATCTTGTTGTTCACATATTTAAATACGTTGTTCATGTGTTCAATTTACGTGATAAGAAAAGTTTTCATCGGAATCAACCACCTTTTGCAAATGTTACACACCTCAACTACTTAGATTTTTATTACACAAATAGTGAAATATTCACACATTAAAACTAAAACATAAACACTAAAGTGACTTTTTTACATACAAAATCATTTATTAATATTGTACATATTAGAATTTTATTATACACCTCGACTCATCAAAATTAATACATGTAAAATCAACTATTGATTGGCCATTTGAAATTCTAAACATTAATCTTAATTTTATTGCTCATTTAAACTCTTTAATTCCTCAATACTTATTCTCGTGTAACTATATATAGTGAAGTCACATTATGAACTTTAATTCTTTCTCCCTTCGAACTTTCTAACCGGTTAAGTACACATATATAGCAGCTTTAAAAGCACTTATATATAAGGTCATATTATGCACTCAATTTCTATGTACACTCATCTTGAACTGAACATGACCGAACCTAAACACGACTAAATTAAACAAATCCATTTAACGACTCTACATGTACCACATAGATTCAAAACCAAACATTGTAAGTACAACGTTTTAATAACATACCCTAAAACATTAACATGTAATACTAATACACAACCATATGAGAAAAATATTTGTGTATTACCTATAAACTTTTGCTCGTCCGCTATGCACACTAGTAGTAATAATATCTGCACTCTATCTTTTAGTTGTAAAATGTTATAATTCGATGATTTGATCCCAAAACCCGAACAAGGATTCTATCCTAAAATACACATTTTTTTAATAACCTTGTTTCCTACTCCCTCTTTCCCCGAAAGATTGTCCATCTTTTCTTTTTTAGCATCCTCGAAAATTTGTCCATATTGTCATAGTTTCCATTTATATCACTATATATTTTTTGGTCGAATTAAGGAGAGGCGGTAGTCTCCGTGCCCTCAAGGGGCGTTTTATTAATTATGAAAAAATGGGCTAAGTAGTACGCAAGCGGGGGATAACCCGACCCCTAACATCATCAAGCAATAAAGAAGAAACACCCTCGGGAGGGTCAACCAAAACATGCAGTCCAACAGAAAAAGAAAAAGCAAAGGAAGGCTAAAAAATCCGCTATACTATTAGCTTTCCTGTAAACATGACGGAATTGGACATTCCAACTCCTACAAATTAAGCTTTGACACCTGTACCAAGCTAGCTAAAGAATAACTACTATCCATAGGTCGCCCAAGAAGAAGAATCACCAGCTGCAAATCCACTTCAAGAGTCATTCTTCTGTAGCCCTTACTCCAAGCAAGTTGCAAACCCTACACAACCCTTCATAGTTCCGTCATCAGGACCGTACAAATACCCACATTATGGACAAAACCTACCTGCCACTTACCCTCCTGGTCACGAATGACACCTCCAGCAGTAGCTAAGCCTCCATCCTTCACCGACCCGTCCGTATTTAGCTTCACTCACCCCTCTCTTGGGCACGACCACGACACCTCATATATTTATAATTTTATCTTCGTACAATCTCATATATTACACCCATTACTCAACTTTCTCATCAACTTTATCACTTTTTTCAATAAAATTATAAAATTATCCTTATTCAATCTTATATATTACTCATCTTATTCAACTTTTCAATCAACTTTATTATTATAAAATTATCCTCTTTCAATCTTATATATTATCCATCTTATTGAACTTTTCCATCAACTTTATTATTTGTAACCATCAACTATTCAATTTTCATAGTTTTTATTAATCCGTGTGCAAATGTGTTTTATGTACGATCTTTGGTGAACAAAAGGAGTACTGTTCTTTTTCGTAGAAGAAGTACCCATGCTTATCTAAAGTAAATATCACACTAGCTAGCTTAAAAGGTGTACATTGATTCGAGGGCATCGTTTTGAAATTGAGAATTTGAACTGATCTGGACCGCCTATTTTTCATATAACTATCCATACGTACACTTGGTTTTGTCCATATCTTCGATCTCTATCTTCATATAAACTTGCTTATATATATGGACCAGACTTCATTCATATACATGTACGTGATCCCCATCCCCTACACTATGAATTATAATACCACTTAAGCAAACAATTGAGAAAGCAAAAATGGGGTCTTTAATGTCCGGTTGGAGTTGTCCCGCTCATGATCCTAAACAGGGTAATTAAATTCGTACTACAAACATTTTCTTTTATATGCATATGGATCGTATTACTCTCTACTAGCTATATGATATGTTTCTAATTGTTCATAACACGCATGTGTATGTTTTCAGTGAAATACATGAGAAACTGGTCGATGACAAGAGTAGAGATTGACGCCTACTGGAAATCGAAGAAGAAAACCGACGGCGAAGATGGCGAAAACTCCATCAAATCCGTCTCCTCTTCTCCTTCTCCTTCTTCTCTTCCTACTACGCCGTCTAGTACTCGTAGCACCGACTCAAAGATGGTGTTCGGCAGATCGATGTCGATGCCCATGGAGCGAACTTCGAGCTCAAACTCGAATTGGAACCCAAATTCGTCACGCGAGCATCATCTCGACGCCGTGTCCTCGTTAAAGCAAAGCAGTTGCTGGTGAGAGCTAGCTCACTTACAGCTTAAAACTAGCAAAATATATATTCTAATCAAATTACTTTTTTTGGAATATTTAGTTAATCGATTAAGTTTCTAATATAATATCCAAAGTTTCTGTGGTGAGAGCTAGCTCACTTACAGCTTCAAACTAGCCAAATATTCTAATCAAATTACTTTTTTTGTATTTAGTCAATCGATTAAGTTTCTAACATAATATCCAAAGTTCTCCGGCCGGTTTCACTCTTATTTATGAATAATACTAATCAAACTATATGATGTGATTAATTAATTGCATGTGAAGGTGGACGGCGAGCAACTCGGCGTTCCTGAACGAGCCGCCGGTGCTGAACAACGAGCCAACGGAGAGCCCTCGACGCCGGACGTACAACTACACGCCTGATTATACGACGTCGTCCAGAGGCGGCTGTATTACCTCCACAAGATCAAACCTCGGAATCGTTACTTGATCCGTATTAGCAGCTAGTTTTTTAGAATTGTAATTTGTTGTACTACTCGCTTGTGTATATTGTTTTTTTTTTCTTTCCTCTTTTTTTTTTGGTTGAGTTTTTTCTTTCCTCTTATGTTTAATATGAGTATACGTAGTTAGGGTGGTCAACGTTTTTATTACTTAATAGTGTTGAACTTGCGGTTTGAATTGTGTATATGTGCTAATATGTACATGAATTTCAATTATACCGACGTTCCTTGTTATTTTTGTTCCTGTTCCTTGTTTCGCCAAGTGTGTGTCCTGCTCAATAGAAAACAAGCACACACAGGCATGGATCACTTGGATCCTAAAAAATTTTAAAAAAATAAAAATAGGGTAAATTAAATAATAATAAAATAAATTTGACCAAAAAAAAAATAATAAAATAAAAAATAAGATAAATCTAGTAGTAAACTAGTTAAATTAAAGTAATTTAGTCCACCTTAATTATTTTGATGATAATTTGTCCACCTTATTTTGTAATCCTGGATCTGTGTACGAGCACACAGTATTAAAATAAACTTCATGGCTTAATTTGTTCGTACTTGATTGATAGCTCACTGAGTGTAATGCATAATCCACTTCCCCAACTATCTTAAACCACGATATGAATAGTACTCAAAACTAATCCATCCAAAGCATCTTAGGATTTCAAGGGTATACGTATCACGTACGTCATAGATAAAATACAAAAAAGCATGTATAAATGATGTGGGTTGGCGAACTTGGCTAATTACTAGGCCCGCTCGGACCAGAATTTTGTCCATGTCCGGCCCAAACCGGCTAACCACATACTTTTCCAATCCACCTTTTTTTTTTTTTTTTTTATTAAACCCAATCCACCTTTTTAATCCAACGAATTCATGTGAAATTCCGATGAGCCTAGAAAATTGTGTGATGTGTTGAATAAAGTTAATCCTAAACCCTAAACCCTAAAAATAAAGATGATGTATGCTTAAAACATTTAGATTGTAAATTTGACAAGTGAAGCAAGACTTTGAAGAGTTAGAAGGCAACAACAAGATAAGTTGCATGCATTCAGTCAAATATCGATTATCGGTTATTAGTACTCGAAATTGGACATTAATTGATCATGGTGGTGGTAGGTAAAAGCTTTGCTTTCGACATTATTATCATTGATTAAAGCATCACGCCCACGATATTATGATCTAAGCAATTACGGATTGTAGTTTACAAAAGCTAAGGAATTGAACGGCTAGCTCACGTCCACGAATTAATGTAGGTGATAATAGACGTGGACCCAGTTTCGGTTCCAGAACTGCTGGTTTCCGGTTTCAAATTTTGTGGAGCCGGAACCGGAACCGATCCTTGGCCGGTTTTTCGGTTTCGAGGTTGGTTTCATCCAGTTCGAAACAAAATTAAAAAATCAAGAAATTATCTTAATTTTTTATTTTAAATAATAAATATTGTTAAATTTGGGTATATTTAAACTCTTTTAACTTATAAATTTGGTTTTGATTATTATATATAAACATTTAGTGCCTGATTGATATTTTTTTGATATGTTTGGTATAATTTATGCATAGTCTTTTTGTTGAAAAGAGGAAAAATCGGCGGTTTGGGGCGGTTTGAACCGGACGGAATCGCCGGTTCCCCGATTCTGGTGGAAGGGAAATAGGAACCGCCGGTTTGATTCCGGTTTCGGTTCCGTACGGTTCCGGTTTCGGCCGATTTTGACCCGGTTCCAGAACCGGACCCAAGTCTAGGCGATAATAATATACAGATAACTTTAATTTGATGATAATCAATCTACAATATGGCCTCGATTTGTTTTCACTTTCCTGAAAGAAGTTAAATTCTATATGACTTCCACCTAACCTCCACAATAAAACGTCAAAAGCATTATCATTATATTCATAATTTATTACAGTAGTGTATAGTACGTGGAATTAATTGATACGGGTCAAAGAAAAGATTTTATGTCGTCCACACTTAACTTAAAGGAAACTAGAATTCATGACCCGTGCTACGTACGGGTTTAAGAACTATTTTGAAGTTTTATTAATCAACTATAATTGAAAATTTGCATAAAATTACATGAATGTGAAAAATAGACCAATGTATGATAATATAAAATATAATAGATTATATTAAGTATAAAGTAATAAATATTCTATAAGAAATAAATCAATGAAAATATAATTCACTTGCGAGTTGCGAGAGAAGCACTCCTTATTTGCATCTAAAGGCAATTAAGTACATATGAAAGATATAGAAAACTATAGAAAGCGTATGAAAGATTAAAAATAATATTGTTGGCTATTCAAAATATTTTTATATACATGAAAACTATAGAAGTTTAAAGAAATAATACCCATATTTTATGATTTAGGGTATAAATACATTTTGTGATTTTCGTTAAAAAAATACAAATATTTTATGATTTATGGTATTCACATATTTTGTTATTTACGTGAAAAAATACACGTTAAGAAAACATTCATATATACACATTATACAACAAATACCCACAGAACATGTTTAAAAAAATACACATATTTTATGATTTAGGGTATAAACATATTTTGTGATTTATGTTAAAAAACTTATTGATTTATTTATATACTTAAATCACATATACAAATAATACAACAAATACACACAAAACACGCTTAAAAAAATACACATATTTTATGATTTAATGTATAAATATTCAAACAACATAAAAATGTTGCTAGAAAGGTTTGAACCCCAAACCTTTAGGTAATTAGAGAAAGACTTTACCACTATGCTATTGTGGTTTGTTTGTTTATAATTGCATAGTGTTTATTATATAGGGAAGATTGCAATGTACACTAAATGAGGCATGAGGCATTTAATGGTGACACCACCTAACTTTTATATATATATAGATATAGACAAGGGACTGGACTTCAAGCTCACGGCTCACCAGTTAAGTTGTTAGGGTAATATTCCTATATTATTGTTTCGAACTCCACGAGTGGCAGTTATCTAGTGAATGTTGTAGACGGGTTCAAGTTATACTTATTGTGATCCTAATCCATACCCAGTTAAAAAAATTACGGAGAAAATTTTCATTTAAAAACTCATACATAAAACATTGTACTATTGTTTGATGGACAATAACTCCCCCGTGAACTAAGATATTTTTGAAAAACACACGCAAGTATGTTTTTTTTTTTTTTTTGGATAAGGTAAGGATTAGGGTCGCCACAAGTATTACTTGGACTCGCCTAGAGCATCCACAAGGGATGAGAACTGGTTACTAACCAGCTCTAAAGGAAATAGGGCAAACCGCCGCCTTGGAGTCTCGAACCCGAGACCTCATGGTACTACCATGAGTGCTCAACCAGTTAGCAGATGCGACAAGCGCACACACGCAAGTATGATGTTTTAGAATCCATTCATTTTATAATTTTTGATAGACGATAATGACCCTCTTGATGCCTAATTTTTTGACTAAATATAAACATAACTTTCGTTACTTAAACTAAAAACGTGAATCATAAATATAAATATGTGAACTACAATCAACCTCTATTAGGATACGGATTAATAAAAATAATAAACAATTCGAAAACATCCCTCTTAGAGATGGCAAACATAATAACACAATTTCACAAAATAATACAAAATCAATAACCATAAACATCCATTTAAATTTACGTACTTGTATTTTTGATTGATGCATTTCTCTTTATAGTTTACCATTTAAGGAACAAGGGAGATTTTCATTTAATCCAAAAGTCAAATTATAATCCATTAAAATTCAAAACAATATCTTTTCGTCCTACAATGCTACATTTATTGGAAAAAATAATAACGTTTCAGTGACGCTTTTCTGGTGCCTACCAACCAGGGCAGTACTGTCATTTCCACTCCCCAACGTCGAGCATAAAAATGCAGAGAGTGATCCTCTATTCTCTCATCCCACTTGTTCTGCTCATCTGTTTCCACTTCTTCTCTGAATTCAGTTACATTCAAATCTCGAAACGGCCAAAGAAGATCCAATGGCTGAAAACAAGAGCAAGATCCTGGTGATCGGTGGAACCGGCTACATCGGAAAATTCATAGTGGAAGCCAGCGCTAGAGAGGGACACCCAACCTTCGCTCTTGTTCGAGAAGCTACCATCTCCGATCCCGTCAAAGGCAAGCTCCTCGACGGATTCAAGACCTCCGGCGTCAATCTTCTCATCGTCAGTCCCTTTCGATTTCTCTTTTAGGTTTTCTGTGCCCTAAAATTGACGGATTTGGCTCGATTTCTCTGACGAGTTTGATGTTTGGGAATTGGGGAGTCAGGGTGATTTGAACGATCACGAGAGCTTGGTGAAGGCGATTAAGCAGGTGGACGTTGTGATTTCGACTGTCGGAAACCTCCAGATTGCCGATCAGACGAAGATCATTTCCGCCATTAAAGAAGCTGGCAATGTCAAGGTCAGTAGTCACTTCATTCATCATTTTTCTTCAGTTCAGTTTGCAGAATGATTTGATATAAGGCACCTTGACCTTGTTAATAATGCCTATAATTATGCACATAGCATTTTTAGTGACAAAGTTTCGGATGAGATGTCAACATTGCAAAATAGATGTTTTAATCTCTGTAGTGGGTGTCATCTTGTTGAAGGGGAATACTGTTGTTTTCTCTAGCTTATGGCTACGGTAATGCCGACCATATGTAGTGGAGTCTAAAGAAAGCAATGTGTATAATGGAAACAAGAAGGAGATGGGACTTGTGGGGACCTTTTAATCACAGCTCTCAATTGTCAAGAGTTGGTGAAAAATGGGGTCTTCTACATCTTATAGCTATCACTTGTCTTCTTTGTAATTAAGGTTCAGTTCAGTTCATTTGGTATATGAAGTTGACACATTTGAAAATAGCCATGAGCATTCAAAACACACACCAACCATCTAGAAAGAAGTACGTGGTCTTGCGCTCACTGGATTAGATGTCATCTTCGGATTTCGCCTATCATCTGTTTGGGATAGTGAGATCGCTAGTTCGCTACATATTAACTAAATCCAGAACTTACACTAAGAAACTAATATGAAAACTAATGTACATAAATTTCTAATTAATGACAAGAACGAAATACTGCAGAGATTCTTGCCATCGGAGTTTGGCATAGATGTGGACCGCACAACTGCTGTGGAGCCAGCAAAGTCGGCTTTTGCAGCCAAGTCCATGATAAGGCGAGCGGTGGAGGCCGAAGGGATCCCCTACACCTTTGTGCCCTCCAACTGCTTTGCAGGATACTATCTAACCACGTTTGCTCAGCCTGGCCAAATGGCTCCTCCTCCTCCCAAGGACAAAGTCGTCATTATGGGCGATGGCAACACCAAGAGTAACCGACCTTCTCCATCAATCCATTGATCTTTATATAGTGTTTTCAGATTCTGATTCCCCAATATACCCCTAAGTTTTTGTTTTTGTTTAGTTGTGTATAACAAGGAAGATGACATTGGAACCTACACCATCAAAACTGTGGATGACCCAAGAACACTGAACAAGACTGTCTACATTAGGCCTCCACAAAATGTTTACACCTTCAACGAACTCATCGCCCTCTGGGAGAAGAAGATTGGCAAGACCCTTGAAAAAACCTATGTTCCTGAGGAAAAAATCCTCAAGGACATCCAAGGTAATTAACCCGAACTACTTATGCTCAATATGAACAAACTTTTGGTCTAATCTTTTGAATTAATGCTCTTAACTTATTGCTTTTGGGTATGTTTGCAGAGTCCCCTGTTCCAATCAATGTGTTTATGTCAGTTAACCACGCAGTGTTGGTGAAGGGCGACACGTACGTTGAGATCGACCCTGCAACCACGCTTGAAGCTTCTGAGCTTTATCCCGACGTCAAGTACACCACTGTCGAGGAGTATCTCAATCTGTTCGTGTAATCGAATCGTATGCATGAATAATGGTTGTTGTATTAGTCATTACGATATTTTATGGTGGTTGATGTTCAAACTAAGAAAATGGTATGTTATTGTGTGGTCTTTTCTTATGATCACTTGGGTTGTTTGTATCTTAAGGCTGTTGGGCCCTTCTCTCATTTATACAAAGAAGAATAAGTGAAATAAATACTAGTGTATTTTGAAGTCTTTAGCTCTCTTTAACTGCAAATCAAATTCTGAATTCCTTGCTTTGGAAGAAAAACTTGTGTGAATCGGAAAAATTTGAGAGAGATTCAAGCAGCTGAATAAAGTTTGAGCAGCAAGATCATACATTAAGCCTCCTATGATTTAAGTATAGAGCTATAAGGTCAGAAAGTTGTGAAAATGCAATTGAAATCCATTGTTGATCCAGAACATGGGCAATTATTTTTCCTAAACACATAGCTAATCGAGATCCTACTCGTATCAACCAAACAGTGCTCTTACAAATTCAAAATCGAAATTGTTGTAGAATGTAGCTATGTATGCAAGTCTAAATATGTCATTATTATGCGCACTAATTCTGTGGATTTCCCCTCCATTAAACTCAATATCAACAAAACAATCATACATTTGTAGAGGTTTTTGAATCACCCTCTTGCTAATTTACTCAGCATTTCTATGTTGTAGAAGCCTTCTACTTACGTAAAGCTTTTCAGAAAAAGCCTCTTTTGATGTCACAGTCTCCTCTGATCTCCCACCTTGCTTCGCCGCATTGTCTTCTGGGGCCGGAGCTGGTGGTAATGCTGGCGGACTTGGTGGTGGCGGCGGCGTTGGTGGTGCCTTTCTGGGCCAATGAAATTCTTGGAACAACTCGATCACTCGCCTTGCCTGTATTTCTGCTCTATCATCAGTCTCTCCTGAGTTTTTATTGCAAAGGCAAACATTAGCTGAAGTTATACATGACCAAATACATAAGGGCAAACTAAAACTGGTTTGAATCTTGATAAGATGAACACTTACCGATTAAAGCCTTGTTGAATTGCGAGCTAGCGGCAGACCATTGGACAAGCGTAGGGGTGATGATGGTGAGGAATGCCCAGAGGAAAAAGATCAGAACATATGCTCTCTTCTTCATAGTGCTTACTGTAATTGTGTTTTGAGAAGAAAAGATGGCCTAGGAAAACTCAGTTGGCCATGTTTTTAAAGAAGCCTCATTATCAAAGAAGAAAAAAATGATCAAGTGATAGCTTGCTGTTCTTGCTTAATATTAAAGAGGACGAGGTAATGATATGAAAATGACTGGTGTTGTTATTTTAGTTGCTGAGTTGTTCTTATTTATAATTATAATACCGTTATGATTATTAATTATATTGGTTAGATTTCAAGATTGAAGCGTGTCATTCTTTTAGTTTATAACTTCATTTGCACGTCATTTTTTATCTACTGGACATGGGTGCGAATCATTTCCCTGGTACATGCCCACCAATTACTAGTACATTTCCAGACCCCAGGCATTCCCACCTTCAACCCATTGATTAGTTTCTTGAGAATGAGTAATATCTAATTAGCAGTCACAAAACATCCATTGGAGCTCAGAAATACTGAATAATGATGATGATTTCTAAAGTCAATGCTCATTTCACTAATACAATAGAGAAGGCACTAGCAAGTTCAAGTGAACCCTGTGGTAGATTTTGTTTATAGAGTTGAAATTACAAGATTTTGAGGGTTTTAAGAGATAGTGGAATTTTCATTCAACGCTCACACTTGTGTCTGGTGCAAATAAAACTGCTATAACTGCATTACTTGGGAACCAATTTACAGTGTGTGAAAAATCATGCTTAAGGCTATATCAGCCTTATTCAAACAAAGAAGGCGCTTGTGAATTCAATGATTCCAAGCGAAACTGTACAAGAAAGATATTCAAGCAAATTGAACTGATCAGATTTAAGTGTTGACATTCAGGGTGAGAAGTTCTACAAATGAAACTGCAAGGTTAGGGATAAGAGATGCATCACAAAGCACATCTAAAGCATTGTGTATGCATTCCACTGAGAGACTAACATAAGAAGGTAATTCTGTCATAGTGTTCTGCTCTTGCTATTCTACTAAAGAGCATCACATCACATCACAAGGCCGCTAATTAGTGGAGGTTCAATCCTTGGACATGCCAGAAGTACTTGCTGCTGACTTCTTTCCGGAGTAAGTCTGTGAAATTTTAACCAGAAAATTGCAAGAATAACATTAAGTCAAAATTAGGAGAGAAAGGAACAGATGGAGGTAATATATAACTGATGGATTGAATAGGAACTGAAAAGGGGTAGAGAATCAAACACCTTTTTCCCAATGCTGAATGGGATGTATCTGTACTTGATCATATGCATGATCTGGCGCTTCATTGTGAGAACAAAGAGTACTACCCAATAGCACAGCAATATGGGCCAGAATACAGGGACATCAAAGATGGAGAAGAAAGTCATAACAAAGGCCACAAGAAATGCCTTTGTGATAGCATACCTGAAAGAAGAAGAAGAGGGAGAAAACACAGTGAGCATGTAGCTTGCAGTTTTACTGTCATTGCAATCAGTATCTGGTGTAATTCATACCAAAACTTGAATTCAGGGAGCCTGCGCATGAATGGTCTAAATTCATCTGACTCTTTCATAGGAAGTGAAGCACCATCCATGGCTTCCAGCTCTGGGTCAATCTTTGGTGACAAAAACCCAATCAACAAATTTAGGATGTAGATCCCGAGGCCATACGAGACAATGTAAAATCCTTGAGCAAAATAAACCCGTAAAACATATATGAATGCAATGGCCAGAGTTCCCAGCCATCTGTAAACAGCATGAGGAGTAGATTTATCCAGGAAGTACTGAAATGCCCTGGCAAAATCACTTCTCCATTTGGCTACAGGTGCCATCACGGAGGCAGAATCGCCCCCAACTCCTTCCATAGTGTAACAACTCCAATTGCCTGCATATAGATGTATAGGAAATATTCACTTTAGTTGAGGTTTATCATATGGCAAAAAGAAAAGAAAGAACAAACCTAAATTACATGACTTCACCTCAGGTAAGGATATAATTTCAGAAGCTGGTAAAATGTCTTTTTAAAATACCTCTAAACATCCGAATCCATAAAACAACCTAGAGTTTCAACACACAAGAAAATAAAGAAGATCCCAATCTTGAAAAATAGTGCAGCTTCTATTTTAATGCATGGTCTTTGCTGACAAGTAGACAAGGCTCAGTGAAGTCATGTTATGATGCTTGCATATACTAGATGAGTACCAGATAAAACAACTAATGTGTTCAACAACTCATATTTAAATGACAATGATGACCATTTAATACCCAATTCAGCTCTCAGGACCATTTCAAGAGTAAGCTGAATCATACATAGGTCCTATACTCCAATCTACAGAAATACTTAGTGGAGGGTTGGGTTGTCAAGTGTTAGTCTGCATATGAAATGTAGCTCTCCTCATTGCAAATTCACTTGACATCCAGCAATGCACTTTTCTTCCACAATTTATTAGAAAAAACCTAGATTGCTCGGTCAAACTGGAAATTGTAACACGCCGAAGAAAATCCTCCTTCACAAAGATGCAGATACCATCAATCACACAAGAGACTATGGAAATTTGTGTATGCCGAGCAAACCAGATTTAAAACCCTAAAAAAACTCCCAATCCAACAAAAGATGCTTTTTTCATCTTTTTTTGAATTGCTACACCAACCAAAATCATCAAGATGGTCATTAATGTTCCAACAAGCAAAAATTCGCTTGAAGAGACACTAATCAGCGCCAACACAGACGCCTTGATGGTCGAGAAAGGGGGCTGAAGTCGGTGTGCAGAAAATGAAATGGTTGAGTAATCGATCAAATGGATAACAATTGGTACAAAACAGATGATCAAAATAAGAAGACGAATTCGGCTGAATCATACAGACAACGAAAACGAACAAAATTAGAGCACCAATAATTGCCAAAGCAACAAGAAATTTTAGGGTTAATAATGGAAAAGAGAGAGAGAACAGAGAGATCACCTGGAAGAAGATGCGAATTGCAGAAGCTGGTCGACGATACAATCGAATTGAACGAGAAGCTGAACGGGAGAAACGACGTCGGGGTAGAAGAGCGATGGGCCTCGTTGACGCTTTCGTTTGTGTTTCTTCGCCTTTTCTCTGCGTACTTTTGCAAGTAACTATGGATTAGCGAACGTAATGTACGTGTTCTTCTTTCTGTTTTCAACGGTGGGAAGCAATATTGATTAGATTAGAAATTATAATTAAGGGCTAAAAAATGTAGGAATTTAATGTTAACTGATCTAAACTTCGGAAATTTCACCTAGGAACCCTATGGTTAAGACAAATTTTGCATGGTACCTAAGTACTTTCAATTTTTCGCGAGGTAACCCTGAGGTTTTTACAAATTTTGTCTCATAACTTTATCGTTAATTTGAGCCAAAAACATTTAATTAAACTCCTCCATTTTGCACTCACGCAAATATTTTCAAACCTTTCGTACATTTTTTCTTTTGAATTCCTTTTTAATTCATGTTGAAAATTTTGCATTAGTGGAAGTGGATTTAACCGCCTATGAATTTGTCCTCACTAAATATTACAAAGTACATATGTATATATATGTATGTGGAAGTACATATATGGTTAAGCTTTAAGAAATCAAAGGAATATGAGAATTTCGCTATATAGAAATACGTACACACTTCATCGATAATGTACATTTAACAATTTCATTACATAAAAAAACCCTAGCCTAGAATTAGCTTGAATAGTACGTACTAATACAAATGCAAGGAACCTAGATTGAATATTACCCTAGAAATATCCTTATATTGTGAAAAATGAAATTAATCTAATAATCTCCAAATTAGGAAACAAAAACTAATTAAATAGGAGCATCAACATCAACATCACAAATTCATGGTATACAAAATATATATAAAATATTTAGTAGGACAAATCTACAGGCTGTTTAATTCATTTCTACTAGTTGAAATCCAACATGAATTTGAAAAGAAAAACATGCAATAGCTTTGGAAATATGTGGGTAAATGTGGCTAGAGACAAAAAAAAAAAAAAAGAGTTTAAGTAACATTTTTTTGCATAAATTAACGATAAGGTTATGAGACAAAATATATAGAAACCACAGGGTTACCTCACGAAAATTTAAAACTATGTGGGTACTATGTGAAATTGCCTTAACCTGAGGGTTACCAAGTGAAATTTCCATATAAACTTTCTATCTAATCTGACTTACTAGTAATTTTATATTTTTTTATCATTTAATGCAATCAATTGCTCGACTATGTATTATATTGTTGTTATTGCCCTTTTACTACATTATGTAATACTAGAAAACATTGCCCCGTCCATCGGAAGAAGAAAGCATGTCAGGAAAATATTAGAAGTTCTTAATAATGTCATGGTATATTATAAATCATCGAAATTCTTAATAATGTCATGATATATTTTTATTTAACGGCGGTGTATTAGTCTTACATGTTAGTTTTTTTTTTGCTTTTTTTGTGTTGTTTATGTCTTTTTTGCTTTAGTGTCCATTTAAATACTCTATCAATCTATTTTATTTTTTGTTGTCCAACTAAACTGCCGGTGGGAAGCTTAATGATCACTCATTCATCTCAAAGGCTGGAATTAAATTAGGGAGACTTCAAGGGTTTTAGATTTCATGTAAAGGTAAGGAGGAAAGTAAATAAGGGAGGGCTAATTGAAAGCATCTTCATGTATTTGACTCCCTTTGGGGACAATTTTAAGAGTAGTATAGATGATGTGTTTCTTGCACTTATATTTGTACTTAACACGACTGTACATTGTTATACCTAATTGTGTATGACTTTTTAATATGTAAAGTGATGTATAATTGGCGAAAATGTATATACGGTAATTATGTATGAAAATACACAATCTTATTATATGAGATTACACGGTCATATTTCGAAACTTGTATTACGAAGATACAAAAAATATTTTACATGCCACGACATGCGGCTTCATAAATAGTGATTGAGAAGTTTCATTCTTATTTATCGATCCAATACATCATATTCACCTCTCCTTGTAAATTAATACAAGCTTCTCAATCTTCTTATCCATATCTACATATGTAAATTTGTATTTTTTGATATTAAATATCTTAAATTGAATTCTTTTAGATTTTATTGTATTATGTTCGATCTTATATGCTATCGTTATTGTTATTAATAGTTTATACTATATATTATCTCAATAAATTTATTTATGATTATATTGTTATAATGGAAAAATTATATGTTATTAATCAATATATACTTCTAAACCTGAAGCAGTTAAGGGCAGTTTCGTCAATAAGAAATTTTTAAATCACTCATCCTATTTTTAATTAAGTGATTTATTATGACAATAATCTATCCATTTATATATTTACTATATTGCAATTAAATACATCATATCTATACGTAATATATAAGTTACCTACTTTCTAAATCGAAAAAAGGAACTACACAAAAAGATAAAAGTGATAGTTAAATTTTAAAACCGTGTAGGAAGTTTTTTTCTTTTTATTATCAAAAACCGTGTAGAAAAGTTATCAAGGAAAAAGATATTTAGCTAGAGTACTATGATATTATGCTATTTTCTTTTAAGGTTTTTATTTTGTAACTGATATGAATTTTACTAATTATTGATTTTACTAAGCTATAGTATTTATTTGATCAAATAACTATAATGATTTTTTTATTTGTAGCATACTATTTCCCTAAACGAATCCACATTAAGATTATTTGTAAAATTAAAGTCCTCTTTTAGTAAACAAAATCCTTTTGATTTTATAATAAGAGTAACTACGTTGATTTACGGGTTCAGTCGATTTCGGTCATCTTGTGTTAGGGTTGAGTCTGAGTTTACCTCATTAAAATCTATGGATCAATCGGTATGGTTATTGCAGTTGTCGTATGGATTCGGACAGACCCAACAAGGTAAGAGCGTCGACTTACTTATATTTAAATAATTTTATCACTATATATTTCATTTTTAAGATTACAGAAATGTAAATATATTAAGAAATATACATGTCATTTGGTTCGGCCAAGTTTAGGTTTGGTCATTTTGGATTTGAGTTGAGTACGAGTTATGGTCAATCGGGTTACGAGTCAAGTCAAGTTGACTCATGATAGATCATTGGGCGGTTGGTGTCAATCCAACGAGTCAAGAAATTTTATATGATAGTTAAAATATTAATATAATAAAATTATGCCATATAATAATTTATTATTAATTTATTATATTATATCATGATAAGACTAGATTATAATATTCAAAATAAATTTTAATTCTATTTTGCAAATATAACAACTGAGGTTAAGTTAGTTGGTTTCGTGTTTCAATCCAATTGAGCACAGATCAATCAATTTTAGTTTTTCCATTGACCTACTAATTTATGGATCGAGTTTCAACTATAAAACTTTCGGTTGATTCGAATTGGTGTATCAAGCTAAGTTGAATTTTGACTACTCTAATTTAATATACATCAGTACATACAATTGTTAAGTTAATTATTACCCTATTAATTTTTTACTATTTAAATTATAATACATATATCGTATATAAATCAAATTATCATTTTTATTTAAAAAGGTCCCGGGCAAGGCCCGGGGATATAACTAGTTTATGCTATATATAATATACTTTATCTTATTAAACTCATTTGTAATTAAATTGCCATTATTAAATAAAAATTGTAATATATTATCAAATGTCATATGTTTCTCTTATTGACAAGTACATAAGATATAGCTTATAATTAATAATAGTTATTATATTATACTATATATAATGTCAATAAATTTATTTATGATTATATTGTTACTATTGAGTATTATATGTTTACTTTATATTATACTATCTTATTAAATTTTTGTTGATTAAATTGTTATCTATACTATATATATAATTTTGTGTACATGAGGGATATTTAATGCGCTCATGTCACATTAATGACTATAAAAAGTAAATAAAAAGATGATTGTTTGAAATCATAAACTATTGTATTAGAAGTGTATAATAATTAGTATTTTGTTTAATATAGAAAAGTAAAAAGTAAATACAAAAAGTGATTATTTGAAAACTATATTTTTTGTCAAAAAAAGTTATCATTTGAAAGAACACATTATTGTATTAGAAATGTATAACAATTAGTATTTCTTTTCTTATAGAAAACTAAAAAGTGAATACAAAAAGTGATCATTTGAAAAATTATATTGATATCGAAAACTGTAAATTTTGTTTTAGAAAAAACTATTGTATTAGAAATGTATAACAATTAGTGTTTTATGTCTCATATAAACTATAAAACTATATTTATAATTTTGTGCTAATAGGGGGTAAAAATGTCATCATGACACATTAATGAGCATAAAGAAGTGAATAAAAAAAATATAATTGTTTTAAAAAACAAACTATTGTATTAGAAATGTATAAGTTAGTATTTTGTTACCTATATAAAACTAAAAAATGAACACAAAAAGTGATCATTTGAAAACTATATTTATGTATACTACATATATAAAGTTGTATATATGAGGAGATAGTAAATGTCTTCATGATACATTAATGTTAATATTAATATTACTTAATAAAGAAAACTATTTTTACATGAGAACATAAAACATAGAAAAATATTGATAATGAGAAAAGTAATCAATATGATGTATTTGGTCACAAATTTTATATACACTTATAATTAAAAACTATTTATATATTTATGTATAACTTAATGGTTAAAAAGCGTCTAAATTATGAACTTATCACACATGAGAATTATTTTTTCACCTTTTAATTATTTTATAGATAATTAAGAATTTTAGCTGGTAAGCTAGGTTGTAATGTAAAGGTAATCAAATATTATTTTTCAAGTTGAATATGATGGATCATTTTTATTTAAATGCTATTATGACACATTTATTTTAACAATAGTATTACATAATAAAGAAAGTGATTTTTGTATAAGAACATAAAGCATAGAAAAATAATGACAATAAATAAGTAATCAATATGATGCATTTAGTCACAAATTTTTATATACACATATTATTAATTTTTTTTTATAAATTTATGTGTAGCTTATGGTCTGTTCGGCACTGTAGTTAATGGAGAGCGGAACGAGCGAGACGCTAGCGAAAGCCAGCCCCCTTAGGTGTACAAGGGTGCAAAATTTTGGTCGTGGTAGGCTAGGTTGTAATGCAAAGGAAATGTTATTTTCACGTTGAATATTATAGATCATTTTCATTTTACGTTGAATAAATATACTATTAATCATTAATTTAAATTATATTTGGTGCATCATTTTAATTATATAAAGATATTCAAATGTTGTTTTTATATTATAGTATTACAAAATTATAGGATTGTACCAATATATGTTGTTCACTTTCAATATTATAGCTCATTTGAATTTACTTTTAATATATTACTTATTACTCCAATTGGCAGATTAAAACACAAATCTACTAAAATATAATTTTAAAACATTAAATAGATACATATATCTATCTATAAATCAATAAATAGGCATATAAACTAGGAAAAAATAAAAATTCATATTCATATGTTTTGTATACAAATTATACGATAAAAGAAAGAGATTGTTGAAAATTCAGTAACCTCTTCAAAATCAAATTGTCCTTCAACTTACTATCTTTTTAATTAATTTAAACATAAAATGCACTTAAATACAAGAGAGGTTGTTTAAACAAAATAATTTAATAAAAATATGTTTAAAAAAATAAATCAATAATACACTAAATTAAATTACATAAAATTCAATATGTTTATATTATGTTTAAGAAAACAAAAAGTTGAAATAAAATTTGTTTATAATATAAATCCGTGCGTATGCACGGGCCTGACTGCTAGTTATCAAATAAAATTATCATTATTAAATGTAATATGTTACTCTTATTAATAACTATGTAAGATATATCTTATACTCCCTCCGTTTCAAAATACATGACCATATACTCACTTTTTCTTGTTTCATAATACTTGACCATTTCACATTTTTTCCCATCTCTTTCCATTTATACCCCTAATAATTATCTCTATTATAATCATTACACCTTTTCATATTTCTCCAAGCAAATAATTAGGTCTACTTTTGATAGGGGTAATATAGGAATACCATTTTTTTCTTAATATATGTGCAATGTTCAAATGGTCATGTATTTTGAAACGGAGGGAGTATATTATTTTATTGAATACATTATGGTTGCATGATGCACCCTAATTAATGATGAAAGATTTTATTTTCTTATTTTATAAGCATCCAAATTTTCAGTATTAGTTTAGACTATATATGACATTGAAGTTAGGGATGCACATTGGGTCGGGGCGGGTCGGGGAATACATTCCCCATCCCCGTACCCGTCTAATATTTTCATACCCGTCCCCGCCCCATACCCGTTTAATCCCCGGCGGGGATCGAGGCGGGGAATACCCGTCGGGTTTAGTACATTTAATGGGGGCCCGTTTATATAATTATACGAGATATGTAATACTTTTTTTATGAATATATAACAATTATTGTAAATTTGTAATGCATTTGTAGATCGTAGTTGGTAGACACATTTATAAAAAATACTAAATTTCCATATTTTTTGAATTAATAATAAAAAGTTGTATAATAATACATACCGGGGATATTTCGGGGCGGGTAATGCTCCCCCCGTCCTCGACCCGAACCCGAACGGGTATTTATAACCTACCCCCGTCCCCGACCCCGATACCCGATATACCGGGGAATCCCCGCCCCGTTAGGGTCGGGTCCCCGCGGGTACCCGACCCCGTAGGTAAAATGTGCATCGCTAATTGAAGTATATCGTATCTATAGGTATTATTTATTTTTATCTTATTGCAATTAATTCTATAATAATTATTTTGATTTTGATTTTTCTTATTAAAAGAAACAATAAACTTATATATACAGGATATGACTTTTTGATATTTATTAATTTATAATCTTATCCTATAAAAATATGATAATAATATCATTCAATTTATTTGAACAATACAAATACAATATATTGTTAGAATATAAAAAACCAACGAAACTGTAGACATAAATAACAACTATATAAAACCACTAAAATAGTACCGAATACTCGAATAGCCATCTGAGTCCTCGGACAACAAGGGGGGTTGATGTCTAGTATTAACTAGTACAATGCCCGTACCATGTACGGGTAATGTAAATATAAACCCGAATTAATCGATTCGAGATCGAATTTTGACACGAATTCGCTTATAACTCGAGAATTTATAATCCAAACACGATAAACCGAAGTCCGAACCTATTGACCTATATATGTACTTTTATTAATACCATGTAAATTTTAAAATAATTCTATTCAATTTTTTACATTTATATTATTATACAATATACTATTGACAAAAAAAATTCTATGTGTAAAATATGTAACATGTGAAAGATTTTCACTATTTCTCAAGATTTAATAATGACAAAAAAGTATACTAATTAGTAAGTAAAAATTGTTAAGATATAAAAAATCACTTAATTTTTTTTATTCATATAAGGATATAGTTTTAAGAAAATCATGTTGGGAAAAAATCAAATAAGGATATAATTTAAAGAAAATCATGTTTGGGAAAAAATCAATTGGGTAAGATATTAAGTAGAAATAAGGAAAGTGGATAAGATATCAAGTAGCTAGATATATGACTTATTTTTAGAAAAATACAATGCAAAAAAATAAAATCATTATTTTATTCGAGGTCGATGATGTGGCGCAAATTTTTACACAGACTTGGGTTCTGCTTTATACTGTAATTATAGTAGATAGTAGATAACTTTATTTGTGGGAAGCAAAATTAATTAGATTGGAAATTATAATTTAGTTTTCTTTTACATTGATTTAGTATTAATAGAATAATAGTTTTATTTGCTGGAACTGGGAAGCAAAATTGATTAGATTATAAATTATACAGTAATTTAGTGTTTTGTTGTATACATCGATTTATTGCTTTTCAATGTACTTACATTCGTTTCGAATGTTACTTTATCCGGCTTTTATTATTTATTCAATGTACTTACTCTATCTGAAATTACCCGATTTGAAATCATCCAAAAACCAAAATATATAAATACATATCATCTAGACCTGTCGATCGGGTCGGGTGGGTTCGGGTTGAGTTCGGGTTCGAGTCAATCGGGTTACAGGTCAAACTGGGTCGGGATATTTCGGATCGGGTCAACCCAACGTGTCAAGAGTATCAATTTGTTTACCAAAATGTAAATAAAATTTTATTTAAATAATAAAATATAATAATAAAATATTATTTTTAAATATTTTAATAATAAAATATAACATAATTTTCTAAAACAAATTTTATATATTGTAATATAATTTAAATTGTAAAAAATCGGGTCCGACCCAATGGGTTCGGGTTTAAATCAAACGGGTTCGGGTTTCAATCAGGTCGGGTAGAAACTGGGTCACGGGTCCAAATTTTTGGATCGGGTCGGGTCGGTTTTGCGGGTCGGGTCAACTTTTGACATGTCTAATAAAATGATTTATATAGAAATAAATATATGTACTTATACTTATATAAATATTTTACTTTTAAAAATAATAATAATGAAAATTCATTATAATTGTATTTTTTATTTAAATGTTAAATTAAGTATTTCGCATTAAACATAATTAAACGAGGACTAAAATCACTATTAAAAATACGGTTAAAATCGAACGTAACTCAATTCGAAATCACAAATACGCGAAGTCTAGTTGAACCGAAAATGGAATAACCCAATTGAAATTGAATTAAAAAATTTACCCGATTAATTGAATACCCAATCCAAAATGGGCTAATCCAATGTTAAAAAGTATCCAAATTGACCCGAATCCAAAACTACTAAACTCAAACCCTGGATTTACCAAGGGATAAAATCCGAAACCCCCGAATTTCATAGTGACATTATTAAATATAATATCAAATTTTCAAATCAGGCACCCTCATCATTGTGATCAACTTTTCTTTAAGCAAATCACTGTACATGTTATCGAAGACCAAGATGTTATCTTAGCTCATATATAATGCAGCTCGTTTAGACCAAGACAATTGCTTATTAGTAGGGGCGGCGAAGGGCTCATAAGCTCACACACGTGGCATCACATCATACATCAAGTGGATCCCACCAGAGATACCGGGAGGCTCCTGCTCGCCACTTTCAGTCCAGACCTGTAATTACCAAATTCACCCCCTATTTATTACTACTAAATTTAATTAAATAAAATAATTAGATTTTTGAATTATAAATAGGGGTGTTGGCGAAGGGCTCATCACAACAATATACATACCTCATCTGAAGCGCCTCAATCCCGAGAGAAAGAGAGAGAGAGAGAGAGAGAGAATGGTGGCTGTGGGTCTGACCGCCGACGGATTCCTAATTGAACCGGCGGCGCCACCTGCTCCTGAAATTTTGGGGCTGCAACCGGCTGCCTTGGTGGATCACGTCGCCTTTGCTGTTCGCTCCCTCCTTGATCGGATCCGAGGCGACCGAGGCGGCTCTATTCCGGTATCCATCCACTCTCTCTTTGTCTTTCCATACTTCGCAATTTTGAATTTCCCTGCATTAGTAGTAGTTCACCATGTAATTACCGATTTCATCATGCTGTTTCCATTGTAAAACGAGCGTGTGTTTGCGTGTGTAATTTGTCGCCATGGAGTTCAGTCACGAATTGACAAGCAAACCACCTCTGATTGGACGAAAGGGGACAGATTCCTGTCCTGATTTTGCTTGTTACTCTTTTTGGGAAGTGGGGTTTTCATTTATGGGTCTTTATTTGGTTGTTTTTTTGCCTTTCCCAAAAAATGATACTCCGTAGTTAAGTTAGTTTGATTGGAAGTGAAGTTGCTGTTCTGATTTGACAATCTCTGGTCTGGATTTTTGTGCTTTATTTGGCTTATAGGTTACGAGAGAGGACCTTGAGCCTATATTGGAGGAGCTGCGAGCACACATGATGTCTTCCCCTGAGGGGTCTTATGAAGTGAAGACCATTCCTGGTGGCAGTGTGGTCAATACGATCCGAGGCCTTGTAGGTTTCGGGGTAACAACCGGGCTAATAGGAGCCTATGGAGACGATGACCTAGGCCACTTCTTCGTGAAAGGGTTGAGCTCAAGCGGTGTCGATTCTTCGAGGCTAAAGCTCAAGCATGGCCCTACAGCACAAGTGAGCTTCATCTCTCTCTATAATGTGTTTCTTTTGTGGGGAAATTGCAGCTTCTGATTTGTTGCTAATTGCTGTTATTGCCAGTGTGTTTGTCTGGTTGATGAGAAGGCGGATCGAACAATGAGGCCCTGTCTCTTGGGTTCTGTTAAAATTCAGGTCCCTTTTATTATTCTGTATTCCTCAATTATTTCTGCCCTTCATCTTAGTGATGTATGAGACAAGCAATTCATATAGAATTCTCATTGTTTTTGTGGCACATACATTTGTTACAGGCAGATGAGATAACCACAGAGGACTTAAAAGGTTCAAAGGTGTGCATTTTATCTCCATATTCCTCCTCTTGTTTAATCATGGTTACAAACTTACAATATAGTCATTTACGGCTTTTGAGAATAGTGTTATCCTTGTTCACATGTCCTTTTCCCTCTTGTCCTTCATTGTTGCAGTGGTTAGTTATGAGATATGCAGTCCTCAATTTGGACATCATTCATGCAGCTATTCGTGCAGCTAAACAAGAGGGTGTTTTGGTGTCCCTTGATTTAGCTAGTTTTGAGGTAATATGCATGAACTTACTCTATTAGCCTTTCAAGGTTCACTTTGACACATAAGCTTGTCAGTACTCCTAAGAATTCTACTTGATCAAGGCATTGTGCAGAAACATTATATATCAAAAGAAACTCGTCATTGTGATTTGATGTTGACAGATGGTTCGGGACTTCAAACCTGCTCTTCTGGAATTACTAGAATCAGGAAACATAGATCTCTGTTTTGCAAATGAAGATGAAGCTACTGAACTCGTAAGGTAATTCTAGTAGGAAGCAGTTCCTTGGCTTTTTATATTCAAACTTTGTATCGAATGCTTTTGCTTATCTTTCTACATTAGGTCATGCCATGTTTGCATTCATTGTACTAACTTTCCTCTTTTAAAAACACAAATTTAGGGGTGAGGAGAATACTGGCCCTGAAGCTGCCCTCGACTTTCTGGGTAAACATTGTCAGTGGGCCGTGGTCACGTTGGGCCCCAATGGGTGCATTGCAAAACATGGAGATCAGGTATGAATGATCTAGATTATCATTTTACAACTGATTTCATGATGACAAACACCAAGCTTATCCTACTAGAAATAGAAATGAAATGATGCGCATGTATGGCTTTTGTATAGATGGTCTTTCCAAGGAAGTTTCCTGTTTTTGGAAGCTATTCTTAAAATCCAATATATTACTACATAGATATGCATGATTCTCCAGTGAGCCAAAAACTGGTTTAGTGAGTTTGAGTTACTGAATTGTAGGTCGCAAAAGTTCCAGCCATAGTAGAGTCCAAAGCAGTTGATGCCACAGGAGCTGGGGATCTCTTTGCGGGTGGGTTTTTGTATGGACTTGTGAAGGGACTTTCATTGGAGGATTGTTGTAAAGTAGGTTCGTGCAGTGGCGGTTCCGTCATACGCTCCCTCGGAGGAGAAATGAGTCCTGGGAATTTGCAGTGGATGTACAAGCAAATGCAGGTTCAGGGGCTTCCTGTGCCTGATCATGCCAATTTTGTATCAATCTGAGAGTAGTTGGATTTATTTTCCAAGTTCTGATTACTTATTTGAGTTGCCTTCTGACCATTTTTTACAAGTGGCGAAGTTGCGTTGTGGGGATGTGAGTCTTAGACTATGTAATCCAAGTTGTATGTCCACTTGCCATGCTGTGTAATCCATTTGCCAATTGTTTGTGTGTTACGATAATGATAACTACAGATCTTTTCTAGACTCGTGAAATAGAAAAAATGGGTGACTTTTTGGAGCAAAACTTGAGCGATTTACTGAAAAATACAAAAAAAAATAGATCCAGACTCCTGAGAAGATGAGGAGATACAGAATGCAAGCGACATAATGACTGTCTTGAATACAAACAAATATCTATCTATATATCATACAACCTATTTCTTCACACAACATAAATGGTTCCTTAACCAAGATACAAAACGTATGATGATGATTCATGAAGGCAGTCATCCTGCATCACTAGGATCATTTCTACATTGCTCAACAGTGGGAAGAAGAAGAGCAAGCCTACTTTTGTACCTTGCAATACGTTGCAACCTCTCTTCTCTTAATCTGCAAATTGACACAATAACTACAGTTATTCGCCCCACGTTTGCTTATTCAGTAACTAATTCCACCTTCATCATGAAAACATTAGTGCAAATGGAATTTAAGCATGTTAGTGTGTTACTAACAAAAAATCCTCCTATAATGGAAAACGACAGAGCAGAGCACTCAGCTGCTACTCACAGAGCATGTCATTAATCATACAAACTCAAACAAATATTAGAAACTAGAAAGGTAGGGAGTTGTGAAGATAAGCTAGCCTTAAATATGTATTGAGAGTCATTACCATCGATGCAGATCATGAAGAACCTACTATGACAACTAAGTTGAACTTAAACTTAGACAGCAATTTATCTGAAGAGTAAAACATCAACTAGTGCAAAAACATACCGTTCACGAACTTTTTTAGCACGTTTAATATGCAACTGCAACAACTCCTCTGATGACAAACTTTCTGCAGCTTTCACGTCCTGAGATGAGATAGATAAAAGATGGATAATTGTTCATACAAATATCTTAAAGGTGCCAAAAACAGCTAAGACTGCTACAAAGCATTCATATGAAAAACATGAGTTATAGAAGCACAGTTTCTACTTTCTACTCATGAAGGTAAAAGGCAAATATATATCCAAATGTAAGAGACAGGTATATCTATACTTTGGTAATGAAACATCAAGGTTATCATAAAGCTTCCCACATTCACTGAGCTTGTGCAGTTATAAGTAAAGGACACATTCAAACGGTAGTAAGTGCAGTGAATAGATGTGATATTCAACAAACTACTTACAATGTCATTTTCTTCTTCCTCTTCAGGTTTCTTTCTTTTTGGTGAAGAGTTGTCCAATGAAGATGCAGGTGCAGGTTTGGGAAGGGACTTCACTACATCAGCATACTGAGGCTGAAATGTTCAAGGGCATAAGACACACAGCACAGAAGTTAAAGAGACCACAGATACAAAGTCAAATCCGAAAGAGCATGATATTAACTCCTAAGACCAACAGTGCGTTATCATAAAATTTACAATACAGGCCATCTAAAGGAGCAAGGTTTCACTAGGAAAATATAAAGGTCAACGACTATCATGAACCCTACACGTTGAGAATCAAACATACAATTTACCACATCCATAAGTATTCATCAAATGTCTCAAATTTTGAATCCAAAAGGGAAATCCTAGATTAAGTGTCACTTTGTAAAATGTCACAAAATCAAATCCAATCTTCATGTATGTAGGAACACAGCATATAATGTTCTTTCTTATGTGTTTTAACCCCCTATGTTCCTTCTTATGTGTTTTAACCCCCTATGGTATATTAATGATAGGATATGAAGCATACGAACCTCATGTTAACAACAATCTAAATATGGAACAATTATTCTTTTCAGTAACACTCATCCATGTACGATTTTTTAAAAATCAGAATGCTACAACCTATGGAATGCTTATTTTGGTTTTTTATCATTAGTCCCTAATCAACATAACAATGATAAAGGAGAAAGCAGAAGATACATTGGTTGACAAATATTTTCTTCTTCAACCAGACAAAAATTCCATCTCTACTATGCAATCTAATATCCAACACACACTATGTGCTTGTTTAAGCAAAATTATTTATAGTATGTTTAGAGCCTTCCTACTTGGTAAATTAAACTTTATCCCTAATGTCAAGTGACATATTGAAAAGAATATCCCAGTGAAGCAAATGACAATTACATCAATTCAGCAACTTCGACTTTGAGCAACTAATAGCTCATAAATACTAGTGGCAAGGTCAATCCATTGATTTATTATTTATTTTCCATTATTTTTCTATGTCAAGAAAATGGCTTGATTCTAGCACCTACGCTGTGTCATAATGTTTAGCTTCTTAAGAAACATTACGTGAATACTGAAGTATCAGCTTTTGCAGAAATAACATTACATGGCATCAGCCATCAGTTACCCACAGAAGAAATTTATAAAAATTTATGATGGATGTATAGTTTCACTAATTCATGAGCTGAACCCTGCAAAGTTTTTTAAAATCCCACCTCAACACAGACGTTTGTTATAAACTATCTCCGTATCCTGTACTAGTTTATAAACTTTAATGTATAGAAAAGCTGGGTTATACAAAATTCCAGACATGCACATTACTGTACTCAAGTATTGATTCACATTCACAATTTACATGAATAGAGCCAATATTGTGCTCGATGTAGAGCTGCTAATATATGCACATACAAAAAGAAAGAAAGTAGTTAAACATCAAGTGTAAAATCACTATCAAATATTACAATTCACATCAGTATTGGTGTATCTGGCCTCATCAAGAATTGTTCTTACCTGAATTTCTTCAGGGTGGCCATTCCTTAGCCATGATCTACAGAGAGCATATATTGAAGCTCCATTTGATATTCTAACCTACAATTCACAATCAGAAACAAATGCATAATTGTAAGAACAGATCTATTCACTCCTTTTAGCTGTGAAGAAAAAGGTGATAATTTAAAGAAAGGAAAGTCACAGCACAAGATCTATTCATACCTTCCGATCTCTAACTACAACGCAAACATCTTCTCTAGTACCATCACTGTAAAAAAGTGAAAGAAAACCAACATCAACACCAGATTAAATGTAAGTCGTACAAGTACAAGCAGCAAAAAGATTACCAACCTAGAAACCTTATGACCGCCGACGCAATCAGGCAAAGAGCATACAGATGTACCAACCTAATTCAAATTCAAATTGAAGTCATTAGTCATACACAAAAGGCCAATTTCATCAAAGCAAGGCAAACGAACCTTGAATTGGTGAGGATGAGCAGAAACCGGGAAGCCCTTGACAAGAGGAGGAGGGGGCGAAGGCGCGAAGCCGAAAGGGCGAGGAGGAGGAGGATACCCCATGGCAGACCTCGGCGGAACGGGATAGGGAGCAGGATTAGGGTTAGGGTTCGAAACGGCGACTGTCTGAATGGGGGGCCTCTGAGCGGAGCTGAAACCACGGCCGGACGAAGGGAGCGGGTACCGAAGAGGAGGAAGAGATTGGATTTGGCTTTGAGGAAGGATATGGGGACGGACGGAGGGAGACAAGCTTTGAGCTTGAGAGGGAGGAAGATTATGGCGTTGTTGTTGTTGTTGTTGGATAAACTGTGGTTTCGCCGAAGATGGTTGTATTGTGGCTGTAATTGGTAGAGTGGTGGAGTTGGTTGTGGTTATGGCGGTGGAGGTGATGGCGCCGACGGCGTCCGATGTCATTGTGGTGGTGGCGGCGGCCGCCGTGGCAGAAGAGATGGACGAAGAATCGCTCGCCATTCTGAACTGTTGTAGATCTTTGTTTTGAATCTCTCAACACTCAAGTTATGTATATTTATAGAGTTTGGTTCTGATAAGAACAACCCTTATAGTGTAAAATGATAAACCGTCTTTACCGTTAGATCTTTCGGATCTGACGGTAGAGATTAAAGGAGGATATAAGGAAAACGGAAAAAACGGTGGCAAACTTGTAAATAAAATGATTTTGACCAAAAAGGTTCATTGTACTCCACTTAGAGGTTCATTGTGTTCCACTTGTAGGTTCACTGTTTTTAAGTTCATGAAGTATAATAATTTGGTTCATTGAATTCGACGTAATGGTTCATGAATTTGAATCACTCGGTTCATATATGAAATGCGTAAATTGTGTAACATAAAAGAATTTGGTTCATTGTGTTCCACTTGTAGGTTCATGTCGTGTAATTATACAGTTCATTTAATGTTAAAGTGCATAGAAGATAACTGAATCCTCAAACACACATATCAAAACATTGTTTGAAGTTTATATTCAACCGTACAAGTAGTAATGAAATAAGAATAATCTTGTGATAAGTGAAGAATGTAGGCATCGTTATCGTGCTCATCGTTATCATTATCATGCGAAAGGTGCGTTCAACTTTTCATGAAGTTCATATCAATCGCGGTTCATAAACGACAGGTGTTTGGTTCATTGGGTTCACCTTGTCGGTTCATGAACTTTAGTCATTCGGTTCATTTAATCCTCAAAACGCGATGGTTCATTATGTTCTACGCGATGGTTCATTATCTTCTACGCGATGGTTCATGAATATGAATCACTTGGTTCATGTATGACAAAACGCGAAAAGTGTGTAAACACTTGGGAAAAAATTGACTACATGGTAGGCTTAAAAGAAGCTGTGCAATTGGTACCGAGAAGGCTACTTAAACAGATTGAGCTAGTAAGTGTGATTTTTCAATCCAATATAAAAACTTGTGTACTTGCATCATTGTCATTCAATGAAAGTCCATCGGTACTAGCATCACCATCCGAATGAGAAATGTTAGGATGGCCGGAACTTGATGAACAACCTACAAAAGAAACGTAAAAGCTATGAGTGAAACAACATGAAAACACACTACAAATGGGCAAATACGGGTATTCTTTTGGTTCACAAAGAGTATCGGTATGGTTCATAAACTTTCAAGTAAAGGTTCATTGGAATCCATTGAACGGTTCATGTAAATTTAAGCACGTTGGTTGAGGCATTTTGTCGAACACATGGTAGGCAATCGGGCAAAACGTACATAATCAGCTTCTAGGGTCAATCGAAAACTTCAAAATCACTTTCTAATGCAATCAAATCATGTAAACACCAATCATACACCCAAACTTATGTCAAATTCACAAGTTCTCAGTTATCTTGCTCAAGGAAAACCTAAAACTAGCAAAGCATAAATTCTCACTTTCAAAAATCATAAATCGTTACCTATATCCATAGAAGCAATTGAACAAGAGCCAAAGGACGAAAATACAGTTGAAAAACAATCGAATTTTGTTGGAGAAGAGAGCCGAAGAGATCAATGAACAATCCGCTAAAACAAACGCTCTGTGCGAGCGTAGAGAAACAAGGGGGAGATCGATGAACAGTAAAGCAGGGCAAAAGGACGAAAATGCCCTTCCTAGTTAAAAGCAAGGGGGAGCTGCGTGTTAAAATCAGTCCGTTGATTTGCCCAGATCTAACGGCCATAAGGTGTTCGCATTTTACACCGTATGAGTTGTTCTCACTTGATCGCGAATCTATATTTATATGAGCCTGATTTGAAATTGGCTAAAATAAAAAAAACCGCCCTTTAAATCTTCAATTTTGCATAAAATCACCCCTCAAATCGTCGTCCGTTAAATTTAAAAGTGTGCAAGAAACCACCCGTTAGACTATAATTTGTAAGAAACTTTTTTAAGTCTTCAATTTTGCATAAAATCACCGCAAAATCACCCCTCAGATCATCATCCGTTAAATTTAAAATTGTGCAAAAAACCCACCCGTTAGACTATAATTTGTAAAAAACTATCTGTTAAATATACAATTTTGCTCAAGATCACTTGTTAAATTGGAAATTACAAAACATTTTAAAAATGAGTAGATAAGTTGAAGGTTGATTGTATCTCTGTATTCTTAATTTTATTATCCTTCGTTGTACGTTGAATGGGTGATAAGACCTGGCAATTCGGGTTGTTCGGGTCAATTTGGATCGGGTTGTTTGGTTCGGGTCAATTCGGGTGAAATAGTTATTTTGGGTCTTGTTCGGTTCGGTTCGGTTCGGATTCGGGTTCGGATGTTGTTCGGGTTCGGTTCTAGTTCGGGTTCGGGTCGTTTCGGATCATAATATTTCGGATTAGTTCGGATCAGATGTTGTTCGGTTTTGGGTCTAGTTCGGTTCGGGTCCTTTTCGGATTGCTTCGAATCAAATCATTTCGGGTCGGGTCAATTTGGATTTGGGTGTTATTTGGATTCAATTGTTTTTTAATTATAAGATCACCCGCAACGGTGAGTTTTTAACGTAGAAGGTTTAGGCACTTTAATGAGTACTTTTAATGTGTCTTGTAATAAAACATACTTACTACTTACTACATATTATTGACAAAAATTTAGATGTAATTTCTAATTAGTTAATTAAAAAAAATAATTACTATTTATATTATATACATACACATACGTACGAGAAGAACAAAATACAACTCTAAAATTAATTACTATATATATTACTATTTAGATGTAATTTCAAGTTTAGTTCGGGTGCAGTTCGGTTCGGGTCAGTTCGGTTCGGGTCAGTTCGGTTCAGTTCGGTTCGGGTGCTGTTCGGTTCGGTTCGGATTCAATTTGGGTCTGGGTCGTGTTCGGATTGTTCATTTTTCGTTGTTCGGGTCCAATTTCGGGTTCGGTTCGGGTCGGTTCGGTTCGGGTCACTTTCTGCCGGATCTTCACCATAAATATTGATTTAAAGGGTGGTTTTATATAAAAATGAGTATTTTAAAGGATGATTTACTGCATTTACTCTCTGAAATTTTAGCGTCACATCCCGCGTCTTATTTGAAATTGCACTTTGAGACCGCGGGAAATGAGAGAATGTTATTGCTATCTTGTCAAAAGTAGTTCGTAGTTCGCCTAGAAAAATTGTTATTATTATTTCAGGGAAATGATTTCCTGCAAAGTACTTCATCCCATTTGAGTACACCATAACCCAACAGACCAGTAATAGGACGCCATTCAGAAAATTAGGGGCACTTATTGCTTCGAAGGTATGCGAAAGATACCAAAGTCATACAGCAACCTTACGCTCAAGACCAATACTGACTTGCTTAAGCATCCAGCTGCAACATAGAGGATACAATGAACTCATCCTAAAATGTCAGAAGGCCAATTACAGAACAAGTAAGCACAATCCAAGTAAATGCAGCTGTTATTTCGACGGATGAAGGAAACACTAATTTAAAGGCCAAACAAGTGGAGCATTATAGCATTCTGAGCATGCATGCGGTTCTCGGCTTGGGGGAACACAATTGAGTTTGGTGCTTCGATTACACCATCGGTCACTTCAACGCCTCTTTCAGCAGGTAAACAGTGCATGAAGTAGGCTTTGGGGCCAGCTAACTTCATGAGCTCCTCATTCACCTGCAAATAAAAGCATATACAGTACATGTTACAAAACTGATGGCACGAGGACTTGTTTGGTCCACCAAATTATAGAGTTTCTTGATAAATCTGGTTTTATGAGCAAAACAGGGAAGTTTCACAAATCTGTTTATTCGGGGCTATCATTAATAGTCTAGTGAATAGCATAAGGACATATTTGGCCCACCTAATTCAATGAGTCTTTAGTTAAAAAAAGGGTGTTATGAGACAATGGATACCATGTCCAATACCTTGTATAGCTAATAATTTGACTAATATGCGGTGTCAATCAATCCCTAGGCCTGCTAGGAAATTCAAGTAGAGCTTATGAAATTTGTGTATCTACCTGAAATCCTTGGAAAACTTTACGACGATGTTCTGCCTCTTCCTTCTGACCCATGCTAGCCCAAACATCTGAGTACACAACATCAGCGCCTTTCACAGCTTCCTTGGGGTCATGTGTTATCTCAATCTTACTGATTCCAGCCTGTCGGGCCCTTTCTACTGTCTTTTGATCGGGTTCAAAACCCTTTGGACACACACAAACAAAGTGGAAGGGGATAACAGCCGCTAGCAACAGCCAAGAATGCACAATGTTGTTTCCATCTCCCACGTAAACCACCTGGGAAAATCCATGTGTGATGTGTTAGTCAAGTGAAGAACACAAATGGTTCATGATTGATGGTATTGGGAATACCATTACCCACCCAAATGTGGAACATACCATATAGAACATCAACCAAATATCATTTTAAATGATCCAAGTGAAACGGGAAGATGATCCTTGGGTCCAGCTATATCCCCAAAAGAGTAGAAAGAAGGTATAAAACTATGCCCCGGAACATATGTTCTGAGTTTGATCCCAATATTATAATGCTCACCTTGGTTCCCTCCACTCGACCAATGTGTTCAATCATGGTAAGTGCATCTGCCATTATTTGGACAGGATGGTTGTAATCCGTCAGTCCATTAACAACGGGAACACTAGAATATTTAGCCAGATCAAGGATATCCTGTATTGAAAAAACAATGTCACCAAAATTCGAATGGATCATGACATGTAAAGTAAAAGTGCTTCATCTACAAGGATAAGTTATATAGCAAAGATCAGTCATCTTTATCATAGGCAAATGGTAGCTCCTCAGTTACAACCATCAAGGTATGTTTATGTAGCCATCCAACAGGATAAAGAAAACAAGTTTTGCACGAGCTATATAGATCACATAAAATACTGTCCCTGGTCAGTTTTACTTCTCACATCATGGACAAGAAATTAGCTGTGGAGGAAACATAAGACCCCAAAGCAATCTTACCTTCTGAAATTGCAGACAAGAACCATCATACCTGATGTGCGAAAACACGAGCCATAATCATATCATTGTATCGACATAGCACACGAGCAACATCTCGAGTCTCCTCTCGCTTGCCCATTTGAATGTCATCTGGACCTAGGTATATCGCATGACCTCCTAGCAAGGAAAAACCTGTCTCGAAGGAAACACGAGTTCTCATGGAAGGCTTGGCAAATATCATTGCCATGGTCTTCCCTTTCAGTGGGAGATACGTCCTGTCTCCTGATTTTAGAAGTGCTTTCACCTCTAAGGCACGATCTAGAATCTTCAAGATTGTGGCTTTGTCATAATCAGTAATATGCAAAAAATCCTTCTTCCCTGGTTGCACTGTAGAAAATGGCAACAAGATAGATAAATGAATCAGAAAGATACCCAGATAGAAGCAACATACAATTCTACTTACACAAGCCACTCTTCAGTGTTCAAAAGATCAAATGTCCGTGGCAAAATTTCAGCAACCAGATTACTATTTCATGAAAAAAACATCATGAAATTACAATATCAAGGCAAACATGCAAGAACTACAATGTCATCCAATCTGTCTAAAAGCTCATCCCAAAAAAAGCCGTGTATCTTTATATCCACAAAAATAAGGATTTATACTGTGTATAAAATAGGCAAAAAAAGAATAATGGATAGAATGATAAGCTCAATTAAAGCACATGGAAATCAGACTAGTTTGATCTAATGGAGAAAACACCAGCAAGGCATCATTAGCATCTATACTGGAAATCGACTTAAAATCAATTGAATCTAAAGTAAAAACACGCAATCGTAGTACGAAGCTTCCAGACCACAGCAATCAACCCAATTACTTTGCTAAAAAAAATGGGAATGTGAGCAGTAGAGGCGAGATTTCAGTCTCTCTAGCAGTGAAAACCCTAACTCGGGCCACATAACAAAAATGCTAAAGCCAAAGGAGACTCAAATAATCAATCAAAGACGGAAAAGAAACAAGAGAGCAACGGAACCTTTCTCGCGGGCGGAAGGTGCAGAAGAAGTAGCGGAAACGGCTTGGCAAGACACTCGCCGGCGATCGGCGGACAACGGAGTTACAAATTTTCCAGACAATCGAACAATCGGCTTCCGGAGACGTTCGCCTGTGAACGAGCTGGTTCTGGAGGAGAGAGAAGAAGTCTCCGGCCGTAGCGAGCAGTGAGAAGAGAGAGCCGCCATTTTTGCACAAAGCAGAAAGAAAGCAAAACAACCGAGGCGGGGTGCGAGAGAAGAAGAGAGAAAGTGGAAAATTGCTGTTGTTTGATTAAAAACAAACCCGCTATAGTGGTGGGTCCCACTTCTCATCTCGGCCATAACTACCCCTCGAGTTGCACGTAATTACAATCCGAACCAAGGGCATTTATCAAATGGGCTGATTTAATTGGGCCGAAAAGCCCATGCAGAACAAGATAATTTATCCCACTCTCTCTTCCTTCCAGATCATTCTCTGCTCTCTCTCTCCATCGTCCACACACAGCCGAGCCTTTCAATGGCGCTCACGCTATCCAATCCCTTCCTTCAGATAAGAATCCCGAACGCACCATCTCCATGGCGCGCGGAAAAGCTTCAATCGTCGATCTCTTTTTCAACTAAGCAGAGGCGGATTCAAATCAGTTGCAGGAAGAAGGATTTACACCCCGAGTTCTACGACAGCGCGAAGGTGTATTGCAATGGAGAGCTGGTGATGACGACCGGAGGAACGAAGGATGAGTACGCCGTCGACGTTTGGTCCGGGAATCACCCGTTCTACCGCGGAGACCGCTCGGCGTCGCTCCCTGACGACGACCAGGTCGAGAAATTCAAGAAGAAGTACGGAGATCTGGCTCAGCTCATGAAGATTCCTAATCTCAAAGGAGAGATTGTGCTGCCTCCCAAGCCTAAGTCTGCTAAAGGGAAGAAGAAGTGATTTTTCCGGATTTTCCGTAATTTTCAATTTGTGAATTTTGCTTGTTTATTCTTCTATCCTTTTGCTCGGTTTGATGCTTTGTACACGAGGAAATGGACTTGCTCTGAGTCTGACTGTTATGTGATATGGAATGGAATGTGCATTTTGTGTTTGATTAAAATGTCTAAGAGATTGATTGATGAAATGCACCATATTTTGCTCTTAGGTTTCGAATGTTTATTCTGTAGCAATAGAGATTATAAGTTGGTTTTGGAAACATTTCCGGATCATTCTAGAAGTAAATTTCAGTTGCAAGGATAGATAACTTGCCATGGATTGAAGAGGTGGAAGTTAATATGATAGATGAGGGCATCCAAAAGATTAGGCTGGTCGCTCAATGATGTGAAAAGGATGATCTTGGTTTGATCAAAATGAATGTGAAGTCGGAGGACCAAATGTAGAAATTTGCCAATGCAGATTCTCTCTTAGTATGCTGATTATAGAATCAGTGTGAACTGTGAAGGCAGAGGATTAGCTGTAGAATTTGTCAGCTGGCATTGTTCTCATATAAATTCCCTTGGTAGGATGATCAGTATCCAGTAACAGTACTTACAATGACATTGCTTCAATGCTGTGCTCCATGGCTTGCAAATTGTGATGTACTTTGATGCTTTATGTTTGATGGAGTTTGAAAACTTAAAGCTGGTAATCTTTACTTTGATCACCATGTCATAGAGTTATAGCCTTCTAGGAATAATGACATAGCTTAAAATGTTGCCTTTGATTTATGAGAGAGATTTACACTTCCCTTTCCCCTCCCCAACCTTTGCTGTCTTCAGAGATCATGAATAAAACAGTTCTGAGAGAAATAAGTACGGAGGTTGTTTGGTGAATGGTGATTGATTCAATTTGATTAATTTGATTGTATTCTAACTTCCAAGTACCAAAAATAAGTTTCTGGGCTTCTGATGAGCTCTTCGTTATGCATAGTTGGGCCTTTAGGCCCATTTTCTTCCACTCAAATTTTGTGCGTGTTATTGTTATGCGATTGATACGATTGATCTTCTACTTCACCCTTTTTCTTCAGCACTATTTTTTCCATGTAAATGAAAGTAGAACCAAACAAGTTAGTGACTGTAATTGGCTGTATGAGATCGACATCATCTAATGTCTAAGCCCACGAAAGCTTGAAGATTTCCCTCACTTATAAAAAAACGACCTTATCCCCTTATGGGCGGATCACATCATCACCATCATCATATGCATATTGTTTTTCACCTCTAGCTAATTGTGTTGATTATTCAAGTTCATTTAGCAATTTAGCAACTCAATCATAAAACAACACATAAGCGCTTGATGCCTCCTCTCTTTTTGTAAGCATGCTCTTTTAGTCTACTTGTACAAAAGTACTAATATTTTGATTTTAAATCTTCATAATCTATTCTATAAGCGTTTTTAAGTGTAAAATTTATTCTATAGATTTGCCATGGTTGGTCTAATGATCCACCATGGATTTGAATATTAGTATGGCAAATAGTACACATTTTGTGCATCTATATATTCTTTAATGGCTTTTAATTTAGTGAGTAAACCAAACCCTATTTTGATAAACTTGTTTAATCATGTGGGCAACGATTTTTTAATGGTAGCCGCAAGCCTAGATATACCGAAATATCTGTTTAGACAAGATATTTGGTTAATTAAACGAATAATAATGAGCTTAAAACGTAATAATATCCAATAACACGAGGGAACAAAAATACGTAGTAGTTAACATCATGACACCATATTAGAAGACTTATCTCCTCTTATTCGACCCTTATTGTATCTGCCCAGTAATATTTTTCTCTAATTTTTCCTCTTCCCCTACTTGTAATTAAAAAATAGTGCTATGTACGTGTGAGATTTTGTCAATTAATATTATTATTGTTTGAAGATATTTAGGTGATTATGTTGATTTGATCTTATCTCATTATATAACCCTCTACAAATATCCATTAGTGAAAGAGTTGTCTGTATGGTTGGAACAAAAGAAAGTTGCAACACATCTGGCCACCTTATATATAAACCATTGTCTTGAGTCAAATGCACGATGGCTTTATGTGCTTGGTTTGCTTGTGTTGGATAGGTTTCTAAGCTACTTGTAAAGTTGGCTTGTTGTCAGTGTGCATCTTAATTTAATTAACATTAATGCTAAATTCACATTCACTCTTTAACTCTTTGAGAAGTTGCACTAACTAGGTTTGCCCTTGTATCAGCTTGAGCCATCGCACGATATTCAGCTTTTCGATCGCCTTTTTATTTTAAGATTTCCGACAAACATAAGGAAGTATTGAGCATCAACAACTAACCCGTTATTGAATGTCTTTGAACACTCTACTACTGAATGATGAATTATTCGCGTATTATTCGCGTTTTATACGACTGTTGAGATCAAATTTGCTGAATGCTTGCTCACATGACATGATGCCCAATAGAAATGCGACTAAGCAATTACAATCAATTGGTCGCAACCAATTAACTATATGTAAAGCCACCTCTCACCTCTATTTGGCAAATTTACAAGTAGATAAGAAGCTAGTCTCTTGGGAAAAAGTCACCTCTAGGCCAATAATTAACACATTATATCCTAATTTATGTAGCGTTAGCTAGCTTTCACTTTTAAGTTCAATGATAGAACAATCAATTAAACATCAAGTATTTACCCAACCTTTACAAACTCATGATAATTCCATTATCCCGTACATCTATCCCAATGTTCCAACCTATGATCACGATTTCAATATAAAAACAATAACCCTAGACAGCATTTCTGCAATCCATGGCTTAGCTTGTATCTCACTTAAGCTCATTTTATAATTTTAAATCCTTGTGGAATAATTTAAACAGGGCAAGTACATGCACCAGGAGAAAAACAACAGGCACAGCCTTCCTTAAATTCAGGGCTTGCTACAAGCTTTTGCCCAATTTAAAATACTCCCTCTGTCCCAAAAAGAATGTCCATAAAGCATTTGTGCACAATATTTAAGACACATCACATCACTAATTAATGCCAAAGTTCACCAACTACAAATTACAGCTGTTTTCAGTAAAGGAAAGGGAGGGATCCATGCCCAAATATTACAGCCAATAGGAGACAAGGAAGGTTTTTTTACAACCAATTAAAGCAAAGAGATTTTGTTTACAGGATTGCTGACATGGACTTGTCTTCCATAAACACAAAACAACAATAAATACATAACCTTGTTTACAGACAACCTCAACTACAACCCACACGAGTGCATTGAATTGAAAAACACAAAACAATCTCTGCATCATTGCTGGAAGTTGATGGCTTCAGCATTTACTCAAAATGAAGACCCACCACCTGATGGTTCAGCCCCACCTCACCAACCTTTTCTCTTTGATTTAAATGAGCCAGCTATGGAGACAGAAGAGGTGGCAGGGCATCACACAGCAGGGGAAGAGAATCTGACGCCAACCAGTTTGCATCACCAGGTGCATTCATCAACAGGTCAGTTGTATAGGAGACATCAGCGATGAGAGAAGGTTTCATATTCTGTTGAGGCTTCTGCAGGTGCATTCATCAACAGGTCAGTTGTATAGGAGACACATGCAAGTAGTTGCAGATGAGTTTGGTATTTCAGCAAGGACAGCAGCCGGGATATGGAACATAGCAAAGGAGCAGATAGAAAACCATCACAGGCCAAATGTCAGCAACAAGTATCACAAGAGTGGGAGAAAGAGACAAGATGTAGATCAGGCAGCAATCACAGCAATAAAGATGGGAGACAGAACTTGCATCAGAGATTTAGCTAGCAAGTTGGGAATGGCAAAAAGTACATGTCACAGACTCATCAAGAGGGGAGCAATCAGGCCTCATACCAATGCACTCAAGCCAGGCCTAAAAGAAGCAAATAAGACAACCAGACTACAATGGATTCTCAGTTTGCTAGAAGGAGGCACACCAGAGACAAAGAAAGGTTACTATGCAATGTATGACTTTGTCCATATTGATGAGAAATGGTTTCAACTCAGCAGAAAATCACAGAGATGTTATCTAGCAATGAATGAGAAGGGCCAGTACAGAGCAGCAAGTTCAAGCAAGTTTATACCCAAGGTAATGTTCACAGCGGCTGTGGCAAGACCAAGATACAATTCACAAGGAGACTGCACATTTGATGGAAAGCTAGGGATTTTTCCATTCACTTATCAAGAAGCAGCAAAGAGAAATAGCAAGAATAGAGCAAAGGGCACAATGGTTACAAAACTGGTGGAATCAGTGAACCAAAAAGTCACAAGACAAATGCTCATCACTCAGATTGTGCCAGCAATCATGGCCAAGTGGCCTAGGGAGACAGGAGGGCATCAAGTTATTTTCATTCAACAGGATAATGCAAAGGCACACATATCACAAGAAGATGCTGAGTGGCAACAATTTTATCAACAAGATGGTTTCACATTCATCCTAACTCAGCAACCACCAAACAGTCCTGATCTAAACATCTTAGATTTGGGATTTTTCAGAAGCATTCAATCACTCATGCACAAGAAGATGCCAAACAATGTTGATGAGATGATGGATGCAGTTAAACAAGCATTCTATGAATTAGATCCAAAGACACTGAGTCATGTGTGGATGTCTTTGCAATATGTTATGAATGAGGTCCTAAAGAGCAAAGGCTCAAATGACTATGATTTGCCACATGTAAACAAGAGGAGACAAGAGAGGCTAGGCATCCTACCAATACAAGTCCAGGCACCAATGTGGGCAGTACAACAGGCATGGGAAATAGTTCATGGACAACAAACACACAATGCAAGTCAACACACTATGCAACCAGAAATGCAGGCTGAAGACACCCAACACAGTAATGGAGACAACCAGACTCAAGAGGAAGCATATGAGGACATGCATGAGCTTTAGTGGAAGGTAGAAGACAAGAACAACTGTTTTTTGTAATCAGAAAAGTGTAAGTTGATGCACAAGAAGTACTTTTGTAATCACAAAAATGTAAGTTGTGGGAAGAAATACTTTTGTGATCAGAAAAGTGTAAGTTGTGGGAAGAAATACTTTTGTATCCAGAAAAGTGTAAATTGTAATGATGGTAATGAAATGAAACTGACTTTTGCCTAGGAAAAACACAATATAAGTTTATCATGAAACAGGTGGAGACATAGGCAATATAATCTCAAATGTCAAGAAGGTAATGAAATCAAACTGAAAAAAGGATATCATAAACTGTAAAGGAGACAAAGATGGAGTAATGAAAAGAAAGTGATTACAAAAGCAAAAACAGATTGCAAGGCTAGCAAAAACAAGTGGAAAAAAAAAGAAAAATAATCTCAAATGTCTCCAATCCATCATTGATGCAACCCACCCACATTAACTTCAGCTCCACTGGCTTGCCAAAGCCTGTAAACAGACTGGCTTCCTAGTTGAAGCTGAAATTAGTGGGAATGTAGAGGCATTGCATCTCAGAACATTGACTCATCATTGATAAAAAGAAAAAAAAAAGAAAAATAATCTCAGATGTCTCCAATCCATCATTGATGCAACCCACCCACATCAAACTTCAGCTTCACTGGCTTGCCAAAGTCTGTAAACAGACTGGCTTCCTAGTTGAAGCTGAAATGAGTGGGAATGTAGAGGCATTGCATCTCAGACTATTGACTCATCATTGATAAAAAAAGTAAAAAAAAAAAAACTCAGATGCAAACATGAAAGGGATGCAAAACAATCAAACATGACACAAGCAATTTCATGAAGGCAGGAGACAACAACACAAGAAGCATGCTCACAGAAAGACTTGGTACAAAATGTAAGTGTACAGAACATGAAAAAAAATTACAACGTGTGAGAATTTCATGAGAAGAATCAATGTGCAATCTCAACAAACATTGTAATCAAATACAGTAGCATGATATTGCATCTCAGACAAGCATGTAACAATGATAACACAAGAAGCATGATACAAAACCAAACAAGCATGCTCACACAAAGAGTTGGTACAAAATATTAGTGCATAGAACATGAAAACAAAAACATCATGTGAACATGAATGAAAACAATCAATGTACACATGATTGTACACAATGTAATCAAATAAATAGCATGATATTGCATCTCAGACAAGCATGTAACAATGATAACATAGGAGACATGAACTTATTCATTTCAGCAATGTATGTAGATATAGGAGACATGAACTCAACAAACAATGGAGAGCAAAATCCATCAAACAAGGCAGGAGACAACAAGGGCCAACAATGAATCCATATCAAAACTGAGAACAACATGCTTGTTTGAGCTTATTCAATCCAACATTTTATGCAGATATAGGGTACATGTACTCAACACATCATGACCAATAACATGGATCACATCACAACATTCCATATAAGATCCGACAGTGGGATTCCAATCATAAGATGGTACCCGGTCTATCAAGAATCTACACACAACATAACACAGCAGAGACGCATCCTCATCAACCAAATCAGAAGGGGCACAACAAGCACGACACCCAACAAAACAACTTCTCATCTCAACAGAATTGAATCTCAACACATAAAGGAGACAGTGAGGAGCAATTTCAATGAAGAGGGAGAAATCATGCTCAAAGGTAACATGCAATACAGGGAGAGATCATGCTCAGTTTCACGAATCAAGTTAGGGATGGGGGAAATCATGAACATGCAGCCACAAGCAAGCAAGCCTCATCACAACAACATGCAAGCAAACATGCACAACTTCTCATCTCAACAGAATTGAATCTCAATACATAAAGGAGACAATGAGAAGGAATTTCAAGGGAGAGACGACATAGCTACCCAGAAGTGCCGGAGTCCACGGAATCGGGCACAACTTCGCCATCATCAGAGTTAGGGGGGTCTCTAGCACGGGATTCCACAGTCGGCTCCTCCTCCTTCCTAGCCACCGCCTTCGCCTCGTTGTAATTATAGTTCCGGATGGAATCATTGGAGCGGCCCTCGCAGCTGAAGGAGTGAAAACCCTTGCAAGCGGAGCCCCAGTCGCATTTATCGAAGTACACGGGGCAACCATGGTCAGAGAATGAATCAAAAGAGGGATAGGGGCCATCGAAAGCATCCGCGAAGGGATCGGAGCATTCAGGCTCTGCCGGACGCCCCTTCTCACTCATCGTTCAATAGGAGACAAAGAGGGATCCACAAATGGAGAGACACAGAGAAGGAGGGACGAAGGGAGCAAGAATGGAGACCAAACAAGCAAGGAGACAAAGAGGGATGGAAGCATGAAGCTTCTGCAAGCCACAAATGGAGTCGAAGCAAGGCAGAAATGGAGGGTTTTCAAAGGAGCAAGGGAGAGACGACAAGGATTGATAAACGGCGCAAATGAGGAGTAATGCCATCAGATTAGGGTTTGGGTGGTTATATACCACCATCCATGGCCGAGCACCACAATTGGATCAGTCCAATTCATCATCCAAAGCCACACACAAAAGGCCCACGTTTACAGAGCAATTGAGCTGGAGAAGAATTAGGCCCGATCTGCAAATTTTTTTTTTGGGCCTTCATTCATCTTGTTTTAAAGAGGATTAAAAGCTGATTAAGAAATTAATGAAAAAAATTTTAACTAAAAATGATTTTTGGGTATAATCTTATGGATATGTGAAGTGATTAATAGGTATAGTGTGATTATGAGAGAGATGAAAAGGAATAAAGAGTTGGTAGGTGTATGTAAATTGAATAATTGTATGAGGGTAAATGTGTAAAAAGGATGTGATATAAAAGGAAAGAAATGAAAGATGGACGAACTTTGTGGGACGACCGAAATGGAAATATGGACGATCTTTTTGGGACGGAGGGAGTATACAACAAATTCATCAAGCTAGTCACTGAAACCAGAATTAAGAATTTACATATAGTACTAGCATTGAACTCTTTAAAAAAAAACCAGCAAAAGCTTCACTTGATCTAACCGATCAGCAGGTGAAATTTAAAACGTAAAGGTGAAGTTAAAACCCATGAATCTGACAACAGTAACTGGGTTTAAATTTTTTTTTTTTTAAAAAAAAAAGGGAAGTTGTTGTACGGTCGCGTGTTTGACGGGGTCACCGCTCTGAAACGAACCTGGTAAGTGGGCCCGACACAATGAGTATGCTTGGGAAACTGCGAGACTGGGCCCGCTTTTTGTCTTGTCCACTCGTCCTCCTAAAACGCTGCGTTTTGGTTCTATGAAATTGGTCAAATTTGTACTCAGCTCTTCCATGTGCACGAAATATAATCTGTTATGAGACTCAACTAATTAGAAGACCCAGCTCGGCTCATCTGAATCCGACTGTGGTCACCGACCTGATTCGGGAAAAAATCTACAGTAAATGTTTATTACAGCGGTTAGAGAATGCAGTAAATATTTGGAGTATCGATTTAGTACTATTACCTAACATTCTAACAACGTTGAATGAGTCCAAGTTTTTCAGGTCTTAAATTTCAACGTCTGTTGTGTGACTCGTATAGTACCGTATCTAAATAAAGGACCCGTACGATTCCACCACGAGTGTTCACGTACGTTTTCTGTTTAAAGTTAAACTTTATCTTTCTTATCGTAATCATATTCCTTCCACCACCGTATCCTTATTCTCCGCCCACTTTATGAACAATAAAATTTGCGGTTCTGATTCGGTCTGTGTAATAATTATATGACTGCATCCTTAATGCGTGACCATTATCTCAAACTAATAGATTCCATTTGAATCACATGACTTTTCATACCACATCCTTCATTTCTTTCCGGCATTCCCGCTTCAGAAAGGGCGAAACATCATATTCGAATCAGATACCACCTAAACCTCCCTAATTATTAAAACACCAAATTTACAATCTTACACTCGTCTCTATGTATATCAACAGTGATATGTCATTCACCTAAACCATTAGGAACCGCTTTCGGTCCGAGGACGATTATGGTTATGGTTCCCCTTCCCTCGAAATCGGGGAACCGGCAGTTCCATCCGCATCCGAACCATCGGTTCTAAACCGGTCCAAACTGTCGTTTTCTCTTCTTTTGTATAAATAATATACATAAATTATACTAAACTTAAAAAAATACATACACTCTAAATGTTTATGTATAATAACCGAAACACAATTTATACGTTAAAAGAGGTGAAATATGCCTGAATTTAACAAATTTTATTTTTTAAAAAATAAAACAAAAGACAATTTCTTAATTTTTGGCCGGTTTTGAAACTAGGTGGAACCGGCCCGAAATCTGAATCGAGAAACCGACCAAGAATCGGTTTCGATTTTGGTTCCATGATAATGCAACCGGAAATTGGCAGTTCCGATACCAGAACTGACGGTTCCAGAACCGGACTCAGGCCAAGGATTTTGGTCACTAGAGGTGGAACTACCTTGTGCCTAGCGGGGGTTGTAACCCCACTCAATTTTTGAGTTAAATGATCGAATTGATTTTTTTATATATAGTGTTACACATCTATGTTAGGAACTATTCATCTAGGTCAGACGATCAAAATCGAAAGGCTAGTTTTGGATTTTTAGGTGTTATTCCTCGACTTTAAAACAAATCGTATTTGAAATGTGGCTAAAGAAGTAAAGATAGTAAGTTTGTGACCGATAAAAGTGTTAAATTGTTTTCGCGTATAACCTACCTCGATCCCACTTCTCAAGTTATCCCGAACTTAACAATCTCATATGTTTGAATCCTCTAGGTCTTTAGCTTCTAGAAAGAAAAAAAGGTCAGACAATCAAACAGATACACATCACTTAATGTGATTGAAAAATAGTAATAAGCGATTTATAAATCAAATAGCGGTAGGTCCGGCTGATCATCTCAAAATATGTTCGAAATTAGGTAATATTTTTCTGCCATATAAGACTCATAATTTTTTTCGGTTGACCATGTATAACACTATTGTGTGTGTATATGGTAACGCATATCTAGATATGTATTTACATATAAAATTTTGAGTTCTTTAATTTTCTAGGCCTTGAGATTACCAAATAAATAACCTTAGGATGTGAAAATAAATTTAAGTACCAAAAAAAAGAGTACAACAAAAAAAGAGTATATGAAGACAAGTCAGATGAGTGAATGAACTAACGACGCTAGTGAAGTTGGGCTGATGTGGAGAAGTGCAATGCTTTCCGCCCATGACCGTGTCCTTTGGGATTATTATTATTATTATTATTATTATTATGTAAACTCATTCTCTTTCACTTGACTCCTCTTTGTTTCTTTATTGATGGAGACTTGACCCCTCTTAGCTTTCGATTAACAAACACTTATGTTCACACTGCATTGCAATTTCAATCCCTTACAACTTTGACTATCTTGAAATATTGATTCTCATCTCTTACCACTTTCTAACAATAAAGTATTAGATTTTAGCTTGATGATATATCAATATACTAGCAATTTTCGTTTCGAAGAACTCTATGATAATCCAAATTATATATTTATGATATGTCTTTTATTTCTTATCACTTTCCATAGTTGTAATATTAGCTTTAAATTAGATATTTGACGTGATTGTTTCTTTAGTTTGTGTTTTAAAAAAAATTATAAAATTAGAATTGAATCAGATACCAACTAAACCTGTTTTTTTTTTTTTTTCAGGAAAAAAATCTTACTACATTCTAAAGATAAAATGTTAGATTCGAATGAGATAGTTGTTATTATTGTACGGCCAACCTTTGATCACTTTCTAAAGACTAAAAAATCTAATATCCAACATAGACAAGTAGACAACATTAACTAATTGTTTTCTAAAAACGTACCCCTAAAAAAAGGTTTGCTTTGGTCTATGGTGAAAATATGTTTTGGGTGAATATTTATTTTATATACCATGAAGAATGTGAAAGATTGAGGGATACTATTCATTTCAAAAAATCTAAAATGTAATTTTTGGAATAAAAACACATTTTTAGCCAAGTTTCTATCAATTTCTTACGATTTTATATCTTTAACCTCTTACTCCTTTCTAGAGATGAAGTATTAGACAAGTTTTCATCATAACTACATCCTTGCTCTGGTTATCATACAAAGATGAAATGTTAGATCCTTAATCTCCACGTACACATCATATTCTTTCCACGTACACATCCTTAATCTCCGACTGTTTTTTGAAAAATAAAATCTGCGATTCTGATTCGGTCCATGTAATAATTGTATGACTGCATCCTTAATGTGTGACCAATGTCTCAAACTGAAAGATTCGATTCCGATCACATGACTTTTCATGCGACATCCTTCATTTCTTTCCAGCGTTCCCGCTTCAGAAAGGGCGAAACACCTGATTCGAATTAGATACCACCTAAACCTCCTTAATTAGTAAAACAGCAAATTCAATCAAGTTTTTACCATGACTACATTCTTAGGCTCGAATTACTATACAATGATGAAATGCTAGATTCCAATCATATTCCTTCTACAACCGCATTCTAGCTTAATCTCTTGATGCTTTTTAAAAAATAAAATTTGCGGTTCTGATTCGGTCCGTGTTATAATTGTATGACTGCATCCTTAATGTGTGATAGCTGTCTCGAACTTAAAGATTCGATTCGGATCACATGACTTTTCATACCACATCCTTCATATCTTTCCGGCGTTACCGCTTCAGAAAGAGCAGATTCGAATTAGATACCATCTAAACCTCCCTAATTGTTAAAACACCAAATTCGATCAAGTTTTTTTTACCTTGACTACATCCATAGACGAACCTAGGGGGGTCATGAGTGGGTCCGTGGCCCCCTCCCGTCGGGTTAATTATTGGTATATATATATATGTAATTTTAGATTAAATATGAATATATTTTAAATAAGTTTGTATTAGTATAACATGAAAATCAACTAGCCTAGATGGTTTGTTGCCCAATTTTGTTTTAATTCCACCAAGGTTCAATTCCCCATAGCACCATTTTGTTTTTTATTCACATTTAATGCATTTCTCTTCAATTGATTTTTGAAAAATAGGCATTTATTGCATAAATTAGACTTCATACATAATGTAATTTTTTGAGAAAAAAGTATTTGTTTATACTATTTAAGAGTATTGAGTAGCTAAATTTATCGATTAGGCTTGAATCATTGGATCTAATAGACGAATTGCGCCCCCCTTTAAATCCGTTCTGCGTCCGTCACTGAACATCCTTAGGCTCTGATTACTATACAATGATGAAATGCAAGATTCAAATCATATTCCTTCCACAACCGCATCCTTAATCTCCGGATGCTTTTTGAAAAATAAAATCCGCAGTTCTGATTCGGTTCGTGTAATAGTTGTATGACTGCATCCTTAATGTGTGACCATTGTCTCAAACTGAAAGATTCGATTCGGATCACATGACTTTTCATACGACACCCTTCATTTTTTCCGGCATTCCCGCTTCAAAAAGGGCGAAACACCAGATTTGAATCAGATACCACCTAAACCTCCCTAATTATTAAAACACCAAATTCAATCAAGTTTTTACCATGACTACATCCTTAGGCTCTGATTACTATACAATGATGAAATGCTATATTGGAACCATATTTCTTCCACAACCACATCCTTAATCTCCGGCTGCTTTTTGAAAAAAAATTAAAATCAACGGTTCTGATTCGGTCCGTATGATAGTTGTATGACTACATCCTTAATGCGTGAATACTGTCTCAAACAGAAAGATTCGATCCAGGTCACATGACTTTTCATACCACATCTTTCATTTCTTTCCGGCGTTCCACCTTCAGAAAGGGAGAAATAGTAGATTCGAATCAAATACCACCTAAACCTCCCTAATTACTAAAACATCAAATTCGATCAAGTTTTAACCATGACTACATGCTTAGGCTCTGATTACTATACAAAGATGAAATGTTAGATTCAAATCATATTCCTTCCAAAACCGCATCCTTAATTTCCGCCCAGTTTTTGAACAGAAAAATCTGCGGTTCTGATTCGACCCATGTAATAATTGTATGACTGCATCCTTAATGTGTGACCACCGTCTCAAAATGAAAGATTCGGTTGGGATCACATGACTTTTCATACTACATACTTCATTTTTTTCCAACATTCCCGAACTTAATGATATCACATCTATTTGAATGCTCTAGATCTTTAGCTTTTAGGAAAAAAACTGGATCAGACAATCAAACTATACACAACGCTTGACGTGATTGAAAAGTAGTAATAAGCAATTCATCAACTAAGCGGCGGTAAGTTTGTCTGATCATCTCAAAATATGTGCAAAATTAGGTAATATTTTTCTGCCATATAAGACTCAGTTTTTTTGTGGACACTATATAACACTCTATTGTGTGTGTATATGGTTACATATATCTAGATATATATATTTAACATATAAGAATTTGAGTTATTTAATTTCCTAGGCCGTGAGATCACCGAAAAAAAATCCCTATGCCGTGAAAATAAAAAATGAGTACCAAAAAAAGAGTACAAAAAAAAAAGTTCATATAATGCATACGACTCTGGTTGTAGAGTATATGAAGACAAGTCGGATGAGTGAATGAACTAACCACGTGGTGAGGTTGGGTTGGTGTGGAGAAGTGCAATGCTTTCCGTCCTTGGCCGTGCCCTTCGGGCTTATTATTATGTTAACTAGTTCTCTTTCACTTGACTCCTCTTTATTTCTTTATTCTTGAAGACTTGACTCCTCTTAGCTTTCGATCAACACTTATGTTCACATTGCATTGCAATTCCTTACAGCTTTGGCTATATTGAAACATTTATTCTCATCTCCTACCACTTTCTAACAATAAAGTATAGATTTGAGCTTGATGATATATTAGTATACTAGCAATTTTAGTTTCTAAGAACTTTGTGATGATCCGAATTATATAGTTATGCTATGCCTTGTGTGATGATCTGAACTTTGTAATATTAACTTCGAATTAGATATTTGACATGATTGTTTCTTTAGTTTGTGTTTTAAAAAAAACTTATAAAATTAGATTCGAATCAAATACCAGCTAAACCTGTTTTTTTTTTTCAGGAAAAGATCTTGCTACATTCTAAAGATAAAATGTTAGATTCGAATAAGATAGTTGTTATTATTTTACGGCCAATCTTTGATCACTTTCTAAAGACTAAAAAATCTAATATCCAATACAAACAAATAGACAACATTAAGATCTACTTGCTTTCTAAAAACATACCCCTACAAAGGGCTTGTTTTGGTCTATAGTGAAAATGTGTTTTGTGTGAATATTTATTATACATACCTTGAAGAATGTAAAAGATTGAGGGATGTCATTTATTTCAGAAAATCCAAAAGGTAATTTTTGGAATAAAAACACTCTTTAAGCCAAGTTTCTATCAATTTCTTACCCATTATATCTTTAACCTCTTACTACTTTATAGTGATGAAATATTATATTCGATCAAGTTTTCACCATGACTACATCCTAAGGCTCTGATTACTATACAATGATGGAATGCTAGATTCGAATCATATTCCTTCCACAACCGCATCCTTAATCTCCGCCTGCTTTTTGAAAAAAAAAATTGCGATTCTGATTCGGTCCGTGTAATAATTGTATGGCTGCATCCTTAATGTGTGACCATCGTCTCAAACTGAAAGATTCGATTCTGATCACATGACTTTTCATATCACATCCTTCTTTTCTTTCCGGCATTCCCCCTTCAGAAAGGGCGAAACACCAGATTCGAATTAGATACCACCTAAATCTCCCTAATTATTAAAACACCAAATTCGATCAAGTTTTCACCATAATTACATCCTTAGACTTCGATTACTATACAATGATGAAATGCTAGATTCGAATCATATTCCTTCCACAACCGCATCCTTAATCTCCGCCTGCTTTTTGAAAAAAAAAAATCTGTGATTCTGATTCGGTCCGTGTAATAATTGTATGACTGCATCCTTAATGTGTGACCATCGTCTCAAACTGAAAGATTCAATTCTGATCATATGACTTTTCATACCACATCCTTCTTTTTTTTCCCGGCATTCCCCCTTCAGAAAGGGCGAAACACTAGATTCGAAATAGATACCACCTAAATCTGCCTAATTATTAAAACACCAAATTCGATCAAGTTTTCACCATAATTACATCCTTAGATTCCGATTACTATACAATGATGAAATGCTAGATTCGAATCATATTCCTTCCAAACCGCATCCTTAATCTCCGGCTGCTTTTTGAACAGAAAAATCTACGGTTTCGATTCGACCCACATAATAATTGTATGACCGTATCCTTAATGCGTGACCACTGTCTCAAACTGAAAGATTCGATTCTTTCATTTTTTTCTGGCGTTCCCGCTTCAGAAAAGGCGATTCGAATCAGATACCCCTGTAATTATTAAAACGCCAAATTTACAATCTTACCCTCGTCTCTCTATAAGTCTAACAGTGATATGTCATTCACTAGATTCGAATCATATTCCTTCCAAACCGCATCCTTAATCTCCGACTGCTTTTTCAACAGAAAAATTTGCGGTTCTAATTCGACCCATGTAATAATTGTATGACCGTATCCTTAATGCGTGAGCACTGTCTCAAACTGAAAGATTCGATTCTTTCATTTTTTTTCGGTATTCCCGCTTCAGAAAAGGCGATTCGAATCAGATACCCCTGTAATTATTAAAACACCAAATTCGATCAAGTTTTCACCATAATTACATCCTTAGATTCCGATTACTATACAATGATGAAATGCTAGATTCGAATCATATTCCTTCCAAACTGCATCCTTAATCTCCGGTTGCTTTTTGAACAGAAAAATCTACGGTTTTGATTCGACCCATATAATAATTGTATGACCGTATCCTTAATGCGTGACCACTGTCTCAAACTGAAAGATTCGATTCTTTCATTTTTTTTCGGCGTTCCCGCTTCAGAAAGGACGATTCGAATCAGATACCCCCATAATTATTAAAACACCAAATTTACAATCTTACCCTCGCCCCTCTGTAAATCAACAGTGATATGTCATTCATTATAAAAATCCTCATCTCCATCGACTTATTCCTCCAAATCCAAACTCTCTCCCTCCCACTCCATTCCAACTGAAAACACTCAAAGCCTCTTCATTCAAAATCCTCACAGAAGAGTAGAACCATCATAGCGAGGCACACAACAATGAGCTCGTACGAATTCAAGATCGAGAAGGAGAAAGCGATACACCGATACTTCCGGTTCAGCAAGATCGTGAAGATCTTCCGCACGATCGAGTTCTTCTTCGCCACCGTCGTCGTCTGGTGGCTGGTGTCTCGCTCCTCCCCGAATTCGATCCTCCGATTCCTCGGCGCCTCTTTCCGCCGCTGCTCTACTCTCCTCTTCAACCACCACTTCGTCTTCCTCCTCGGAAACGCCATAATCGCCACTCTCTTCGTCAAATTCGGCCGATTCGATTGCAAGAAACAGAGCATCTCCGCCGAAGACGAGGAATACCTAATCGCTGAATCCGCTGATACGACCAGCCAAATTCCGACTCTGGAGTCAGTTTCCGACGAGATTCGTACCGTTCCGGCGCAAATCGAGGCTGCTCCGGCGGAAATCGAGGTCGCTCCGGCGGAAATTGAATGTCCGGTTTCGAAAATTGAAGCGGAGGTGAAAAGGTGCAGAAGAACGAGATCTCAGGAGTTCGATCGGGAGACAGCGCAGAAGAGCCAGCTCCATCGGTCGGAAACGGAGCCTCGCCGGAAACTGGAGGAGGAGGAGGAGGCGTTTGAGGTTGATAGCCTGAGCAATGAGGAGTTTCAGCGCAAAGTGGAGGCGTTCATAGCTCGACAGCAGAAGTTCTTGAGAGACGAGTCTGTTAGCATCGTCTTCGCCTGAAAGCCGACTTCAAGAAGTTACTTCCAGAGTAATAGAGGAAGAAGAAAAATGTCCATCTCTTTTGGCTTAAATTTTTGCTTTCTCAGTTTTAGAGCTTTGTCTGAAAATATTTGGAGATGTATAGAGATGAAATAGTAGCTTATTGCTGTTCTTGTGGTGGTTTCTTTCAAGTTTCAAGGCCTGAAAATGTCACATTGGATTAATGAGAAAGCAATGGAAGAAATAGTAGTACTCCGTTGATAGCAAATTTGGATTTTTCAGTTTCTATTTAGGTGAAATGAAGTACATTAGTCTGATTTGGAAAATGGACATGATTTTTTGCCGAATATATATGCCTATGTCCTTTTTTAGCTGCCAACTGTGGTTTCTAAATTCTTGCAACTTTCAAATTTTTATTTTCAGTTTGGTAAGAAATTAAAATGGTGATCCCCATATTCCATCCTCACATTCATGAAGCCATGCTTACTGTAAAAACAACACGTCAATGGTGTACAAAATGCACTAATAGATTCCAAAATGTACGTCAATCACATATTCACATGCCATGGCAAGAGGCAGAAGAATCCCATTATTACTATTATCTCTAAGGTTGAAAATCTTTGCCCCATTGTGTTTCTTTCAAAGTTTACTTTTAAATTTTAAAATCTATCGTGGGTATCCGAGACTACTAACACCCATGAGTGTACGTTAATCCGCTTAACCAGATAATCTTGGAATTTGAGAATAACAGAAAAACAGAAATGAGAATGGAAAATGATATTATTCTCAATCAGGGGAAAATGATACAGCATGTACACTATTTATATTGGTAGCCGGTCTAGACCGGTTTTCTACCAACATCCCCCCTCAAGTTGGTGCTTGATTCAACTGAATCAAGCCCAACTTGTCTATCACCTTACAATGAGAAAGTTTAGGCAAAGCCTTGGTCATTACATCAGCCAATTGATCACTAGTAGGTACATGTATAAGAGAAATTAAACCATCTAAAAGCTTGAGTCTAACATAGTGACAATCAAGTTCAATATGTTTAGTTCTCTCATAAAACACCGGATTTTTGGCTATGTATATAGCTGCCTGTGAATCACACTTGACAGGAATAGGTTGGACTTGAGGAATATCCAGCTCGTGCAACAGTCTGCTCAACCAAGCCAATTCTGCTGTGACTCTTCGAAGTGATCTATACTCTGCCTCTGCTGAAGATAAAGAAATGGTGACTTGCTTCTTGGATTTCCAAGAAAGTGGTGAATTACCAAGAGTAATGTAATAACCACTCACTGATCTCCTGGTTGTTGGGCATGAGGCCCAATCTGAATCACAAAAAGCTTGAAGAGTGAAATCAGAGGATGAATTCAGCAACAAACCCATAGTAGAAGTGCCTTTCAAATACTGAAGTGTGTGAATAGCTACATTCCAATGACCAGATGATGGAGCTTGCATAAACTGGCACAAATGCTGAACTGTAAATGCCAAATCAGGTCTAGTGTTGACTAGAAAATTTAATTTGCCAACTAGCTGTCTGTATGGCGTGGGATCTTGCAACAAATCAGCTGTATCATATTTAAACTTCACTGTACTATCCAAAGGAGCATGCATTGTCTTTAATTCACTTGGACAAAATTCCTTTAACAACTCTCTGATAAACTTTCTCTGAGTGATGACTATGCCCTGATCTGTATGAATAAATTCCATGCCAAGAAAATAATTCAACTTGCCCAAATCCTTGATGCTGAATTGTGCATGAAGAAAATCCTTGACACTTTGAATTCCACAAACATCATCACCTGTGACTAAGATATCATCCACATAGATGACTAAAAATACTGAACCAGAATCTGTCTTCTTGTAAAACAGTGAGTAATCATTAAGAGATTGACAAAAATCTTGAGTTAGCAAAGCACTAGACAACTTACTATACCATTGGCGTGAAGCTTGCTTCAACCCATACAAAGACTTGTTCAATCTGCACACCTTGTTAGGATATTTATGAGCCAATCCAAGTGGCATTTTCATATAAACTTCAGTGTCTATATCACCATGCAAAAATGCATTATTAATATCCAACTGTGACATTTGCCATCCTTTCTTCACAGCAGTGGCTACTAAGGCTCTTATTGTTGTCATTTTGACAACTGGAGAGAAGGTTTCATTAAAGTCTATACCAGCTTTTTGAGTACATCCTTTGATGACTAGCCGAGCTTTACATCTCTCCAATGTACCATCAGCTTTCAACTTTAGCTTATAAACCCACTTAGAGCTGATAGGTCTCTTCCTCTGAGGCAAATCAACAATATCCCATGTATTATTCTTTGCTAGAGCCTGTAATTCAAGATCCATAGCCTGAACCCAATGCTCACTCTGTACAGCTTCCTCATAAGAACAAGGCTCACTTAACTGCTCCAAAGTAGACAACATTTGTTTAGTCTCAACAGACAAAGCATGATAAGAAACAGCCTCTGTAGGGAAATCCTCAAAATCTGAACTAACAAAGCTGCAAAAATACTCTCTCAGATGAGAAGGTGGCCTGTTTTGACGAGATGACCTTCTTAATGGCTGAATATCTGGCTGAATAACAGGTGCAGGAAGCTCATTAACAGACACTGAATCAGTTTCTGGCAACTCAGCTATAGAAATAGGCAGATGAGGCACTTCAGGTTGACAAATCATAGCAAAAGGAAATATATTTTCATGAAAAGTCACATCCCTGGATATGAAAACCTTATGAGACTGTAAATCATACAAGTTGTAACCTTTAACACCTGTAGGATAGCCTAAGAAAACACAAGATATAGCTCGAGGCATGAACTTATCTCTTCCAACCTTAACAGATGAAGCATAGGCCAAGCATCCAAAAGTCTTGAAAGCATCATATGGAGGAGACTGACCATGAAGTTTCTCAAAAGGAGAAATAACATGCAAAACAGAAGAAGGGAGTCTGTTGAGTATATATGTTGCAGCTAACAAACAATGACCCCAAAATTTCAAAGGAATTTTTGACTGAAACATCAAGGCTCTACTAACCTCCAATAAATGCCTATGCTTCCTTTCAGCCACACCATTCTGTTGAGGAGTATAAACACAACTGGTTTGATGAAGAATACCTTTATCATTGAAAAACTGTGCCCCCTCATGACTTCTACCAAGTTCCAGAGCATTATCAGATCTAATGACTTTAACTGTGTAGCCAAACTGTTTCTCAATCAAAGCAACATAACCTTTGAGCAAAGAAAAAGCAGATCCTTTGGTTTTCATCAAATGAGTCCATGTAAGCCTAGTGAAATCATCAACAACAGTTATGAAATACTGAAATCCCTCAGAAGTAGGCGTCTTATAAGGCCCCCAAGTGTCTACATGAAGCAACTCAAAAGGAGCAGAAGAAGAAATCTGACTGTGTGAGAATGGTTTCCTGGTGAAACGAGCCTTTGCACAAACTTCACAAGAAGATAAAACTTCTGAACAGCTATCTAAAGTAGGAAAAAGTTTCTTCAAACTAACAAAAGGAAGATGACCAAGTCTTTGGTGAAAAAGAACAGCATTCTTCCCTGGTGAGGTAGAAACTGAAGCAAGAATCCCAGGCGGATCTTTATTGAAAACATAGAGTTTCTTAGAAGCTTTGCCAAGAACCAAACTCCTCTTGAGAGCTGGTCCCTGCAACCAACACAATCTAGTGTCAAAACATGCTGTGCACTGTAATTGAGATGCCAACTTATGAACTGAAAGCAGACTAAACTTGAAGGAAGGAACATACAACACATCTCTGAGAACAATCTCATCACTAAGTCTAACAGATCCAGCAAGATTAACCATCAAAGCACTTCCATTTGGCAAGGAAATAGAAACTGGAACAATCAGAGTATGCAACTCAATGAAAAAATCCTTATTAAAGGTCATATGATCGCTGGCACCAGTATCTATGATCCAAGTATCATTTGAAAAACAATCTCTAGCTGAATTAAGAGAAGTTGAAAAACAAGTAATACCAGCCATGTGTGCATTTGAGTGATTAGGCGAATCCTGTTGAAGAAGAGACATCAACTGTGTGTACTGCTCAGGAGATAAGCCAGGTACCATAGAAGTGGAAGAAGATGACTCAGCTTCAGGAACAGAATGGGCATTAGCTTGACCACTTCTTGGAGGGTAACCATTAAGCTTGTAACATCGATCAACTGTATGATTAGTTTTCTTACAATGAGTGCAAAAGAAAGATCTCTTGCCTTTGAAAGATCCACCAGAACTTGAACCACCAGAACCTGAACCACCAGAACTTGAACCACCAGAACTTGAACCACCAGAACTAGCATAAGGCCTGTGTTGAGACTGTACAGCCAAAGAGGAAGAATCAGATAACAGCTTGCTTGAAGCCTGAATACCTCTTTGAGTCTCTTCTTGCAACAACATTGAATAAGCTATATGAACACTCGGTAAGGGGCTCATCATGAGTATATTCCCTCTAGCAACAGAATAAGAATCGTTAAGCCCCATCAAGAACTGAAGTAACCTCTGTGTATCATTGATTTTCCGAAAAGCCTCTGCCAAACCACAAGAACAAGCAGGATATTGACACATAGAATCCTTTTCATCCCAAAGACGTTTAATTCGAGTGAAATAACCAGAAACATTGTCAGAAGATTGTGAAATTGTGCTCAATTCCTTTTCAACAGAAAACATGTGTGCACCATTGCTTTGAGAGAATCTTGCCTCCAGATCATTCCAGATTTGCTTCGCAGAACCAGAGAGCAAGAAACTTTCAGCCAGCTCCTTCGACATTGCATTTAACAACCAAGAAGACACCATAGCATTACATCTCTCCCAGCGAGCAAAATCAGCAGAATCAGCTGCGGGTTGAGGAACACTGCCATTCAGAATTCCAAACTTATTTTTCGCTTTGAGAGCGATGACCATCGAGCTGCGCCAAGCGTAAAAACCAGATCCATCAAAGACCTTATTAGCCAAAACCATTCCAGGACTGTCAGATGCATGAATATACAGAGGATTGTTCGGATCCATCTCAAAAAATGAGATCAAAAGCTCTGAATCAAAGAGAAGAATGAGCGAAATCAAAGAATTCCGCTCTGGAGTCAGCTAGAAAATCGCGCGAATCAAATCAATTGCGCAAAGAATCAACCAGGAAAACCTAAATTGAATGAGGGAAAACACGAAGATTGAACAAGAGAAGAGCAATCTCGATCAAACCATCAGAATTGCGGAAAAATCGAACAAGAACGAGCAAGAATCATAGTAGTGCTCTGATACCATCTTGGAATTTGAGAATAACAGAAAAACAGAAATGAGAATGGGAAAATGATATTATTCTCAATCAGGGGAAAATGATACAGCATGTACACTATTTATATTGGTAGCCGGTCTAGACCGGTTTTCTACCAACAGATAACGCAATAGGGATCGAACGGGTGACCTATGGATAACACTCAAGACTTTTTACCAGTTCATCCAGGGAGACAATGTGTTTCTTTCAAAGTTAACTGTTACTTTTATACATCATGTCTCTGTTTGCCATTGAAAAAAAAGCTCAATTGAAGGTGTAACATTAGTAGGCATATAGGGTCCATATGTCACATTGTCCGTGTGGGTGGCCCGTTTATAATGCCTGGTGCAATAGTGTTGCTTTCTTTGCACATATAGAGGAGTCTAGCACACTACGATCTATAGACAGATGCAATAATTTGGCTTTCGTTCATCTCTCGTTACCTTTTGTCTGTGTCGTTTTGGACTAAAATCGCACAAGCCTAGATTGATTGACAAGCAATTTCTTGGCAGTGAAAACGCAAAGGCAAGGGGCCAAGGGGGGGCATCTTTTGCTTCTCTGTTTCTTGCTACTATCCCTAGTTTTTTTCACCTCTTTGTCGTCGTTTGAGTGTGATTTGTTCATATTTCAACAAGACCATCATTCATCGTCACCGTTATCCACTACATGCAACCATGCCAGCGTTTCACGCAAATACGTTTTTGGGCCGTTAGAATCAGAAACAAATGGGCTTAACCCAGCCCAAACATTGGCCTAATAAAAATAAGCCCGCAATTCACTATTTCGGAAAAAAAAAAGGAGGTTCGAAATCTTCTTATGCTCATGATATGGAAGTTCTAGGACGAGGATGTTGAATCTCGCCTAATTGGACTTCGACCCTTGCAGATTTTTTTCGGTAACTGAAAATAATGAATCGCCAATTTGTATCTTGAGCATTCTAGAATCTATTATATTGAGAACATAGTGACTTGCAGGAATTCAAGATTCATATCCATACTGCATAGATTGGACAAATAGACATGTCACGGAGACAGATTGAGAGAGAAAGAGGAATCTTTATCAGTATTGAAAATTCAGCATACCACACCAAATCATTATGCCTCTTTCCCTCCCTTTTTTTTTTTTGGTTTTTCTCTAATGAATGTAGATAAGATATGAAAGGCAGATTACACAAAATTAGTACATGAAACTGAGACTGAGAGCAGTTCAAAAACAGGTAGGAAATTTGTAGCTTTGCACACAATCTTCAAACGGAGGAGCTTGAATCAATCTCCAAGTCAGCAATTTGTGGCAGCAGTGGACCAGGGAAACACCTAGACAACAGAGGACAACCTTGAACACAAACGTGCTTGAGGGAGTTTGGAATCCCTCCGTCATACGCGATCTGGGGGCAATCCTGCAATTCCATATCTCTTAGAGCGTCGAGGCTGACAAGGCAGTTTTGTGGACCAAAGGATTTCAGTATCAAGCAGTTCTTGATGACCAAACACTCTAGCGACGAGGGGAGCAAGCCGTTTGCGAGTGTGGTGAGCTTTGGACAGCCCCGGACTGAGAGTAGAGTAAGCACATTGAATCCCGATAAGGGCGCGCCATCATCGTTGTTCGACAGGGATTCAAGATCACCACAGTCATGGATATACAACGCCTTGAGTCCACTGAGGTTGAGGCTTACCGGGAGAGAGATGAGGCTTGCAATGCTGGAAATAACCAGCGAGTATGCTGAGCTAGTCTGTGGGATTGCCTCAACAAGAGTCCTGTCATTGCATCCATCCAGTGCCAAGTGCTGAAGGCGTCGACTGAAGTTTTGTTCCGGAAGAGCTTGAACCCATGGGCAACTACTAATTTCTAACTTCTGTGGAGCAAATATATGGGGCAAACCTCTAAGCATCTGGCAGTTCTTGATCGTCAGCTCCAAGACATTTAGGTAGGAGTGCATGCGTGAAACAACGGTTCCTCCTTCTGCATTCGTTTCTTCCATGTGGAGGATTGCTTCGTTCCAATTCTCGAGCATGGTGTTTTGCACGAGCACAAGAAACATCAAGCTCGGCGCAACTGGAAGATCCTTGAGCACATCACATCTCTTGATCTTCATGACTCGAAGGTTTGGAAGGAGGCTTGGCAACTTGTTCAGCTTAGGACAGCTGCTGATCTGCAGCCAACTTAAGGTAGGATGCACCGTCTGTGGCCATTCTTCCAAGCTCTGCATTCCTTTCAGGCGGAGCTTTCGTAGGTGGGGAAATGGACCAAGAGACAGAATCTTGACATTTACACAGCTACTAAATGAGGCTTCAGTAAGATTCCGGACAGATGCATTGGCCATCCAAGCGGGCAACCTATTCCCCTTGTATCGGCATATCTGAAGCACTTTAACACGTGGGTGAGGTTCAAGCTCTTCAAGTACGGTCTCTTGCATGCCAGGATCTTGCAGGCTTGTTGTGCTTGCATCACTCCATTCAAGAACCAATTCCTCAAGGTCTTCCTTTTCTTTTAGGCGAGCGGCCGACGCAGTGTTGGTGTTTTCAAGATTGGAGATGTGTAGCTTCCCTGTGAGAGACTTCATACTTTGTAGCTGGTCAACTGCATGCTTGATGTCACGGCCAACACGAAACAAGTGCAAATTCTTCAAGTTGGTTAAGGTCCCAATCTCCGACGGTAAATAGGTGCACTTGCTCCAGAACATGTCATCTAGCTCCAGATGCCACAGGCTAGTCAAGCCATTGAAGCCCTTTGGCAACTCATGAAGCCATAGGCATCCGAGGAGCTTCAACGTTTGCAGGTTGATGAGCTTGCAAATGCTGTTGGGAAGTCCTCGGATCTCTGTATAGGAGAGATCAAGATAGCGCAAAAGAATGAGCTTCCCAATTGATTTTGGCAGCTCTGTCATCGCGCTTGAGCTGAGGTCCAATACGCGCAAGTACTTTAAGGTGCGGAAGATTTTATCAAGGGCGTTGCCGAAATTTCTGATATGGTTAACAGGCAGTAGAATGGTTCGAAGCTTAGCTGCCTTGAGGATCACTGATGCAGGCTTTTGCACGTCCTTACAGAGAAATGATACATGTCTGGAATTCTCACGGACGGACAAAGGCTTGTCGTCCTCAAATTGGAAGCAAGATTGCTCTGAAACCGATGCAGCTAAATCATGGAAAAGATCATGTATCTTGTATCTTACTTTGTTGTCAATATTCAGGTGCTGAAAGCAGGATCTGGAGCGGAGCACATCAAAGTAGTCACCTCCGATTTGATCCAGCTGACTTTGTCCTGTCGAAGCCACGTAGCCTTGTGCCATCCACAGTTTGATCATCTCAATCTTGCTGAACTCGTACCCTTTTGGAAATATGCCACAAAACCCGAAACACTGCTTTAGATGAGGCTGAAGATGCTCGTAGCTCAGCCTCAAAGCAGGCTCGATTGTGGGCTTCCCATCCCTAGCAATCTGTTGCTCAGTTTCCCATATACCATCTTTCTCAATTCTACTCCACTTGGCTGGATCACATGAGGAGAGTGTATGCGCCATGGCAACTATGGCCAGAGGTAACCTGCCACACTTGTGCACAATTTGCCTTCCTATTGTATCCAGCTCCTGGTTTGTTGACTCCCCATCTTTGAAGGCCGTCTTGGCAAACATTGACCAACATTCTTCTTCTGGCATGAGATCAAGGAAAAGGGGATTGTGTGCCCGAACGGTCGACACTATCTCATCGGTTCGACTGGTGACCAAAACTCTACTTCCCTTCTCCCCCTTTTGCAAGAGCTGTTGAAACTTTCCCCAGTCTATGAAATCCGCCTTCCAGAGATCATCAAGAACGAGCAGGAACTTCTTACCCTTTAGGATCTCAACAATTCGCTTCTCAACCGAGCTCCAAGCTTCAACATCAAACTTCATCTCCGACACAAACTCAACCAGCTCCCTGCCGACCCTTGTCAACACGAAATCTCTTCTGGCATCAAGCCAGATAAAATCTGTGAAATGACCCTTCACATTTTCATCATTGTAGATGAATTGTGCAAGAGTTGTTTTGCCGAGGCCCGCCATCCCTATAATGGGGAGAACAGGAACCTCTATGGATTCCTGCGTGGATGTCAGCCATTCAATGATGATGCTTTTCTCCTCTTTCCTTCCATATAAATCCGAAGTAGTCGGAAAAGGGCCGGCTTCTCTGGCTTCAAGGCGAGCTTCTTCTCTGTTTTCATCCGGGTTCATGTTGAAATGGAAGTTCTCTTTCTCCTTGGAGATCTCAGCAATTCTTGATTCAATCTTCTTTATGTTTTCGGCAGCTTCTTGTAGCTCCAGGGCTGAGAAAATCGGATTCCGCTTCCTTCGGTTTGTCTTCCTCAAAGAAGCCCTTGTTGCATATGTGTCAAGAAAGTCTCCTGCATCAAGAGCCGCATCCTTGAGCTTCATGAGCCAGTCTTTTAGTTGCTCTGACTTCGCGTCGCCCGAGAAGCTGCCTTCGGCGTCGCGGAAGGTAGCCTGGATTGCGGATAAGTTGCTTCTCAGTGTCTTGAGGGCGGCCGTGACGCCGTAGATCGAATCATATTTTGATGCTGCAAATTCAGATGCTTGCTTTATGATCTTGTCCACAATAGTACGCTCAATAAGCGTGTCAAAGCTAACCATTTTTGCTTGTGTTTCCTAGCTAGTTGAATCTATAATGGAAGGAAATTGACAGTTAGGGAAAAAGGGAAAAAATAAAGGGTGGGTTTGAATCACAACAAGAAAGTACCAAGCTGAAAGTGGAAAAGGGTTCTGGAAAGAAAAACAGGTTTTTTTTTTTAGGTAAAGATTGGAACTTGGAGGCTGAGCAAGACAAGTGTGATGAGCAACGGAGGACAATAGACAAGAGATGGATTCAGATTAAACAGTGCAGTTGGAAAGCTTGGATGTTTGAAATAGGAGGTGGTGTTTAGACTTATATATATTGTATCAAATCAAAACCTGTAACACGGTTCCTTGCATTAATTGAATAGTCATCGATGAAATCTTCTAATGATACGGTTTCTTAACACGGTTGAATTGGATTCGCTTGTATGGTTAATCGACATACTGATTGGGATGGCGAAGACTTTAGGCTTGTGTCAAGCGTTTAGGAGCATCTACTCCAGAGAAATCCATTCATGATTTCTTAGCAATTAAAAAAGGTAAAATAAATAAAATTGGGGGATTTGTCAGATTTGGTCGGAAAACATTTCTTAAATTCAGATTTGTACTAATTTCTTTTTCACATTCCACAATGGAGAGATTTGTGGAAATTTCTTGACAAATTAAGAAAAAAAATTATTTATTTGTTAGAAAAAAGAAGAAGAAATTTCTTATTTTGCAGAGGTTATTTCTTGTAGGAGAAATTTCTCCTCGGGAATAAGAAATGATTCTCTGAAAAATTCTGACAAAAGTTGAATTGTTTTAATTTTCCTTTTATATATTTATGAGAAGAAATGTTCAACATTTCTCAGTTGTGGATGCTATGACAAAAACTAATTTTATATTTGTTTTTTAAGAAGGAAGAAATCTTGATAGTCTCTATTGTGGATGCTCTAGGTCTTCTTCATTTCACCACGGTGAACTTAATCTTACTTTATTATTACTAGCCTCTCAACTAAGATTCAAATCTTCTGTCCCCTTCGCACGTCCCACTCCCGTGTCTCTCCCTTCCTATTGAACGAAACTATGACCCCCCCCATATTTTTTCCTTTAATTCTACCGAAATAAATAACATCAACCAATAGGAAGGAGTGGGACGTGCGGGTGGGACGTGCGAGGGGACAGAAGATTTTCGTCCTCTCAACTAACTCATGCTTTATTACTAGCCTCCATTTTTTTATAAGGAAAGAATTAGGCTAGACCTATTATAAAAATACTCCATATTATAGCATACTTTTGGACGAAGTCCCCAAGGACCATGTTTAGGTATAGTGTTTACAATTGGGATCTTCCAGTCCACTTTAATGGTCCACCCCCGATCCACTATTCTGTAGAGACAAAAATTGGAAAAAATAAATATGATTTTAAGTTTTTATATTTTTTCTAATTTAAAGAGATTATTTAAACTAATAGAAAATAAGGGACCACCAACTTGGAACACGAAAAAGGATCATAAAATCCTTGTTCGTGTGTTTAGGTGTAGATCCTTTTTTTAAGAAATGGATTATATCAAGTTAGAACATTAGTTTGTTTTGCTAGGAGCATTATGCAGCTTGTAGACATGGAAGACTAGTCTTAGATGAGGATTGGATTTTCCGGTTTAGGGAGGGTGAATTAGGGTGGGCTAAATCCAATGTGAGATTTATTAAAATGCGTAATATAAAAGGAATCTAAGGGAACAAGATTTTCAACCGCTTCCCTAAAACATTTTTTTTTATAGATAAACCCTAGTTTAGGGTGGACTTTTGATACGCCTCCAGTTGAGACCTTTTCAGGAACGACGCGTTCCGATCAGATTTAAGGATTAACTAGTTAGCTTTTTATTATGTTAGTTAGATTTTATTATTTATTTTTGGATGTTTTTTTGAAATTTGACATGAAAAGTTAACATATTGCACTATTTTTTTCTGCCCAAAAAAAATTACACTTTTTTTTTTGCAATGTCACTAAAATAAGTAAAAACATCAGGTGTCACATCAAGTTAATGTGTGACAATGGAGCTCAAGTGTTCAACATATGCTCCACTTATGTGATGCATTCTATGACCGCGTTTCCAAACTTCAACAAACTAAACAGAATTGTAACGTCGATCCAGATTCGATAATTAAAATGAATCATCACTCTCTGAACACTGGCCTCCTCACTCCTCAGTCCTCACTTTTTAATTAATGTGTGTGGGTTGGAGTTCAAGTCTGATAGTAAAGGAGATCATGAACCGACGAGCTAGACCAAGATCGTTCCACAAGTCGCGAGCATTCAAATTCAAGAAGGATGAAGCTATTCAAGTTGAGCTAAGAAGATCACGAGGGACAATCTTGGCTCTTGAGTGTTTATCTTCGAGGCTTGAAAAGAGTTCTAAGAAGAAACCAGCAATGTTGCTTGAAAGCTGGGAGAACGAAGCCGTCGGAGACCAAGACAAGTCTCAAGACCAACCTTGTGAGGGTCGTGCCAGACCCTGAGAGGGTCGAGATCGACCCCACTTCAAGCCACCTCTCAGGAATGGGTCGAGATCGACCCCACCTTGGGTCGATCTTGAGGGACGCGGGTGATCCGAGCAGCGGGATTTCTTCAGCTTTCCTTATTTCTTTGTTTTGGAAACTCTTATCTTGTGTTACCTAATTAGTTTGGATATTTGTTTGAGCAAGAAATCTACCAAGCAAGATTGGTGACCCCTTGGCCTAGATCGGGCTTGAACAAAGCAACAAGAATGAAAGAATTGAAGAAGAAAACGCGTAAATTTGTATTGAATGTGTGAAGTCGTGTATATTAACGTGTGTGATCTTGTGTGAACCGAGATTGTACAATGTATGGCCCCCTTTATGTATATATATAGGGGTTCTTAAAGATAGAGTATTTACAAGATATGTAGATAACTAGATAGATACGCATCTACTAGATAGAATATACCTAAGTATGATATAATTCTTGTTACATCGGATAGAGATACACCTTATAAGATATAATTTAAGTCTATCTTATACTTGGATGGTCAAATATATCGAAATTATGACTTGTTACTCGGATCATGTTCTAGAACATCGCCGTTGGGCTCCGTGGGCTTCTTGCAGGCCGCTCTAGTGCGCGTCGTGGGCTTTTGGGTAATAGGGCCCAACAATAGATAGAATATTCTTCTTGATATGATAAGATTTTCTTCAATATGGTGGATTGTCTCCTGTAACAACTTCGATATGGCAGTTTTTATCTTGAGTAACAACTTCGAATCTCGTGAGCCTATCTAGATACGCGTACGGGTTCAGTAAGGATTATAGGCCTCAAGCCTTGGGTTCAACAATACCCCCGGATCGGGTTGCAAGTCCAGATCCGCTATGGAGTTGGAAGCCGATTCGTAATATGTCGTCGAAGTCTCTTCTGTCTTAAAACCTTGCTGACTTGTCCAGAACCATCGTCAAAGAGGACTCTAGAGTTTGAACACTCTTGGTAGATGTTTAAGAAACTGAAGAATATGTCTCAGCTTGAAAGCTTATGTCTTGAAAACTGCACCCCGAAGTGACTTCTTAAGGTAGTAAAACTTGTTGGCCTTGCTTGTCTGCACCGGAAATTCTCTACGTCAGCTAGCGAGTACTCGATGAGTTGCACTGCGCTCGAGAAGTGAAACTGTGAGAAACTGTGAAGGTGACCTAGCTAGTGTTTGGTCAATGTGGTGGTTGCTTAGTATTTGATGAAGCCTTGCCTTGAGATTTTGCTGATGGGAAGAACAATTATTAGGACATAATTGTACATCACAACAACTCTACTATGCATCTCCACCCCAGTACTAGGTTCTTACGCAAGACCTTGTCCCTTGCAAACGTACCCCAGACAAAATAGTGATTATAGTGTCGTTTGAGACCTTCAGAAAGTACTCAAACCCCTGTCTTAGGTCAAAGATGATCGGCCAGATTGTGATCATGATGGGCGTGCTTCACTGAATTCCAGTTTGCTGATCCAGAAACGTTCACGAGCAGTCGTAGATCACTGGACTCTTCAAGTACCCCTGTGTTGTTATTGCTTCCTTCTTATAGAACGTTGGTCTTGAATCAACCCCATTGTTTATTGCATCCTCTAAGCCAAGAACTTCTGTTGGTGTCGTGACGTCTTCATTTTGTAACAATTTTTCCATACCCTTGTCTAGGTTCGTGTTCTTGCTATCAGATCTAGAAATGTAATCCTTCTGCATGAGGAAACTCTTTTATGTAACTTTGTTTATGCTCTCCTTTGCTAGCACTTGTTTCTGTCTATTGATGACTCCGGCTTATCGATGCTGATGAGGCACTTCCTGGTGCGGTACTGGTACCTTGTCTTCTAGTAATGTAGATAGGCCATGTCTAATGGTTCCTATTTCGAAGTAGGGAGGTGTATTTCTAGAGTTTGTATCTAGAAATGATTGCTTCGCTTTTGTCTTTTGTTGAGCGGTACACCCATTCTTTGACGGTAGGGTGTGGGTCGATGCATGTTTAAAAGCGTTTCTGGTAAGCTTGATCCAGGATTGTACCCCGGATGTAAGTGTGATGCGGCGTCCCGCAAGTAGTGGTTACTCAACTTGAGTAGGCTCTAGAGCTGTGTCACTTGCTAAGGAGGAAATCGCCCTAGGGATAACCTCCTGTCAGGATGTTTTTACAACCGTACCAGGGGGAACTGCCTGATAATATGTGTTTGTAACCATACCAGGGGGACTGCCTGGTAGGAAGCTTTTTGTATTCCACTTATGTGATTAAGCCCGTTTTCAGGACAGATATATATTCTAGATAGTATAAAGAGGAAAGAGTATACAGAGCAATATGTACGTATTCGTTCGAACGGTGTATGCGTTCATGAAATGTTAAAGGTATCTAGTGCATCTCAGCGGTTGTTTGTTGTGATATCACTTAGAAAACAAATTTGTTTGTACGATGTGCTAACGTTAGCTTGAGATGTTAACCGTTAATAGGTTATCTAGGTTGTACAACCATTTTGTTCTTGCAATCATACCAGGGGGAACTGCCTGGTTTGATAGTTTGTTCTGTAATCGTATCAGGGGGACCTGCCTGGTAGGATATGTTTTATGGATCCATAGTTTCGTGCGAGTTTTGCCGTGCGAGTTTTGCAATACTGGCGATACATGCCTAGGTCAACTTATGGGCCTAATCGTTACGTCCACGAGGTTTGTGGGATAATCTGGCGATAAATGCCTAGGTCAACTTATGAACCTAAATGTTACATCCACGAGGTTTGTGGGAATATCCTTTCTCGCGAGATTTGCGGGATATCTTCCGCGAGATTTGCGGGAACATGTGCTTATGTGTGTGTACTGGTGTTATAACCCGTTGTTAGCCTGATCAGGGCTACTAGGTAGGTATCCTAGGGGGGGGGACTTTCCGTCGTGCTGGTTTTTGCACGACACTGTCCATGCTAAGCTTGCAAACAATCTTCAAGTATATTGACAATATATGTAATATGCTGAAAGAATTGTAAAGAAAGGAAAGAACAATAGTGTTTCAACTAATGCTAAATGCTAGAACTATTATCTAGAATGCAAAGCTGGGTGAATAGTGTACCACTTTCTTGTGAACTTTGAAGTTTTGTGGATAGCCAATGCCTGGTGCTGGCACAAGCCTTTCTTGCGTAGTCGATGTATAAGTATTCCACATGTAATGCTTGGGAACCATATTGAGCATTAGCATGGGTTGCCCTTTAAGGTCTTATCAAAGAACAATATTGCCATGAGTATAGAAGTCAATCTTCAAAGATATAAGAATTAGCAAGTGAGTACTAGATAGGGAAAAGCTTAGCCAATGTCAGTTTCTAGATGCCAGAACAGGGAAAGTCCTTGATGAGGTCTCAAACACTGTCATGTGATAGTAGTAACTCTAGCATAATTCATCAACAATAATGGATGGAGAGTATATATGCTCCAGATCAGATCCCGGAAACAAAAAGGAAGAAACTAGTATGAGAGTCAAGAAAGTGTTGGTTAAGGATGCTTCCCTGAGTATTGAAGATGTAAAGCCCTTTCTAGGTAATCTGGGTATCGCATGGCCTGAGGGCACGGATCCTTTATTGTCACAAAAGGTCGTGAACTTCCATATATGAGGATCGTGATCCTGACTCCAAAAGGGTCGTCTAAATCGACTTGTCATGGTTGTGTCCGGGCTGGTTTCGCGTTGTACTTCTCCAAGATATGGTGTCGAAGCCGCTACGTCCCTTGATGCTTCTTTGCGACCATCAAGGTCTATCCTTGAGGCCATCTATGTGATATTTCTAGAAGTATTCTGGAAGCAACCCAACGGTTGACTGGATTGGCTTGCTCCCCAAGTAAGGCAGTAAGAGGGGTGTCGTAGCTAGATATGGTGTCGAGGCCGCTACCCCCGTTGATGTCTTTTCGCCACCATCAAGGTCTGACCTTGAAGATATCTGATTAGTCATCTATTCTATGATTTTTTCCGGATATCCGTATCCAGATCGACCGTCCAGCGCTTTATCTGGAAGTATTCTGGGTGCTGACTGAAAACAGATTGGATGATATCTGGATACCTGAATGGTTCCCAGATTGCTCCTTCCTTAGGTATCCCCGCTGTCATGGAGTACCCGAGCCCGTTTAGGAACTCTGATCATGTCTAGAAACTCCGTCTAGGAACTCCGATCGCGTTTAGAATCTCCGATTGCGCGTTGAAACTGCGATCGCGTCTAGAAACTCTGATTGCGTGTAAAAACCTTGATCGGCTGTCTGGGAACATCAATCGCGTGTAAAAACTTCGATCATATCTAGAAACCTCGATCGCGTGTAAAAACTCATGATCGTCTAGAAACTCGATCAGATCGCATGCTAGAAACTCTGATCGCGTGTAGAAACTCCGATCACGTCTAGGATCTCTTACTGGTTGTCTCTGGTGTGGAAGAGTTCGATATCAATTTGATTTCTTCTGGAGAATCTCTGGACGGCGTCAATAACTAGCCATCTTGTACGCCTCGAGCTTTCTCCTATTGTTCCTTGTGCTAGGCGTTTCCAGCATTGTCTTGATTCTCAACATTGTCTGCCGCTCCCGACATGAATGTCGGTTGGACCGAAAGTTATTTGCTTTCGTTTGGAATTAGTTTCTTCGTCTGTTATCCAGGCGTGCGATCTGGGCAGTTCGTCACTCCTGCAGGTCTCGCGACGCAAACCAGAATCGCTTTCTGGTTGTAGAGTCATTTGATCGTGTGAAAACGAGTATATGATGTCGATTGTATCAAAAGTTGTTTGCTTTCGTTCGGAATTACTTCATTCTCAGCCCCACGGTGGGCGCCAAATTGTTTGAGCAAGACAATCTACCAAGCAAGATTGGTGACCCCTTGGCCTAGATCGGACTTGAACAAAGCAACAAGAACGAAAGAATTGAAGAAGAAAACGCGTAAATTTGTATTGAATGTGTGAAGTCGTGGATATTAACGTGTGTGATCTTGTGTGAACCTAGATTGTACAATGCATGACCCCCTTTATGTATATATATAGGGGTTCTTAAAGATAGAGTATTTACAAGATATGTAGATAACTAGATAGATACGCATCTACTAGATAAAATATACCTAAGTATGATATGATTCTTGTTACACCGGATAGAGATAAACCTTATAAGATATAATTTAAGTCTATCTTATACTTGGATGGTCAAATATATCGAAATTATGACTTGTTATTCGGATCATGTTCTAGAACATCGCCGCTAGGCTCCGTGGGCTTCTTGCAGGCCGCTATAGTGCGCGTCGTGGGCTTTTGGGTAATAGGGCCCAACAATAGATAGGATATTCTTCTTGATATGATAAGATTTTCTTCAATATGGTGGATTGTCTCGTGTAACAACTTCGATATGGCAGTTTTTATCTTGAGTAACAACTTCGAATTTCGTGAGTCTATCTAGATACGCGTACGGGTTCAGTAAGGATTATGGGCCTCAAGCCTTGGGTCCAACAATATTATCTTATTTTTAGGATAGATTTTTGGGAACCCTAGATGTTATGTAATCCTATAAATTTCTAGATCCTACAATCACTTCTGAGGCCGACGATCTACCCGGGTTTTCGTGCATCAAAGTCTGACAAAGCAAGACACCCACGCCAAGATCGAGAAAAAAAGAAGGTGAAAATTTCTTTATTATAGAATAGATAGGATAGGTAAGAGAGAAGACCAGTTAAGTTAAGCTGAAATGTAGGATCATGGCGGGTTATTGTACGGTTGCGGATTGATTGATGTCAAACCTTTTTATATGGTTATTAAAATAAATTGGGTTCGGGTCAGGTTCAGGTCATGGTTCGAGTTTAAACCCAATCACATTTTGATTAATCGGATTTTGTATTTTTTAGATCGGTTTTTCTTAGGACACACTCTTAGCGTACTAAATACAGAAACTAAAATCCTAAAAAGAAAATAGTGAATCCGTTACAAAAAAGATTACAAAATCCAAAATTTAAGATTTACCAAATCTTTCTATTATTAGCTACTTATAGTGTGCTCTTATAGAAAATAATATAAAAATCCTTTTTAGATTTCAAGTATACATTTTCGAATCGCGTTGGCTGGATTTTTAGGATCGAAGTGAGTTTTACTTAGGTGAATCTACGATCGTGCCCCTCCCAATAAACCAGTTTTCAAAAACATCCTTGAAACTACCAAATAGTAAAATATGCTCTTTTGTACGTTTTTGCAATACATCTTACATTATTTTGTGTTTCTTTTTAAAATAGATTTAAAAAAAAATCATTATAGTTATGTTAAAACTATTTAGCCATAAATTAAGAAAATTATTTCTAAATACATAATTGAAAAATACAAAAAAGAAAAAGAAAAAATAAAATAAGAAAAGATTTTTGAAAAATTAAGATATTGTGATATGGTTAAGATTTTTATCTAATCTTGTGAAACATATATGCATGATTATTGTGATTATCATCGTTTTTATAAATATCTACGACTTTTGAAGCCAGGATTTATCACAAAGTTGGGGTTTACGATAATTGTTTAAGTTTTGCGCTATGGGTAAGATTCATCCTGTAAACTTGACCCGAAATCTTGTCATCCACAATTCAAATACTGTCACCCTGACCCGAAATCATGTCATACACAATTCAAATCGAGATGGGCGGCAAAAAGCACCCTCAATTTTTTGTTTTTTTTTGAAAGTATGGCGTGATACAACAACTCTCTCATTTTTTTCTTTTTTTTTTAGAATTCGATTTGGTTTTTAGAATTTTTTTCTCTTCGATTTTCAAATTGGATAGAAACTTCTGAAAATCTTGTTATCAATCGACAAAATCATTTTAAGATAATGTTTTAGTATTAAAATATCTATAAAATCTCTTTATCTATATATATTTTCAAATTGGGAGAAAAAAGTATTCCATCAAATATATTATTTTTCAGTAAAAATATTAATAACATTTTTTGAAGTTTTTTATCTGAACTTTGTTTTTTCTTTTATTGGACAAAAATGATTCATTTTGATATGCAATAACTTTTGACATTTTTGCAATATTTTTTGGATATTTTTACAAATTAAAAAAAGAATATATTTACAAGGTGGTTATCCAATAGGACATGTGCTACTAATTCATCTTTTACGTATACATATAACTAGCTTAACCTTTCATGCCATGCACGACTCTTTGACTTAAAAATACTAAATTAAATTATATATTTTATAACTAAATATTTATATCTAAAATATAATATACTCCGTTGAGCTACTCTCATGGTGGCCATCTCCCTAGCCAAGTAGGCCATATCATATGATGGAGGGGCGTCTTGTGGTGGTGGCTCAGCATATTCAGATCCGGGATTGGCACCCGAGGAAGCCCCGAACTCAAAGAATGCCCCGAAGGTGGTGGTAAAGGTTGGCATGGGTGGCGGGATCGACCCAACTAGGTCGTGCTCGACCTCCATAGGGTCGGTCCTGAGGCTTGATGGAGGGGGAGGTAGAACAAGAAACTCGTTTTCTCCTGGCTCGGGACTTGGATACCGACGCGGGCGGACTCTAAAAAACTCTTCGTGTTCAGGCCGAACTTTCAAAGGAAATCTGCTAGGGGACCACAAGGCATACCAATTGGGCAAGTGAAGTAAATCAGCCTGCTCTCGAGTAAGGGCTACCGTCTTCCCCTTGAAAGTAGAATAGTAGCTGCTCTCGTCGTCGGGAAGCTTTTCTATCAACTTAGCATTGATGAGGAACGGAATATCCACAAAGATTGGCTTCTCCCCCGAATACGCCTTCATATTCACTCCAAGACTACTTGCAAGGCGAGCAATCATTCCCCCAAAGAAAATCGTGCCCGAACGACCCTTAAAATCATCTACACTCTTCATCCACTCAAAGCCAAGGTTCAGAGAAGCGGGAGAGGTAAAGAGCATGGTTCTCAACACAATGGCCTCCCATTTAGTTGGGCGAGATAGCTCAGTTCTCAGGAAGATGATGCTCCCAAGAATACGCAGGATGATCCGGAAAAGAGGATTGGCAATGTTCGTGCTTTGCAAGTTATGGAAACTCTTCTCCAATGTTCCGGTGAAATAGCCCCATGTTTGTTGGACCGGAATAGGGCTCGGATCTTCCTCTGTTGGATTGGGAAAGCCGAAAGCATCATTAAGCTGCTGCAAAGTGAGCTTGAACCATTTGTTACCCAACTGAAACTCCATCTTTCCACCGATATGAGGGCTCTTGATGTTGGTGGTGAAGGTGGCTATAAACTCACAAGTGAAAATTGGGCAATGATGATTGTGCCATTTCAGCAAGTTTGCGACTCCTATGTAAGAGAAAGCTTCCTTCAAATCCTCATGAATGTGCAACCTTTGCCCATCCGCCTCATCATTCCACCTTGTCTTGTGTTTCAAATTGAGGCAGGTATTGAATGGCTTGGCGTACTTAGAATCAAGTTGGTAATCATTGAGCGCGGGTTTTTGCCCTTCCTTGCCCTCTTTGGGGGTCTAGAGCCCGAAGCCGACATAGCACCTACATCAATTCAAGCACCAAAACCACATAATACGCACAATCCACCCAATACTTAAACAAAGGCAAGCAAGGCAAGAATCTCAATCAAGCACTTCATAACAATGATAAGAGAGAATCTATAATAATGTAACATGAAAGCATAAATCCACATCTCATCCTAACATGCAACTTATGCCCATGAAAACACACCACACCGAAACCATGCTCTCAGGCGCGACCCAAGGAGGGTCGTGCACGACCCCATAGGGGTCGGTCCTGAGAGTTCCTACTCGTCTTCTTCCCCTCCTCATCCCAAAATTCGGGTATGGAACCCATTGGCACCAAACCATGAATCATCACTAAAATTAGCTTATGAAGATCAAATCTAGACATACCCAAACATGCAAAACCAACAACATTATACCCAAGCAAGCAATTTTCAATTTTCTCAAACCTAGGTCAAAATCCCAAATATGCACATTCAACCCAAAAATCCAATTTCGCTCATGCATAAGCAAAATTGAGAGTAGAGGGTTAGAAATCATACCGAAATTCTTTGTTAGGAGTGAAAGAAGTAGAAAATCGGGTCGGTCTTGGACTAGATCTAGAAGAGGCTGTTTGGGCTCGGTTTTGGGGCTGTTTGGGGGCGGTTTTGTGCAGGAAATTCAGGTGGGAGTGGCGGCGGTGCAGCTGCGAGGAGGTGGCGACGGGAACGTCGGTGAAGCGGTGGTTTCTGGCGGCGAGAGAGTAGAAGAGGTGGGTGAGCGAGGTCGAGCGAATGAGGGCGAGGGGATAGAAGGGGTCGGGCTGCTATGGGAGGAGGGAGAGGGTTTTGAATTAATTTTGGGAGAAAAAGACATACCTTTCAAGAAGAGGGGCATTTTCGGAATTTCCGCCCATGGTCATGCACGACCCAAATGGGTCGATCTGAGAGCATGGTTTCAATGTGGTGTGTTTTCATGGGCATAGGTTGCATGTTAGGATGAGATGTGGATTTATGCTTTCATGTTACATTATTATAGATCCTCTCTTATCATTGTTATGAAGTGCTTGATTGAGATTCTTGCCTTGCAAAGCAGCCTCTCTCTCTCTCGGTGCAAAGCAGCATCTTGAGCATTACACTCCATTTGCATGCGCTCCATCTGAGCGCGGAGTTGTTCCATTTGGTGAGCAAGAGCCTCAGCGTCGGCCATTGCTCGTCGTTCTCGTAGCTTGCGGTGAAGGGTTCTCTCTATTTCAGGATCAAAGGGAAAATAGTCGATTTTCCTTCTTGAACTAGAGGTCATACACATGCGAACACAAACACGGGAAAACGAATTAGTAACATACAAGGGGTATGGGCTATTCCCAAACCCAAATATCAACTAAACTCGGCACTATTGCACACTCCCCGGCAACGGCGCCAATTTGTTGAAGGGTTTCTTGAACAAATAAATTTGTAGTCAAGACCCCGCTGAGTATAGCGAAGTCAGGATCGTCCACGGGAGTGAGAATAATGCTAAGAATAGTCGATAAACTACGAAAAACAAAGGAAACAAGAACAAAGCAACTCAGGATCAACCTGAGGAGGGTCGATCTCGAGCCTAAAAGGGTCGGTCCTGAACACTAGCAAACACGAATCAAACACACACACAAGCAACGGTTCGAGCACGACTATGGGGGTCGAGATCAAAGCAAAGACAAAAGTTTCAATCAATATAAAAGGAAAATTCCAGGGCTAGGGCTACCACAACAACAACCATACATGCTTTCAACAAGAATTCACAACTATCATGCAATCTAGATCATGGAAAAGTTAACTTTCGCAAACAATTCAAATCATTCAATCAACTTTCGCAAATCAAAGAACTTTCTATCTATCCTTCAACCTAGGAAAATCAACTTTCGCAAATAATCCTATTAGAACTAATCAAACAACTAACTTTTCACTTTCGCTATAGTTAATTACAAGACTTGCCTCAATTTTCACCAAGGATTTAAGCACAAGATAGATAAACATGATTATCAAGCATTCAAGTCATGAATTCAAGTTTTAAACATGCATGATTGTGTTGGGTTTTCACCCAACCCAAGAACTTAAGAGGACTACTCACACATAGCAAAGAGAGACAAGGAAGAAGAAGCAAAAACCAAACTAAAATTCAAATTAAACCAAAGACAAATCTTACAAAGGTCTCAAACTTGCTCTCCAAGTTTCCTTCCTAGCTCTCCAAGTCTTGAATGATCATAAAAACTAAAGGTTCAACCCCTTTTATAGAGAAAAAGGAGTCCTAATCTAGCTAGGAAACTAAAAGATACAACCTTCCTTAAAAAACAAATTAGGAAATCTCGCAATATCTTCAGAATAAAGGGAGGTCGGTTGCCCAGGAGCGACCCAAATGGGTCGTGCACGACCCACTCAGGGTCGGTCCTGAGAGTTCTTTTCCTTGTTCTTCAAGCTTCATCACTTACTTCATGCACGACCCGCCCTAGCTCGGTCTTTGGGGTCGGTCTTCACTTCTTCTCTTGATTTTGCTCCTCTTGCCTCTTCTCTTTAGCTCATCCACTTCAAGTCTTCCTCCTAGCTTGTCCTTGCTTCTTAGCCATTGCTCCAAACTCTTCTTCAAGCTTCAAAACACCTACAAAACGACACAAAAGCGCGTAGTTTCCGAATCTCAAGGAAATACGAAAACTTATGCAATAAGACTAAAAAACACAAGACTCAAGCATGAAAAACAACTCAAACTAACCTATCTAGACCCTAAAAATCCTACCTAAAAAGCGGACATCACCCAGCCGCCTAGGTGCCCGCCTACATTGCCTAGGTGCCCGCCTACACCACCTAGGCGCCTGCCTAAACTGCCTAGGTGCTCGCTTAGCCCACTTAACCGTCCAGCCAACTGCCTAGGGCCTAGTCGGGACGGTGGGGCACCGCCTAGCGCCTAGGCGGGGCCTAGGCGGGCGCCTAGACCGATTTTTAGAGCACTATGTTCTGCCACTGGTGATTTCACAATGACATGTTTTTGTAGTTGTCACCAAAAGAGCCTATTTACCTCATTATTTCACCGCATGACCTATTTACCTCATTAATGTCACCAAATAGCCCACTTACCCAAATTCGTCTAAAAATATAGTTGATTATTTAAATATAGAAAAAAAAACTTAAGCTTAAAAATGCTAAATTTATTCAAGTAAATGAAATTAGAAAGTGACAAAATTAGTTTTTCTATTAAAAAATAATTTAAATTTAAAATTCTAAATTTTATTAAGTAAATCAAATACAATTAGTTCGTAGTAATTATATTTCAAAAATTCAAGATATATATTAGAATCATATTTTTCAATTAAGTGATATATTAAAAAAGATAGAATATCTTACCAAAATTCAAAAATTTGAATATACCTTTTACATATATAGATAATATATGATTTAATCAAATTAATTGAAATAGCACAAATAAAAACTTTTTTTTTTCAAATATATGGTGGGTCCAAAATCAACTTTATAAAAGATAAGCGATATATTAAAAAAGATAGAATATCTTACCAAAAATTGGAAATTTGATCATATCTTTTACATAAATAGGTAATAAAAATACTGTTTAAACCACCTTATCAATGTACAATATTATAAGAAAGATATCTTTTACTACGTAAATATTATCTATCTAATAATTGCGTAAACTGCTTATCAACGTACAATATCTATCCATAATGTTAACGTACAATATTTATCAGAATCAACGTAAATTTACGGCCCACCATATAAAATTTAGAAAGCAATATATTTTGAATTTTGATAAGATTGGAAATTGGAAAATTTGAATTTTTGGTAAAAGATATCTTTTACCAAAAACAGGAAATTTTATCATTCTCAATCTCGATCTTTTTGCATAAACAGTTGATCTTTTTTACGATTAAGTTATTATCATATATTTCTATTTTTATTTTCTATTTATAATGGTAATATTATTATTATTATGTTAGCTATAAAAATACTTATGTGGGAAAACACAAGTATTTCATAAAAAAGATTACTCTAGACTATTTTTTTTTATCATGATATATGGTGGGTCCAGAATCAACTTTACAAAAGATAAGCGATATATTAAACAAGATAGAATATCTTACAAAATTGTGGAGGGGGCTATTTGGGGGAGATAATGAAGAAATGGGGCTCGGTTCAAAATTGTGGTGGAAAATAGGCTTTTTGGGTTAATATAAAAACTCCCCTCTCATGTCCTCCTTTCTCTCTCATCCCATTTTTTCTCAGATCTAAACCTCTTCCTCTCCCTCTCCCTCTCCCTCTTTCTTCTTCCCCTCCCTCTTCTTATATCTCCCTCTCCCTCTTTCATCTTCATCCATTAATATCGATGGCGAGGTCGTGGTGACCGGATTTTGAAGGGCAAGTGACGAGGTGGCCGACGAGGAGACAAGGATACCCGAGCGTGGCGAGAAACGTGGTGGCCGACGAGGCGACAGGGTGGCAAACGAGGCAACGGGGTGGCCGACGAGGTGGGCGATGAGGTGGCCGACGAGGCATTTCAAGGTATTATATCTCTAGATCTAGATTTAGAAAGTTTAGATCTAGATCTAGATCTAAATCTAGATCCACAAAAACCGGTGACAAAAATTCTTAAAAAAAACGTAGATCTAGGGTTCCAAACCGTAGATCTACATCTAGGGTTTTTTAGATCTAGGGTTTTTCTTGGATTTTGTAGATTTTGTAGATCTTGAGCTCTAAATGTGTACGTGGTGACAATCTTAGATCTAGAAACTCTAGATCTAGATCTAGATCTATGATTTTTTTAGATCTAAAGCCAAAATCTGTGGTGACACCAAGTTTCTGGTTTGTCACCAAGTTTTGCGGTGACAAACCAGAAACCCCTCTTTTTTGGTGACAAGATCTGTACTTGATATAGGGGTTTCTGGTTGTCAGCAAGTTTTGTGTGTGATCTATGATTTTTTAAGATCTAAAGCCAAAATCTGTGGTGACACCAAGTTTCTGGTTTGTCACCAAGTTTTGCGGTGACAAAGCAGAAACCCCTCTTTTGTGGTGACAAGATTTGTACTTGATATAGGAGTTTCTGGTTGTCACCAAGTTTTGTGTGTGATCTAGGGTTTTCTGTACGTGGTGACATGTTGAATGCAATTCAGTTTTTATGCGGTGACATGTTGAACACATATAGGTTCTCTGTCACCGTTTGCTGGTGACATGTTGAACGCATATAGGTTCTCTGTCACATGTTACAACATTGTGTGCTGGTGACAGCTTTGATTGCTAGGTGATGATAAGTTTTTATATATTACTTTTAATTATAGCCTATTAGCTCAAATGGTAGAGCAAACGTGCCTAGCGTACGATAATGTGGGTTCGAATCCCACATAGGCTTACTAATAATTTTTGATGACAAGTTTAAGTGTAATTTTGGGGGTGGTTCTAGGTAAGGTGACAAGTTTTTGTACATGATGAACAAATTAGAGTGCAATATTGGTGATATTAGTTTGAGAGGTGACAAGTTGTAAACGCGATGACAAGGTTTTGTATGGGGGGTTTTGTACGTGGTGACAAGGTTTTGTATGGGGGAGGAGACTTTTCTGTACGCGGTGACAAGGTTTTGTTTGGTGGTGACAGGTTTGGGTGTCATGACGCCATGTTCTGGGATGTTTTTGTAGTTGTCACCAAAAAAGCCTATTTACCTCATTATTTCACCGCGCCGTCCACTCCCCCTATTGTTGTCACCATCTGAGTCCATTTACCCAAAATCCTCTAAGAAATATAATAAGATTAATTGAAATAACATAAATAAAAGCTATGCGGTGGGGCTAGAATCAACGTGGTGACTCAAAAACTGTCGGCTTTTATAATATACTAGATTATTACCCGTACCCTATGCGGGAAAGGGTATGGGATACGATCAATAATATTTTTTTATGTATTTTTCAATTAATAAATAAATGCATAATAATATTAATAAAAATTTGGTATTGATATCGTCTTTTTTATTCGAAATCGTTACAATATTTTGTTAATCCAAAATTGGGATTTGATGTTAAGAATAAACTTAAATATACATTTTATATAATATGACTTAAATAGATAAAATACTACTCCCTCCGTCCCGGAAAGTTTGGCCAAAAGCACAATTGCACGCGAATTAATGAGAAGTGTTGAAGTTGATGAAAAGGTTATAAAAAGGAGTAATTTATAAGATTGGTTGGGGATAATTTTGTAATTTTATAGGAAAAAGTAATAAAGTTGAGAGAAAAGTTGGATAATGGGGGTAATATATGAGATTGTATGAAGGTAAGATTAGTATAGTGATATAAATGGAAATAAAGTAGAGATGGACAAACTTTCAGGGACGCCCGAAAAGGAAAGGCGGACAAACTTTTGGGGACGGAGGGAGTATCATATTATTTCAAAGTATATTTGATCGACTACAAAAACATTATGTGATACGATATGAAATCTCAAGTGAAGTATTTTATCAATATATATATTTTTATTTAATAAAACGTTTATATGATGATAGCAATAAAAAAATTTAGTTAATTATGAATTATTTAAATAAATATTTTAGAAAAATAGGTTTGTATCAGTAATAATATTTTTTGAAAAATGAATATTTTAACAGATCTTATAAAATCTTAATTAATTTAATAATAGTAGATTTATAGATCAAAATAGATTATAAATGAATATTATACACAAATTTAGTTTAAATATTTTAAAGATATTTTTAAATATCTGTAGCTTAAACTACAAATTTATGGGACAAAAAAAGATTGACAAAGAGATATGGCGAATATATATGATTATAAAATTACTATAAAAACAAAAATTTAGAGTGACAAATAAGTTTAACGAATTAATTATAATTTTGATTTGAAAAAAAGAATGTCTAATCAAATAGTTAAAAAGATAGAAATTAGGTGAAAAAAGATAGAAATTAGAAAAAGAAGAAGATAGGTGATAGACAATTAATAAGACTAAGAAAGACCTTAAAAATATTTTTCTAAATCTTATTTTCTTAAAAGGAGTGGGCCAAAATTAACGTGGAGACTCGAAAAGTGTCGACTTTAATATGTACTAGCAGATGACCTGTACCTTGTACGGGGGTGTTATTTATTTATTTATTTATTTGCATATGAATGTATGATAACAATTACAGGTATTATCATACGTATACTTTGTTTTAAAATGACGCTAATTTTTGAATTATAAAATGACATAATTCTTGTATATCATCATATAAATAATTAAAGTTTATTTATATATTTACTTTTTATACATATATAAACATATATTTAAATTATTGAGGAAGAATGACCTAAGATAAAATGCATTATCACATTTTATTAACAATTTATACAAATCTTTTGGCATTTAAACTAAATTGTGTAATATAATAAAATCAATAAGTTTAAATAAAAACTCGGATTAAGATATTGTAATGCTAAAGATATAGATAATATTTAAGAAGTTACATAGAAAACCAAATTATCTTATATACATGTTTTTTTTGAAAAAATAAATAAATATTAAATATATAAATATGTAATGAAAATGTTAACGTAATAATATCTTAATTAAGAAATATATCTTTTTATCTAAAGCGTAATCAATATGCAATATTAGTGATATATATGGTAAATACAACATCTACTTTCTTATTGATATTTTAATGTGATATGATAGTAAAATGTGTTTAATATATTATTTCAATATAATGAATATTTGTCTTAGATATAGTGGTAGAATTTGATACCGTTGATTATTTTTTAAAACACCATAATAAAATTATGGTGTTTTAAATTAAATGATATTTATTAAATGGGTAAAATATTATGATTATGATTTATAGATTATGAAGAAAAAAATTTTAAAGCAAAAGGTTTTTGATAGATCTATCATCTATGTATTAATTAAATGTGTGTATAATGATAAGATATAGATTTATATATTTGGATAGAATTATTAATTGTAACATCCCCGACCAAAGTGCATACGTCATAATGCATTCATTGCATACGCATAGCATATTTGCATATATAGTATATGATAAATTTTTAAAAGTCGTTTTCAAATTAAAGTTATTTATGTTTTAAAAGTTCTTAAAAATAAAGTTAGTTAATTAAAGTTTCTGGGTTAATTTTGTAATAAAAAGAGTTTAAGGGTGTAGATTGTGGTTATCCAAAAAGTTGGCCGACTCTTTCAAGCCGGCTTTGAGTCTTGCCTCTTGGATATATACACGTTGCCCCATTTGGTGATATGTACGTGTGTGTCATGTGAGTTTAAAGAAAGAAACAAGTAGGAGGGAGCTCAGAGAGAGAAGGGCCGAGGGTGATTTCCTACGTGATCTGTTTTGAACAAAATTGTTGTATCCGGTTCAAATTTGGGCTATAAAGATTACTATTTGGTAAGCTTAATGAAGCTTAATCAGTAAGATTTGGCTAGTTATTGATTATTTTGGGTTTATTTCGTTTCCAGATCTAGGTTTATAATTGATATTAATCTGGAAACGGGTTGAACTATAGTGATCAGTGGGCGTTTTCAATAATCGTTATATAATTTGTTAAGATTTAGAAATGATTTTAGGGTTCCGTTGTAATAATATTTCGGTGGCCTTCGGTCAAGATTTTCCAAGAGTTTTCTACTAGAAATATGATCTTATATATGCCTAGTATATGCTGGTAAAATTTCTCAGTAATTGGAACTATATAATGAAAGTTATAATGCATCCTGACATTTCATTGCATTTAGGGTTAGGGTTGTAAGAATTTATAGGCTAAGATTGCATTGGGTTATTATATAGGAGCACGAGGGATAACTCGTGATCAGGGGAAGGAGTCCGAGCTCAGAAATCTTTCCTAGAAGGTGAGTATAGGCCGGAGATTCAACCTTATGTGTCATATAATGTGTTACTATGTGTATATATATGCTATGTGCTATATATATTATATGGATATATATGTGACATGTGGTTTCTCTGGAATGTCCATGATTGTTTGCATAGACTGTGCAATTGCAAATGACACATGATATATGATGCATTTGAGCATATCACATTGGCATGAGATTAAAGGCTCTGTGCTATCTTGCCTTGAATTTGTAATCACAGGAGACCTAAAATAAGGTCTAAACACATGGGACCTATAAGGTCAAATCACAGGAGGCCTAAAAGGCCAATTCATATGAGACCTACGGGTCTAAATCACATGGGACCAAAAGAGTCCATTCACAGGAAACCCGGGGCAAATTCAGGCTTGCACAGTTCACAAAATAATAATTGGACACATGAGCATTTGCATATGCATAAGTTTATTCATATGGAAATATAGATATGTATATGTATATGTATATGTACAGGGATTAATTGAATTGGTTATGAGTGAAATAATTGATGATGGTTTATATTCACTGAGTATGCGACTCACGTAAATCGCAACCTATTTTTCAGGTCAGCTAGTTATACTAGCTTGTGTTTCATAGATGTCAGGTTTGCACAGGTCGGCCGGCTAATGCCTTATGCAACCTTCTCCTCCTCATTTTGCATCATAGACATATGTTTTGTAATAGAAGTCTGAGAGAGATGTATATGTACAAGAAGTAATTAGATACAAGTGTGTGTATGTATGTGTGTTTTACTTATGGTTCTTGAGTTTTGTTATATGTTTATGTGATCAGATGTGAAATTATGTGAATTATATGTTTGTGTAATAAGTAAGTTAGTTATAGCATACGTCAAAGGGGTGTGAGGGTGTCACAATTAATTAAACAAATCAAATTCTAAGATAGAACTAATATCTTAATTAAGCATGTATATGATTATGATAAAATCAAGATTTAATAAGATAGATTTTTAAATAAGGGGGTGATGTGGCGCAATATGGTGGCAGAATTTACTTCCGCTTTAGTATATAGTATTAGATAGATAGTATAGATTGAATTTTTCGTTATCTTTTATAGAAGAACATTGAAGATAAAATTATTTAAGGAATATAAAACTAAAAATAGATAGTATGGGCTTTAAAGATAAATTTGAGAATTAGATAATTAAGGAAAATAAAAGATATAGAGTTGTTAGTATCTATTTGAGTTGAAAAAAAAATTAAAATCAAGCGAGACCAGAATTAACGTGGAGGCTCGAAATTTTTCGACTTTAATATATATATAATATAATAGATATTGATTGATTATGGTAGAGTATAGATAGTTGCATTTTCTTAGCGGTGTTTACGCAGGGTCCAGGGATAGACGTGTGCTGAGTTTTTTAGTTTCAAAAATATACTTGTTATTTTTTTAATTTATAATTTTCTTGAATGAAAAGTTAAGGATATATTTGATTTTTTTTCCTCAATGGAATCCTAGGCGTTTGGTAGGATAGTAGGCTTTTTTTAGTTTAAAGTATGGTGAACTTAAACATGATTAGCTTAATCCGTTATATCATGTACGACTATATCTTAAATATTAAAATTATTTTTAATACATTATATTATTGACAGTTAGGAAAAAAATCTTAAGATGTAAAAAATGGGATGAGATATCAAGTAGTAGATATAAGAAAATTGGATAAGATATCAAGTTACAAAAATTTGATAGATTTCAAATAGATATAAGGATTATTTTTTAAAAATAAGGAGTCCTGACGAAATTAACCTTTATCATTGTAAACGTATGATTGGGGACGGACACTTTACCGCTGCTATTAAGGTCCTTACGTCTTCTGGAGTGGCACCTTGATACCCTAACACTCTTCGGGAATTGGAGGATAAACACCGCTTTGCCCCCCCTCTGATTTTACTGACCTGCACATTGGGTGACGACTCTCTCTGTTAGCAAAGATGTGGTGTTGGCCGAGATCCACAGCCTCCCTAAAGGGACTTCTTGTGGTCGTGATGGCCTTAGGGCTCAACATTTTATTGATATTTTGGGAGGGGTTGCGTCGGCGAAAGCTGATGATTTGTTGGGATCTATCGACGGGGTTGTCAACTTGTTTCTGTGGGGTCAGTGTCCGAGCCAGTTGGGTGAGTTCATTGCTAGTGACCCTTTGACTGCCTTGGTTAAGCCAGGTGGTGGTTTGCGCCCTATTGCCGTTGACACTGTTTGGAGGCGGTTGGTATCCAAGGTTGCTTCGTTTATGGTTGGCCCCAATGTGAAGCATTATTTGGAGGATTTTCAGTTTGGAGTGGGTGTTCCTGGGGGGTGTGAGGCTGTTCTACATTCTTTGAATAAACTTGTTGAGTCTAAGGGCGAGGAGGTTTGCCTATCTATGCTTTTAGGGGACTTCAAGAACGCTTTCAATCTTGTTGATAGGAGTGTCCTTCTTCAAGAAACTAGATTGAGGTGTCCATCTATTGCTCCTTGGGTTGAGTTTTGTTACTCTGAACCTGCTAGGCCCTACTATGATGATTCCATCCTTTGGTCTTGTCAGGGGGTCCAACAAGGTGATCCTTTAGGGCCTTTGCTCTTCGTTCTAGCTCTACATCCTCTGGTACAATCCATTAATTTGGCTTGCAGTCTCACCCTCCAAGCTTGGTATCTTGATGATGGCACCATTATTGGAGACACCCTTATGGTGGCCAAGGCTCTTGATATTATTAGGTCTGATGGGCCCGCGCGTGGTTTGTTCCCGAATGTTCATAAAACGGAGCTTTTCTGGCCTGTGGAGGATCCTAGAAGTTTGGTGGAGTGTGTTTTCCCTTCGAACATCTCTCGCTCATGTATTGGGGTTAAACTTCTTGGTGGGTCGGTTAGTTTAGATGCGGGTTTTGTTGGGACTTGGCCTTGAAGAGGGTATCTAAATCTATTGCTTTAATGGAAGCGGTCAATTGACTAAATGACCCCCAATGTGAGCTTCTTCTCCTCCGTAGTTGCGCCGGGGTGGCTAAGCTGTCCTATGCCTTAAGAACTTGCTCTCCTGTGTCTTTCAAGGATGCTCAAGTTCAGTTTGATCATGCGTTGCGACTCTCCTTGGAGAAGGTTGTAGCTGCGTCAGGACAAGGTTTTGATGATTGACAATGGCGTTTGGCCACTTTCTCCATTAAAAGAGGTGGTCTTGGTATCTATGCTACTGGGGATATTATCCGTTATGCTTTCCTTGCTTCTCGGATTTAGATAGGGACTCTGCAGGCTAAGATTCTGTTGAATGTAGGTATAGTTTCTCCAGACCGTTTCTTTCAGCATGCTCTTAATGATTTCAATACCTTTTGCAATGTTGATGCTACCTCCCTCACCACGGTTTCTCTTGCCCCCCAAATCATGAAACTTAATGCAAGGTGCTACTTTGGTGTTGTTGAGAGATATATGCTTGCCCCGAGGGAAGTTGTCGTACTTAGTAGTATTCGTGCTCCTCATGCACAAGATTTTTTGTTCACCATCCCTATTGATGGTTTGGGACAGAGGATGAACTGTCGACAATTTCGTTTTGTGCTGTGCTACAGACTTATGGTACCTTTATTTCCTGATGGTAGTATTTACCCGAGTTCTAATTCTCCTAGGATGGACAAATGGGGTGATCATGTTGTCCACTGTTATAGCGAGGTGGGTGTGAAGTTCTGACATAACCTGGTGCGAGGTATTCTTGTTGATACTTATGCCAAAGTCGGGGTTGCAGTGCGGAAGGAGGCTTCCATGAGTTTTCTCTTGGAGAATGGATCTGATCTTTAATTGGCATTAAGGCAAGGACGCGTGTGTGGAAGTGACTGAGGTCTCCCCCTTTGCTGGTACGGGTGTGAGTTCTTGGGCGCATGGGTTGGCCTTGCACAATGCCGTTGAAAAGCAAAAGAGGAAGTGTGAGTCCAAATGTCAGGAGCACGGATATAAATTTATCTCCTTTGCTTTTTCTAGAAGTGGGGAATTCGAGAAGGAGACTTTGGACACGCTCTCACGTATTAAATCCTTCGCTATTAGTCACTCTAATAATATTAAGAGTGGTTCTTTTGTTTTTCATTGATATGAGTTTTTGCATTCAGAAGGGTGTGGGTGCCCAGCTTGTTTCTAGGTTTCCATCTAGCTTTATGTAATTTTTCTCATAACATTATATAAAATAATAATAAAAAATTTATATAAAAAAATTAAATTATTATTGTATTCAAGCTTGATGACGTGGCGTAAATTTTTACACAGACTTGAGTTCTGCTTTATACTGCATTGTAGTAGATTATAGTTGAATATAGATAGTTGTATTTTCTTAGGAGTGTTTTGGCCGGGATAGACGTATGCTGAGTTTTTTAGTTGAAAAAAGCTACTTGTTATTTTTTTTAAAATTATATTTTTGCAAACTGAAATAATTTCTGTTAAAGATATTACCAAGAAACTTCCTCAAGGCAATTAGAAAACGCGTACGATTGAGTTATGCAAGCCTAGGCGTTTAGTGGACTTCTTGTTTTTATTAAACTAGTTGAAGACCCGTACCATGTACGGGTAATGATCAATTTTTTCGTTAATTTGTGCATCTACTATAATCTATACTATATATTAATTTTTATTTATAAATAGATTTAAATGGAAATTGAAAAGTTAAGTTAATTAGTATATATCTTTTATAGAAAGAAATTTAAGATAATATTGTTTCAAAGATGAGTAAGAAAAAAGGATAAAATTAAAGATTAGATAATTAAAGAAATTTTAACGATAAATAATATGTCTTTAAGGATAGATATTTGATGGGTAAGATAAAAGATAAAGTTAAAGATTAGATAATTAGGAAAAATAAAACATATTAATTAAATTGTTAATAAAGTGGGGCCAGAATCAACGTGGAGACTTCAAATTCTCCGGCTTTAATATATAGTATAGATTTCAAGTAGAGTGGACTTTTTTTTGAAATTTCAAGTAGATTGGAGTTAAGCGTGTGGTTATAACTTTGTCCGAGTATTTTTTCAGAATGGAAATATTATTTGCCATCTTTTATTACATATGAGTCCACAATATCCTACTAGTATTTTTTTTTACAGAACTCAATTGACATGTTATCTACATCAGGGAATTTGTCTGACCCAATTTAGAATACATCATTCTTTATTTCGTTATTGGATACCTATTTGGTAAGATGCATATTGTCATCAAGTGATATTTCTTTATCTACGAGGGAGAGAAATTGCTTAAGTACTGCATCGTTAATTTGTTCCGTGTTGTACTTTTTTTGAAAGTCATTTCTAATCTTTTGACATATGTTTGCTTCGCCCCTTATTTGTGTACCATCATTTACGACGATTATTGTTATAGCTTTATGGTTGCGCCATCCTGTGGCTATCTTATGAAAATAGCCAGAGCTGGAGTCCGTTAGTTTAACATGCTTCGTCTTTGCCTTTTGTTTTTGTTTTTTGATCAAAATCTTTGCCCTTTGTTAGCTGGAGTATAGAGATAGTTGTATCTTCTTGGCAGTGGTTTGGTAGGGATAGACGTATATATGCTTAGATTTTTAGTTTCGAAAATCTACTTGTTGTTTGGGCAGGAGAAGACCCAAGGGGCTCAGAGAGCTCTTATAAGGAGATCGATTTACATATGCCTCACTTCAATGAGACTAGAGATATTGAACCTGTGACCTGTCAAACCGATGCCCCATTATGCTCCACTAAACCAACCCCTTTAGGTTATATTTTACTTGAATGATAGGTTAAGGATATAACTGATTTTTTTTTTGTTAAAGATATTACCAAGAAACTTCCTCAAGGCAATAAGAAAAACGCGTGTGATTGAATGATGGAAGCCTAGGCGTTTGGTAGGACAGTGGACTTTTTTTTTTTTAATTTCAAGTAGCTAGAGTGGACTTAAACATATGATTGGAGTTCTTGACCCAAAAAGACATATGATTGGAGTGATGTAGATTATTTTTTCTTGATCAAATGGAGTAATTAATGTAGATTGGACTCGTTAAACCCAGCGTTATTGTATCCGCGTTCAGATTTTACTCGGCTTGATTTCGTGTGCCAATTAAAGTGGCAAACATATATGGCTATATATATACACTAATGGAAAAACCAGGCTTGATCTGTATTTACCTCCTGAGCACAATTACTAATCACAAGACAACACAAGATCGAGACTTGTTAGAGAAAATGTGGAAACCGTTGAGAGCCATGATCAGCCCTTGTTCAGCACCTTCGACAGAGCAGTTTTTGGAGCACAAAAGGAAGGTACGTGATTACATTTATCGACTAGAAAGCAATTTCTTTCCAAAAGTTGCTGAAACTGTTTGATGGCAATAATATATGCAGAGGAAATGGTTGGAAAAGGGGGCGGAAAAACACAGTTTATTCATATACCCACGAGCCCTGTACGTCACGTGGGGCCACCTCCCGAGCTATTGGGATTGGTCATGCTTTAAAGAAACAAGGTGGTCGATCGATTCATCGCATATTCAGATCCATATATATATATTGTTAAATGATCATTTCTTAGACTTTTAAATCATTAATACGTACGACTGTTGTTTGTGTACGTAGTGAGGATAACATTGAGGTGGCTAAGCTGGTAACCGTGTGCTGGCTCGACGTGCAAGGCGCCGTGCCCATGTCGGAGCTCTCGGCGGGGACCACGTACGAGGTGGCGTACGAGGTGAAGCTGACGAACAGCGCGTCGGGATGGGAGCTGCCCCTGGAGGTCAAGCTCAAGGTCCCGGACGAGGAGGAGCGGGTCCGACGCATTACGATGCTGGATAAGCCGAGAAGGGAGTGGTTCGAGGTGAGCCTCGGGAGGTTCACGGCCAAAGAGGATCTCAACAACAACACCGAGGTTCGCTTTTACCTGTACGAGCACGGCACTCACTGGAAGACGGGCCTCATCGTCAGGGGCGTCGTCTTTAGGCCCGTGGCCTCAGACCAACCCGCTTCCCGACCCGCCAACGGGCTGCTGTTACGTGCATATGTCTGATCTGGTTTTGGAGGGTGCATGGGATTCTGTTATATATGGTTGTTACTTGATAATTAAGCGGTAGTAACGTTTATACATGAAAATTCTTTTTTGAATATTTCAATGGCCAATTCAACATGCAATTTTCATTCATGCTCGAGTCTATTGTTTGCCTTCCATTAGCATAATGTTTATGTGAAACTAGCTAGCTATAGGATCCATATATGTCACACCATTGTATTATGTAATTGGTACATTCTCATCCCACTTGAATAAATGTAAGTCTGTCTTATATATTGTAGTGATACATCCAGTGAGCAAGTTGTTTAGTTGGATCTCTTCATGATTGCATCTGAGCAAATTTTCTAGGAAAATTCTCTCCCTATGTTGCGCTAAAAACCAGCCTCTATAGGGGTTGAGTATGGAGCCTAGTAAGGCGGATTGAAGACTAAAGCGGAGAATCCGGGCAAAGGAGAAAAGTCTCGGGCAATTTGTGCGATTGCGAATTCGAAGAATGCGGCGGGAAACCTCGAAACCGTGGCCATGGTTGCTTGCGTGTCCTTAGAAATCCCTTTGACACATTAATGACGGCGTTGGTGGTCTTTAGGAATGGCCTGTCTAGAACCATGGATGTCTATGTCGACTTATTGTCCATGTCCGACACAAAGAAGATCAGATTATCTACTTGAGCTAACACATCCTCAACCAGACCTCTTGGACTGACATTGGAATGATCCGCTAACTGTATGACTGTTTGTGTGTCTATGGTGCAGAGTCACCTTGCATCAGCATCTGGATTTCAGTTATTTTGGCTTGATGCCTTTATTTTGGGTTTGAGTTGTTTCTACTGAAAGTCCGGTTCACTAGCTTGTTTAAGTGAAACCCGGTTTGCATCTTTCTCTTTTGAGTAACCTAGTGTTGGTGATTTTAGTGTTATCACTGACTGTTACTTAGGAAACAGTGATTGTTACCTAGGAAATAGTGTCATTTAGTGTGGTCTGGATTCATACGACACTATGAAGGACTCACTTCGCTATATCACGGGTTTGGGGGTGCGGAGTGCACACTCGTGTAAACTTAGTTGAGATCTAGAGGAAGATATTAAGGAATTATGATGTTACCTATAGGGTACCAGGATGTTACCTATATGGTAACAGTGGAACGGTGTCTCTAAGACAAGAGTTAGACATGATGTTCAAGTTGATTGATGAGTGTTGTTACTTGGTATGGGACAACGAATTTGATGTCTAAGATGATTGACAAGTGTGTTGTGTAAAAATATATAAAAATCACAAAACACATTTTATTTGATTTTTTTTTTTTAAATTTTAGTTCGACCCATTCTTGTTATCCTTTTGATTAAAAGTTGTACAAATACAAATGATTTGGTTTGTTTTAAGATTTGGGCTGCACCCATGTTTTAACGGGTTGCCTACATATCTCCTTAGGGAGAATCAAGCCACTTGTAGTTCGATGTGTTTTGTATTTTGTATTTTTAGTGTGTGTGCGTGAGTTTTCACGCATCAGAGGAACGAGACCAGACCCACCTTCTAGGAAGGGTTGCCTAGGCTCGGTCCAATTATCATCTGCGTGACGCGAATGAGATTAAACCCACCTTCTAGGAAGGGTTGTTTAATCCTTCGCATTTGGCGTGCACAAAATTTTTAGTGCGTATTTTCTAATTGGATTTAATTTGGGACATGCGACTGAGCTCGATATATTTGATCGAGTTACCTACGTAGCCTTTTTAGGCGTCAAGTCCTTACGTAGTTCTTTTTAGAACATGGTTCCTAAAAATATTTTATAAGCCGTAATTGTATGCTTTTAGTGTGATCAATATGGTAAATAGAAACTATATTCCATATGCATGCTGATCACACACACGTACAACTTGCATGGGTTTGTTGGCTTTATGCCATGGATATATTTTTGTTTTAAGGCATTTTTTGTTTGGTATTGTTTTGGGCCTATGGGTTTGAAGTTGTGGGCCTTAAATAAGGCCTTAATTGTTCTTGTAGAATCAGCTATGACCTGTCCCCTTTTAGTTACGATTTTTTACTTGGGTTTGGATTAAGATTCTTTGTACCAGATTGTATTTATATATTTTTTTGGATTACGACAAATCAATCTGGTGGGATGCTTTTGATTTCAAAACAAAATTTTTATCTTTAAGCCTAAAAACTTGGAGACTTGGTTTATATATAGGGCGATAAATTGGGGTTATCAGCCACCAAAACGACTTTGCAGACGTAGAAACAAAGTTCTTTGTTTGAATTTGTGAGAAGGTAGACATCCTTCAAGTTCCTTTTCGAAAAGCTCTGTAATTTCCTTGTTCTTTTGCCAAAGAACTTTCAAGTAAGAGTTTAATTTTTCTATCAAAACAAATTTCAAGTACATATTCTTTGTCCAATTTTAAACACAAACGCCCCTATTTCTTTCATCAAAATCGATTTAAATGAGATTCCTCCAATTCGGACTGGAATGTATTTTTTTTCTTTGACTTTGAACGAGCTTTGAAAGAAAGCCCATTGTCCATGATTAGTTTTGATCAAACCAAAAAAGAAGATCAAAGTTGGCTTAGGATTTCACTAAACCGTTCATCACTAACTTTTCAATTTTTGCATGAAAGCAAATAAAAAACAAAACTTTTCTTCACATAGAGCATTGATTTGACTAGTGACAAGCTAGTACTACAAGCACTAGCTTTCCTTTGCTTTTGCAGACTATGAAAATCACTTTGGTAGAAATTTGCTCTTGATTTAAAACCCCTTTTTGCCTCTCTTTGTATCTAGCAAAGACAAACTCCACCGTACAGGCTTTTCCTTTCTTTTATTTTATTTTTATTTTTTTTTGATGATTTTGAAATCAAATAACCCATTTTATCATAAGTACAGGGCACAGGGAAACCCGTGAAGCAAGACGGATCAACAACATGTGCACCTTTAAAACACTTTTTTTTTATGATAAATCGAATTTCTACACCATGGAAAATTTTCTTTTGCAAACAAAAAGAAAGAGACCCAAACATGAACCTGGTGTTCGTTTTGCTTGAACAAAGATTTAAGAAAAAACACCAACACGTTCAGATCTTGAAGAAAGTTGAAGTTGGAACTCTTTTGAAATAAAATCCGTTTTAGGGAAACCCACACCATTAGCTTCCTCTTGGATTTACGGTTGTTTTAAAATTTGAAGTTTGATTTGGAAAAGAGACAGGAGAGAAAGAATCAAACATTTGAGATGATGCTACTACCTTCTTTTCAGTAATCACCTCCTTTGCTGAACAAATCACTGCTTTCTTTCTTCTTTTTCGTTCACTCGTTCCTCCTTTTTTTGTTTTTGATCTCTCCTTGTGATTTTTAATCTCTGATGGTGTGTGTCAATTTTTGCTACAAAATAACCCTTTTATATTGGAGATAATAACCACCGGTTGAAAGAAGTTACCAAAAAGGAACCACCCACTAACCCACTCACCCCTTTTCTTTTGATTTGATTGATTTTTTTTTTAATGCAATCATCCTCACTCTTAATTAGTGCACACCAACACGTGCACCACCACACATTCAACTTGCTTGCTTCTTTTTTTTTTTTCTCTTTTTTTTTTTTGAATGTGATTTCTTAAAATATGTAGGATCCTCCAATATGACGAGATCACATATCGGGCCTCCAGCATTTGGGTTCTAACTAATATTTTGGACCTGAATACTTGTTTTGGGCTGACAAATGAATATAAGATGCCTCAACTTAGACTTGGACTTATATTATTTTTTTTTTGTCAAAATTTTCGTTTCAACAAAGTGTTGTTACCTAGGAGGTAACAATGACTTTATTGTCTTCGAAGGAACAATGATGTGTCTAACAGATTGTTCTATTTGCTGGAAACAGTGATTGTTCCCTATGGATTAGATGGTGTAACCGTCATGTAACTGACGTGAAACCACTTTGTTACTTCCTTAATATGTTGTTAATTAATGGTGACGTGGATATTAATACGTCTTCCATGTGTTCCTGTCGGTAACCAACCACCGATAACCATGGATAACCGCCAGTAACGGCTAGTAACTGCCATTAACCGTTCCTTGTAACTGCGCCTTTGCCTCTATATAAAGGATGTAGGGACGATAGTGTTAAGGTTGGTTTCGAAAATCATTGGGAGAACATTTTCTCCATGATTGAACTTCAATGAAGAGTCTAAAGTCCAATTTTACATGAAATCTAAGGTTCGATCCATTACAAGAGTCTTGTATGGATTTGAGGGTTTGTCTTATCTCACTTCAAATTTCGTGGATTCCCTAAGGCTCGTAAGGGGCGAAATATTGATTTCGGAAAGTGACTACACGATTCAAACCTATATCAAGTAGAAGTGCATATGATTTATCTACTGAAGAAAGTTCATCTTCAACAACTGTTCCCTAATGCAACAAAGTTGCTGTTACCCAGGGAACAACGCCAGCCACCAACAGATTGAAGATCTTCGGTGGGAACAACAGTTGTACAAAGCCTCAACACCAACACCTAGTTCACCAGCTATATAAGTTGCGTTTTGAGATTGTAGTCGTTGATGAAATTAATACAACTCTTGTGTCTAATCTCCCACAACTCTCAATTTTATGTCAACAGATTGTCTCATCGGTTGGTGTCTCTTGCTCTTACACTAATCCTAGCCTTCTGTTAATCGAATTCATCGAACAAATTGTTCCTAATTCGATTCTTATCCTACAGCCCACATCATTGTTATCAGAGCCGAAGCTTGCATGTGAACCATGCCTTCCAACAACGATCTGAGCAAAAAAATTGAAGAAATTCAAGCTGAGTTCCTTAGCCGCTATAACCAGGGCGCAAGAGGAAAGGCAAAAGTTGCAAGCTGAGGCTGATGCAAAACGGGACCGCGAGCTTGCTGAAATCAAGGCCATGCTTGCTGCAATCGCCAACCTTTCCCGGCCACCAGCAACCCCGACCCTCCAGCGTCTCCTGACTTGGCATCTGGGCAGAATCAGGAACCCCTTTTGACCGACAAAGGTAACGGCTCCACTCGAGGTATAGCTCCGATCACCACTTCTACCAGAGGTTCGGTTTTTCCCGGCAGGCTTTCCTCTCGGCTGACTAAGGTTGATTTCCCCAAGTTCGACGTCACAAGGTTGAAGTTGTGGTTGTACCGTTATGAACAGTTCTTTGCTCTCGATAATACGATGCCAGAATGTCCGGTTAGGATAGCCTCGTTGCACCTAGTGGCGGACCCAGAAAAATTTTTCAGAGGGGGCAAAATAGTAACTAGTAAGACGACGAGATAAGACTAAGTGACATGTATTACTGTTAATAATAAAATATTTTAAACTATATATAATATATAATAAAAGAATAATTTGAATAACTGAAATAAGTAATTAAATACAACCATTCTTCTCCCAGCGTAAGTAATCAGTTTTTTTAAGTACATATAGCTCGTTGAATAAACTAAAAAAATTATATTATATAGTATTAAGAGAAAATGATGGAAAAAAAAATACCAAGTAAAATTTTGAACACCGGGATATAAACAACAACACAATCAATAATCAATTGGGACACCTTTAATTATAATGCCTCCGTTTTACAATAGTTTTTCACAGAGGCATTTGTATATATATTAAGATTTTTTTCCCAAAACTACCCATATCAATGTAGAGTTCATTACTAATGTAAAGAAACATAGACTATAGGTATGTAGTATTATGAAGTTAATTATCAAAGTTCTAAATGGAAAAAAATGTACACAAATATGAAAATAAACAAGTATTATAAAACATAAAAAAAATTATTTACAACTACTCCCTCCGTCCCATAATGTTTGTCCCTTTTCTTTTGTAATTTGTGAAGGAAAAAAGACAAACGTTATGGGACGGAGGGAGTATTACGAAACGGAGAAAATATTTTAATTAATATTTAAAAAAATGTAAAATCCCAGAGGGGGCATGTGCCCCCTCTGGGCCCTAATTGCGTCCGCCCCTGGTTGCACCTTGATGGCCGTGCTCTCCAATGGCACCACAACTATATGCGGGAACGAAACCACCAACTCCCGTCTTGGTCCGAGTATGTTGTGGATATCTGTGCTAGGTTTTGTAAGCTAATAGACGACCCAGTGGCTGAACTCGTGAATGTGAAGTACCAGGGAGACATCGAGGTCTATCTTGATGCTTTCGAAAGTGCCTTGACCAAGCTAAACCTGCCCCAATCCCATGCCCTGAGCATTTTCCTAGCTAATATGAGCCCAAACATGCAATTACACGCTCATCAGTTTGCCCCGAGCAGCATTCACCAAGCGGCTAGGCTAGTTAAGCTCAGAGAGGCTTCCTCCATATTCAACGCACACACCTCCAAACCCAGCTACAATTTCACACCAAAACAACCTTCTATTGACCTCCTTCCTACCCCTCCGCAGCCTGCTCAAAACAAAACCCCATTCGCCATTCTTCCCGCCCCAAAACAGACTCCCTTCAAGCCAAACACCAACAAACCAGGAAGGTCTTACTCTTTCGCCGAAATGCAATAGCGTAAAGCCAAAGGGTTGTGCATGTACTGCGACGAAAAGTACTCACCGGGTCACCATCTCACACACAAGAAACCAGTGGTACACTTTATGTAAGGGGAGTGTCAAAGTGATGATGAAATAGAAGAGAGCAAAACCGAGGCAGAGCACTCTGAAGGTACGACACTGCATATATCAGTGCATGCTTTAACGAGTGTTGCTATGTTCAACACGATGCGAGTCACTGGTTATTTCGAAGGGAAACCCCTGCATATTCCATCGATTCCGGTAGCATTCATAACTTCATTGACATTGAGGTGCCTAGAACATTGGGCTGTAAGTTAGAACTCATCAAAGCACTCTCCGTATCTGTTGCAAACGGTAGCAAACTCGGTACTAATTATGCTTGTAATGGCTTTACTTGGCGAATTCAAAAATCAATGTTCTCTGCTGATGTAGTTGCCCTCCCACTAGGGTGTTGTGATTTGGTTTTGGGAATATAGTGGCGTGCTACCTTGGGCCCAATTGTGTGGGTTTTTTATAGCTTGGTTATGAAGTTTACTGTTAAGGGTTATAAGCATGTTATCAAAGCTCTTCTCAACTACGACTACAAGGTTGTACCTAGCTCTTTTCTTAATAAAATCATGATAGAGGGTGTGCAGCTCGCCATCATTCATGCTACAACGAGCAACTCATCAGCTTTTAGCCCCACTATGATGCCCATCAATGCCTTTGAGGAGTCAGCGGAATCACACTCAAACTTAGAGTCGTTGCTCACTGAATTCTCTTCCATATTCCAAGAGCCAACCGGGCTACCTCCATTCAGACCAAGCCATGACCATAAGATACCACTGCAACATGGCTCGAACCCGGTCAGTAAGAGGCCGTATAAGTATCCAATTGTCCAAAAAGATGCAATCGAGGCCATCATTTCAGAGATGTTACGCATAAGCGTCATCCAACAGAGTGCAAGCCCCTATGTTTCGCCCGTTGTCCTTGTCAAGAAAAAAGATGGTTCATGGCGGTTGTGTGTGGATTACAGGGATCTCAACGCACAGACAGTGAAAGACAAATTTCCTATTCCCCTCTTAGATGATTTACTTGATGAGTTAGGGGAAGCATCAATATTCTCCAAATTGGATCTACGATCAGGGTTTCACCAAATTCGAATGTGCCCACAAGACGTCTACAAAAACGCCTTCAAAACTCACTCGGGTCATTACGAGTACCTTGTGATACCCTTTTAGGCTCACAAACGCCCCATGCACTTTCAAAGGTCTAATGAATGACATCTTCCGTGCACACCTCAAGAAATTTGTGCTCGTCTTTTTCGACGATATCTTAGTCTTTAGTACAGATTGGCCAGCTCATATTCTCCATCTCCGGGTTGTTTTCACCATATTGCAGCAGCACCAGCTCTTTTTAAAGCCTTCCAAATGCACATTTGGTGCCAGTAAAATAGAATATCTTGGCCATATTATATCAGCTGTTGGGTTAAGCACAGATCAATCCAAGGTGGATGCCATCCTCAATTGGCCTCGCCCAAATTCTATTAAGAAGCTCCGAGGGTTCTTAGGGCTAGCAAACTACTATCACAGATTCGTAAAGGGTTATAGTATCATCTTTAAACCCCTAATGAATCTCTTGAAAAAAGAAGCATTCGTTTGGTCAGATGAGGCTACTACAACATTCAACAAACCCAAAGCTGCGCTATCTTCAACCCCTATGTTAGTTATGCCCAACTTCACCAAAACTTTCATCGTCGAGACCGACGCCTCAGGAATTGGAATTGGAGCTGTATTGATGCAGGATCATCATCCAATTTCATTTATCAGTAAGGCGCTCAACCCAAGGCACCAACTGTTATCAGTGCACGAGAGGGAGCTGCTCGCAATAGTGTATGCTGTACAGACTTGGAGCTCTTATTTGACTTAGAGACATTTCATTATCCGGACTGGTCAAAAGAGTTTGAAGTTCCTCCTTGATCAATCGGTAACAACACCATTCTAACACATGTGGGTTGCCAAGTTGATGGGGTTTGACTACGAGATTCAGCCCAAGCGAGGGAAGGAAAATCATGTTGTTGATGCTTTGTCTAGAATCTCACATGCTGATCTCTTGCAAATGCATTTGTCTCTCCATAATGATGATTTGTATCATCTCCTCCAAAACTCGTGATCTGCTGATGCATCCCTACAGAGAATTATTCAGGTTCTGGAAACCGATTCAGCCTCACACCCCAAATTTTCCTTCACCAACTCTGGCCTTTGAATGAATGGAAAGTTAGTTATCGGGGACGATCCAGTCCTACGAACGAAAATCCTTAACTGGCTTCACGATTCACCAATGAGAGGACATTTGGGTAGGCATTCCACAATGCAAAGGGTCATGTCTCTTTTTTATTGGAAGGGTCTATACAGAGATGTGAAGAATTATGTGAGAAATTGCGCCATCTGCCAACAGAGCAAACCTGATAATGCAACTTCTCCCGGCCTTTTACAACCATTACCGATTCCAGAGTTTGTGTGGGAAGACATAAGTCTCGACTTTATTGAGGGGTTGCCTTTATCCTTGAAGAAACACACAAAAATTCTAGTCATGGTTGACAGACTGAGCAACTATGCTCACTTCCTCCCTCTTAAACATCCCTTTTCTACTCTGGATGTTGCACAACTTTACTTGGATCACATATTCAAGTTCCACGGCTTCCTGAAGTCAATCGTCAGTGATAGAGATCCGATATTCATGAGCGAAGTTTGGAAGGAATTCTTCAAACTCCAAGGAGTGCAATTGAATTTTTCCACCGCCTATCATCCCTAAAGCGACGGAAAAACCAGGTTACAAACAAAATATTGGAGACATACCTTATGTGCATGTGTTCTAAGGCACCTCACACTTGGAGCTCGTGGTTGCCACTTGCTCAATGGTGGTACAACACCAATTTCCACACAGCCACATAGATCACTCCTTATGAGATCCTCTTTAGCCAACCTCCCCCTTTGCACTTACCACACCTCCCAGGAGAGTCTAAAGTGACAACGGTGGATCGTAGCATGAAGAAGCGAGAGGATTTAATAAGGTTGTTGAAGTATCACCTACTAAGGGCTCAACTCCGAATGACCCAGCTGGCTAACAAACGTCCCTCAGACCGCTCATTCTCCATTGGTAATTGGGTCTATTTAAAGTTACAGCCCTATCGTCAATCCACAATGAAGGTTGCGGGTCCGCATAAATTATCTCCAAAATTCTGTGGCCCTTACAAGATAACTGATAAGGTTGGTCCAGTTGCATACAATCTACAGTTGCCCTAATCTGCTGCCATTCATGGCACTTTTCACGTCAGCCAATTGAAGCTCTACCCGAACCCATCGGCAATCTCACCAGTCGACATACCTCAATTCATAACTGATGCGGGGGCAATGCGCGAGCCAAAAGCTATTCTTGATCGAAAAATGGTGAAGAGAGGTCAAGCTCCTAGTACTAAGCTCCTGATCAAGTGGAAAGCAAGCATTGACGATGAAGCCACATGGGAATTTGCAGACGAAATTGAGAAGAAATTCCAAGATTTTATCCTCGATGTCAAGGATGCTTCAGCGAGGGAGTGATGATGCAGAGCCACCTTGCATCAACATCTGGATTTCAGTAATTTTTCTTGTAGCCATTGATGAAATTAATACAACTCTTTTGTCTAATCTCTCAAAGCTCTCAATTTTATGTCAACAGATTTTTCGAATGGTTGAATTCATCGAACGAATTGTTCCTAATTTGATTCTTATTGTGACACCCTCACACCCTTCTGACGTATGCTATAAATAACTTCCTTATTATGCAAATATATAATTCACATAATGTTTACATCTGATCACATAAACATATACAAAACTTAACAACCAAAATTTAAAACACACAGATATACACACTTGTATCTAGTTACTTCTTATACTAATACATCTCTTTAAGCTCTATTACAAAAACACATGTCTATGATGCAAAATGAGGAGGAGAAGGTTGCATAAGGCATTAGCCGGCCGACCTGTGCATATGTAGCATCTAAGAGATACCAGCTAGTAAAACTAGCTAAACCTGAAAAATAGGTTTGCGATTTATGTGAGTCGCATACTCAGTGAATATAAACCATCATCAATTATTTCACTCATAGTCAAACAATTAATCCATGTACGTATACATATATATATATTTCATATGAATAAACTTATGCGTATGCAAATGCTCATGTGTCCAAATTATTATTCTGTGAACTGTGCAAGCCTGAATTTGCCCTGGGTTTCCTGTGAATGGACTCTTTTGATCCCATGTGATTTAGACCCGTAGGTCTCATATGAATTGGCCTTATAAGCCTCCTGTGATATGACCTTATAGGTCTCATGTGTTTAGACCTTTTTTTATAGGTCTCTTGTGATTACAAATTTAGGGAAGACAGTCACAAAGCCTTTAATCTCATACCAAGGTGATATGATCAAATGCATCATATATCCTGTATCATTTGCAATTGCACAATCTATGCAAACAATCATGGACATTCCAGAGAATAACATATATCCATATAATATATAACACATAGTGTATATATATACACATTGTAGCACATCATATAACACATAGGGTTTAATCTCCGGTTTATACTCACCTTCTAGGAAAGATATCTTGTCTCTGACTCCTTCCCCTGATCACGACTTATCTCTCGTGCTTCTATATAAATAACTCAATGCAATCTTAGCATATAACTCTTACAAACTCTAACCCTAAATGCAATGAAATGCCAGTATGCATGATAACTTTCACCATATAGCTTCAATTACTGTGAAATTTTACCAGCATATACTAGGCATATAAAAGATCATCTTTCTAGTAGAAAACCCTTCGAAAATCTTGACCGAAGGCCACCGAAATATTATTACAACGAAACCCTAAAACCATTTCTAAATCTTTAACAAACTATATAACCCTTATTGAAAACGTCCACTGTTGACTATAAATCAACCGATTTCCATATCAATATTGGAAACGAAATAAACCCAAATAAACAAATAACTAGCTAAATCTTATTAAATTACTAATTAAAACTTACAAGTATAAATCCTTTACTCTAGATAAAACAGAATACGAAAATACCCCGTGTAAAACCAACTCCTCTCCGGTCTACTTCCTCTCCCCTCCGTTCTCCTTACTCCGTTCTCTCTTCTTTCTTTCGAATGAAGAAGCAACCAACCCACAAATCAATATGAACGTGTATCGATATATACGAAAGAAGTAAGAAGTCGGTAAAAATTTTTAACAAGTACGGTATAATTTCCACCCTTAAACTTCCTTTATTACAAATCTTATCCAGAAACTTTAATTAATTAACTTTATCTTTAAAAACTTTTAAAAAATAAATAACTTTAATTTGAAAATGAGTAATATTTTTAAAAATGTATCACGTACTATGCAAATATGCTATGCGTATGCAATGAATGCACTATGACATATGTACTTTGGTCGAGGATGTTACACTTATCCTGCAGCCCACATCAGTCTAGAAGAGGTCTAAGTTCCAACCGTATAAGGAAGAGGGCATAGAATTGATGGAGGCTCCAAAATCAATCAAAGCAGTTTCAATAGGTATCTTGCCAATAGTGCACGGGATTGTGAACATACCGGGATCGTTGCACTTTTTTGGTAGACACTTCGAAATATAGCAGACACATGCTCCCATGTTTTTACCTTTTTTTGCCCCTTAGCCTTCCGGTCTCTCTTAATTGTACAAAGTTACTTGAGAAACTTAGCGAATCTGGGAACGCTCTTGACTAGCTTGAATAATATTCACTTCGCACCTAGAGATTTCCTTAGTTTAGAGTATAAGATTTCTAAGTTTTGGACAACAATAAAATGAAAGTTTGTCATATTGGTAAATTGGAGGGATTGTTTGTGCAATTCAGCGCAAATAAGTTGCACCCGACGCAACTCTTCTTCAACCCCGGATCAAAAACTTTAAATGACCATAACTTACTCGTTTCTCAATGGAATTCGATTCCGTAAAATGTTATGGAAAGTTCATGACCTGATCTATAAAATCCCTCAATCAGTTGAAGGAAATCGGACAAATATTAACCTTGACGGTGTTGGGGATTATGGAAGACAAACGGTGTAATTGAATTCAATCAAAGTTGGGGTAAATGGATTTAGTAAGACTTGTAAAGGGATAAGGATGAATTCAATTGACCCCTCTTCCTACTTTCATTAATTTGGACGGTTTTAGTTGTTTAATAATAATTAGAGTCTTATCCTTCCAACTAGATATTTACACATGACGATGCTCGGGCCGATAGTTCATGTGTGTATATATTTAAATAAAACCTTATATATTATAAGATGAATTTTATTATAAAAGAATACACAATTATTAAAACCATAATTCTAAGTTTGTCATCAAAGAGAATGCAAAAAATTTAATAAACTAACCATTTATGAACATATAAGAATATTAAAACTATGATTAATTTATATAGTTTTTCTCACTATAATAAGTTGGATGTATATCTAGGGAATGCAAAGTTTAATTTATTATTTTATAATATGTTGATCATTAAGAAATAAAAATTGTTTAATATGCATTACCACTACACTTTGTGATGTTATGGATGTCCGTTTTCAATTTTGTATGATATGGTTTGAATGCGGAATGCCTAACTAAGGATGCACAATTTCTTTTTAAGCATGCACTTTTTAGAGTTACGAATGCACTTTTTGATGTTATATATGGACTTTTTCATTTTCTAGATGAAATACTATGGATACAGGATTTCTTGTTAAACATGTACTATTTGATGTTACCACTGCACTTTTTGATATTATGGATGCACTTTCTCACTTTTGTAAGAAATGTTTTGGATGCACAATTCCTAATTAAGGAAGCACGATTTCTTGCTAAGAATGCACTTTTTGATGTTATGTATGCACTCTATAAGGTTACGATTGCACTTTTTTAGTTTCTTGATGAAATACTATGGATACACAATTTCTTGTTAAGGTTGCACTATTCGATGTTACCACTGCACTTTTTATTGTTATGAATGCACTTTTTGACGTTATGGATGCACTTTCTTAGTTTCTATATGAAATACTATGGATGCATAATTTCTTGTTAAAGATGAATTTTTAATGTTACAAATGCACGTTTGGACTTTATAGATGCACTTTTGTATTTTAGAACAATCATGACTTCTTACTAATGCGCTTCATTTCTCCTTGCACTTTTTTAATGTACTAATGCACTTTTGTATTTTCGAACAATCCCGACTTCTTACTAATGTACTTCATTTCTCCTTGCACTTTTTTGATTTACTAATGCACTTTTTTGGCTTACTAATGCACTTTTTGTATTTTTGAATAATCCTGACTTCATTCTAATGCACTTCATTTTTCTCCTTACACTTTGTCATTTTAGTAATGCCTTTTTAGTTTTCGAACGAGCTTGAGGACTGGGATGGGAAGAGAAGTTGAAGAAAGCCGAGTTTCGGGCGACAAGGAAGAGAAGCACTAGTTGGCTCGAAAGCTCGACCGTGCTATGGATTCAGGAGCCCGAGTTTTCGAAGCTGCAAAGAGTTTCGCGAAGGGGCTGGAATCCGCACCCGCAGAATGGGCACCCGCGGCCGCGGGTGGAAATCTGCGACCGCGGTTTGGGTGCCCGCGCCCGCAATTCGAGGGTAGTTAGGCATTCTGGAGCGGAGACACGGGCTAGGAGCCTAAAGGCACGCCCACATCTTGGGTCGTCTTCTTACGTTTCGGCCCGTGTCTGAGAAGATTATTTCCGAAGTTTTGATCTTTTTTAGGATAGATTGTTTCCTAGGGAAAAATATACTTTTAGCTCTAGTTTTCTATTTATACTCGACTGGATTATTGTAATTGTGTGTTACCAAAAGCATTGAGAGAAAATCCTGAAAAGCTAGATTGAGATGTTAGACTTAGGAAGATCTTGATTAGGATAGATCTGAACGTCATTATCCTTGTAACCCTTAAGTTTTCTAATTTAGTGGAGAATCTCTGGCTTGGTAGTGCCCACAGGCGTAGTCTTTGTGACAAATTGGGTGAACAAATATGTTGTCTTTGCCCTGGTTGCTGTTTGAGCCAAAAATCTACCAAGCAAGATAGATCGGGCTAGAACAAAGCAAAAAGAACGAAAATAATTGAGAGGAAAAACGTGTATGTGTTTTTATTGATGATCCTGAATGATCGAATGTGTATGGTGTGCGTGAATGTGTATATGTGATCATATGCGTACAATGTGTGACCCCCCCCCCCCCCTTGTATAAATAGGGGATGCCAAAAAGATAGATATTTACAAGATCTCATACAACTAGATAGATATGGTACAATAGATAGAATATTTCCCTAGATAGGATAAGATTTTCTTCGATATGGCAGTTTATCTTGTGTAACAACTTCAGATCTCGTGGGCTTATCCGGATACGCGTACGGGTTTAGTAAGGATTATGGGCCCCCAGCCTTGGGTCCAACAGTACCCCCGGATCGGGTTGTAAATCCAGACCCGTTATGGAGTTGGAAGCCGATTCGTAATGTATCGTCGAAGTCTCTGCTGTCTTAAAGCTTTGCTGACTTGATCGGAACCTTTGTCCAAAAGGATTCTAGAGTTGAACACTCTTGGTAGATGTTTAAGAAACTGAAGGTATATGTCTCAGATTGAAAGCTTATGTCTTGGAAACTGTGTTCCGAAGTGACTCTTAAGGTAGCACAATCGGTTAGTTTTGCATGTCTGCGTCGGAGATTCTCTACGCCAGCTAGCGAGTACCCGATGAGTTGCACTGCGCTCGGGAAGTGAAGTTGTGAGAAGGTGTGATGGTGACCTAGTGTTTGGTCAACGTGAAGGTGAGTATATCTCTAGAGGTGATATCTAGAAGCAATACTGACAAATGTGTTTTGCGAAGGGAAATTAGATGACTAGAAGCTTATCGTAGTCAGCTTATTCCAAAATGTGGTCGTTTGTGAGCTCAGTTTTTGATGAAGCCTCGCCTTGAGATTTCTTGAGATTTTGCTACTGAGAAGTATGGTTACTAGGACGTAACCACACATCAGAACAACGCTGCTATGTATCTCCACCCCAGTACCCCAGTACTAGGAGCTTCCATAAGACCTTGTCTCTTGCAGTACCCTAGACAAAATAGCGAATATAGTGTCATTTGAGGCTTCCTAGAATGTACTCGAACCCCTTCTAGGTCATCTGGGTATCGCATAACCTGAGGGCACGGATCCTTTGCTGTCACAAAAGGTCGTGAACTTCCCTCTATGAGGTTTCTGTCTCTTGGGCATAAGAGTAATGCACAATGTTAGTAAGAGAGGAGTCTAGAATCTTCAGAAACATAGAGCGATTAATCATGTTCCAATCAAGCGATATATCATCTAGGTTAATGTGGTTTCTTAATGCGTCTAGCAATTGAAACTAGTAAACAGTAAACATGCATGAGCGTAAAAGATGACGCTTTTAAGATGTATAATCAAGAAAGAGAGATTATCCTTTAGCAAAAGAAAGATGCTAATTAAATTTTGAGATAAAGGAACGAGGAAACCAGCATATGAAGGACTGAAAACGTGATCCTGACTCCAGAAGGGTCGTCTAGGTCGATTTGTCATAGTTGTATCCGGGCTAGCTTCATGTTGTATTTCTCCAAGATATGGCGTCGAAGCCGCTACGCCTCTTGATGTTTTTTCGTCACCACCAAGGTTCAACCTCGAGAACATCGGAATGGTTCCCAGATTGCACCTTCCTGAGGTACCCTCGTCGTCATGGAATACCGGAACGCGCTTAGGAACTCTGATCATGTCTAGAAACTCCGATCGCGTGTGGAGACTCCGGTCGAGTGTAAAAACTCCGATCGTGCCTAGAAACTCTGATTTCGTGTAGAAACCCTGATTTTGCCTAGGATCCTGATCGCGTCCTGGATCTCTTGATTGGTTGTCTCCGGTGTGGAAGAGTTTGATGTCAGTTTGATCTCTTATGGAGAATCTCTGGACGGCGTCGATAACTAGCCATCTTGTACACCCCGAGCTTTCTCCGGTTGTTCCTTTTGCCGGGTGTTTCCATGATCGTCTTGATTCTCGACATTGTCTTCTCCTCCTGACATGAATGTCAATTGGATCGAAAGTTGTTTGCTTTCGTTCGGAAGTACTTTCTTCGTCTTTTATTTAGGCGTCGTGCAATCTGGGCAGTTCGTCACTCCCGTAGGTCTCGCGACGCAACCCGAGATCGCTTTCTGGTTGTGGAGTCGTTTGATCGTGTGAAAACGAGTATATGATGTCGATTGTATATATCGAAAGTTGTTTGCTTTCGTTCGGAATTACTTTATTCTCAGCCCCATAGTAGATGCCAAATTGTTTGAGCCAGAAATCTACCAAGTAAGATTAGTGACCCCTTGGCCTAGATCGGGCTAGAACAAATAAAAAAGAACGAAAATAATTGAGAGGAAAAATGTGTATGTGTTTTTATTGATGATCATGAATGATCGAATGTGTATGGTGTGCGTGAATGTGTATATGTGATGATATGCGTACAATGTGTGACCCCCCCTTGTATATATAGGGGATGCCAAAAAGATAGATATTTACAAGATCTCATACAACTAGATAGATCTAGATATGATACAATAGATAGAATATTTCCCTAGATATGATAAGATTTTCTTCGATATGGCAGCTTATCTTGTGTAACAACTTCAGATCTCGTGGGCTTATCCGGATACGCGTATGGGTTCAGTAAGGATTATTGGCCCCCAGCCTTGGGTCCAACAGTTGCTTTCTTTCCATCAAACGCTAGAACGATCCTTCGAATTTTTCCTACCACAACCTTTAATAATATTCTCCTATATATTATTAGCAACGCTTAAGTATCAATCTTAGTACAAGCTAGGAACTTACAATGATGGGTAAGACTGATGTTGTTGACCTTAAAACCACATATATAAAACAATACAAAGAAACACAAACTTGAAAAATCTACCGTAAATATGTTAATTAAATCGATCTCAATCACATTACACAACTGTTTAAATTAGAGATCGAGCGCGCGTGAAGTCGAAACCAGAAAGGGTACAGCAAGTTGATGATTAGGATTTGATGGATCATACTTGGTCTATCCCGATTCAATTGTTCAATGAATTTTGAACACCCCCACAACACAAGATGACCAAGCTTGCTCCATCACATATGATTCTTGAAAAATTAATGCACCAAACAAAAAAAACAATATCCCACACCCCCTAATTCATGGCCTGGATTTGGTTTCTACTATTCCTTGCGCGCACTTTCACAGCCTTCGTCTTCATGTACTTAGTCACCTTTTGATGATGATGATGATGATCAGAAGCTAGGGTTGAAGTTGGGTGGCGGATGTGGAGCCCACATCCCGCCACCTCCGCCATCGTTGGCTATGTAGGACATGCAAGCAAGAGGTACTAGACATAGTCCTCGGCTTCGCAAATCCGGCTTCGACACATCATCTCCATCGGAACTGGCCTGCGGTCATGAAGGGAAAACAAATGAAATTAAGTTCATAAGGATTTGTTACAAGCAGCTAGCTAGAAACAAGATGGCTTACTTGTTGCATGGTGCTATTGCTTTTGTGGCGTAATGCGAGGTTCATGTATGGAACACTAAGTGTCTGCATACATGACAAAATATCACTTGCATTAATGGACTTCATTTTCTATGCATGTATATATGAGCAAATTAATTTTTTTTTTGGTCGAACATATGAGCAAATTAATACACTATCTAGGATTAAGTTAAAGTTATAAAGCGTTATGTGCAATCAAAATTTGCTAATACATACGATATACTTAGCTTCTTTTGTGTAAGCATGGAGTAATATGTCATGGTATAATAAGAACCCGCTTAATCCAGCATAATTAAATTATTATTTACCTTGGGTTAGTTAATGTGGCATAGTTTGGTGTTTGTGTGAATTAATGGGCATGTAGCTAGCTAGGGTTTTTCCAAGAATCGAGAAATATACCTCAACCTGGCTCTGAAGGAATTTGATATAACCAATGGCCTCCATTAGCACCGAAGCCGTGTCGGTCTGCATGTACACCCCGCATGCAAACGCAATTTCATTGAGCAACACACACATGAGCTAGAATAAACTTCTCTAACTTCTAGAAGAATTGTTAATTGTTCACTTTGACTAAACATCGAGCTAGCTATCCAGGAATTTTGTAAGCATGCATGGTTTATGAATTAAAATGATATATTTTCTTCGACCAAAAAAAAAACCATATATTTTCTGTTTTACAAAATCAGTTTCATAGAACCACTCATCCTGAAATTGACCTATATGAAAAGCATACATGAATGTATCACACCTACTGGCCGGGTTCCACTTTACCCAGTTAAAAGGAAGAAAAAGACACACAATAAAAGAGATATAATGTACATACCTATAGTTCAACTTTCACCACTTCACTTTTTCAAACTTTCACCAGATAACATATGTACGTAATAAATTTCATTTTAGAAGCATATAGAGACTTTTAGAGTGACATACACAGCACAACCTTTTGAGTGAAGTCTTACATGTTGGAAGACTAAGTAATAAAATCCGCAATTAGCTTGTGTACGTTTAGAGCATGTTTATCAATGGGATTCTAGCATCCCAAGCATCTAACAAAATAATTTTATAATTCAAAAAGGGGAGGGGGATGGGAGCATAGATGCTCCATTTCTAGATCCAAGCATCGATGCTTGGCAAGTTTTAGTGTGTTTTTTTATTTCCTTTTTTTTATGGATGTAGAAAAGTGAAGAAATAAGATGATTAGGAGAGAGAAAGTAAAAAAGTAAGGAAAAAGTGAGATGCTTGAGATCCATTGATAAAGATGCTCTTAGAACCTAAAACTATGGAGTATATTTTTTGTATGCAGAGATACATACCTTGCCAAAGGGTGCCACCAGTTGTTGAAGAGCTGCAATTCTGTCTCCTAACTTCTCCTTTCGAACCTAGCTTGTCAAATGCCAAAAACCCATGTGACAAAATTGTTATAGCAACATAATAAGTACCTATTAGGGCACTATTTACTTGGGTATGTATATATCGACAAACTACTATAATTCCCAGCCTTCATGTGGATATCCGATCCGCAAGTATATCAAAAATACGAAAATGAGTCGACAGTAAGAGGAATAACTCGTAAACTTATAAGTCTTTATGCAGGAGACTGTTCCAACAGTTCAACCTAGCTAGCTATATGTAGATTGAGTACCTTTAAAGGCTGGCAAGAATTGTGTGACTCCGCGCGTTGTCGCTTGGACACTGATTGAGGTGCCTTTGGCTCCACAATGTTGCTAGGCCTCTTTGGTCCATTATTGTCCGAGGGAAGCTTTAGAAATGCAAAGAGAGAAAGAACACATTATTAGTAGAGTAGGTCATACAAATTAACCCACAAAAGCAGAAAAGAGAGGCCAAAGTTCTCAAAAAAGAATAACATCCATTCATTCATTTGTACGTATAAAGCTGAGAGGTCCATCTATCCCCTTGTATAGAATATGAGTGTGATGTGCTTTTCAGTGACAAAGATGAAATCCTTATAAGTAAAGGGTCTTAACTTTAAAACTTTTTCATAATGCTTAAACAGCCCATGCGGTTTTATTTCAAATTTTAGTCACTATACCTTAATCAGTTACCTTTATGAAGTGTAGTACCAAAGTTACACGTACATTTTTAAGAGTCATTTCACATTACTCAATCTTTATACTTGTGAGCTTACTTCATTAATTACTTACCAACCCAGTGCAATCCTAGCTATTTTATACATGCAAGATTAAGGAGTCAAAATGTACGCATACTTATCCCCGGAAACCCGAAAAGATGTTTCCGAAAGACCCAATTAAAGATGGCAAGAACAAACAAGACAAGAAATCTAAAGTACTAGATAAAAAGGATTAATTAATCTATTAAACTCACAATTTCAGGATCAACCGGCTGTTGTTTGAGCCTCGAGTAACAAGGCTCTGAATCGGCATCGGATCTATCCATGGTGAAGAGATCCAAAGCCTGCAAATTCACATCCATTGATCCAGGAAGAAACCCAGAAGACAAATTCCTCAAGCTAGATATATTTACACTTGGATGAATGTGGCTACTCATTGTGGATCCAACACTTGGATGAAATGGACTCCCAAGATTGTTATAGCTAGGTGTTGACATTAGCAGTGTCTTGAGCAGAAGCTTCTCACTCAAATCGTTCATCTGTTTTTGCTCTTCCTCCTCATCATTCCCTTGCAATCTTGACAAGTTGCCACTGTTTAGCAAATCAGTGAATTTTGGGAGTAAAGAGGAGTTCTCTGAAGCAATCTTAATCTCATCCTTGTTAATGTAATTTCCAAGATAGTGATCATGGCTGTTGTTGTTGTTATTGAGCCAACTATGGCAGCCCAACTCTTGCTCATCATTCCTTTGCAAGCTTGAAGATGAATCCCTAAAGAGAGCTTCACCAGCGCTTGTGTGTGTATTGGTGCTATTCCTGCTCAGAGAACTTTGCATGTTAAGTAACAAAACCCTAGGAATTATAAGCCTTAAGAATAATAACAAAAAATACACTAGAATCCAAATAATTAGCAAGCAACCATGGAAATACGTGTTGTTTGATTTCCATGTACAATTAGTAGACTTGATCACTTGCATGTTAAATAACAAAAAAGCCCTAAAAGACGTCGACTTGACAACTCGTCGTTCGTTCTTATTTCTTTTCGATTCGTCGAAAAGAAGAAGAAAAATATGTAAAGAAGAAGAACCATATGAATAGAGAAAGGGGGAAATTAATGACTTACAAAATGAGATTAGAGGAGAAGGCATGATTATGGTTGTTTCCAACACTAAGGCATGGGCTGGATAAAGTAGTGGAAGAGCCAACAAGAAGCTGATGATCCTGCTGATGAAGTTGATGATGGAGGTTTGCAGATTCCATTATTGTGATATATACTAATTAATACTTGTATTAACAAAAGGGCTTGAAAATCCCAATGGAAAGATAGAGATTAGTTTTTAGACACTAGAATTGCAAGATTGACTATGTTGCATCATGAATCCCTCTCTCTCTTTCTCTCTCACACACAACAAAAGAGCTAAGCTAAGGAAAAACAGCCCAGGTGACACCCATTAAAACCCTTCTCTCTCAGCTTTTTTCACCTACTTTTTATATTTTTATTTTCATTTTAAAAACAAATAAATATCCTCTTTACTCTTTCAAGTCTCATCTATCTTAAAAGCAGCCTTGAAAAGAAAGAAAGATAGGCTCTTGATAGTATTATATATACTGTGTATTACTATATTGTTCAACTTGGCAATACATAGGGTAAGATATTATATGTGTGCATGTATTATTTATCAGCCCCACATTCCACTTAGTTTCCTTTCTAAAGTAACATCTTTTTTTTGTCTAATAAATTAAGATAATAATATGTAGAGTATACCTTTGTATAATAACACAGATGATTACAATTCTACATAGCCATGATTATGATCCTGCCTTCAATCCCAAGGCTTCAAGCAAAAGTATGACAAAGGGAAATCATAACTATCATGCGTTCTTTACTCTCAATACAAACACATGTAAGGGTCTTTGCACATATCATAAATTATCACATTCTATAGGATAATCATACCAGCCTATATATGTGTACCACAGTTTCGATCACCCACTACATAGAGCACTTTTTGTATGCAGAGATTAAACCAAATTATTATGTAACATTGAGACTACCAATAATTTGCCCCCATCTATAGCAATGCATATTTCATTTAAACCATTTATAGTTTGCAATATCTAATCTAACTACATACCAGTATTAACAAACCATTATATATAGTATGACAAAGGAGATGGGTAGAATGTATGTTCCCTCCCCTGACCTACTCGTGTTGAGCTTCAAAGGTGTTTTGATGCAAGGATACGTGAGCAGGCTTGTCCTTTGTTGTGGCATCGAGCTGCACATGTGGCCGTGCTGGGAGTTTGGAGGTGGCGTTACGGGCCTTGTGTATTTTGTTTTTTGATGTTGTTCTTGGTTGGAAGGCTTTGCCTTTAGTAATAAAATTTTTGACCATTTGCGAAAAACAAACCATTATATATATGTGTGTATATGCCAATCCTAATGAAGAGAGGTTTGTTCACGAGGACTGAAAGGTGCTGAAAATTTTCATGGCCGATAGGCTGAGGATCGTGCATGTATATATGAGACCAATATTACACAAGTGTGCGAGGCAAACTTATAGGTTTGTGTTTAGCCCCGTAGTTCCAGCTTTCAAATGTGAAAATTCAATTTAAGTTCAACTTGCTCCCCCAAATGTTTTTAGTCTAATGATCTAGTTGACATCTCAACAGTTTGTAGCCCTTAACCAAAAACTTTCTTGAGTCGTTGGACGAGAGGTCGTGGATATATAAGCGAGGTTCAATCTCAAATCAATTTACAACGGAGGAGTGAGCTCACCAACTTATCTAGTTTAGTCCAACTTTACGTGAACTTTTGAATATGTGCACAATGTTTTACTCCGTATTGAAATGCTTCTTGAACCAATTCTAACGAGAAGAGAACAAACCGTCATCCTGGAATTGAAGTTTGAACCTAAGACCCCCCATGAAGCTCAGCCGTTAAGATGATGCGTCAAGCGTAGGAGATAACGTAAAGATATATTGAGCAATAGGATGTCTCGAAAATAATTAGTCTTAAAGGGAAGAAAGAATCTAATGTGTGTGTATATATATCCCTAAAGTAATATTTCTCCATGAAACCACAATAAAGGAAGTCCTTCCTTACACAACGTTAGGTACGTTACAACAAAGACTATTGTAACATTTTCACCTTCCTTTAAACTATTATCCCAATCCTTGTAATAGAGTAAAACCTTTTTTTTCAAAAGAAAGAGGTTAACGTTATAGCTTGAAGATAATAAACAGATCGAAGAAAGGAAAAGGAAAGGACAGAAAAAGACACTAGAATAATGGAAAACTATCATAATCATCATAACTATCTATTAAAGCGGGGGTTAACTTTATTATTTAGCCCGACATGTGTCACATTCTCATTGGTCCGCATCATCCATCTTTAATAAAACAAATTAATTTGTTTGATTGGTTGAAATTTCATTGTAGACCCCACATTAGATATCTTTTTATCTAACAATTCTCATTTTATTTAATTAAAAAAAATAAAATAAACTACTACGTATGGATATCTAGCCAAATCTACTACTTATACGTATACTATAGAATAATTTGTATCAAAAAGCCTAACTTACGTATGTGGTAAATCTATCTAAAATCTAATAATTATGGCATAATTTTTATACATAGAGAAAAATCAATTATGATAATAACAAAGTCTAACTTATGTAGAAAATAAAATCTTATAATCATCATCATCATAACTATATACTAAAGCGGAGGGTAAAAATAGTAATTGTCACGACATGTGTCAACTCCTCATTAGATTGCATCACGCATCTTTAATTAAAAGATTTAAATAGTTGAAATTTCATTGGTGACCCCACATTAGATTTTTTTTCTTATCTATTGATTTCCATTTTAGTTTTTTCTAATAAAAAATAAAAATTAAATGTATGCATAATTTTTCTAAAAGTCTTTTTATCTATTAATTTCCCTTTTATTTTTTTAAAAAATAATCAAACTTCAAATTTTATTCATAATGTTCCTAGAAATAGATAAACTTATTGATAAAAACAAGATTCAGTCCTTATATGACAAAATTATAATACTACAAAGCTTTGTTCGATTAAAAGAATGTATTATAACATAAATAATGTATCATTAAAATAAATTCCAAAAGAAGCAAATTATATAAAACAATACAAGATTTTATATCAAACTATTCTTTTGAATAACTTTATATAAAATTTAAATAAGTTTTTAGTTAATTCATATTTTATATAAAATTTAAATAAGTTTTTAGTTAATTCAAATCGTGCATTTAAGGCACGGGGACTGATACTAGTATTTCTCCTATACGAGCGGTACTGTTGTACACAACACACAAGCAGACACCCCAAAAATAATGTTAATATAAATTAATAAATCTATTTATTACTATATACTAAAGCGGAAGTAAATTCTGTCACCATATTGCGCCACATCATCCCTTTTTTTAAAATTCTATCTTTTTAAATCTTGATTTAATCATAATCTTATACATACTTAGTTAAGATATTATTTCTATCTTAGAATTTGAGTTGTTTAATTAATAATTCTATCCAAGTATATAAATCTCTATCTTATCATTATACACATTTAATTAATACATAGATCTATCATAAACCTTTTATTTTTAAAAAAATATTTTTTCCGTCATAATCTATAAATCTTAATCATAATATTTTACCCATTTAACTAAATATCATATTAAATTTAAATTATATTTCGTAATTTTATTATGGTATCTCTTAAATCATCAATGGTAGCAAATTCTGCCACTATATTTAAGACAAATATTCATTCTATTACAATAATATATTAAATACATTTTTACTATCATATCATATTAAAATATCAATAAAAAAAGTAGATGTTATATTTACCTATATATCACTAATATTGCATATTGATTACGCTTTAGAAAAGAAAAAGATAGATTTATTAAATAAGATAATAATTTGTTAACATTTTGATTACATATTTATATATTTATTATTTAATTATTTTTTCAAAAAACAATAACATATATATGAGATAATTTTGTTTTCTATTTAACTTATTAAATATTATCTATATCTTAAATATTATAATATATTAATCCGAGTTTTATTTAAATTTAACCATTTGGAATATAATTTAGTTTACGTAATTTAATTTAAATTCCAAAAGATTTGTATCAATTGTTAATAAAATGTGATAATGCATCTTATCTTATTTCATTCTTCCTCAATTATTTAAATAAATGTTTATGTATGTATTAAAAAGTAAATATATAAATAAAATTTATTTATATATATGATGATATACAAGAATTATGTCATTTTATAATTAAAAAAATAAGCATTGTTTTAAAACAAAGGATAATATGATAATATTTGTAATTGTAATAGTAAATTCATCGTCATGTTTAGGACATTGGCGTTAAAAGACCTGTTAGTCATCAACGTACCCACCAAGGCAAGCGACTCATTCCCTGATTCGCCTCCCCGATCGGGCACAAACCCCTCCACTTCCACATACTCCCCTTCCGTTAGTTGCAGATCCCTCCTCCTTGTTGTCGCCATTCTCAAAAGAAGTCTCTAAAACTGATTAGTCGAACACACTCTCCTATGGTGACTCTCGCACGTGACGGCGAGATCGCCCTAGCCCCCACAGCCGATCGCCGGAGAGAAGTCGAACGTTCCAGAAGACTGCCACAGGACAATCGTCGGGAAAACGCTCTCTACGCACCTAGGTTTTTTTTTTTGCCCGAGAGTTCCAGGACCGAAAGACGGACAAATTTAATGGAATGGAAGAAGTACAATAAATTGGCATGACTTAAATTGAATACATATATATATTATTCGGCAGAACATGGTAACTTCATCTGCCTTGGTTTTTGAGTTCATGTTCATGTTCATGTTCATGCCATCGAGAATATAACAATTAGTAGTGCAACTCTTGCATATCCATCCAAACGGAGCCTTAAATTGGTATGTTGTGATTTCCATTTAAAGAAAGTTTATAAGTTTATTGCATAATGTACCAAATTTAGTCAATAAAATTCAACAACTCATGATCAGCCTTGACTAGAGCACTAATGTCTCGTCAATAAAATCAGGACCGACTCCAAAGTTTAGTAAGTGATTAGCTTATCCATTAGCAATTTCATGTAAGATTCCACTATAAGATCGAAGAGATAACATAAGTTTTTGTCAATATAATCTGTTGTCGAAATCAGCCGTGCAATTGTTTGAAAAGTTTTTGTCAAGAAATACTGTTTTTTGCCAACATAAGCTGTTCATTTGTCTTAGGGAGTAGAAAAGATTGCTCGTTTGAACCATATTCAACTTCAAAGTTCAAACGTACATGGTGATGCATAAAAGTTGTTAGAATAGTACTAGTATAGTACCAGCCTTTTTTGAAAAAAAGTTGCTAATAATAAAAATGTCTTTATTTTTCCTAATTTGCACAAATGTCCTAATAAGTGAAGGTAATGCGCGCCCAATTTAATCTGATAACTATTCAACTATATCTTTTTTTTTCATTCTTATTGAGAACAAAAATGTAAATCTAAAAAAAAAAGATGATATTTCAAACTCAATATGATAAATGCAAAGAAAAAATAATCAATTTGCATAATTTTAAAGGTAAATTAAAGGCAAATCTATGTGAAATTTGAATTAAAAAAACTGAAACCTAATCCCCCCTTAATTCTCTCCGTCTACCTCGGTCTTCGGTGGAGATCCTCTATTTGTACATTTCAATCGTTGGTATTTTAGAAAAATTTCTCCACAAATTCAAATTTTGGTATTTACAAAGGAAATCTCAACAAATTCCTAAGAAATATAATCTTGATTAGACACTCAATCATCTTCTTCCCACTCCTCTTCCTTATCTCCATAATGTTCTCAATTTCCATGTACCTACTTATAATCAACATACTAAACTCTAATCATATTATGTTCTCTTTCTTGCCCATTAGTTGGTTGATTTTGTTGAAGTGTTGATATTAATCTTGATTTCTAGCTTCCATCCAGTCTTGATTGATGTTTATTCGTTTTTCAGTTCACTCTGTTTTTTTATGTTTTCTTTTTTTTTTTCATTTTTTATATTTTTATTTAAATAAAAGATGAAAAGTATTGTTTAAAAGTTTTTATACTAAAAATGCCTAAAAGGGCATCCCTTGCCATTTAACCTAAAAAAGGATATTTTTTACTTTTCCAACTTATTGTAGGTCATTTATGCAAATTAGCCTTTTTAAAATGTACCATAATTTGTTCAATAAAATCCCCAAAAATGGGTGCACAATCTTTCATTAGGTGATCCTTGTCCTCGTGTACACAGTACACATGCACATAATCCTTTCGGTTTCTAATGTACCTTGAATCTGATATTGATTGGCATCTTTAACCTATCATGATCGGTTTGAGCGCGCGTACGATCCATAATGAATTAAGGTTGTTGGAGGTTCTAATACTCTTAAAACGACTCATATTGTAATATAAAATCAAGTCTCCTCAATAAAGTTTTGTTTAATTATGTGTCTATTGACGCATCGTTAGTAAACCACATAGATCTTTGTATCAATCTTCTTCTTTTTTTTTTTGATCAATTGTATCAATCTTCTTACCATTCCTGTTATGATCCGGGTCATATTGAAGTCAAGTTAATTTAGCTGTAATGATCTCGTAAATAAATTAGATAAAAAAATGAAGTTTATGTTTGATAATTATTTGACGTGCATACTATTTCAAAAGTTGCACATTTTTGTAATTACATAAAAGAAATTATCAAATCATCGTGTCAACAATGATTCATTCGTACCCAAGGGCCAGACTCTTTCACTACTATGACAGTTAAATATGATGGTGAGTACTGAGTAGGAATCAATGTGATTTAAGGTAAAAGTAAGTATGTCAATCTATGACACACAACACAAGTAATTTTGAAAAAATGACAAGTATTGAGTGATGGGGAAGAGTGAGATCAGAGTATGGGCAAAGCCTGCCTTAGCTTTTTGGTGCATTTTTTCTGCTAGCTCCAAAGATGCCCACAATGCTCTTCTTTTCTTAATTGACTTGTTCAAAGCATTTCCTCTTTGCCAAGAAGCTTTTTTACTTATTTTAATTGATTAACTACTCACTATCTTCCAAGATTATATCAACTTTTATTCCCTTGATTTGAATAATATAATCTCCTGAATTCTGAAAAGATTCCTTTTCAAGAACACCAAAAGGCATTGGTAAATTGAATGGTTGATATTACTTACCATGGACAACTTCCTCCCTAGCTTCCTGCTTTTTCTTGCTTGCCCGGCTACCACATGTATGTGATATGAGAAATTTACCAATCTTAAAAACTGAAAAAGCAGATTAGAAATATGGATAGAAAACAGAGGTAACAAACATATTCTTTAAATTTGTATACAAAGAATGATGTTGAGTAGACCTGTTAAAAGCTGACCCGACCTATAAACTCGACTTGACCCGATCCGAAATTTCTGGGTTTCGACCTGAAAATTTGAACCCGAAACCCAGTTTGAAACCCCAAACCCAGTAAACCCGAAAATTTCTGGGTTAGGGTCGGGTCAAACCCGCTGGGTCAAGAAATCTATAAGGCGGAAAACTTATTTTAGAATATACTCTAATATAATGAAATGACAGATTGACGGGTAATTGTGCACCCAAAGGTTTTAATTATATTACAATATATAAAAGTTATTTTAGAAAATTATGATATATTATTATTAAAATATTAAAAATAATATTTTGTTATTATATTTTATTATTTAAATAATATTTTATTTAAATTTTGGTCAAAAAATTGATACTCTTGACCCGTTGGGTTGATCCGGCCCGACCCGAAAACCCGAAGCGACCCGATCCAGTTTGACCCGTAACCCGATTGATCCAAACCCGGACTCAACCCGAACCCGGAATGACCCGACCCGAACCCGTCCGACCCGACCCGATTGACAGGTCTAATGCTGAGTCATTGGAGGTTGTTAGGAGTTGCTTGTTAGTTTACTTAGTTTGGTAATAGCTTAGGCTTCGCGCCTATGTGTACGTTTATGAACACAACTCTAGACGAACATAAAGACTACGAGTGTGCAATGGTTTGACATTAATTTCTAAGGACAATTAGCGGTGTAGGAAAGCAGTTGAAGAATATGAGAGCCGGTGCCAATAAAACACTGTTGCTTGAGATCATCCCATAATTCCTTGACACTCTCAAAGTAAATGACGGAATATTGAAGAGCTAGAGGGATTCATACATTGAACCAAGCATCCAGTGATCGAGCATGGAATTGATGATGTACCAATAATCAGCATCAGAAGAAGAGACGTTCGTTTTGACTATGTCAATACATCCAAGTTTCCTTCTGGCATGTAGAGCTCCATGCATACTTGTAACTAGTTCTCGTTAGTTATACCCTTTGAAGACAATAAGGTAGATCGACAAACTAAGATGGTCCGACGGGTGAAGGTAATATGGGGAGTTGATCTTTGAGTCATTTATAGAACAACCTAGTTAGGCTATAACATGAAGTCTTGAAGTAATCATACGAATCATAATTCAGTTATTTGTACCATCATGTACTCATATTCAAATTATTATATGGAAAACGATGTTCAGATAAAAAAATGATTTGTGCTCATCATAATTATCATAACTATATACTAAAGCGAAGGTTAAAATTAATATTTAGCGCGATACATGTCAACTTTTTATTGAATCGCATCACCCATCTTTAGTAAAACAATTTAATTGGTTGAAATTTCATTATTGAGCCCACATTATAAAAATCTTCTTATCTATTGATTTCCATTAAAAAATTTTCCATATAAAAGAATTAAACTTTAAATTTTATACATAATTTTTCTAGAAATCTTCTTATCGACTAATTTCCATTTTAATTTTTTTCTAAACAAGATTAAACTTCAATTTTTATACTTACTTTTTTATAGAATTCTTCTTATCTACTAGTTTTAATTTCAATTGAATCTTAATTTTGTACCTTGATCAAAACCTTAATTTCAATCCAGTGCCTTTACTAGCCACAATTAGATTATTTTAATAAAAAATCTTAAATTCCAATAAATCCAACCACATAACCATTTTATCGAATCAATTTGATTTGTTGACACTTAATTGACTTATTTTTTATCGATTACAATTTGTATTGTAGATTCTACATATAAATAAATTGTATATATACATATGATTCAAAATAACTATAAAATAAAAATATTAATTATAAATTAAAAAAAATTATTGATAAAAACAAGTATTTAGTCCTTATATGACAAAATTACAATACTAAAAAACTTTGTTCGATTAAAAAATATATATTATAACATAAATAATGTATCATTAAAATAAATCCCATAAGAAGCAAATTATATAAAATTATACAAGATTTTATATTAGACTATACTTTCGAATAACTTTATGTAAATTTTAGTAAGTTTTTAATTAAATCAAATCGTGCCTTAAAGGCACGGGACTGATACTAGTTTAATTCCAAAATCATTTCAAGCTTTAATTTTGTTTTAAATTTCACCCCCTTAATACAGATAAGATAAAAAAAATACTTATACTTTTGTTGTAAAATAACTAAAGATATTTTAGTATCAAAGACTTTGAGTCATATCCTAATGAGCGATAAACTTTAAACTTATAGGAGTAAAGCCCACAATATATTTCTTACTCCCGATTTCCATGAAAAACTCCATTGTAGATCTTTGATTTATCTCGATTTCTATTGGTTGAGAAGCTAGAGCCAGACTTCAATCTTTCAAAACACACAATTCTAAGGGCCCGTTTGGTTTGTTTGGAGGGAAAGGAAATGGTTAAGGGATGTATCTAGACATTATTTAGTTTATGGTTCATTGTTTAAAAGGATAACCATTACCCCTCTCTTCCACTTTTCATGTAAAATTTGAGCAACTTCTCCCCACCCCCTCAACATGTGGTAATAGTTTCCCTCATACTCCTCTAACCATTACCCCTCTCTTTTCATTTTCCATCCAAAAAAGAGAAGATCATCACCATCTTCTATACAAATTTGTTTCCTTTCCGTTTCCTTTCCATAATTGTTATACCAAACGCCACCTAACTTTAGATAATTCAACTACTATCAGTCCTCGTGCCTTTGATTCAACTAAAAACTTGTTTAAACTTTATATAAAGTTATTCAAAAAAATACTTATAACATCTTCTATTATTTTATACAATTTGTTTCTTTTTGGATTTATTTTAATTATACATTATTTATGTTATAATACATTCGTTTAATCGAAAAAAGATTTATAGTATTATAATTTTATCATATAAGAATCGAATACTTGTTTTTATCAATAAGTATCTTTATTTCATAACTATTGTTTTTATTTTAGAGTTATTTTGGGAAAAAATTCAAATGAAAATCAAATGTGTATATATATATAATTTATTTATATGGAGAATCTACAATACAAATTTTAACTAATAAAAAAATGAGTCAATTAACTATCGACATATCAAATTAATTTGATAAAATAGTTATGTGGTTGGATTTCTTAAAAATTAAGATTTTTTGTTAAAGTAATCTATTTGTGGCTAACAAAAGGCATTCAATTGAAATTAAGATTTTATAAGGTACGATTTTATTAAAAAAATTAAGATTGGATTTAAATTAAAATTAATAGATAAGAAGAATTTTACAAAACATATATAAAAATTGAAGTTTAACTATTTCTAGAAAAAAAATCAAAATCAAAATTATTAAATAAAACTATTTTTTTTATAGATAAGAAAATTTCAAATGTGGGGTCACCAATAAAATTTCAATGAATTAAATTATTTTATTAAAGATGAGTGATCTGATCCAATGAGGAGTTGATATGTGTCGTGATAATTGTTATGTTTAACCTCCACTTTAGTATACAGTTATGATCCATCATACATGCAAACTCCACCGAGTCAAAGACTCAAAGAGTAAATTGAATTTTTCAACAAAAAAAAAGAGTAAATTGAATTTCCTTTATTTACAATAGTTTTATTTTTACTAGATTATTACCCGTACCTTGTACGGGATACGATCGATAATATTTTTTTAATGTATTATTCAATTTATAAAGAAATGCATATTAATATTATTCAAAATTAGATATAGATATCGTTTTTTTACTTGAAATTGATAAAATAGATTGTCAATCCAAAATCGTGATTTGATGTTAAGAATAAATTTAAATTTAAATTTTACATAACATGACTTTATAAAAAGTAAAGATAAAGTACTATCATATTATTTCAAAATATATTTGATTAATTTGAAAAAATCATATGTGATACGATATGAAATCTCAAGTGAATTATTTTATCACCATATATATATTTTTATAATTCATGAATTATTATATGATGTTAGAAAATCAAACATTAAGTTAATTATGACTTATTTAAATAAATCTTTTTGAAAAATAGACTTGTACCAATAATAATATTTTTGAAATAAAATGAATATTTTAGTAGATCTTATAAAATTATAATTACTTTAATAAAAATAGAGTTCTAGATCAATATAATTTATAGATGAAAATTATAACACAAATTTAGTTTATATATTTTTATGATATTTTTGTATATCTATAGCTTAAATTATAAATTTATGGGACAAAAAAAGATTGACAAAGAAATATGGATAATGTATATAATTATAAAAATACAATAAAAACAAAACTTCAAAGTGAGAAATAATTTTAACAAATTAATTATAATTTTGATTTTAAAAAAGAATATCTAAGCAAATAGTTGTAAAAGATAGAAATTAGGTGAAAAAAGATAAAAATTAGAAAAGTAAGAAGATAGATGAATATGATACATGCTAGATAACTAATAAGAATAAAAAAGACTTTAAAATTATTTTTTTTTATTTTAAATCTCTAGCTCTAGCTGATCTTACTAATTGATTTTCTTTTATTCGCCTGGTTGTTTATGTATGTCGGGTTTTGATATTCAAAAAAAAAAACTGCAAATATTCATGTGTTCTTCACAATGTGTCATCTACAAATCTTCGTGGTCCATGCATCCATCTATCATGTAGTACTATTCAATTTCACGTACATCTTTTGTCTTGCCCATCAATTAATCCGATCATATTGTATACTTTTTTTCTCTCTTTTTATCTTAAACAACATTTTCGCACCATTTAGATGCTTAATCATTGTTATCGTGATCACAACCTAAATATAGATATTATTCTGATATATCAATATATGGTAAATAGATGGAAACATATGAGAATTTTTTATTTGTAAAATAATAAGGATAGATAATTGATTTATAATGAATTATTGACTTTAACATGGAGTGGGGTCAGAATTAACGTGGAGGCTCGAAATTCTCCGGCTTTAATATATAGTATAGATAGATAGATTGTATGTGACAACCATATTGAAAGAATGTCACTACATCAAAGTTAGATCTCTGAATAGGATTTTGACCCCGACAAATTTTCTGATCAATCTTTTTTGCTTTCATGATAAAGTATACTTGACTTGGATCAAAAGAGATATACAAAGCACACGGATCCACAAAGATTTTCATCGGTCAGGTTAGCTAGGGTCACACAATAGGTAAATTACTTTCTAAAAAATCACCCATAATACACAAATTAATGCTAGATTGTAAGGGAAAAGATTGATATATATGCCTCTTCAATATGGACCCAAAAGATTCTCTTAACACCAATAAGTTCAAGACCTCAAAAGTGATATGCATACTATATATAACAGTAGGCATCTTTAATTTAAAGAAAAGACCATGAAGTAGGATCAAAGATCTAATACAAAGATGATTTTTTCTTTTGAATTGGTTTGGTTCCATGAGTTCGATTACAGTCATGCTACATCTAGGTTGAGTAAGAGTTAACAGGTGAATAGTGTGATTTTTAATGATACTTATTATACTATTATAAATAATATAAAAATATATGGAAAATACAAAATTGCTTCAAAATCAATAACAATTTGCACTTGCCAGTTTGGTTAGAATCGAGCTAGCTTGGGTTAAAGCTAGGTGTTGGATCACTCAAAATTAGTTTAAATACGGGTCGACTGGATTGATTTTTAGGAGTTCATCTTTCCAAAGCTAGGTTGATCTAATTTCCATGCATGATTGTGCATGTTTATATCTATCCGGCCATTTTCTCTTCTTAATGGTTCTTATAACCTAAGCCCTAAAATGAAATTAACAGTTCTTATAACCTACATCATCTTTAGATCCCGACGTAGAGGCTAATAATTGGATTTTCTTTGATCATGAACATTATAGACCATAATATCAGGAAAATAATAGAAAAAGAGGATATTGGATCAATAATATTCTCCATCGAGTGGAATTTCAATGTAGCATGCATAAGACAAAGTGTACAGCAAACGAATACATCATATATATCGTGTAAATAAAAATTTAAGTGTATAGTTAAGACCTAAGAATGTTCGAACAAATCTCACTTTTTATAGGCATAAAACATGCATTTCCTTTGTCTGGCCATTATCTTTTGGTTAAAGTAGTTTGCATGATCGTATATATATGTTGATAATGTAAAGTGCGTAAAAGTTGGTCTAAAGTCGAGAGTCTTGAAAGTGTGTCACAAGAAGAGGAGATTGATCAAAGCTGGGGAATATTTGCTCTTTCAAACTTAGCTAGGGCAGAGCAATATCAAACATATACAGTACAACCTCCATAAAATAATACTCGATAAATTAATAAACTCGGTAAATTAATATTTTTCTTCGGTCCCGACTTCGGCTAGTGTAAAATTTGTCGATTTTCGATAAGATAATAAGATAATAATTTTAAAAAAAAACTCTTATAGAAATATAAGGTCCCAATAAAATCATAAATTAATAAATGTATGAAAAATTACATATATATGTATAACTAAGAGCCCTTTCAAAACTTAGTAAAATATGATTCTATTGTACTGGTATTATTTTTTGGTTCAATGACAATACTTGGTACTATTTTAAGCTAATTTTCCTAAGTTTAACTTAGTTACATAAGATAGTATTTTATTGGAATATCTCTATAGCTAACATCTCTATAAATTAATATATATTAATTTATCGATGAATTAATATCTCTATAAAATAATAAAATACTCCGATCCCGACCCTATTAACTGTATTATGGATCATGTCACCCTGCTTTGCGTTTCCGAGTTAATAAAATCCCTCACATATATAGTCACATCTTGCGTTATCATACAAATTTGAATCGAATGCATGTTGAAAAAAATCAAGCAAATTTGTGCGATCTACTCATAAATTTAAAAACTACCAACTGCAAATAGAGGTGCTATATATGCAAATGACCTTCGCAACAATTCGCTTCATCTACGTCATTGTTGGGGAGGCAACCCCCACCATCCTTTGCCCATGTCAACTTTTCCTTTTTTTTGGGTGAAGGACATGGCCCATGAACCGGGTCTGGTTCGGTTTGAACCGAAAAAGAGAACCAAAAAAATCATTACAACTGGAACCGAGCATGAGGAACCAGTCCTCCGATCGGAACAAACCATCTTGTGAAATAAAAAAAAAAATACCCTTTTTTTTCCTTTTAAATTTTTGGTTTGGAACCCGAACCCGAACTAAATTATCAAGAACTAGTTGTACCCGTCGTACCACGTACGACTATGTTTTAAATATTTAAATTATCTTGAATACATTATACTATTGGATTTAGACACATTTAATTTTACTTACTAATAAAATGCATCTTGATAGTACTATTGAATTTATTCGAATGAACTTGTTTTATAAAAAAAATAACATCATACATTTCATGTAGATAAATATATTAAAATATTTTATATACTTACATTTACCATATAATATAATATTAAAAATATTTTAATATTTATAGTTTTTTTAGGATATTTGTAAATATTTTCTCAAGTAGTATAGTATTCATAGATTGTAAATCTAAACATTTTCTTAATTAGTATGGTATTTATGGATGCAATTTCATTTATTTAAAATTTTTTAACATATAAGGCTATCACGCGGAATTTGCAAAACCTCGGGGACACCATGGGGAATTACGGAAAGATTTGTTTACCACGCGGAATTTGCAAAATCTCGGGGTCACCATGCGGAATTATGGAAAGATTGTTAATCACGCGGAATTTGCAAAACCTCAGGATCACCACGCGGATAGAAAAAAAATATCTTTAGATAGTATGGCTTTAAAGATAAAATTGAGGATTAGATAATTAAGGGAAATAAAAGATATAGAGTTGTTATTATCTATTTGAGTTGAAAAAAAAAACTAAAATCAAGCGGGGCAAGAATCAACGTGGTGGCTCGAAAATAGTCGGCTTTTATAATATATATATATATTGATGATTGATTGGTTTAAATAGATTAAAAAAAATCAAATCTCAATTGAACTCGGAGATCCAATTTTTTTTTTTTTTTTTTTTGAGCAAAGACAACTTCAATTAATTATCAAAGTCAAGAGATAACAGAGTAGCAAACTCAGAAGGACAAACATCTGGATTAAACGAAACAACATTAACTAGCGGCCTAATAGAAGCAAGCAGATGTGCCGGACGATTCCCGTCCCTCTTCACATGGCTCCACTCACAGATCTGAAGCTCCCTGGCAGCCATCCGAATCTCGTGAAGAACAACTCCCAAATCCCTCTTCCAAGGTCGCCTGGACTTGAGCTTCGACACCAGCCCGTTGCAATCCGATTCAGCAATGAGGTGGGTGATGCCCGAGTCAATGCATTGCCGATTAAGGTCCCATTTCGGAACCAAACCTATATCTAGCAACGTGTCTTAAACTAGATTATTGCTTGCACCTTGTACGAGACAGGATCAATAACTTTTTGATGTATTATTCAATTGATAAAATAATACATAATAATATTATTAAGAATTAAATATTGATATCGCTCTCAAAAAAAGAATTAAATATTGAATTAAATATTGATATCGTATTTTTTATCTAGAATCGTGTTTGCTGTTAAGAATAAATATAAATATAAATTTTATATAATATGTCTTACATAAATATCATAAATAACCTACTATTATTTTATGAAGAAATATATTTGATTAATTAAAACAGTCATATTTGATATGATATGAAATCTCAAGTCAAATATTTTATCAACATAAATATTTTTACAATTAATAAGATTTTATATGATGTTTGAAATCCAAAATTAAGTTAATTATGACTTATTTACATAAATCTTTTAGCAAAATAGACTTGTATTAGTAATATTGTCTTTTTGAAAAAAATGAATATTTAATAGATCTCATAAAACTATAATTAATTTAGTAATAGTAGAGTTATAGATCTATACAATTTATAAATATATAATTAAAACACAAATTTAGTTTATATATTTTTTAGATGTTTTCCAAATATATTTTTAGATGTTGTTACTTAAATTATAAGTTTATGGGACAAAAAAGATTACTGAAATATTTCAAATATATATGATATAAAAATACAATAAAAACAAAATTTCAAAGTGATAAATATGCTTAAAATTTTAATTATACTTTTTATTTACAAAAATGCGTGTCTAAACTTGAAAAAGATAGATATTAGGTGAAAAAGATAGATTTATGAAAAAAAAAAGAAGACAGATGATAGACAATTAATAAGAATAAGAAAGACTTTTTAAATTATTTTTTTTAACATGAGGTGGGGTCAAAATTACGTGGAGGCTCAAAAAGTCTCGACTTTAATATATAGCATAGATATAGGATGTTTAGTTGTTTAATTAGGTGTCCTAATACTCCTCCTTCTTTTCTAATTACCCCTAAATGCTTTTTTTTATATTCCAAATTACATTTTAATATTCGACCAAAAAAATTACATTTTAATATAACAAAAGTGTGAGTGTGCCTTACGATGTTTTAGTTGGTTCCATTATGTATGTCATTATCTTTATAGACTTGGTCTTGTATTTGTTATAACTTATAAGTGCCTTGAATATACTCTTATCCGATGGACGTAAGATGGATCAACTTGATAGATTCTTCTCCGATGGACGTAAGCTGGATTATCTAAATTCTAATCCTTACTGATTAGATCATGTGTACGGATTTTGCTATCAAAGTTGATCTCATTATCATCGTAAAATAAAAAATCAACTCTTTGTAGGATTCTTCGTTACGTTGTAACTAAAAAAACTAAAGTGAATAAACGAAAATACATCATCGCAGATTGGCTCCAAATATGATAAAAAAAATCTCGGAATTGCCTTCAGTCATGCTCTTTATCTTCTAGTTTCAGCCGAGAAATCTGGGTAACTGAATTTCTCCTAAAATTTCTTCAGCAGCCGGATAAGCAACTGAACTTCGAATTACATATCAAGATAGGATTCGCAATTTTACTTTCCTCGTCATTACCATTTGTGCAAATCCAATCTTTCTAAAAGATAGATACTCGAATGATTTATTCCTTTTTTTTTTACAGTAATTGGATAAGACTTTATCTTATCCAAGTTCAGATCTTTCTACTGGCTGATTATAACCCAGATTCCAGAATCACCTCCTATAGTATATAAGGAAATACTCAATCCTTCAACTGTGTAAAACACTAAAACCATGGATACCACCACAATGGAGAAGAAAGAGGCGGTGTGTGTAACAGGGGCCAACGGCTTCATAGGCTCTTGGATTGTGAAAACACTTGCTGAATCAGGCTATGAAACCATTCATGCCTCCGTTTATCCAGGCTCTGATTTCACCCACCTCCAATCCCTCCACCCTCCAATCAAGGTCTTCGAGGCCAATGTGATGGATTACGGTTCTATCCTGGGTGCAATCGAGGGCTGTAAGGGTGTCTTCCACGTGGCCTCGCCTTGTACCCTGGAGGATCCCAAGGATCCAGAGGAAGAGCTGCTGAAGCCTGCTGTGCGGGGCACTCTGAATGTCCTCAACGCAGCGAAGGCGTGTGGCGTTCGCCGCGTTGTGCTTACGTCGTCGATTTCGTCTATGGTTCCGAATCCCGGGTGGGGTGCCCTCCCCTTTGATGAGGGGTCTTGGACTGATCTTGATTACTGCAGATCCCGTCAGGTCCTAATTCCTACCCTTTAACTTTGTTCTTGTTCATTAATGTTGTTGTTCTGAATTTTTAATTCTGAATTTTCTGATTTCAATGGTGTTGCAATTGTAGAAATGGTATCCTGTGTCGAAGACGCTTGCGGAGAAGGCGGCTTGGGAATTTGCCGAGAAGAACGGTCTGGATGTGGTGGCCATCAATCCGGCGACGTGTTTAGGCAGGCTGTTGCAGCCTGGGCTTAACGCAAGCTGCGCTGTGTTACTGCAAGTGTTGCAGGGCTCACAAGACACCCAGGAATACCACTGGCTAGGGGCTGTTCATGTTAAGGATGTGGCTAGAGCTCAGGTTTTGCTGTTTGAAGATCCTGCTGCTTCTGGTAGGCATTTATGTACCAATGGTATTTACCAGTTTGGTGATTTTGCTGCTAAGGTCCATGAACTTTTCCCTGAGTATCCAGTCCATAGGTCAGTGCTTAAATCTTTCAACTTTCATTTCCTGATACGTAAGTTTGATTTCCATTCTGCATTGATAGTTTGTTAGTTCCAATTGTAACTCTAGCTATGAGTGGTTTCCATTCCGAATTGATAGTTTGTTAGTTCCAATTGTAAGCCTTCTCTCTTAAATCTTTCAACTTTCATTTCCTGATACTTGAAGTTTGATTTCCATTCCGCATTGATAGTTTGTTAGTTCCAACTGTAACTCTAGTGTCAGTGCCTTCAACTTTCATTTCCTTATACTTGAAGTTTGATTTCCATTCCGCATTGATAGTTTGTTAGTTCCAATTGTAACTCTAGCGATGAGTTTTATTATGCTGATGTGATTTTATAGCTATGAGTTTTATGCTGATGTGATTTTCACATTGATAGCTTGTTAGATTGAGAACTAGGAAGTATTAAAGTCACAATTTTGCTACTGCTTTTAGCTAGTTTTATGCTGATGTCACAGTTTTGCTATTGCTTTTGCATAAAAAAATTTATACAGGAATCCTGCATTGATCATTCAGTTTTTTTAGGCCTCATGAGATTGTCATTCTTATCTTTCAGGTTTACTGGAGAAACGCAGCCAGGGTTGGTGTCGTGCAAAGATGCAGCTAAGAAGCTGATAAACCTGGGCCTTGAATTCACACCAGTAGAAGATGCAGTGCGCGAGACAATCGAAAGCTTGAAAGCCCATGGCTTTCTCAATTAGCCAATTTCTATAGTCACACCACCATCTTGTGCCCTTCCATCTAGCAAAATAAATGTGCATTTAGGTGAAATCAACCCACTTGCCTTTTCCTTAGATTATCCAAAAATCCAATAGTTTTAGTTTAGTTTAGAACCAATTATGTAGTACACATCTGTTCCTTTAATTTTACTAGCTCAATGAATTGATTTACTTTGTTTTCACTCATCTGCTGATCTGCATACTGGCTGAACTGAATTCCACTTCAACACAAGTTTAAACTATAAACTAGGTGCAATATTAATCGTAAGGGATTTGAGCGTAGGCAGCGTCACACAAGAACGGGACATCAGCATACATGCCACGAATGGCACACATCAAACACTCGATCACAGTAAACAAGTAACCGAAAGTAAAAGCCGCCCAAAAATGCATCCCAATTTTACCCCAGTAAACAGGCCGAGGCAGGAACCGCCACGTCATCCCCACCACCTGGAGCGCGATCTCCAGCAGCATCCCCATGATGACGTGGAACCGAAAGAAGTGGGGCCACTCCGTCCTCCTCACCACCGCCAGGTAAGCCACGAAGAAATACGCCATCGGGAACCACGCCGGGAGCTTGCTTCCGATGGCTTGCAGGAACGGGTACGTGCATAACTCCAGGTCCTCCAGGAAAGAGTGGATGTGATACGCTGTTTCGGAGAACACCCAGCTCTGGTGGAGCGGCATCAGGTACGGGACGCTTGATACCATCCTCCACCACCATCTCGGCTTCCTCTTCATCGGAGGGTAGCGCAACGTTGAGGGCGCATCGGATTTTGATGCTCTCGTTGCAGTGGATCCCTGCTCCTCCTCCATCGTCTTGCTCTTCCTCTGGCTGGGTGAGACGAAAATACTGCTCAGCTTCAGGGGTAGTCTTGGACTTGATGACAAATATTTAACTGCTCTGCCTCTGCCTTCAACTGCTTGAAGCGGTTATTTCGATTTTTCAATGACAAAAACGAACATCAACATGAAAAATAAAAAACATACCATATGTTTTTGGTGAAACGGACAAGTGTAAGGCCAATGCAAAGCCCGGGAATGAACAGGTGGTGGATTTGGGTGAAAAACATACAAGCTTCTGATTCATCGCCATACATATACTTGTAGCTCTGTTCTTGAAGCTTGACTGAGCTTACTCCAGAGATGTGTGTATTGTTGGGGTCTTCCATTGTGGTGTCAAGTCTTTAGGATGTTACTGGAACGTTTCTTTTTCTTGTCTAGACTCTAGATCACTCTCTTAACCGCTAGAGTAGGGACTTTACATGCGAGTACTAGAACAATGGCGCAATTGTTTTTGGGCCTATGCAAATGGAGAAACGGCCCATTAGGCCCAAATCCAATCGTCAACAAAAAAGCGTGAGGTATATAAGACGTGCAGTGCACTCCGCGTCGTGTCCAAGTCAAATATTCGCCTTTTTCTCTCTCACTCTAGCTTTTAGTGTTTGAAAATAACTGCTAAAAACTCCAACAAAAGCTTTTTAAAATAGCTTTCTAAAATTACTAATATCCCAACTTCTTGTTATTTTTAAGTTCTCAAGGAAACCACGGTTATAAGAGTAGATTAAGTATTTCGTATATATTTATACTATGATAATATGATATGTATTATTCATTGTTGGGGACACTATATACGATCTAGATCGAAATATTGTAAAGTGTAAAAAGTATATTCAAATTAGAAGCGCACACTTGATACTATATGATACACTCTTTTAATACAATGATATACAATTCATCGTATTCGTGTCTTTTATGAATGCACTTTTGGTCATTTATTATCATTTTTTATATTTTGTAATATATTTTTACTTGTCACATATGTACATATGCTTTTTATTTCGCGTATGATCTAACCTCGTGTTTGTAGTATTGACTCAATTAATTTGAATTTTCACAACTAGTTTTTTTTATCCAACAAGCAGTATCTGTTATCATATTTGAAAAATATATATTAAAAGTATTTATCTTTTGGTTCACAAGGATTTTTTTTTTAACCACGTCAGCCAATCCCCTTTGATATATTTAAAAGATAAGATTTTCTCTTAAAGTGATAAGTAAAAAACTAATTAATTAATTAATTAAAATAAAGCGTGACAAAAAAAAAGCGGCCCACAAACACAACCACGCCACCACCGGGCAAAGTTTCTGTTGTTGTAATGTTGTGTGGCTCGTTTTCCAATACAACCCCACGCACCACAATACGCACACCTAACGCACAAACGCTCCATCTTCTCCCTTTCCCCCTTCTCATACTCTGCCGGGAAAGGGCACCAAAAGGAGGGCAGAAATCTCTGTTCACTCTCAAGCTCTGCCACCACTCACAACTCTCTCTGCCCTTCCCACTCCGTTACGAGGATCTCTCCGTCGTTTGTTCTTCTCAATCTGAATGCTCGATTTGCCTTCTTCCTATTCTCTCCGTTCGGGTTGAGCCGCGTTTACTGGCGGCTCTGCTCCTAATCGAATCTCCCTCCATGAATTCCGCTTCCGTCTGAGCCCTTCGATTGTTTCTGTGCAGGTAATTTGGTTCGACTTTTTCTTCTTTTGTTATTGTTTGTCTTGTTGTTGATTCCTACTGTTTGTTGTTCGTCGAAACCCTTGGCCCTAATTGAATCACGTCGTAATTGAATCTGATCTCTTTTCGTGTGTTTTCGACTGTGCTTGTTCGCCCGAGACTCATGATTCGTTCCCAATCTGCTTTTTTGGTGGCTTTTTTACATTTTATGTGATGCGGATTGGAGGTTGACGGTTCAATTTTATTTTATTTCTTCCGTTCACGTATTTGTTCGAGTGTGGGGGATTTCACTGAATCCAGGGATGTGAATCGCTCCTGAGATTTATTAGTTGAGCTGATTCCAGATTTCCTTGTTTGAGGCTTCTGCGAATACAGCTGATTATTTGGGTTGGGAACTAGGGTTTGTGTATCCAGAGTCAGATTTGTTATTCGTTTCTGATAGCACTGGTGGTGAAACTGGAGGTAGGTTTTTTTTTCTTGTAGTTATAGCTTTTTAGTGGTTTGGATGCATCTTCAAGTTATGAGCACCTTGAAAATAGAAACATGCCAAGTGCAGAATGTTTATGTTTCACGGAGGCGTCACTTGATGATTCTCTGGTCTCTAAGGGATAGAATTCATCTATAATGTCTTTCTGATGATCAATCTGATTGCTATTCAGAATGCGACGTTTTTCTTCAAATCGTCTTGGTTCTGATTTGCCTGCTCTTAGTGGTGATTGATTATTTAAGTGTAGTGCTTCTATTGCTTTAGTTCATTGGCTTTCCCTTTGAGTGCATCATTATTCACCTATGTATATGCCAATAAGTATCTTCCTTTGTCTTAAAATGGTGTTGTGGTCAGTTATTAGAAAATGCAAGATACTCGGGTTTAGTGACTACAATACTTATCTATAGCTCAGTGAGAGTTGTTGATTACCTCACACTTGGAGCCATAAACCTTTCTTAGGTTTTTTGGCTTTTTCATTTGATGTCAAGAGCTATAGACATTAGATTCAAGGTCATTTCATCAAAGTGTTCATAACTATTGTGCTATGTGTATATTAATCGTTAGGCTTCACTTAATCTTGCAAACCGCATTTTCTCCCCCCATTGTAAATGTTCATACGTAATGTAATATATCATGTCTTGCCTGGCTCACATCATTCGTTTTTTTCTTTTGCCTTATGACAAAATTCTTTATTCACATAGTTGCACAGTAACCTGATGTTAGCAGAGAAACTTTGTTTTCTTCTTTCAGAAGTGAACTGTTCTTGTGCTTGTGCAGGCATGGGTGCAGCCTGTTGTGTTGCTGCAAAGGATGCAACAATACCAAACAGAAGCGCAAGGGATAATCTGCACAGAAGTGGGAGATATTCTCCATCATGGAGCTTCAGGAGAGACAATCGTTGCTGTGTGGTGGATGAAACTGAGATCCTTTCAGATCCGCCATGTGATGGAACAATCTTGGATGGGGGAACAGAGATCAAAGGCAGGGTGGATTTGGACACCGGGAATTTGTCAGGAGGAGGAACGCCTAGGAGCTCACTGACACCTGCTTCTAGGAAATCACCAGCATATGAAGACCGTACTGCCAGTACCTTGACACCTTCAGGTGATCTTGATTAGAGTAAATCCTTTTGTAACTCTGGTATCCTAGGATTTTTTGTTATGCATTTTTTGTTCATTATCAATTGTTCCTTATATGTTCTTGTCGAATAATTTTGTGCTTTGGTCCTCAATTGAGTGTTGTGTAGGTTATATTTACCTGTCTTGTTAAGATATCTCTTTATTAAACATCATTTATGTAATTAAAATTAAAACATGTATGGGAACTGTGTGCAGTTGAGAAATGGAGCATTTATTTGAGTGATTCTATTGAGCACTTTTCATCCATATGCTTGTTAATTAGGGCCTGTTCGGTGCATACCCATAATGGCTTTTTTTTTTAAAGCTATTTTTTAAACCAAACAAGTCACATCACATTGTGAGTGTGGAAAGATGAGCCCCTCTTTTTATTTGATTGGTTATTATACAAGGGAGTTTGGGTTGAATGATGCAGCACCAAAATAATAGCTTTTTCTTTTGATAAGCTGTGTGCACTGAACAGGCCCTTAGTAAAATTGTTTACTTAATCTGTTGTATTGACCTTTTCTTTTTGCTGTTTCAGATGCATCTCCTCTAAGCAATCGCTTTACAGTGGTAAGCTTGAAATACTGATTGTATAACTGACATCCTTTTCCAATATCATTCAGTACTTAATATCAACAATGGGTAACTTACATCATGGTTTCATAATGATCAAATAGGTGAACAATCCTAATGGTTCCCCAGAAATATCAGAAGCAGTCTCATCAAAGATTCCTTTCTCCATGTCACCACCATCATTCTCAACTCTGAGAGCCGGTCCATCATCTTCCCAGCGTCAACTAATCCAACCAAGCTCAACTCCTTCAAGAAGGGCTCGACGCTCCCCAGGACACCAGCTGTTTCGTCAAATTTCAGACAGTAGAATTCTAGGTCTCAAGTCTCCAAACAGCACTTCATTATCTGAAGGAAGAACTTCATTTGTACTTCCCACTTTTGGCAATGACCTCACAACTGGCTCCCATGGTGGCTCCTCTGATGGCTGGTCACTTCGCACCTTCTCTGAGCTTGTGGCCTCTTCTCATCAGAGAGAAAGGTGGTCTTTTGATAGTGAACATTATAAGATTAGTGGATCAAGCAGCAGATTTTCTTGTTCCCCATCTATTGATCTTCGAACTTGTGGGGCTTGCTCAAAGCTGCTATCAGAACGAGCTTCTTTTGTTGGTGATGAGGTGCCTGTTGTTGCTGTGTTGGTTTGTGGTCATGTTTACCATGCTGAGTGCTTAGAAAACATGACTTCTGAGGCCAATAAATATGACCCTACTTGCCCAATTTGTACAGTAGGAGAAAAACAAGTCTTGAAGATGTCCAGAAAGGTAATGAAAGCAGAAGCCGAGCTTAAAATGAGATTCCACAAGAAACTGAAGAACCGTGTCATGGACAGCTACTTTGACAATGTTTTCGAACAAGACAAGAGTAGTAGTTCAGAGCAAGAAAAGAAGCTTCAGAAGATGGAGGCTAGCTCGAGTTCAAAGATGTCATTTGGGAAGCCGTTCTTAAAGAGGCACTTTTCACTTGGCTCCAAGTGGATTCGATCAACTTCTGAAAACGACTCTGCTAAGAGAAGAAGTTTCTGGGGAAAGCACCGAAAAGATTGAAGTCTTTAGCCAATGAATGTGGAGCCTGCTGGTTTGGATCTTGGATTATCACATGATTTCTCTTTTATGTTTTTTCCCCTCCTTTCTTCTAGTTTAAACACATTTGGAGATCAACCATGGCTCTTCTTCGTTCCTTGGCTTTTAACCATTTTGTTGACGGAAGTATTTGTAATCAGTCAACCATAAAGATATGCTGGTGCTCAAAACCTATATGGGTTTGTTAGGTAATAAAATATTCAGTCGGACCCTCCTTTATACAAATTAGGTAGTTAGAATCTCATATAATTTTATCCCGTAAAAATTGATTAAAATTTACCAAAAATTATAAATTATCACTTACCAAGAATTAGTTATAATTTTCCCATAAATATTACTATTTAATAAAACGTGATATTTATCATAAAGTAATTTCTAAACAAATCCAACTTATTTATATTATGAGATGATTTACTATTGATAAAAAAAACTAATGATAACACGAAGATAAATATATATGATCCTATAATTTTAACATGATTATTGACATTACGTATCTATATTAAATCAATATCTATTACTATATACTAAAGCAGAAGCAAATTCTGCCACCATATTGCGCCACATCACCCCCTTATTGAAAAAATCTATCTTATTAAATCTTAATTTTATCATATTCTTATACATATTTAGTTAAGATATTAATTCTATCTTAGAATTTGAGCTGTTTAATTAATAATTCTATCCAAATATATAAATCTCTATCTTATCATTATACTCACTTAATTAATACATATACCTATCATAAACCTTTTATTTTAAAAAATATTTCTTTTCATCATAATCTATAAATCATAATCATAATAATTTACCCATTTAATTAAATATCATGTTAACTTTAAATAATTTTTCGTAATTTTATTATGCTATTTTTTTAAATCAACAATGGTAGCAAATTTTACCACTATATTTAAGAAAAATATTCATTCTATTAAAATAATATATTAAATATATTTTTACTATCATATCATATTAAAATATCAATAAAAATAGATGTTATATTTATCATATATATATATATCGATAATATTTCATATTGATTACACTTTAGGAAAAAAAAATAGATTTTTTGACTAAGATAATAAATTGTTAACATATTCAATACATATTTACATATTTGTTATTTAATTATTCTTTCAAAAAACAATAACATATATATGAGATAATTTGGTTTTCTATTTAACTTACTAAATATTATCTACATCTTTAATATATTAATATATATTAATCCGAGTTTTTATTTAAACTTATTGATCTTATTATATAAGTTAGTTTACGTAATTTAATTTTAATGCCAAAAGATTTGTATCAATTGTTAATAAGATGTGATAATGCATCTTTTCTTATGTCATTCTTCCTCAATTATTTAAATATATGCTTATATATGTATAAAAGATAAATACATAAATTAAATTTATTTATATATAATGATATACAAAAATTATATCATTTTATAATTAAAAAAATAAGCGTCATTTAAACAAATTACACATATGAAAATATATGAAAATATTTGTAATTGTTATAGTAAATTCATACACAAAGCAATAAATAAATAAATAAATAATATCCCCGTACGGGTCATCTGCTAGTATATTATAAAAGCCGACCGTTTTTGAGCCACCACGTTAATTCTGGTCCCGCTTGATTTTAATTTTCAACTTAAATATATAATAACAACTTTATATCTTTTATTTTCCTTAGATATCTAATTTTCAATTTTATCTTTAAAGGCACCACGTTTTTTTTATTTTTCTTTTTCCTTCATGTAAACTAATTAATTACGTAACCTATAGTTTTGATTCGTAATGCTGATTGTAACCTTTGTGATCGAGTTTGTTAGTGATACTCAACCTTCTTATCTTCTTATCATTTCTAAGTGTGAATGCTATAGAAATTTTCAAATAAATGAACACTAGATCGAACAAATAAACACCACGAAACTCAATCATAGAAGCTTTTTAAAGATATTTTCAAATTAAACAACTCAATTTTATTTTATCTTTTAATGTACTAATTTTTATCACAAGATAAAAAAATGTTACGATTAACTTATAATACGCACAAACACCCTAGAAGGCTAGAATACTAAGTTATGTGATCGAGTTTTTTTGCTTATTATTGTATTTTTATCAACTCAATTTTAACTTTTATTCTAAATTAGTGTTAATTTTTTCCCTTTGCAGTTATGTACGTTTTTTATATTTTTATATGATCTTCACATTGTTTTTTGAAAATAATGATAATTAAAAATTAAATAATTAAGAAAATACATTGTTTTTGATCTACTTATTTTTATAGTACATTGGTTTTTATATGATCTACTTATTAAATATTGTGATTAAAACAACTATATGTTTAATTTGGTTATATCAAGTTCCTGATTTTCATATTGTATTTAATATAAGTAAATATAATTTGCAAAATAATGTAAGTTATTGACTATAAAATACAAGCACATGATTTGCATAACAATATATTCTTAATCAATTATAGAACAATTAAAGACTTCTAATATTCCATGAAATTGTATTATGTCAAATTTTTTATTATACATTTTCACACTAATATTCTATTTATATATATTCAAAAAATTACAAAACACGAGTCGTGCATGGCACGACGGGTACAACTAGTTAGATTTATAATAACATTACTCGTACACTGTACGGGGGATCAAAAACCCTTTGCATGATTACACAACTTTACATGATTCAGATGAGCTGCGAGTAGGTTGCTGATAGCTCAAAAACCCTTTGCTTGCTACTTTGTGTAATTTTTGCCTTCTTCCTTCAAACACAATCAAGTAGAGCATTCATTGATCTACAGGAGGATCAAAGGGATCATGGTGAGCTTCCCTACTAGAGCCACAACTGCTTGAAAAGAAAGGGTCAGAATCCCCTGGAGAAGACGACTCTCCAAACTCATCTGCATACATCTCTTCTATCATTGGCTTCCAGAATCTCACTCTTGCATTGATGAACCAGTTTGAAACCTATAGATTGAGAAAATTAAAAAATTAAAAATACTTCCTTTTGTAGAGAAGTTCTGGCTTTGCCAAAATGTTCTTGCCTGGTTTTTTGTCAGTCCTGTTTGTGAGGCCAACATCAGCTTCTCTGATTCATTAGGGTACCTGCATTTTTGTCACAGCAACCTTGATGCACTACTCTTAATATAACTAAACATGAACAAGTTGTTTCAAATGGTTGTTAATCTCCGGCTTACGGATTAAGGAAGTGTTCGAAGAGCCAAGCACGAAGAATAGCAACAGAGTGCTCAGGCAAGCCTCTGATGGGTCGCCACACCTGCCTCTGGCATTGTTGCATCCACCCAAGCTGTTGAAGGCTCATCATTCTATTCTGCCTTGTTTCTCTATCAAACAAGCTTAGTTTTGATATTAAACCTGCTCTAATGTGAGGCAACTCTGAGCTTAGTTTCTTTACCTCCACCTTAAGCTGAGCCAATATTGCATTCCTTAGGCTGCAAAAATGCCTACACATTGCTTCAAGTGCAAGTGAAGTGTAAGCCTTGGCTGATCCTTCTCCTGCTATCACTTCAAAAGACGAAGCCGTCTCTTCCGTTCTGTTGCAGTACTCTTCATACTTATTCTCAAGCTGCAAAAATTAAACCCAAGTGAAAAAATCACTGAAATATGATCAGGATCAGTAGAATATGAATTGTTTTGGCAGTTTTTGGGGTACCCACCTGCTCTAACAAGGCAATGAGCTCTGAAATCTTGATTTGAAATTCATGTTTGCAAGAAAGGTTTAGTAGCTGTGATTTCAGTTCAGAAGAGGTAGCTCCTTTGCTACCACTGAGGAAAAGCCTCCTTAAATCACTCACCTCAAGAGCATTTCCACCAACATTTGTTGCTTCTTGCAGAAGCAACTGAACTGGTCTAAGGTATCTAGAGTAGGAAGGATTAGTACCCACAAAGGAGGATTCACCTCCCATGAAGCACAATCCAGGGACAAGCCCTTGAGAGTTGAGTGACAAAGAGAGGGCATTTGTGTCATTTGAAGATCTAAAGAGGTTCATGAAATAGCTATTATAATGACCCATTTCAGATTCATCAGCTTGGAGAAGGTTCACTGATCTGGAGATTCTCTCCCCAAGGGAATGGATGGTAGGAAATATACCATAAGGATTGAGATTTTGGGTTTGGAGATGGGCTTCAGTGTTGGTTGGATCTGATGATGAAATGAGGAAGTGGTGTAAGATGCTTGAGTTTGGGTCTGATGCTGTGTCTTGGGAAACCATGATGATGTAGTTTAGAGCCAAAAAAGAGTTGGTTTTTCAAAGGGGAAATGTGAGAGTTGCTATAAACTTTAACATGTCAACTTCATCAAATCAGAACTAGAGAAAGTAGAGGACTTAGAAGAGGGGTTTTGGAGGGAATTTATGAGGATGCAAAATATATCAACTGATGAGATTCATAAAATGGCTTAAAACTTCATGGTGAAGATAAAGAAGAGTGTGGCTATTTAAAACAACAGTTAGCTATTCAAGGTAGGGTGGAATAGGCATGAAAATGGGGTTGTTGGGCCACTTAAAAAAAGGGGGTGATCTAGTTGGGTGGCCCTTAAAGGAAGAAGTGAAGAGAAAAGTACTAAAATTGCTGCATTAGAAGAGCAGACAGTTTGAACAGTGAGCAATGAAACCAAAGCCTCAAACTAAACTTGAAGTACATCCTTCAAACTAAACCTAAAAATGGTAACTGAATAGCACCCAAACCAAGTTCGCAAGTAGAAGCCCATATTAAGAACTTCCAAAGGAAAAAAAAAAAGAGTATTTGAAGCTAGTTAAGCAGACACAAAATGAAGTTCCCAAGTAAAAAGACCATTTGAAGCTAATTTTAGAAGATAGAGCACAATGTAGGTGCCTAAACAAATGCCAGACCTTTTCACCAAAATAAAAAAATAAAAATTGCCAGACCTTGAGAGTTTAGGCATGCCTTTGAACTTGGGCTTGATGACACATTCAAAAGGACCATAGAAGAAGATTTTTGTTCCTCACTTTCACTGAGAAACTAATAAATTGAATAGAAAAAAAGCTACAATAGAACCACCCTAGTAAACATAGGCTGTGCAAGCTCCCCAGCTACATAAACCAAGCAAAAATGAAGAGGGTGACAGATAAAGTTGGTCCCCAATTTCCCCTCAGTGAAAACAAGAAAGCAAACCAAAGGCATCAATCCTGCTGAATTTGTATTCCTGCAGTTTCATTTCTTTGGGACACTAAAAGAAGTCTCCTTTTTTCATTATATAAACTGTAAAAGTTAGGAAAGAAAGAGGGAGTGGGAAGAAAAAAGTGGGCTTTCTTTTAACACTCTCAGTTTTAGGATTGTCTGCTTGTGAGTCTGCACCCATATGGGAATATCTAACCTTTTCCTGATAGGTATTGCAATGATGCAAGGTGGATGGTGAAGGAACACTGCCTACATACAATCTTTCAATACAAAACATGCAATAGCAAAACAACACTGAAAAACAAAACAGAAAAGATAAGAAAAGGTATTTTGAGCCATCCATGTAGAATATCATGTGCAATACTCATCTCAGTTGATATGTGTTTCCCATCATGCAAAGCTTGTAATTCAATCAATATTTATTCTGAAACTCAGATTAATGGTGGGACTGGTTATGATTTAAACATTAAATGAGATGGAGTTTTCTTCTTATTGTGTGTAAGAAAGTAAGACAGGAAATGGTGGGACTGGTTATGATTTTTGTGGCCTGATGGGATTGATTATGTGTGTGTGTGCTACAAGTATAGCTTATAGGTTTGGTCAGTAAGGTAAAAATATAGGCTTTTCTGGCAATTGATCACACCAGCTTTGTTTCTCTGAATGCCTCCAGCTGTCAGAATCTGAATGGCCACAATATTTTTGATGTTTTTAGGGATTCTGAAGAAAAGGGCCCACCCCACCACTTCCCAACTCATCAAGGAGGGTGCCTGCATAATCTGAACATGTCATGTTAAAACATTACTGCTGAAAATTTGTACTCCGTACTAAATAAACTATAATAATCAAAAGATATTCAGCTAAGAAGGCAAAGTCTTTTTCCTCTTCTCCTTCTTCCATCATCAGAGCTGAGCTAGAATCAATCAAGCTTTTCACTCACTGGTTAAGATTTGTTTTTATAGAAGTACTTATATTCCTCCAATACTTTGCCATAAATACATCAGATTATAGAAAGCAGTCTTTCTCATCTGAACATCTGGAGGAATCAAAAGGAAAGAAGTTGCTCACAAAATGTAGCCAAAAACTTCAGAAAAGATGCATTTATTGCTGTTGAATGGTTGTTTTCTTCTAGCAATTTTGTACCTTCTCTTCGTTATTTTCACACATTTTTTATATTATCAATTCAGTAGTATATCATCACCAAAATTATTGCAAAGACAAAACCTTTATTATCCTTCTTATTCAACTAGAATGGTACACAATTCTAGGTAATTACAGATGATTGTTTTGCTTTTCTTAGTGCAAATTACACAAGGAAAGAATTCATCTTTTACATCCTGGTATGTATCTACTATATTACAACTAAGAATCAATTGTACAACACAATCCAATCTTTATACAGGTAACAATCTAGCCCATCAGTTGTACCATCAAAATCCTTATCATCTGAAGGTATGTATATATATGGTCTATCCAAATGATTTCAGACTACAAAATCATCTAACATGTGAGAGTTGCCAAGCTTGTGTTGTTGCTGGCTTACTTGACCAAAGTACGAATACTCGCCCGATTCAGGCCCGACTCCATTGTTCTCTGCAGATGCACCATCAATACGTCGCAAGCCCAGCGCAAGTGAAACGTGGTTGTTTACTCCAAATCTGCCTACTTCTGGAGCTTGAAATTCCATAAGACCATTTTGATCATGTGGGTAAAATCCATGGTTATTCAAATTATGATGGCTGTCATTCAATTGCATTGGTCCTTTGTTCTTATGATCATCGCCTTCGCGGGAACTTACTATAAATCTTTCTTGCATCTCTTCTCTCCAGTCCTCATTTGTCCTAGACAACTCCTCTGCTGGTTTGGATGCATTTTCAGGTGAAGATTTTAAGTTTAAATCTGCTTCACCAAATTCTTCTTTGTACATTTCCTCAACCATTGGCTTCCAAAGGCGCACTCGTGCATTTATGAACCAGTTTCCTACCTATTAGTTGAATCCACATCTTCATCAGAACCTCTCCAAATTTAAAACCTTGCATCAAAGGTAGAAAGGAATAAGGATGTTACTCACCTGGCTTCTGGTTAATCCTGTCTGTCTTGCCAACATACTCTTTTCTGAATCCTTTGGATAACTACATCATTCCAAAGCAGAAACAAAAAGGAAATAAGGGTCTTTCTAGCCTGTTAAATCTAACTATTCCATAAATCAGAACAGGTTTACCTTAAAAGCTCATTCTGATTTTTAACAAACTCTTAATTCATGAACATGAATTGCTAACAAAAGGAAGTGGTGAGGAAAAGAAACTTACGGATGAAGGAAGTGTTCGAAAAGCCAAGCACGAAGAATTGTGACAGCATTCTCTGGAAGGCCTCTTTGAGGTCTCCAAGCATGTCTCATCATGCCAAACTGTTGAAGGGCTCTTTGTTGCCTGAGTTGCTGGTCAACGTAGCGAAGGCGAGGTATTACTCCTCCTTGACCAGAGTCTTGCTCCCCAAGACTTTTCCTGGTTGCTTGAATTTGAACACCTAAGGTGTCTTTCAAGGAGCGAAAGTGGCGCGAAATTGTTTTCAAGGCTAATGTGGTGTAAGGCTTAGCTGCCCCACAGCCAGCAATTGTGTCAAATGAAGATACCAGAATTTGCATCTGATGATAATATTGTTTGTATCTTCTGTCTACCTACAATAGTGAAACAATGAGTACATGATGGATTTAGGACATAATTGTTTGTCAGATAAGAAATCCAAAACATGAAAAATTAAGCACAGCGATGATCACAATAATCTACAAAATCAAAGAAATTTTAGGAGCTAGAGTGCTAGACACATTGTGCAACTTTATTAGCCATCTTACTATCCTATGCCATAAAGAATACTGTTTTCAAAAACTATCACCCCTACAAAATACCTCTTGAATTCCTAACGAAATCAAATGCAGGTTTTTTTGCTTTCTAAAACTGAATTCTTAAACCTATGCCTTTGATGATAAAAAGCCTGATTTAGAAATTGGCATAGTAGGTATTTACATAATGAATATTCACTCCAAACAAAACAATTAGAGAAAAAAAAACAAGGAAAACATGAACATTATGAGAATAGATTAGACAGATTCACCTCATCTAACATGACCAACAGTTTATCCAACTTGTTCTGCAAATCCTGACGTTCAGTAGCCGAAAGCTGCTCACTTGCTGAATCATTAACATCCGAAGCAGCTGCAGATTGTTCTTTCAACTCATTATTCTCATCCTCAACCTTCTTCATACTCTGATCTTTCCCAGTCTCTGGCTGTTTCAAACCATCTTGAACACTAACTATCTCATCAAGCAATTCTTGCGTCGCCTTCAGGAATCTAGACTTCATAACAATAACTCTTGCAGCTCCAGCCTGTTCATATTGGTGTTGTACATTACTAAATCCTCCTACACCAATATTGTTTAGAGCCCCAAACCTCATAGAATTCTGAAATCCTTCATCAACTTTTGAGAAGTGATCAAAAGAGGCCGGCGGAATTGCGTTTGAAAACTGCGTGCTGAGACTCAATGACAAGCCGCCGTCTATTGGTTGCCCACCAAATGTTTGCATAGGAATGTGATCACTGTTGGGTTGAATGAACATCATTTCATGTCTTCCTGCCATTGAAGCTTCTGGAGCAAGCTCAGAGAAAGAGCCATTGGAAGAAGCTCCATGGAAATACATCATCATGTTGTTTCCATTAATGATGGGTGGCTCTGAGTATGAGGTGAACTTTTGATCTTGGACATATGAAGTTGGTATAACATCTACTTGAGAGGTTGAATTGGGGTAGAAAGCAGACATTTGGATCCTTTCTCTAGCCTAGAAGGGTTTCGGTTCGCGTGTAATGTGAAGCTAGAAATCAAGGATTGGACTTAAAATGGAGTGTTCTCTTGAGGAATTGTTTATCACCATACGATCATTTCATAAGCCTGAAAAGACAAAAGAAGGGAACAAAAAGATTGAGAACAAGATATCTTGAGCTCTTCTAATTAGCAGACAGCAAAGTTTTTGCAAGTCTCATGGCCTCATTGATGATTACATACAAAATAAGACAGGAAAATAGAGGACTGGACATTCTAAATAAAAGATCAAAAATTTAGTAAAAACAAGCACTGACAAACCCTATCAATCAAAATTGGGAGATGGTTAAAACAAGAAGATTGTTGAAACATTAGTTGTTAACCCATCAAAATTTAGAGATGTTTGAAACAAGATGCAATTGAACCATCAGCTGCTTCAAACCCATTAACAAGAAAAGGCTGAATCAAGTCAAGCACACATCAAAATTAGCACCACCATCAAATTCAGGATCCATCTTCAGCTAGAAAATATAAAGGGAGCCAAAAATGAAAGTGAAAAAAAGGGGACATAGAATTTGAAGAACATCTTAAAGAACTCCAATTACAATGGCTATGCATCTTTTACTACTAATAATCATGGAAACAAAAAAGATCAATAATTGGGGAGAACATAGAAACAAAAAGACGTACACAGAAAAGGGACAAACTGATCCCAAGAGATCTTCAATAACTCACAGAAAAAAAGAAAAGAAAAACCCCTTTTTTCTTCCCCAATCAACAATGACAGAGCATCACAGTATCATACTTATAACCCAGAATAAAATAATGCACAAATGGAGCAGTAAACAACACAACAACCCTTCTACATATACTGTATAATTTTCTTTTTTCTTCGGATCAAAAAAAAAATAATTTTCTTTTTTCTTCTCAATCATTATATCAATCAATTCCATCAACCAATAGCACTCTTTCTCAGGTGGGGACAGAACAAAATCCCTTATGTTGGTACAGATCTTAGTTGAATGTTCTCCAAGAAAATAACGCTCACCCTCACAATCCCTATAAAAAAAATACATGCTTGAAAAAACAACAATCAAATAATGCAAGAAAATGAAGCCTAACCAAAAGTGTGGTGGTTGTTATTTGTTGCTGGATGGTGTTACTGATGTGGGTTGCTGTTTGTTTGTTGTGTTGTGTTGCTTCAAACAGTTTAAGAAGCTAACAACCAGTTGGTAGACCTAATTAAACATTATTCTAAGGCATGCCCAATTGAGTTCCCCCTTTCTTTGAAGCTGTGAGAGAAGAGTAACAAGGAAATGAATTGCCAAGATTGATTCTTTTTCTGCTTTTTAATTTTGTGTTGTTGTGGGTTTTTGGGATAAGGGGGAATAAATTAATGGAGGGGACTAGCTTGTGAAAGCTGTATACAGAGGAGTAGGTGAAAGAGACAAGGGCACACGTTTATGAGTGTATACAAATCAGATGATTCCCTGCTATGTACGCTACTAATAAATTGTCTGCAACTTATTTTTAGTACACTATATAGTATAAGCAAAAAAAACTCCAATAATGGTTGATTTTTTACATAATTCAGAAAACCTTAATCAATATTATCACAATTAATCGGACGATGTCATAGTTGATTACATGGAGTTTGGGTTGTGGAAGATTCTTGATTTTGAATGTCTGTTTTTTAATCTTAATGCCCCTGCAATTCTTATATTTTTAAGTTAAATATGTAAAAAAAATGAAATATTTAATTTGTTTAACCTGATGATTTGACAAATTTGATACTACTATCGAATAAATCAGGTAGACCGTAGGCGCTGAAATAGTGAAAACAATCGAATTTCATAAACAACTAGTTTAACCCCGTACCATGTACGGGTAATGTGATTATAAACCCAATTTAATATAGATATATAACATCTGATTAGTTTTTACTAATAGTAAATCAACTCATAATATAAATAAATTAGATTTGTTCAAAAATTATGTTACGATAAAGATCACATTTTATCAAATAGTAATATTTATTAGAAGATTACAACTAATTTTTGGATAATATTTATCAGAAGATTAACTAATTCTTGGTAAGGGATAATTCATAATTATCGGGATAATTCATAATTTTAGATAAGTTTTAAACAATTTTAGATAATTCATAATTATATCTTTCTATAGATATCTTCCTATATTTTCTTTAAAATTATCAAATCATATATATTTATCTTTCTATTGTGATTAGTATTTTTTTATATACGCAAGGATCCCGTTGATTATTTTATTGAATATATGACACGTCGCGCAATTTTCTGTGAAGACTTTGTCTCCGCTTTATACTATAGAAATTATAGATGAGGTAATCAAGATTAGGATTTTTTTTTTTTTTTTTTGAGCTCAAGATTAGGATTGACAATTGGCAATTGTTAATGATTGTATTATTGTAAGTAGGTAGTCCAGTAAGCAAAAGGATTATAGCACGCACGGAAGGCATGCAACACGTGTGGGATGGGACGTACAAGAGAAATCCTAATTCCCATCTAATTCCTAGCAGCACAATTAAATTTAGACAGCAACCTATCTCAATATGGTTAGATTTCGAATTCCTTTTTTCCAAACATATACAAAAGTAACCAAACCCAATTAACCCATCAGGCCATCATTGACCAATGTAAATCTAATACGTATATTAATACAGTAAATCCTTTCTTATGGAGTATCACTTTCGCAAACAACACTTTCTATTTTCTACCATGCAAAGTCGAATGAAGCCTATTATTAACACTAAATATTGGCTGATTATAGTTGAGTCTAACTCTAATGTTGTCGTCAGAATCACGTTAACATTTCGTAAGCATTGATTGTCATTTTCGTCGCAGGGCCTACCTCGGTCAAATCACAATCCAATGGTACAAAAGCATATGGTGAGTGACTAATATATGTTGGTCTCTACGAGTATTTTGCACATGGGGTTTCAGCTCTCCTCGTTATTATAATGATGGATTAGTGATTGAAGTAGTATACTATCCATATAGCAATAGGAAGTTTAGCCGTTTAGGGATGTGTTTTGAATGGTTAGTTTGAAAGTTTGAAACCTACTAAAACCTAATAGTCTAGGTGTTTGACCTAAGGTTTTGAGAAATTCCGTTTGGTAAATATAACATAGATTAACTTGAAATCACAAGTTATATAATATTTTTAAACATTATATTTTAATATTTATTCAAATTATTATTTTATATTACAATTGATTTTTTAACTTAGTAAATATAAAATATACTTTTTTATTATAAAAAATAACAAATTTTACGATAATCGAAAAAAAATTTACATATAACGCTACAAACCGAACTTTTGCAAAAGTTCAGGGTGATTCCTGGAATGAATTTATCTTATTTCACTTTACACACTTATAAATAGGTTTTTAATTACATAATAGCAACCTTTATTTAGGTTTTTACTAAGATTCAAGTAGTTCATGATCATTTATCACAAAGATGGTTAAGCCGATTATACAAGTAGATCAAACAAAGGAGGTTTGTCCACTCTTAAGAGGGATGCTAAATGTCACCCAAAAAAAACGGCCAAATACATACGTGGGTACCTGAACTTGTGCCTAATAGTCATTTAGGACCCCGAACTTTAACATTTGCCAATTTGGCACCTCAACTCAACATTTGCGACCAATTAAACACATAATCGCTGACGTGTACAGAATGCCAATCGAAGCCACGTATGTGTCCACATATACGCCACGTCATATTTAAATAAATTAAATCATTAGAATAATTAAAAAAAGAAAGACGGAAAGGTGGGTGTCAACTTCGCCGGCCATCCCCGCCTAGACGGAGGCGGACCACCAGCCCTCTCGACGACCGGCTCTCGCTCGCACCTCACCGGCTTCCACGCTCGCTCGCCGCTCTGCCCCGACTCCGGTCGCTAGATCCGGATCTGGGCTTCCAACCTCTGGCCAAACTCGACGTCCGCCCGGCCTCGACGCCTTGTCGCTAGCCTCCTCTTCCTCCACCCGACCGAACCCCTGCCTTACTCCCCTGATTCCGGCGGCGAGCCCCCAGCCCAAGCTCACCCTCGGCGACGGCCAAATCCGCGCTCCTTCCTCCTCACTCGAGTTCGGATCTGTGCGAACAACACTCGACTCCAGCGCTCCACCCGGCCTGGCTTTGCCGGCACCACCCACGACAGCCCCCTCACGAGCTCTGGCCGCTCTCGATTTCCCGACCCAGGTTTTCGATTTCACAGGCCCGACTAACTCCGACGACTCGCTCGCTCACCCCTGACCTAACCCCTGACTCTCGCCAATCTGAACCGCTCGAGCCCGACTCTGACAGCCCGGGGAGAGAGAGAGAGAATGCGGAAGCGGCGGCGGCGGCCATGGAAGACGAGCAGATGCAGGGGGCTCCGGGGACACCCACTCTTTTCCATCTTCTTTTTTTTTCTTCTATTTTTTTTCTTTTTTTAATCATTTATTTTATTTAAACATGATGTCGCGTATAAGTGGCTTCGATGTGGCAAATATTTGGTACATGTCAGCGATTATGTGCTTAATTGGTCGCGATTGGTGAGTTGAGGTGTTAAATTGACAAATGTTAAAGTTTGGGGTCCTAAATGACTATTAGGCATAATTTCAGGTACTCACGTATGTATTTGGCCCAAAAAAAACTATCACCATTTTTTTTTCCCAAGTTTACCCCCAAAGACATACAAAATTTACAAAGAAACCCATGATTCCCTTCTTCTACCTTTTGAAGACAACCCATATTCCATCTCACCTTTTGGTAACAAATCCAATCTCCTCTCCTGCCCAGTGTATCATCTTTGCACTTGTGGATGTTTAGAGACTACTGATCCTAAATCTGAGCCATTTAGCCCTAGCGACTGAAAAGCCCTAATTTAGGGTTTTAGGGTTTGCTCAACGTTGTTGTGGAGGATGAATGGGAGGCCCTTAACGACTTTTCTGGTCTGTGCTCCGTGAAATCCGTTTGATTTGGGAAAATCGACGGCTAGTTCGGGACTTTTTGATGATTTCAATTGGGGACTGACCTTTGTAGCAATGTAGACGGCTTCGTCTTGAGAGAATCCGACGAATTTGACGAGGTACTCAACCATGGAAGCTGTTGCAATGGCTTCCTCAAAGCTCGCCGATGTCGAGTAGAAGATGAGGGATTTGAAAGGATGGTGGAGGCAGGTGAACGTGCCATGGCAGCCATTAAAGCCCCATTTGACAAACTCTTCTTAATTTCCCTTTTTTTTCATGAGTGTTTATTTATTAAGGGTATTTTAGTCCAAATGTATACATTGGTGATGGAAAGGGGTGATGTTTAGCATTTATGACTCTTAATGGCCAAAGAAAGAGGGAACATTAAATTCTACTCATAAAATCAAATTTTGATAGCAAGAATCAAATGCAACAGCCACAGAAAAGGATGTATGAGCCAATATCCCCACTGACAACAAAGGATTATAACCTCTTTGGTTCTGGATTCAGTGTAGAGCTTGCCCCAAAGAACAAACTACAGGACCACAATCTAAAAAGCTCAATGCTATAAATCTGACTAAAAACCACTCTACAAAGTTGTTTATGCAAATTCGCTATCAACCCCACTACAGCATTGAAAAGTTACATGCTCTCTACACCATGTATCAATAGCTAGTTTATTTAGGTCAGATGGTTATCAACTACAATTATAGCTATATTTATATATGTGTCGGTGAAAATCAATGTTTTCAACATGCAATTTGCCAACACTAGGAAATCTTGGACCAGACAGATCTCAAGAAGTTATTGTTGCCAATGGATAGTCTTAATATTAGGAACCAATCAATTTCTGAGAAAATCAGTTGATCAGTTGCCCCAACCAAGGTAGTTGGAAGTATTTATTTGAAATGAATCCTCCTACTTGGAGGAGGAAAAAAAACTACTAGTAACTGCTATCATTTGGCTACATGAGATGATGTCAAGTATGCAATAATTACGCTTGGTTAAATGCAATGTCATTTATTCATTAGATGTAGCTCAATTTAGACAGCAGGAGGTTCTCAACACAAATAAGAAAAAATGTACATTAGTGGACATCAAAAGGGTTGTTCTTATCACTGTTAAATGTACATCACATTTTCATGATTTGATTTCTACCACTCTTCCTATTGAATACGCGCAGCACAGGTCAAGAAGGCCGGAGATGACTGCCATGTCTAAAATACAAGCAATAAACACAATAGCTCCTTTCATCTCTCAACAGGGTGGGCAGCCTTTCACAAGCAATTTAAGACCAGAAAAAGCATGCACAGCACACAGCATTTTTCATACCTGTCATTGCTTGAAAAGCAACTTTCTAATGGCAGGTTTAAACATTTTTTTTAAATGTCACCAGTGGCCTGCATGCAAATTGAACATTTCATCAGGTCAATGTCATGGCAAGCTGATGCATGCCATAGGAAAAAAAAAATCATATAACTGAAAAGCTAGAAGAATGAAGTTCCAGTATTAGTTACCATTAATCTGGTCAAAAGGCTCAGTGTTCATCTTCAACATGTTGTTTTCTGAATTTCTTTAGTGCTATTGAATAAACTTCCTTTCTTTTCAATGACATTGCTTCAGCTACCAATTTGACAGCCATTGAGATACTTTGGCCACTTGAAATTAGATCTCCTAATTCATCCTCAATCTCAGACTCCGTTGGAGTTTCACATGCAACACTGGTCTTTCCTTCTATCAAAAATGTAATTTCTCCCTTTGGTTGGCGGTCTGAATATACTTCCTTGGCTTCTCCTAGGGTGCCCCGCCAAAACTAGCATATTGATCAGTAATATACATCATTGTAAGTGTCATATATTAGTAGCAATTTGACCCAAGAGCAATCAGAACGTCTCATCAAAGATATACCATATATATTTCATGGAAAGATTAGACAAAATAACAAAAACACTGGAATAAATGACTTTCTATTAAATGTCTAGACCTACAGGCTCCAGCTCATACAGGATACAGCATAGTTCAATTTCTACAGTAACGTTGGGTGCATACATTATCTTGCTGGGTCTGTGGTTTGGATGAGTCTAGTGGATACACATTCAAAATAAATTTGGATTGGGATGAGTAATGTAATATAAATTAGCAAAGGACATAAAAATCTCAACATACCTCTTCATGAATTTTAGTCATCTCTCTAGCTATGACACATTGCCTGCAAAACATAGGAAAATAAAATCACAATTATTAGATAAGGCAATATCCAATACCATGAACATGAATACACATTCTTTCCTCAACTAGAGCTAAATTTGTCAATTGATTTTTTAACAGCCACAGCATACATTATCTTTGGTTATAGAAAGTATGTACTTCTCCATCAGTGTTTGTAGCTTTGCATACACAAAGAGCAATTTCTTCTGATATATTTACCTGGAGTCACCAAAGATTAATGATGTTTCTTCAAGAAATTGCTGTAGTTTGTGTGGAGGTACAAAAAATATTTGTGTTGCTGCCTGATTTGCTGACAGCAGAAGCCTGTCTTTCCTTGAACCAGCATGCTTTGGAAGAAAGCCAGCTGCAAAGACAAAAGGAAAAGGGAAAATTCATACAAGGAGAATAAGTAATGTATTCCCAACTCCCTGTTGAACTTCAGTAAGAATATGAAGATACCAAATGTAAACTCATCAGTAGGAAGGCCAGATGCTGAAAGAGCAGCTATCACAGCAGAAGGTCCGGGAATAGGAACCACCAAAATATTTGCTTGAATGCACTGCCTTGCCTGCATGAAGTTCATAAATTATTTTTTCTTGTTCAAAGGAGTACAACTTCAGAAGCCAGGATGATTATCACAAATATGAAAACTATGCGAGTACTTAACTTAGGGCAAAAAAAGAGATCCATTAAAGTCATATTTATTGCAAGTATTTATTCTAAATAGCCTTACAGTTAATTTTCCAATTTCTTCCACATTTATAGGTAGAAAAGAATGTTTAAAACCTAACCCAGGAAGATCAGTTCCCAAAATGACTGGCTGGTCAGTTTCCAGCTTCTAATCACATTTCAAACAGCAAGGCCATATTATGACTGCTGAGCAGGTTTTCATTTTCAGGTAATTGTCATCCTACTGCCCTCAACTCAAGCATAGAGGCATTCCACCCAAATGTTGGCCGAAATACTTAACTGAACAACACGACTCCTGTTTAAAACAATTACAGATGGAAGAAATATTGTATACATAAGTAGATGCAAATTTGGTGTGTTTGTAAGTCACGATATTTATTTTTAACAAACGGTAGCAGGGATTATAATATACAAGAGATTGAATGGAATTCATGGGCAAAAAGCAAAAGCAACACAAAAGATACCAAAAAATCATATTATTTCCAATTCATCCACAGAGGTTTTGTTTGAGCACAGTCATCAATATGAATCAAGAAACATAGCAGGCTAGCAGCCTAATGATACTACATCATATCAGACTTTATTTCATTATGCATTTTATCTCCAAACATGCTTCCAACAGTATAATTTCTGCAGAACCACTCAGAGATATTTTAAATTACAGACAGAGAATATTAATGTCAACTCACTCATAAGCATACTATACTGATCTGTCAAATGGTGGAAACTAACCAAGTAAAATGAGGAATACCCTATGAAAAGGTAAAAGGTAATCAAGTATTGTAAGAAAATCCAGGACTCTTTTCCCAACTTAAAAGATAACAGCAACACTCACCAAATATGTGCCAGGATCACTAATTCCAGGCATTCCAGCATCGCTGATAAGGGCCACTATTTGACCCTGCTGCAATCGTTGCAAAACTGTTCTTTCTCGTTGAGACTCGTTAAATTTGTGGTAACTCATCTGAGAATCTAAAGATAACATCAGAAATTATTTAGCCAAACACGATACAGCTATCATTAGAAGCATCAACCAACTTACAAGGGGTGTTTTAATGCCGAAGTACTGAAGCAACTTCCCAGAGTGCCTTGTATCTTCAGAAAGTATAACATCGGCAGATTTCAGAACACGCAAAGCACTACAATCATGAAAAAGATATGCATTTAGACCCCAAGAAGAAAACAAATGCAGGGGAAAAGATAAAAAAAAAAAAGACGCTACCACAGCTCATTAGCATTTAGCAGTAAGAACTTATGCGGCAGGAAACTAACAAACTGAAACAATGCAACCAATAGGAATTAGAGATATCTCAAATGAACAAGGAGAAATACCGAAAAGTGATATCCTCAAGATTCCCAATGGGAGTCCCCACCAAATACAAGCCAGACTTCAAAGCTCCCTGTTTAACCAAAGACATGGATGCTAAGAGTATACTCATTGTTACTGAATTGACGTGCAAACAAGGTCTGGCGGAGCAATATCCAGTTAAGTGCAGATTGTCAGATTTTTATCACCACAAGTGCTTAGAGCAATTGAATTGCCTCTCTAGTCTCTATTGAGTTAAGTTTCCCAAGCGAAACACAATCACATATGCAAGCGTCCGTAAGTAGTAATTCAGTAGAGTGAAACCGAAAGCTAACCTGTTTCGAAGGCTCCTCAGAGATTGATGGAATGGCTGATTCGGAGGAGACGTGTAAATCGGAGCAGAAAGAAGCGACGGCGAACTTACGGTGAGCAGCATAAGCAAAGACGAGCGGCTTGAGAGAGGCGACGGTCGCCGGCGGCGGAGAGCACAAGAGACGGAGACGGTGAGTCGGAAGAGAGGCGGCGGCCAGAGAGAAAACCGCGAACGGCAGTCGGCGGGCTGCTGTAGCGGCGGCCATGAGCGCTCCCTGAAATTAATGGCAGTGTAAATCCCAATTCCGAAAGATTAGGTTTCCCGTACCGCCAAAGGGGAAGAGAAGACGCTAGGCCGTTGGGCGACTAGCTAAACGGTCGAGTTCAGATATTTGCAAAAGACGTTTTCACCCTTTGACCTGGTCAAACTGCTTGAATTTTGTGCTAAATGTACCCGATTTTGTTAAAAATATCTTTTGTCTAACTATATAATATTATTATGTTTCAATTTTTACAAAGAATGTACTAATATAAATAGTTATTAAATAAGGTACAGGGTGCGTTCGGCAAATAAAGTCAGATACTGATAAGTTAAATGATACTGATATTGATTTTAGGTACTGGTGTTGATACTGATTTAAGATCCTGATAAGTTAATGATACTGATTTTAGGTACTGATGTTGATACTGATTTAAGATCCTGATAACTGATGCTAAAAGTGAGTGTTCGGTATGAAGATTTGCTGATTAGTTGTTTTTTCAGAAAATAAGCATACTTATTTTCAAATAAGATGGGGGTAGCTTCTTATTTTTTTTAGGTACTTATAAGTAACCCAGATACTTATAAGTATCATTTAACTTATGTTAACAAATATTTAACTTATTCGGATGTTGCCGAACGCACCCATAATGATGGAAAAGAACTATGAGTTTATCACATTTTCAAGTGTTGTAAATTGTAATACAATTTTCACCCATTGTTAGTTTACAGGGTTTTGAATTTGTTGGGTTCCTAATTTAAGGATTCAAGATGTTTCATTTATCAAATTTTGACTTTAGATCCACCAATTTGTCAGTAGCCAATTTGGCATGATTTTTTGATCAAGGGAGTGCTTAATGTTGTGTAACCGAAGTATTGTGCTTGAAGAATTTTGTACTACACACTCCTTGAACCTCCTTTGATAAAAACTTGGTTAATTCGGTGAACAACATTATTGACACCTTAAGCCCCTCCTTCCATTCATGCAAAGCCAATACGAAAATGGAGGTTAATTATTTGACAAAAAACATTATTGACTTTTATCCCTCTTTTCCATTTAATGCCTACTGTTTTTCCCCCCAAAAAGGAAAGAGAATTACGTACTACAACATTCATTAGGATGAGAACTATAAGTTTCGATGTTCAATAGAGAGATCATGACACATCTTGGAGCAAACAATGTTCAATAGGGAGATCGTGTCCCATCTTGGAGCAAAGCTAAGATGTCTAAGACACAATGAGGTTTAGACTATACATGTATGATACATTGGCCAAAATTGAACTTGATGAAATGATTTAAAAACGGAATAGTAGCGATACACCTGATCCAAAAACAAAAAAAAAAAAAGAATAGTAGCCATACCCCTGAGCCAAAATGTTAGACAAAGAGGAAAACTCAGCAAATCAACCCCAAAAGAGGAAAACTCCTTGATTATATTGATAGATCTGGAAAATAGACGAGCCTCACAATCCCAAAGGAGAAGAGTTCTCCAATGAGCCCCCGGCACTCAGCCGCTTCTTATACACTTTTCTGGATAACTAACTAAAGGAAATGACATGCAAATATATAGCATCAGCACACAGGCTGTAACTCTAACAACCTTTCAATAAAAGACACTTCTACCCCCCAAATACTAGTAATAGCTCATTCTAGATAATTCCCCTTAACCGACTATTTGTGCATCTTCTTAGTGTAGACAATATATGGTCCCCTGTGCTGAGCTGTAGTGCTAACAATTCCACCCCCGATCGAACAAACCTTGTCCACAAGGTTTGAGGTGGGAAACTGATTTTTGAATTCCACACAAGTCATCCATGTAGCTTCCTCTTTCACCTTGCCTTTCCACTCAACCAACACCTTATGACAGGCCCCCTGTTCACCAGTGTGGATCACAACTTTGATGATGCTACTAGGGATAAATTCTTCCTCCTCCATAATCAATTCAGGGGGTAACTCAGTGATTGCTCTATGTTCCCCAACCGCTTTCTTCAACAAGGATACATGGAAAACAGGGTGAATTTTGGCCGAGGGAGGAAGCTCCAATTGGTAAGCTACCGCACCAATTTTCCTCGGAATTTTGAAAGGCCCAAAATATTTCGCAGCCAGCTTCTGGTTCACTCTCCTGAAAAGGGACGATTGCCTATGAGGCCTTAGTTTAAGGAACACCAGCTCACCTTCTGAAAATTCCAGCTCCCTCCTTTTTTTATTTGCAGCAGCCACCATTCTCTTGGTTGCCCTGTCAAGATTGAACTTCAGCTGCCTGAGAATTTCATCTCTGTTCCAGAATTCTTCCGCCACTGCAGCTACAATGAACTCTCCCGGTAGATGTTGCTGAATCCCAGGAGGTTTTCTCCCATACACACCTTCGAAAGGTGTCATCCCTGCAGCTCCCTGAAAATTGGTGTTGTACCAGTATTCTGCCCAATGCACCCAAAGAGCCCATTGCTTTGGTTGCTCAGCCGAGAAGCATCTTAGGTAGGCCTCGAGGCATCGGTTTAGAACTTCGGTCTGCCCATCAGTTTCTGGATGGTACGAACTGCTCATTCTCAACTTCGTCCCTTGTTTAGCGAAAAGCTCCTTCCAGAAACTACTCAAAAACAAAGGGTCCCTATCGCTCACCATCGAACGAGGAACACCATGTAGCCTGACCACTCCCCTGATGAACACATCCGCCACCCCTTTAGCCGTGAACGGGTGTTTGAGCAGTAAGAAATGAGCATATTTGGTCAGCCGGTCTACCACCACTAAGATGCAATCATATCCCTGAGATTTCGGTAGTCCTCCAATAAAATCTAGCGAGATATCCTCCCACACTCTCTCCGGCGTTGGTAATGGTTGTAAAAGACCAGCTGGGGATAATGTCTCGTATTTCATCCTCTGACAGATCAGGCAACTGGCTACATAAGCTTGAACTGCTTTAAACATTCCAGGCCAATAAACATTTGCTGACAACCTCTTATATGTTCTCCATGCCCCTGCGTGACCCCCAGTTGGAGTAGCGTGGAATTCCTCTAGCAAACGGGGAATCCAAGCTGAGCTGGCTGAGATGCAGATTTGCCCTTTATGGAATAACTTTCCGCCTACCAACACAAACGGTTGCATCACCGTTTCTCCTTTTTCCAGTTTCTGCCTTATGTCCTGCAACTTTGCATCCGCCTCAATCTCTTTCTGCAGCTCTTCCCAACACGCCACAAACGGAATTGACAAGGCATTCAGCTGCACTTCCTCACGCCTTGACAGTGCATCAGCCCCCTTATTAGAGCTGCCGGGCTTGTACTGAATTTCCATGTCGTATCCGATCAATTTAGCGACCCAATTTTGTTGGGCAGGGGACGTGATAGGTTGATTGAGTAAGTGCTTGAGGCTCCGATGGTCTGTTCGCACTAGGAACCGGCTCCCGAGTAAGTAAGGGCGCCAATGTTGAACGGCCAGCACTAATGCCATCAACTCCTTCTCGTATGTCGATCTCGAGAGTACTTTGCCAGATAATCCTTTGCTGAAATAAGCCAAAGGCCTACCTCCTTGCATCAGTACAACGCCTACCCCAAGGCCCGAAGCATCGCACTCAATGATGAATTGTTGAGTGAAGTCGGGTAGAGCTAACACCGGGGCTGATGTCATTGCACGCTGCAGGGCTTCAAAGGCTTCTTGTGCTTCCTCATTCCATTTGAAAGGCGACCTTTCCTTCTTCAGCAACTCAGTAAGTGGCCTCGCAATTTGCCCATAATTCTTCACAAATTTTCTGTAGTAGCCCGTCAATCCGAGGAACCCCCTCACCTCCTTTACTGATTTCGGTACTGGCCAAGTGAGGACGCTAGCTACTTTTGAAGGGTCCATGGATACACCTTCAGCTGACAGAATATGTCCCAGATACTCTACAGTTGCTTGCCCAAAGGAACACTTCTTCTTATTAGCCACTAAGGCCTGCTCTCTCAGAATTTGCAAGACTTGCTTCAACTGTACCACATGTGCATCCCAGCTGCCATTGTATATCAAAATGTCATCAAAGAATACCAACACAAACTTCCGCAGAAAAGGCCGAAATATGTCGTTCATTGTGGTTTGGAAAGTGGCTGGGGCGTTGGTTAAGCCGAAGGGCATCACCAAAAATTCATAGTGCCCTGTATGTGTCCGAAACGCCGTCTTAGGTACATCCTCCTCCGCCACTCTGATTTGATGATATCCGGAACGAAGGTCAATTTTAGAAAACACCTTGGCTCCTCCAAGCTCATCTAGCATCTCCTGTATAACTGGAATGGGATACTTGTCAGGAATGGTCGCTTGATTCAAGGCTCTGTAATCGACACAAAACCGCCACGAACCGTCCTTCTTCTTAACCAACAGGACTGGGCTAGAAAACGGGCTGTGGCTTGGTTGAATAATCCCAGACTTCAGCATCTCAGCAACCAATTTTTCGATCTCGTCTTTCTGATGGTGGCCGTAGCGATACGGTCGCACATTGACTGCATTCACGCCTTCCTTGAGGGTTATCTTGTGGTCGACATTTCGCTTTGGAGGCAATCCGGACTTCTCTTCAAAGACATCTTTATATTCCTCCAATAGGCCCTCGAGATTGCACCGAGTTCCACCTTCAAGAACAGACATACTCTCCTTGTTCTCCAACCTGGTTGACTCCCACACCCAAGCTCCATACTCAACCCCTGACATCTTCTGTAATGCATTGAAGGAGACCTCAGCCAAAGCCAGAGTTGGATCCCCTTGGATCGTGATTTGCTTACCCCCTTGTTCAAACTCCACCGTCATGGTTTCCCAGTCAACTGTGGTCTTCTTCATCGATAGCAACCAGGCGTATCCCAACACTACATCAATGCCTCCCAAATCAAATGGATAACAGTCAACATTCATCTCACACGACCCAAATTGCAGAGGCATATTGCGACAAATTCCCCTTGTTTCTACCCGATGGCCATTGCCCAACCTTACTCCGAATGTTCCCGTTTGCTCGACCGGAATTTCCTCTATCTCTACAATGCGCTGGTTTACGAAGTTGTGGCTGGCCCCACTGTCCACCAATACCACCACCTTCCTCTCGCCCAACCTGGCTCGAATCTTTAGCGCCCTTGGATTGCAAGTACCCCCCAATGCATTTAGGGGTAGCTCCAGCCATTGAAGATCAGATTCAGCCTTAACCTCTTGACTTACCGGCTCGATTTCTCCGATTTGAATCAATTCCACCTCACTGTTTGCCTCAGTCAACTCATCATCCAGACATTCGACCAATTTGAACACCTTCTCACCGCATTTGTGAAGTGGATTGTAAGGTTGCCGACATCTGTAGCACAGCCCCTTCGCTTTCAATTCATCGAACTCTTTCTGTGGAATAGAGCGGATGAATCTAGGTTTGGAGGCTGTAGATTGCAAAGACCCCGTTGATGATGAATTGGGCCCCCAACCAGATTTGGGCCTGTTATAACTTGTGTTGTCTTTCAGCCCACTTCCCCCAGAAGAAGATGACTGAGATAGTGACGGGCTTTTACTAGGCCAGCTCCTTTGCCCAAATCCGCCCCCTGGTAACGCCCTTTTCCAAGGACCCCGAGCTAGCCCTTGCTCGAAGTTCAACTTCCTTTCGACCCGTCGAGCTCCTTCCATGGCGGCAAGTAATTCATCCTCTTCGAACTTCTGTAATTCGACTCGGATTTGAGGTTTCAGCCCCGCCAAAAAGTACCCTAGTAGTTGATCGTTTCCCAAACCGGTCGTATGAGCCGCACACGCCACCAATTCATCGACGAATTCATCCACCGACCTCGATTGTCTCAAGAGACTTAAGTGCTCAAATCGATTTGTGGCTTGAGCCCCCATAAACCTCTTGACGAGCTCCTCCTTAAGATCCTCCCACGAGAAATTTGGGCGTTGTTGACCGATCCATCTCATCCAATTGAGAGCGGCTCCATCCATCCTCACCATAGCCACCCTGACTCGATCCGTCGACCTCGTCGCCTGGATGTCGAAGTATTGCTCGGCCTTAGCAATCCACGACAACGGATCCTCGCCGTCGAACAGCGGTAACTCCACCTTCTGCGCCACCAAAAGTGACGGAGCAGTTTCGTTTTCAATCCCGACGGTCGCCGCACTTCGAAGGGCCATCGGTGACACCTCTTCTGCTGGCGATTTCGAGTTGGACCCGCCGATTCCGCCCTGGTTGAGGCCGAACTGCTTGGGCTGGCGCGACTCGATCTGGTTCATGACCTTGTCCTGCATCTGTTGCATCGCAAGGAGCAGTTGGTCTTTCATCGTCACCAGACTCCCCTCCAGCACCTCAACTTTCCGGTTAGTTATAGCCCCCATCTCTTTGATCTCTCGCTACTCTCTTTGGATTTTCTCAAGCTCACCCTCTACTGCTGAGATCCTCGAATCTAACTCTCCAGCCCTAGTCATGGCTAGCTAACCCTCTCAATGAAAGCACCAATTTGTTAGACAAAGAGGAAAACTCAGCAAATCAACCCCAAAACTCCTTGATTATATTGATAGATCTGGAAAATAGACGAGCCTCACAATCCCAAAGGAGAAGAGTTCTCCAATGAGCCCCCGGCACTCAGCCGCTTCTTACACACTTTTCTGGATAACCAACTAAAGGAAATGACATGCAAATATATAGCATCAGCACACAGGCTGTAACTCTAACAACCTTTCAATAAAAGACACTTCTACCCCCCAAATACTAGTAATAGCTCATTCTAGATAATTCCCCTTAACCGACTATTTGTGCATCTTCTTAGTGTAGACAATATATGGTCCCCTGTGCTGAGCTGTAGTGCTAACACAAAAACAACATTATAGCCAAGAGTAGGCCAAAAACGGTGTCAGACACAACTTCAAGTTCTCATGGAAGGACTACATCTTGTATGTAATCCATTCTAACCAGTAACCAACTCAAAAAAGCCCGTATTGTCAACAGAAAGATCTGATCATATACGCTAAAAGAAATATGAATTATAAATAAAGATTGCTTATATAGAGTTTATTGTGTAGAGGAAAAGCTCAAATTCTAAAGTTCATATTCCGATTTTTTGATGAAATCAAGCTGAAACATTAACTTAATCTGCAAATCAGGGTATGTCAAACTAGTAATTAAGATTAGAAGTCAATCAAACTCATCGATGTTAGTTCAAAACCCAGATCTTTACAAGAAAGTTCTCCCACCATTATATCCTAAAAATGGTGTATTCCCAAATTCGTCAAGCTCACCCGGACGAACCACAACACTTGTCTTAATGGTTTCCTTCATTCACTTTGGCAGTAAGGATAGATTACCTTTTTAAATATAGGGGATACTCTTCAAATTTTACACTTTATCATCATGGAACCACCACCTCGACTCCTTTGGAGATCTTCCATTTTTACATTTCTGAACATATCTGTCGTTGTCCTCTGGTCTTTGCTGCACATGGTGATGGTAATAAGTTTTAAAATCAATAAAGAAAAAAAAAGCTGCCTGTGCAGAATTTGGAATCCAAAGCTACTGAGATATTCTTGTGTAGTAGTAGTGATGATACCAACCTTAACAGCCGAGCTTGACAGCATGGAGAGAAGGCTAATACACACTGAATTGACTGTCATTGCCGGTGTCCATGAATCATACAGTATATCTGGAAGAATATGCAACATGAAGTTTTGAGATAAGTCCATTCATGATGAAAAAGACACAAGCACATATAGAGAGGCTATCTGTGACAAATGAACTGACAAGAACAAGGTGCAAAATCCAGAATTATCAACTAGAACAATGTCATGTCTCTTGCAGTAAAGTTGAGATTGCTACAGGCTCGGCAGTGCAAGTTACAAATTCCATTCACCCCTATCACGCAAAGCGCTTCCTACATTTATAAAATATTTTTGGCAGAATGAAAAGCTCCATCAACTCAAATTCAGCTTGATGCCTATGAAACAACAGCCATGAAACCTATCAAGTCTCATCTAAAGAAACTGTGACAAATAGTTTATCCACACTCACCCTTGGCTCTCTCCCGAAAACCATCCTTGTATTCGTTCAGTTTTGGAAGAAATAAACCCTCATTCACTAAGACACCCTGAGTTTATATAATCTTCAACTACTGCAAAAACTCTCAAACCCCCCAATAATCCACATGACATAGAAGGGCTTTTGATTACACAGTATACACCATATTCACAAAGCACATGCATATAAAGACATGGAGAAGTTACCAAAAAACCTTTCCAATAGCAATTGGCAAAATAGAGAGGAAAAGAGGTTACCTAAGCATATATGGCCATTGCTGTAGATGTGAGGATGCAAAGGTGCAGGAGGGACAAATATGACCTACTCAAACAAAAACAGTACCGGACCAATTAAATCACCAAAACGTCAATTACTATACAGAAAGCTTCTGATCAGGGAAGAATACACAACAACAGCTGAAGTAGGAAGAAAATTGGGGAAACCTGAGGTGCTTCCATGGGGTAATGTTCAGGAAAATCAAATTGAAGCTGGTAAGTTTCATTGGCATACAGCGTACCAGGTGCACCGCTCACATCTATCACCCATCTAATTTACACCAAATACAACCAAAACGAGAGGACCAACAACAACAATCAAATATCTAATTGAGAGGGGGGAAAAGGAAGCGAGAAGCAGAGGGAAGGGACGAATGTTCGGCAGAAAGGAAAACCTCTGAAGATTGTCAGTAACTCTGTGCTTGAAACCGGCCGGAGGATTGGCCTGCCACTCCGCGAGTTCCTTCTGGAGACGATGCTGAGCGATCTTGCTCAGAGCCTGTCGAAATCCACGAATCGGATTATAGAAAAGCAACGAATCCACGCGAATTGAGCAGCAAATTGAGAGTCTGGTGGTGAAATTATGCAGAAAAAAGGCGTGAATTAGGGCATGAAAAGAAATACCTTGCGCGACTTAGCGGAGGTGCTGGCCATGGCTTCTCCGGAAGCGGAGAATCGAAAGGAGGCGACACGACCTTGCCGGAAACGCGAGGAAGAGGAAGAACAGGAGCAGACAAGATTTTAGGGGATGGCTGTGGAAAGAAAAAGGGGAAGGGAAGATGAATCTCTTTTTCCTACGGTTTCCTTTGTGTTTTTGACTATTTACAGAATATACCCTCAACTTTCATTATTCCCCGGATAAGTTTTTCTTTCCGTCATTTGTTCTACGGAATGGCTTGGGCGTTGTTTTAGGTGAAAACTTTCTCTTAAAAAAATATTAAGGTGGAAATATGATATATATATATATGAGAAAGAGTCATGTAAGAAGGACTCTTACGGTAGGAAATAGGAATGAATCCCGTTCCTTGGATTATATGCGTTTGTACGGTCCAGATTATCTCTCAAAAAAAATAAAAAAAAATGACAAAAGGCTACATATCACGCGTTTGTACGGTCATTCCTCTTCCGTCTCTTTCGCTCCGTCCCCGACCTCCCCCATCGCCTCTCCGGCCCCGTCCGCCTCCCCCGTCGCCGCCCCAACCCTGTCGTCGTCGACTCCGGCCGCTTCTCGTCCCGCTCCGCTTCGCCAACCCTGTCGTCGGAGACTGAGATCGACAGCCGTCCGCTCGACCTCCGCCTCCGAATCCGGCGATTTCGGATCGCGATTCTCCGTCTCCGCCTCCTCTTCGGCCCCGTTCGCCTCTGAACGGGCTCCACCGCCTGCGAGCTCGACGACTCCAAGCACGTGGACGGTCCAGATCGAGCTCGACAAACTCGTTGTATCTCAGATCCAGACCTTCTAGAGTGGATCGATCCCGAGCTCTTCGACGACGACGACGACATTGACAGACCGGCGCGGGGGAGGAAGGCGAGGGAATGGAGGAGGACGGCGGAGGTGGACTCGATCTGACCGTCAGCGGTGAAACCGGACGAGATCGAGTCCAAGCCGGTCAAATCTAAGGCTTTCAGGGGGATTTTGACCGAGGAGAAGGCTTCGCTCTCCGCCTTCGCCTTCTAGAACATCTCGCTGACGAAGATTGAGAGCCGGCCTCACCGAAACTGTAATAACCGCTATTTTTATAAATAAGAGAAATAAAGTTTTCTTAAAATCCTTATTCGTACAACTATCAAAATGTCATCAATAGTAAATTCCTCGCCCAATTAAGTGTAAAACTCGTTCAAATTCAATTATGGAAAAGCGAGCCTTTATATTAAATTATTATTTTGAAATAAATTATTCAAGAATATAAGAAGATTGAATTAAGAAAAAGAAATTTTAATGAAAGAGGAAAACAGTTAGCATATGAGTAACCGATACAATAATTAGACAGTTATATTTTTAAAATAATTAATTAAACCCAACCTATTAATAGCCCTAAAATAAAAAGGGAAATTAGGGAAAACAAGTGGGACTCGAACCCCCAACCTCTCCGACCCCTTTCCTTTCCCTTGCCAATTAAACTGCGGGAACTCTTTGATAAGATAGGGGATGAGGCCGATTTATTTGACTACCCAAAAATCTTTGACTAAATTTCTCAGCTCCTTCACCAATTACATTCGCGGCAACGTAGAGATTTTTTTCTGCCAAATGAAATCCAGCGGATCAGCCCTCATCATTACACCCATCTTCCTCCTACTTCCTTAAGTGTTGAATTTCGGCTGAAGGGTTATTATAAAATCAAGGGTTTCAACATTAAATTAGTCATCATCTTCAACCTTGAGGTCATTGCTTGTTCTAATCAAATCCCTGAACTCATTCACAAATCCGACCCCCAAAAGTCTCGACCTGTGCTTCCAAGCTCTAAAACCGATCGAGACCCGCCCATAAAACGCCACAAAACGCCGCTGCCAAAACCCGAAACTCCTGCCTGTTTCGCCGTCGGGCCGCCACCTCTACCCGTCGCGTCGCCTCTTTTCGTCGCCGGACACCACCGGCCGCCGTACGCTCGATTGCCATCGTCAGGGAGCCGCCAGCAGTCGCCGGGGACCGCCAGGGACGCCGGCATCGGGGTGTCGCCATCGTCCGTGTGTGTGCTGAGTTGCTCGTCGGTGTTGTTTGCCTGTGCCGTTCGCTACTGCGGATAAGAGTGAGCAAACCCTTATTTTATTTGATTTGCTTGTGTTTTGGGCCAAATTATGGACTGATTTACCAACTAAACATGGGCTTTTCTTTTACGTAACAATTAGTAGCAAAAGTTTCTTCCATTAGGAGGTGTGCGTAGGAATTCTCACCCAATTGGATGATTTGTATCAAACTTAATTAATTGGCCCACTAACCTAATTTGTTAATTAAAAGTCCATTAGTCTAATTAATTAGAAGAAACATATCTAAAGGGATCCCATGGTATTTTATACTAAGGAGTGATGTTAAATAAATTTAAAAACTAATACCCATTAAAATAATTATTTTTATAAAGTGATAAAATTTATTAAGTTGACTAAAGGTATTTTTAATTACCCATGTAATGAAGTAAATCTCTTTATAGGATAAGTTTGAACCCTTTCTTAATTGAGACTTATAATTATAAAATATTATTAAGAATAATAAATCTTAATTAAATATTTATCTAATCTCTTTAAGAAACGTTTTTATAATTAAATTTTATGAAGGATGTTCATAAATCGACGATTTTACAAAAATCCTAAACTCGCTTCTAACATTCTTATAAGCCGAAAACTTAGATTTATAAACTAACAATTCGAAGAGTTCCTAGACTAAGAAATAAATTAAATATTAATTTATTTCGTTATCATTCCGTGCCTCGAATTAGGTTAAGTTGCTAGGAGAGCTCGTTCGCAGATTCCGTCTTCGTAAAGGCTTAACTCTCGGAAAATCAAAGGCAAGTGGTTTGGTTCTCTTCTTCACGATTTCGTACATGCAAGTGGATGGTTCTCTTTTCATATCCTCTTTATATTCGATAATCGTTAATTCATTTCCTCCGTTATCATATCCATATAATTGTTGGGAACACCTAGTTTGCTTAAAAATGAACCTAGGATTATTATTGTTAAAAATAATAACTTCATTGTTATATTACTATTATTTCTGCACTACGTTAGTACTTGGACTTAGGACTGATTGATTGCAGCCTTTATATGTTTAAATGTCTCGTTTGAGACTTTGCAATGGACTAGAATAGGGATTAGGGGTGAGAGCTCGTCTCTGAAAACACCTCTCAAAAACGTATTAGGATGTACCTATACCCTAATACTGGGTCATGACTCTGCCCGCTCTACCGCTCAGAGGGGTGATAGCACCCTAGCTAGGTGCTCAACTATGTGGCTCTAGGCTCGCTCAAGGGGCCGCCGCATATAAAAATCATTAATTGAATTGTTGAATGGATATTCCTCGGGTGGCCCTTGACTCTGATGAGTTGCCACATCCGAAAATCGTTAAAACAAGATGTATTGGGTGTGGCCCTTGACTCTTATGAGTTGCTACATCCGGAAATCGTTAAAATAAAATGCATTGTTGTATTACTCAGAGAGGATAAGTTGATGAAGGTTTTTACTAAACTTTGATGTGCATTAATAAGTTCCCAACAAAAATCTTAATCATCTCTCGTTCCTAGGAATCACTTTCTTGTGATTTCCTATGTTCAAAAGAAAGCTCGTTCTTCACCTCCCTTCGGATTTGTTCCTTTTAATATCATCTGATTGTATTCGAATAAAGCCTCGTTCTCTAAACTATATCACTCTCTTAACCTCAAAAGAACCTGATTTGTCGTGCATCGCTCAGTTCCCTTTGGACCTTGATGCCGACATACTTAGCCTTTTAAGAACCTAATCATATTCTACCACTTGCTTAGTCTCGCGTTAGACTAATACCACCTTCTTTTCTTCCCGACATTGGTCGGCTGGTATTTCTTGCTTTTATGGAAATATCAGGAAGTGAAGACAGGTTTGCTGGAGACCAAAGACGAAGACTCGAGGATTTAAAGGAAGGAAGATTTTCAAGAGGTTTCAAGTCATTTTAGATACTTTGGAATTTCCTACATTATTCTTGTGAAGAATCTTTGTCATTTTATTTCCGCTGCAAAATGATTTATATGTCTTCTTCACTCAAACATTGCTATTCTGTAACATTGGATCACTTTTAATATAATATAAGTTTAACATTTTGTTTTCTATGAATCGAGTTATGTTACCAACTGCCTTGGGTGACTTTGGATGAAAAGATTCGAGGTCACTGGCATGTAATGCCCTTGGGCTCAAAATAGGGGTGTTACAGAAACCGCCCAATCCGGCTTGTGGACGACACCAATGTCGGCACCGGGACCCGCTGTCGTCCTACAGCAATCCGCCATTGAAGGTGAACATTTCTGAATCTTGCAGATCTATAACAACTGCCACGTGAACATGTCTAATTTACAGAGCAAGCTACTTGGCCTGCTACTTGGCTTCTTTTGCAGAGCAAGCTGAATTTACAGAGCTCAATTGAGCTATTATTTGATCGCTGCATCTAATTGTAAAGATCAAAGCATATTTGCAATTCCACGTGTAAATGACACCGGCAACTCAATTTCAATGCTATACAACATGTTGCGTATATTTTTATTAACAACTTAAACAAGCTACCTTGTTCTTAATTTGAGGTGTAAATTAATGTTAATTGTGAATTTGTGATTGATCCCTGTGATGAAGATATCCTGCATAGAGGCCCATCTTGGTTCTGATTTGGATTTTTTTAATGAACAGGTTCTTGGAGATGTTCATTTACCTTGTTTGGTTGCAAACTTGGTACAATGATCCTTTTGGTTCTTGGAATTTGTTATGGATTGTGCTTTGTTATTTTATACTCTACTTTGATCAATAATTTCCATATCATGATTACATGGATAATTGAAAGGTGACTGGAATTGTATAGTTGAACTTAAGTTTGTTTTGCTACAGAAATTGGACTAGAAGCTTCTCTTGAGTCTCTGTTTCAATTTGAACAGAATTTTTGATTTTTGAACAGGACTATACGCTTGTACAAATTGACAATAGAGTTGAAGAACAAATTGAGTTGCACAAAGTGACTACTGAGTTGCACAAACGTGACCACTGAGTTGCACAAACGTGACCATTGAGTTGCACAAATAGAATTCAACACATTGGCAATAGAGTTGAAGAACAAATTGGGTTGCACAAAGTGACCACTGAGTTGCACAAACGTGACCATTGAGTTGCACAAACGTGACCATTGAGTTGCACAAATAGAATTCAAACATTGGTAATAAAGTTGAAGAACAAATTCATTGAGTTGCACAAACGTGACCATTGAGTTGCACAAACGTGATAATTGAGTTGCACAAACGTGATCATTGAGTTGCACAAATGAAAAAAAAATCAAAAAAAATCAAAAACCAATCGGAAAAAAAAAACAAAAAAAAACGAAAAAAAAACGGAAAAAAACGTGACCATTGAGTTGCACAAACGTGACCATTGAGTTGCACAAACGTGACCATTGAGTTGCACAAACGAAAAAAAAATCAAAAACAAATCGGAAAAAAAAAACAAAAAAAACGGAAAAAAACGTGACCATTGAGTTGCACAAACGTGACCATTGAGTTGCACAAACGTGACCATTGAGTTGCACAAAATCAAAAAAAATCAAAAACAAATCGTGAAAAAAAAACAAAAAAATCGGAAAAAAAACGTGACCACTGAGTTGCACAAACGTGACCATTGAGTTGCACAAACGAAAAAAAAAATCAAAAAAAATCAAAAAAAAATCGGAAAAAAACAAAAAAACGGGAAGAAAACGAAAAAAACGTGTATAATTCGCGTATTAAAAACGCGTATAAAACGCATATAAAACGCGAATAATACGCGAATTATACGCGAATTATACGCCCGTGTGGCTTGTTGGGCTGTTTTCCCTCCGCGTAATGGACGGCCGAGATTCATTCCTATTTCCTACCATAATAATCATTCCTACCGGATCCGAACCCTATATATATATATTATAAAAGATAAAATATAATTTTTAGAGGAAAAAAATATTTGGGATAAAAGTGAACAAGGCCTTGGTACCTTTTTAGGACATTTTCAATCTTTAATTCAACGTTTTATTATTTGCTCTTTATGATTTAATTTATGGGTTTAGTATTTTTTTAATATATCTTTGTGACACACTACAAAAAGATCGATACAATTATAGGGTGTTGAATTGAATAGGCATATTTATAGGGTGTTGAATTGAATAGGCATAAGGGTTTTTTAAATTAGAGGGTAACTAGTACAAATCCCGTACCATGTACGAGTAACGTAAATATGAATCCGAATTAACCGATTCGAGATTAAAGTTTGACTCGAATCCACTTTTAACTCGAGAATTTACAATCCAAACTCGATGGATCGTAGTCCGAACCTATTGACCTATATATGTACTTTTATTAATACAATGTTAATTCTAAAATAATTCTATTCAATTTTACATATTTATATTAAAATTTACGGAGTAGTATACTATTGGCATATGTGAAAGCTTTTTCACTTTTCTTCAAGATTTAATAATGACAAAAACATATACTAATTAATAAGGAAAAATTGTTAAGTTATCAAAAAAATTACTTGAATATTTTAGTCATATAAGGATATAATGTTAGAAAAAATCAAGTTAGGAAAACATCTTAAGATATAAAAAATCGGGTAAGATATCAAATACTTATAAGGAAATTGGATAAGATATCAAGTAGATAAATGGATTATTCTTAGAAAATGTAATGTAAAAAAATAAAATAAATTATTTTATTCAGTCTTGATGACGTGGCGCAAATTTTTACACAGACTTGGGTTCTGCTTTATACTGTACTAGTAGATGACCCGTACCTTGTACGGGGATGTTATTTACTTATTTATTTATTTATTGTTTTGTGTATGAATTTAATATAACAATTACAAATATTATCATATGTATAATTTGTTTTAAAACAATGCTTATTTTTTGGGTTATAAAATGACATAATTGTTGTATATCATCATATATATATAAATAAATTTTACTTATGTATTTAGTTTTTATACATACATAAACATATATTTAAATAATTGAGGAAGAATGAAATAAGATAAGATGCATTATCACATATTTATTAACAATTGATACAAATCTTTTGGCAATTAAATTAAATTACGTAAACTAACTTGTATAATAAAATCAATAAGTTTAAATAAAATTCGGATCAATATATTATAATTTAATAAGTTAAATAGAAAACCAAATTATCTCGTATATATGCTATTGTTTTCTGAAAAAATAAATAACTACTAAATATATTAAATTGTAATGAAAATGTGAACGAATTATTATCTTAATTAAGAAATCTGTTTTCTTCTTCTAAAGTGTAATCAATACGCAATATTAGTGATATATATGTTAAATATGACATATATTGTTTTTGTTTTTTTATATTTTAATATGATATGATAGTGATAATGTATTTAATATATTTTTTTAGTAGAATGAATATTTGTCTTAAATATAGTGGTAGAATTTGATACCATTGATGATTTAAAAAATGCCATAATAAAATTACGAAAAATTATTTTAATTTAGTATGATATTTAACTAAATGGGTATAATATTATGATTATGATTTATAGATTGTGATGAAAAAATAACTTTTTTAAATAAAAGGTTTATGATAGATCTATGTACTAATTAAATTTGTATAATGATAAGATAGAGATTTATATATTTGAATAGAATTGTACTTAAACAACACAAATTCTAATATAGAACTAATATTTTAATTAAGTATCTATAAATAAAATCAAGATTTAATAAGATAGATTTTTAAAAAAGGAGGGTGATGTGGCACAAGTTCTTAACTTTGTACGTACATCATTGAGAATATAATAAGATAAAATTTTTAAAATCTATATAATCCTTGTACGTACATCATTGAGGATATAAATTTTCCAATTTAATAGATAACAAAAGAATTTAAATAAAATATATTATTTCAATAAAAGGGGTGATGTGGCGCAATATGGTGGCGGAATTTGCTTTCGCTTTAGTATATAGTAATAGATAGATAATAGATTATAGTAGATTTGTTTAGTTTTATTTGGGAACTTAAAGTATGAACTGAGGTCTGAGGGTTCTTCCAAAAAAAAAAGTATGAATTGAGGACGAACGTAGCACGCAATCTTGTAAAGATCTTTCATCTTCAAGTTAGCAAGGATAATATCGGAAATGAGTGTGATCAAATCTTTACAACTTTAAAAATGCAACACATCCACAAAACTTAAATGTTGTTAATTAACCCAAATAATGTTGTTGTTTTTTTTTTTTATGAAAACTTAAATGTTGTTTATTACTATAAACAATCAATGTATTAAAACTTAAATGTTGTTAATTAACCCCAAATAATGTTGTTGTTTTTTTTTATGAAAACTTAAATGTTGTTTATTACTATAAACAATCAATGTATTTTTATTTCAAACTCAATGTAGCAATGAAATACTACAAACAATCAAATTAATTTTTATTACTATATTATTATGCATTTAAATAAAACATAATTCATATAAAAGATGGAAATTATGTAACTTACAAACAAATTCCCCTATATTGTTCATCCACAACATAGGTGAAATTCACACTCGAATATTAAGCCAACAAATTTAGCAACGCTAAAGCCCGTCCATCGGACGGGCGTCCAGTGCTAGTATATGATAAAATAGAAATGAGTACCGCACTGATTATTAAACTTTGGTTAGTTTTAAGGATGCATTTGGTTAATTTTTACTCATCAATTTAATTCACTTCTTTAAACACATGACTTACCTATACTACCAAGAAAACATTTAACAAATAAGGATATTTGAGATGATCACCTCGATTTTGCAATGATAGGTTTAGTTTTTTTACCGAATTGATTTCACAAAAGTTATCTCCTTTTATTTTAATTTTCCAAAAGTAGACCATTTTGTCATATTCTACTTTTTCTAAAGGACAATACTTTCGTTGTGATTGTCAAACCAAATCCTTTTTTTAACTTGCACCATCCTGAGCAAAAGCTCCCAAGTCCAACCGATTTATTAAATAGAAGGTTGTTTTGAAAGCAATAGGCAAATATGTAGCAATGAGGCATGGCCACATGTTGTAAAACAAGTTCGGTTCCATTATTGGCTAAGAAATATTCTAAAGCCAAAAACTTACCTCCATTGTCGGTATAAAAAACTTTGATTTTGAGTTTGAAAAAAGTTTCAACCAAGGATCTAAACCGAATAAAAACCGATTTGAGTTTCCCATTTTATTTTTAGAGGATTGATCCTAGTGTATTTTGGTGAAATAATAGGAGTATCCACTTCATCCTCAACCAATCCAGGCCCAATATTTAATAGGACCCCAATTCAAATGGACTCAAAACCCATTTTGAACACAGTCAAGCCCGACCTATGACGAACTATATGAGTAGTTGTGTTTTAACCCTAAATTAGAGACCAAACAGACCCTAAATGTATCTATTTATTTAGATTTAAGTCATGTTTTACTTGACCCTGTTGAGAATAAACCCTTTTAGAAATAGAAAATTAAAATGAAATTAATCATTAACTATTTTTTTTATCATTAATTGGTTTCAAAACGAAATGTCTAAGCTTATATATTGTACCATGAGTACTCAATCAGTGAGCTATCGATATATAAATATATATGCATTGAGGATGTGTTTGTATGAATGTACTATACATCCAATATATACATCCATACAAACACATCCTCAATGCATATATATTTATATATCGGTTTTTCTATTATGTGCCCTAAGGGCACATGATAAGCAATATCAAAAAACAGAAACTAAAACCCTAAAAAGAAAATAGTAAATCCGTCATAAAAAAAGTTAAAAAAACATTCTCTCCCAACTCTATACCTATATCTTGTATCGCCTACTCCGTGCTTTCTAATCAAATTCACATTTTGAGCGGAAATCTATACTACCCGGAGAATTTAAACTTAAATGTCTATACATTAGGTTTTGCACCACAACCACTAGACCTTTTTCTCATTCTATTCCCCCGTTATAACCCAATATAAGGACACAACACATAATACAAAATCTCCACATTTTCACACCATGTTTTTCTTTTGGTGAATTCATTTTCACATCACGTGTCATTGTACAAGTGTAGACGCTCATAATTGTAGCTGGACCTCCCGACCAAAAAAATAAAATTGTAGCTGGACCAGAAAAAAAAGTTGAAGAAAAAAGTAGGACGTGTTGATAGGTGAGACATGAATTTTGTCGCAGTTAATGGGCTCAATCTCTCTCTATCCCTATGTTGGGCCCATATGGCCCACAATCAGTTTGGATTTATTTAATGTGATTCCGAAGACTTTTGTGGCCCACGACTTTTCGGCCTACACCTAATTCAGCTGGACCACTGTCAACGCAGTCCTGACAATTTAGGAATTCTTGAGTCATTTTATCTGTTGTCTCCATTTTTTTCTTTTATGTCCTCTACCTTGTACTACCATATCAAGTTAATTTGTTCTAAACTTCTACCCAAAAAACACAAACCGCACATCCATTTTCCAAAGTAGTTTATGTTAAGATATAAGGTCGAGATCTATCATTTAAGAGTCAATAGGTCGAGTTTTCCCTTCTCTTATTTATTTGTAGATTTTTTTTTTATCATTTTTCTCCGATATAGGATTGTGCTTCTTCATTAGGAGCGAATCTTGTATAATACAAAGCGGTCGATTTGTAAGCTTTTCAATCTAGATAATCAAATCAATCTTGACATAGAAAACACAAGCATATGGGAAGGGGCCCCTCCAAATTTATATTGGTGTTTGTTTTTACTCTAAGTAATTCATTGGATGCCGTCAAATTGAATGTCATATAGCTAGGAATGGACTGGACACTTGAGTGACCTAGCATGTTTTTGATGCTTGGAATCCTTCCATTATTATACCTCCGATACTTGGCTTTCTCAATTTCATCTATTTGACACTTCGTTTGGTATTGATATCGAGTAAGTATTTTATTTGTATGTATGGTATCGATGCCAGGTATACATGTTTAGCCTTATTCCCAATATTTCGATGTACATTGATATCAAAGTACGGAGTAATATTTATTATTTGATGTATGAATATCGGTCTTAGAGTATCATTCTAATATCTTTAAAAAAAACTAGGTACATTACAAATACATATCACGTATTCAGTAACATCATATATGATGTATGAACTATGAAGTATTGGTTTTGATATCAACACGAAGGTACAAAGGATATAAGTATAATATATGTATTTCGACAAAAAAAAAAGTATAATATATGTATTTTTTGATATACCTTGTAATATAAGGAGATGCGAAAGCACTACTTTATAAAATAATGAAATTATCTTAATGATTTTTTTTATTGTGTTCCCTAAGGATACACTCTAATTAATCGTACTAAATATAGAAACAAAACCCTGAAATAGAAATAGTGAATCCGTCATTAAAAAATAAAAAAATCTAAAATTTAAGATTTACCAAATCTTTCCATTACATAGTTGCTTATAGTGTGTCCTTAGGCACATAAAAGAAAATTTCTTATACTCCCTCCGTTTTTTTGTGTTTTATGTTTTAGCCAATTAGGTTTGCTAGAAAATGTACGATGTTTATACTTTTATGCATATATTTTTTCAAATTTACCTCATATATATCTTTTCTTTAAAAGATTCACTCTTTAAACCACTATAAACTTAACATAATTTAATAGGGATAAATAAATAATTTTATAGGTTTTTTTTTGAGGAATTTTTATAGGTTCAGGTTGAAATATTACAACATCAAACATAAAAAGAAAAAACAGATGAAAGACTAGATATGATGTCCCTATGATATATATCAAATAATATCCTTATACTAAATATGATGTCCCTCTTATATCAAATAAATATCGTTATTGGAATACAAGAGAAACAACTACTCATACAGTCATACTCATATTTATTGATATTGATGTCAAATATCGTTGTTGTTGATGTCAAATTGACAAGCCCTTAATTTATAATCCTAAATTAAACTAGATAATAAACGGTGCAACGAAACCTCAAACTAATTTTCAGCTACCGATGGAAACTTTTCATTACTACTAAAAACTTGCGTCGCATTGCGTACAAGTTCTTCTCATGCTCTATTTGGCCATGACTACCACTAGACTATATATACTATTATACTTTCTACATACGGGCCATACGGCACGGTACGTTACATACGTACGTACATTCTGCTGACTAACCATGACTCTAACTATCTATCAATTAAGTTCATAATCATAAGGAATCAACGTATTTAGTCCCCACATCAGGCTCAAAGATCCGTTGCCCTGAGGCCAATATCTGCCTAGGATCAAACTTCATCTTCATCCGGTAAAACTCGTCCCATTTCTTCCCAAAATGCCCCTTCCACTCTTCTTGGGTCGTGTAATGCGGTAAGTATTGCTTGATCCCTATCTTTGCCTCTTCACAGAACCTCAGAATCTGACGATTCTGGTCGGATAGATACTCCAAGCTTTGCACCTCGTCACCTCCCTCAATAGCCGATCTTAGCAACCCTACTAGATAAAACGTATCCTCGTCGGGCGTCACGACCGACGTCCTACTATCCCATCTGCACACAAAAACAAGATACACTCATCTTAGAAGTCACGTTTATTTATAAAGATTCGGATCAAGAAATCACGTACACTAATATTGTGTGACGATGTACGTATATATTACGGATCGGAGTATATGGCACGTACAATACTAAAGTACAAAGCATGTTATGTAATGAACTAATGATGAGGCAATGTATGATATGATAATGTGATTTGAAACGCAGCGTTTTAGCAGAGGAAAAGACAAAGAACAAAGAAGAAGATGTCGTCTTCCTTGTGGTCAGTGGGTCACATGGGGGAAGATCTTCTGACATGTGAATCTTCGCATTTGGAAGCTCTTTTTAACGAGGCTCAGTTGTCACAGAGGTATGTCCATGGGATTTCCCAAGACAACATTAATTTTTGTTCATGCATGCACTGATTCAATTGTGTGCGTTTTTTTTTTGCTGTTTCAATTCAAAATATATTTTGACTTTTCCACGATTAAACCGTGACATCACATGCTATCTTTCTGACGCTCTATTACGGGTAAACAAATCTTAATGACGTATGTAGTGTGCAGGCATGGATGGTGCACGTAGCCATGCATGCAATGCAAGTGTTGGGATTTTAAAAAAATGCGCTTAAAATGGATGAGAGAGATTAGAACCGGTTCCGGGATCCCTGAACCGAAATCAGAATGAACCGGACCCATTGCTACTTATAGGAAGGAGGGTAAAAAGGGAAATTTGAGCTTACTTGTGGTTGTTCATGGGGTAGATGAGGATGGGGCCGCTGGTTTTATTGCCCAAAATGCCCTTGAAGACGCCTCGGTCGAAGTCGGCGATTCGCGACTTTGGGACAAAGAGGTTGAGCCAAGGGTGAGGAACCTCCCACAAGCCCTTGGACCGGAGTTTTAGCTCGGCCTTGTGAACCCGGTCCAGGAAGTCCACGTAAGGGAGATCGGTTGTGAATACGGATGACGGGATGAAGTTTAACTTCTTCAACAAAGCCTCAATTTCCTGTCACAATTTATTTAAAAAAGGAGATGAGATATTAGGTCTAATAAAGAATTCATCAAAGTTATCAAAACAAATGGAAAAGGAAAAAAAGGCTGCCGAACTTGCCACCAAACCCCACAGCTTCCTTTTGTCAGGAATCTGGATACATTTTGATTCTTTTAAAATAGTGATTATCTGGACTAATAGAGGCTGAGTAACCAATTAGATATCTAGTTAATGGAATAATTATATTTAGACGGTTCCGTCGGTTCCAAACCGCCGATTACGGGATAAAAAACATGAGTAACTACGTCACTTAAATGTTGTTCATCTTAGAACATGTAAACGGATAAATTTTAGAAAAAGGGATGAATAATTTGATGATGAAGTTGAAAACATGGAGTACTATTGTTTAAAGATTAAACGAATTAATTGATACGGGGCATTATTAATACCGTATCGACCTCTAAGATCTAAAGACGCCCAAACATCAATTTCAATAAATCCCACGAATAATTAAAAATTTCTACGGAATATGATATTTGCAACGGAATAAATAAAAGGGGATGAAAAGGCTAAAGAGACATCACATAAAAGAGATCATGGTAATATAATATCCAGGTTTAGAATAATTTTATGCAAATTGCTCAACCATACAATCTAGGCCTAGATTTGGACCAACCACCAAGAAAATATACTTGATTTTATTAAGGACAAAACAGAACCCAACCATTCATAATTAATCTCATATTAGGATTATTATAATCCAATGGTGCGCGGATCAGTTAGAAAACAACACTAATTGCTTGCAAACACTAATTAGGCCTCAATAATTAAGCTGAAAACGCCATTGTTTAATTAATTGTAAAGCATTGTGTGCAAGTCAATTATATGCTTGTAGTTAGCAAGTGCACAACAATTTGATCGATGGTCCTATTTATGTCGTGTAAAACACTTCTTAGACCAAGTAGCCCACTCAAATGTGAAATACAGGCAACAAATCTTGACCCTTTTCTTATAAATTTGAAAGTTTGAAAAAACGTACGTGCCAACTAACTAAAGTACTAAACCCAATTAAGTTGAGCTAATGCTTGAATTATTTATAAATTATACTAGTACATACTATTAAGATCGATGAAACAATAAAGACATAAGGAAGAGTGAAAGTTGTTGGTATGCCACAAATCCAACACTACTAATTAAGTTAGCTACAGTGGATGCATATCATTCATGACAAAAGCAAAATCATACCCTAAAAAGCAGCCAATAAGAACTAGCAACTAGCATGAAATCACATTTATCTACCTAATCACCAATATTTTAATAAGATTTGCATATTTAGGAGAGAGTTAATTAATTAATTACCAGATCAACGATCTCAAGCGGGGTATGGTCAAAGTAATTCTTGGTAACCTCTAGGCAGTACAGAACGCCGCCGTTGGCTCCGCCGAGAGACGAGATCTTGACGGGGTTTCGCGGTGAGAAGAAGGATGATCTCCAATTGTTGATGAGGCCTTCGTCGACGATGACGAAGCCCTCCACGTAGTCGAACTTGTCGCTCGCGGCCTTCCCATGCAACGAGATCAAGTACTCTTGGTCGTTTGTGAACTCGGTGAAGTTGGAGTACAACACCCTAATCCACCTCACCTACACACATTTAGATCAATTAGTCACACCATTATCCCAACTAATCAACCATGATGATTAACATATGTTTTAAGGCAAAAACATACCCTTTGAGGAGCCGGCTCAAGAGAGATTCTGGCCTTTGTGATGATCCCAAATTGGCCTAATCCGCCGAGCACGGCGTGGAACAACTCCGGGTTCTCGGCCTCCGAACAATCCGTTATATCGCCTTTACCTGCGCGAATTATACGTACGGGATGAAGTAATTAATTAGTTACAGTAAAATTAAGTTGAGGAATTAGTTAGTAGATTATACCGGTAACGACTTGGAGGTGGTGGACATTGGAGATCTGAGGGCCGTGGTTGAAGGCCTGGCCGCTGATGCCGGCGTTGGAGAGGGTGCCACCGACGGTGAGATAGAGGTAGTCGGTCCACGACCTGGGCGCGAGTCCATGCTCCAGCGTGGACCTGAGCACATCCACCCACAGCTCCCCGCCCCAGGCGTCCACGTACAGCTCCTCCGCGTTCACGCTGGGGGGCGCGGGGCCGTCAGCCCTGGAGCGCGTCATCTGGACGACGACGCCGTTGCGGACGTGGGACTGGCCGTTGATGGAGTGGCCGTGGCCCCGCGCCGACACCGGGAAGGCGTTGGGCGAGCCGTACGCCGCCTTGACGAGGGCCGCGACGTCGGCGGGGGAGCGCGGGAGGAGGAGGGCGAGGGGCTCGCCACGGCTCATGAGGCCGAAGTCGGCGGAGGCGGAGTGGAGGTCGGAGGGGTCGGCGGTGAGGCGGTGGCCGTCCAAGCCCAGCTGGAGGAGCTCGGTGGGCCCCCACGTGAGCAGCCCCACCGTTACTATTAAACGGCAGATGGCCGTCACCGCTAGCAGCAGCTTGGTCGCCATTTCGATCGAATTACGTACGTACGTACGTACTATATGTAACGCTTAAATTTGGGAAGGTATATATGGAAGACGGGATATTTATATATAGCGTATGTAAGAGATCGATGGAGATTCGGGAGGGTCAGGCCAAGGAGGGGATGTTGTTTTGGGTCTGGATCTACTCTCGGGCTTGTTTTGGTGGTTGTTGTCGAGGATAAGCGGTACATGTTTTGGAAATTATATAGGGAAGCGACCAAGGCGGGAGCCACGGACACGTGGGCGTTCACGTGACTCCCCAAGACGTGTCACCCATCAACGCTACTGTTTCTATGAGTATGACTCGCTCGCACCAGAAACTCCATCTATTTAGTTACTCGTGCCCCGGCCTTCCCATTTACTCCGTTTCAAAAAACATGGTCTTTTAGATATTTCACGCATATTAAGCAGTCTTCATACTGTATTATCTAAATTACGCTTGTAAAAGTCATGCATATTTTTCATTAAAAAGAAAAAGCATGCTTGCATGTTCTACTTTTTCAATAATTGGGGTTATCATGAGGGACATATGCGGAAAGATGAGGAAAAAAATATGAAATGGTCATGTATTTTGAAACAACCTAAAGTGTCTAAAAGGCCATGTATTTTAAAACGGAGGGAGTATAAATTAAGATGAATGGCTTAAAAAACACAGGAGAGAGGCTAGGTGCGTGGGCCCCCACGATTGATTCGGAGGATCACGATGGGGTCCGTGCAGGGCAAAGGTTTCACGTGGGTGTGCAACCACATTTCACAATCCCACTCTTCCTACCTAGCCTCCTCACTCTTTTAAGTCTTAACCCCTTAACCCCCACATTTTCTTCCTTTTCTCACTTTGTTGTTCTTTTTCTCTTCTCTTATTCAATTAGGGATATTTATCAACCACCTACAATAAACAATTAATGCTTATACATATATTAATTTGGATGCCATCCCTCTTTCTCTCTCTACATATGCACTAGCTCTAATCTTAGAGCTCTCAAACGTACCCTCCCCAACCCTAATCATATAGTATGATATATCTAGAGCGATTATATTTTATTTTAAACCGAATTCGCATTTTTGGCGCTTACGTATAGTACGGGCGTGTATATTGTATAGTTTTGGGTTCGAAATACAAAATAATGTACGTACATACGTGTTGTTGGAATTTTATTAGATTTTGCCAATTTTGACGTTGATTTAGTATATGTTCACATGCAATAATTATATAATGTATTCAGACGTAACGACCAACAACCCCACATTCTAATTGAAACATATATGCACGGACTGGAAACTCGTTTAATTTCATTGTTACACGCTAGCGAGCCTGTACTAGTGTGTTTACCAAAAAGTCTTGTTATAGAGTTTATCACTCATGCCATGTGACACAGCATTCAAAGTCTCAATACTATTAGTAGAATGGGTCAAGTTCAGCTAAAATAGCTGTTACGGTAAAACTTAAAATGAACGTGCACCGAATACATGTAATATATAGTTGCATGAATATAATATTCATCCTATGTACTATGATAGCAACATATATAATGGACGTGCACCCAAACGATATTACTTTTTCATTTAAAATGTAAATATACATTCTTGTGTTTTACAAACCTTATACATATACTAGCTAGATTCCAAAATCTGACCGATTAGAAATGGAATCGGGCAATTGATTGATGCATGAAGAGAATATAGTGCATACAACTAGCAAGCACTAGCAGCCAGCTAACAAATCGTTAATGCAGAGAAGATGAATCACGATATAGCTGGAAAATGTGATACGTAACTTGTAATCCTAGCGCGCAGCTTCACCCAGTAAGTAATTAATAATGGTGCGAAAAATTAAAGCAGATCGGCAACCCAAAAATAATGACACAAAACATGTTGGTGAATGGTGAGTAGGGAAGGTTTCTTGGCCATATAGTCAAACTTGGCCGGCGTGAAATTTTAATATTCAACAACACTAGGAAATGTTTTGTCAAGAGTATGAAGAAAACTAATTAATCATAGCACTCCAAATTGGATCGGATGTTGCATGCATAACATGCCGTGACAGTGTGAGTTGCATATCACTGTTAACCCTAGCATATTTATCATATGTTGTTAGCCTTTTATTTGGTATCATATCTTATTGCTAAGGTTGTCGTATTTTTTACTTACAGTGCATCTTACAATATTGTACTAAGGTTTCATAAAAGGTGATGTATTCTTCTATAAATTAATATTGTCATCACCTCTTCAATTAAGATTACACAAATCTTATACAAACTCTACTTCTCTCTATATGGTATCAACTAACCTAACTCGATCTATCTCCCTTAATCTCCTCGTTTTTCATTCATGGCCACCGACGCCCCTCTTGCCCTAATAAATCCTCATGCACCCAATAATTCCTTCATTCTTGTTCATCGATCTACCAAGCACCATCAAGCTCACCTCTACCAACTAAATATTGTGTTAAGATCCGATGGTTACTTAATTAAAGTCATCATTCTACACGTACCCATGCGCTCAGTACATGAATGAACTTAATAAATAAGTCAAATGAAATTCTATTCTTATAAAATCAAGTGATAATAGTAACAATCAAGTATATATGTATATATTTGATATAGACGGGACCCGTTTGGTATCCAACGGCGGAAACGGAAACGGAATGGAATGGAATGGAAACGAACCTAGTCCACATTAGCGTCATGATATACATGATGAGTCACCTTAATTTTTATTCAAAAACGACCGCAAGGGGGCTTGCGGTACCCTTGTGACACCTCAGTCATTCCCTAATCTGAGGGTGGGGTAACAAAACACCTCAATCATTCCCTTCATCCTTTCTCTAGACACACAAATTTCAAAGTTTAAAATTAAAATATTTTTTCAATTAATGTATAGTGACCCATAATTGGACTAGATTCATTTCCATTTCATTTCATTCCGTTTCCGTTTCCGGTGTTGGATACCAAACGGGCCCTTAGTTTTATCTTTGCTACATACGGTGGTATGCAAAACACGATGAGTCGATGAACTATGCATGGGTCTGATTTGGTAACTTCGAACCATGGAACTGGTCCTTAATCGACTTCTCAAGGTTGTTTTTATCGGTTGCAAACCTTTTTTTTTCAATAAAACTGATGTCAAGTTCTTTGTTGGGGCCGAATTGGCATGTAGTTCGGGCCTAGTGTTTTGTTTTAAAAAGTAAAAAACCCTAGACTCATCTCTATGATGAACTAACTCACTATTTTCCAATTTACTCACTTTCATTTACGCAAGTCATCAATACTGAACGGGACTTGGAAAAAAATTGTCAAGACAATCTACACGGTATTAGAATATTTTTACGTCATAGATAAAAAATAGCTTATGGTAAATAATTTTAGTTCAATTATTAATACAATATGATATCTATAGTATAAATTAAGTAAAATAGCATGATATTAGGCGAAATAGTTAAAGTTTATTAAGTTCTCTCTAAGAAATATTAGTAAGATCAATATGTATAAAAATTAAAAAAGATGCTTAAAAAGTTTTCAATGTCACTTTATAAAAAAATTAAAATTAAATATAACAACAATATACCTACAGAATAGAGAGAGTGAATTGATAATACGTGCATCAGCCTCTATTAAGATACATTTCATTATAGTAAATTCTTGCATTAAATAATATGAAATTGTTTTTTAGTGATATCTATGAAACATAGTCCAAAAACTGCCATAATAAACCAAATTCATTATATATATGCATGAATGCATCAAGATATGAGCCATATCAATTAAAGATATGTGAAGTATCAACTTTTTTAAAAGATTTGGTATTCAAACAAATTTAATTTGTCTAGGGCAAGATACATAACACATCTCTTCATCAAAGGCAATTTCTGTATGTTTTCTATTTTCTTATTTTTTAAAATTATGTAATATGCTAAATATAAAGGAAACTTTTTTAATGATTTGGCAGATGATAGTTTTACATAAAATTTTTGTATTTACCTACATTAGGTAGGGGAATTTTTTTTTCTATATTTACCTATTTGGTAGGGGTGGGGGGAAATCTCATGTGAATAAATATACATATATATATATATATGTGTGTGACATGTATAAATTGATATGATGTGACTTACTAAAAAATTTAAATAATATGTGATATGAAGCAACGATAGAACGACATGTGTCAAAATTTCATGTGGCGGGATACGAGAATGACACGTGAAAAAATACCATGTGATGCAATTAATGGTGACTCTAATTCTTAGATTTGCTATTTGATTCATACTTCAATTTCAAACAGTTATGTTCGATAATTAATCCTTTATTTTACCTACTTTTAGTTAAATAAAAGTTGTATTTGTACATCTTGTTTTTGCAAAATATCCTATGTACGTAGTGTATCCTTGCAAAATTCATCGAATGTCGACAAATTCAGCATTATATTACTCATAGTATGCACTTTCTATATTGTTTTAGAGCATTACAACAAGATATTTTTGGGACAATCAATATTTGACTAATTAAGAAACATAATTCAAATGATTAAGAGCTATATGTTTGTTGGCCGGGCGTAATTATGTAAACCACTAATTTTTTTTTCTGATGAAATGTAAACCACTAATTGAATGCATGGAAATGACCATCGAACTAACTCGTTAATGGTCATCACTATTCACCTCTTAATTGGAAGACAAAAATTGTCTGGAAAACTGCTACCTCCCCCGACATATCTTCGATATGATTCCACTACAATCCAAGAGGAATCATCTCTCATTCAAGTACAATCCAACGAGAATCATCTCTCATTCAAGTTTGTGTTTATGTTTGTGCCTGGTAAATCATCTCCTTACACTATATATACGAACGGTACCTGTCTACTGGGTTCATTACTAATATTTGATTTCTCTTGGATTCTATCCTCGAGGGTTTCGAATTGTTATACATATATATCAAATCAAATTGAAAAAAGAAAACATGACAAGATGTGTTGAACGTATTAGGGCCATACACTATTCAACCATGAAATCAAAATTCCTAGCTAGCTAAGTTGTGTACATCCGAATGAAATCAAATTCCCAAGGAAATTTGCCAGTCATGATTCTGATCTTTTCTATTTTTGGCCAATCTGAAATGATTCATCAATTTTATGCCGATTGGGTAAGGATTGTGCAAGATTTTGCCGATCTCGTTGGAAATCAAAACCAAACAATCCGTCGTTTACAATTGGACACGAAATAATCAATTAGTCAATTAGTTTAAAATTGACGAATTGGGGAATAAAAAGACGTTTAAAATTAACTTAAACAGTTAATTTCTCCTCTATTATCAATTAGTTTTGGAATAAAAAAGCATTTAAAATTGTGTAATCAGGACTTTAATGGGATCTTGATCTAAAAGATTTTAAGCTCGAAAAGTAAAACATGTATCTAATTGGGGATGTATATATCATTATGTGCTTTTTAATACATGCAAATATTCTCACTATGATAAAAAAATCACTTCAATTGCAAAAACTAACCTACAGCGTTGGGACACGTACCAAGATACATATAGATATTTTTGGAGCTATCAAAATATTACGTGACTCGAAAATTGTCTCGAAATTAATGCGTTAAACCCCCTAAAAATGAAGCTAAAACCCGATAAAAATTGAATCCGATTATCCCGAATGTGATTAGGTTGAAATCTGAACTTGACCTGAAACATTGGATTGATTCGATTTATATACTTTTAAAAATTATGTTATATTTATCATACAAATTATAAAAAATAATATTATTTATTAACTATTTATTTCATTATGTTGTGAACTTAATAAGTTTTGAAAATTTTGACCTATTGACCAACCCTAGACCCATACGATGATGTGACTGATTTGAACGGCAACCCAATTAATTTGAATCCACATTCAATCCCGTACCAAAAAATACTAAACCCGAACCTGCATCGACCATTTGACAAATCATCAATATATATATTATAAAAGCCGACCGTTTTCGAGCCACCACGTTGATTCTGGCCCCACCAGATATTTAACCAAAATAAATTTTAAAGCATTTTAATTAACTACCATAATTTTGCTACATGAATTTTCAATCTTTTAACTAACTACCTTATCAACAATATCTATCCATACATATATTTAACCAAAATAAAAATATATTGTAAACTTTATCTTAACAATGCGAAATTAGTATCATGTTAAATTATTTTCTATTAAAACCACTCACGGAGTCACGATTGGACATATATTGTAAACTCAAATACAACATTTTTTTAATTAGCACCCTAACTAACTAAACACACATCTAATGAGGCGGAGAAATTAAACAAATGCGAAAGACATGCATCAATTTAGAATACTAAATTTGAGTCAGGGTGCAACCGAATACATGCATTTTTTTATTAAAAAAATGCTGGTCTTTCGCATTGTAAAAAGCAAATTTTGTTACTCAAATACAGCATTTTTTTATTAATTAAGTAAAAAAACAGATACTAAATTTTACAATGTGAAAGACATGCATCAATTTAGAATTTTTAAGATAAAGTTTTAAATTATTTTTTTAATAAAAATACTAATTTTGTTACTTTATTATTTGATTTACTTGAATAAATTTAGCAATTTTAAGCTTAAGTTAATTATTTTCTATATTTACATGACCCACTATATTTTTTTTACCCATTATATTTGATTTTTCTATCTTGATAACAAATTTGCTTTTTTAGACAAATAATAATTTCGATTTATATCTTGATAACGTACATCTTTTTCATAGTTTTTACTTATTTATAAAATAATCCCACAACTTTTCTAAAGTTATACAAATTCCTTTTATTTTCCTAATACAAACATACAAGTGGTCGTTTTTTAACCACCACATTAATTTTGACCCTACCTCATATATATATAAAAAAAAGCTACTTTTTATTATTCACATTATATAGGGTTTTCCTATTGTCTTTTTTGTTATCTACTTATATGAAAAAGCTTTTGTCAATTATTAATTCTTAAAGCATTAAAGGGAAAAAAATCTTTCACAAACAAATTAAGAAAAATCTATGAGTATTGGATTCAACTTATTTCTTTAATAGAAGTAAATTTGTGGTTTTTGACATTTTCTATTAACTTTTTATAAACTTTATCAATTTATCATTTGATGAATTTTTTTACTTATATTTATATTTATGATAGTCGTTATTAATCTATGATAAAAATTGTAAGTAAAATATAAATTTATATTCTTATAACCAGGTTTTATAAAAATATATAAATGAGTGAAAAAAATATGTTTTATATATATATATTGAGATATGAACTTCAAAAACAATATCACTCTTTTTAAAAGATAAAAAACATGTCCATATAATAAAACTTATATAATATTTTCCATATAAATATTTGATTATAAAATATATAGTTTTATTTTAATATTTTTAAGTGAAATACTCGTGCATGGCACGACAGGTTAAGCTAGTATTACTAGTATATATCTGGAATTTTGCGTTAAAAAATACAACGAGCAAAAGATAAAGGGGAGAAGATATGTATGGATCTTAGACTTATGGTGTGATTGTGTGAAGATGGAAAAAGATTTGCTTCCTGAAATTCTGACTGTGCTATCTTCAAAAAACGCATCGTTTTACGCGAAGATTTGCTTTGCTAAACTTTTAAAGTGATGATTTCAAACACATTTCCATGCAATTCTGTGGGCTTCTTTCACTACCCCCAACTGGATTCGTCCATTAATATTATATACTCTCTCCGTTTCAATAAACATGTCCTTTTAGCCATTTGCATATATATTAAGGAAGCTATTAAATGGACTATTATACCCCTAATTATTACCTCACTTTTTTACTTTATTGAAAACCACTACTAATAAACTGCTAATGATTATAAGGGTAAATCTGTAAAGTAAATGCCCAAAAATGTAAAAAGACATGTATTTTGAAACAAACTTTTAGAGCTAAAAGGACATGTTTATTGAAACGGAGGGAGTATAAATAAATATCAGTAATAAATTTGTGCTCTTCTTTCTGCATTTCAAATTTCCCTTTCTGGCTTTTTTACCACACTTTAAAGACTTTGAAATCGACGAAAACCAAAGCTAAGTCACATGGGAGCAAATCCTATCTTCCCTTTTTAACCCAGTGAGAAAGGACGTACTCCCTCCGTTTTAAAATACATGACCATTTGGACAATGCACATATATTAAGGAACAAATGTTATTCCTATATTACCCCTATCAAATGTAGAGTTAATCATTTGTTTAGAGAAATATGAAAAAGTGTAATGATTATGATTGAGATAATTATTAGGGGTATAAATGGAAAGAGATGGGAAAAAATGTGAAATGGACAAGTATTATGAAACAAGAAAAAATGTTCAAATGGTCATGTATTTTGAAACGGAGGAAGTACTGAATTAGGTTTAACTTTGGAAGATAAACTTGATTAAGTAAAGCTACAATTAGCATAGTAATTAATAGTCATTTGAAAAGCATATAATCTTCTTCAATTTGCGTGCTAGGGATTAAGTAGATATAGATATAGTAGTAGTATAGGCAGATGGAGGAGTTTGCATTAATATCATATTGTCATGTCTGTATGTAAGGTACCCTATATTACAATCATAGACGGACCTAGGGGGTATGAGTGGGCCTGTGTACCCCCCGGTCGGGTTAATTGACGGTATATATATGCAGTAGCGAAGCCAGAAGAAATTGGAAGGAGGGGTGGAGTCGGTTACGAGAATTGACGTATAAGAAAAAATACTATTTTAATAAATAAATGTCAATATATAATCTTAAGGGAAATTGGTAATATGCTTATACAAAGTATGAAATATAATTAGTATGTAAAAGTAAATTAAATTCTTATATAAAAAGAGATTATTATAACAAAAACAAAATCAAAACTTAATTACTCCGTAGCATAGTGTATGGTGGGTCTTGGAAGGAGAAGCAATATTTGTTGTAGGAGGAAGGTTTCGAACACGGTTGAAATCAAAAAGAGGGGGCAAAGTGAAGGGTTACCACCAGGACAACACACTTTACTAAAATTGTTTTAATCTTTTTAGCTCTTATATAATATTCGGATTAGGAAAGAAGGGGCGGTCGCCCCCCTTCGCTCCCCCCTCCGCTCCGTCACTGTATATATGTAATTTTAGATTAAATATAAATATATTTTAATCAAATTTGTATCAATATGACATGGAAATCAATTAGTCTTGATGGTTTGATACTTAATTTTGTTTTAATTCCACCAAGGTTCAATTCCCCATAACACCATTTTGTTTTTTTATTCAAATTTAACACATTCCTCTTCAATTTTTGTTTACAAAGTAGCTATTTATTACATAAATTAGATTTACTATTTAAGAGTATCGAGTAACTAAATTTATCGATTATTTTTGAATAATTGGATCTCGTACATGAGGTGTGCCTCCCCTTTAAATCTGTTCTGCGTCGGTCACTGATTATAATCATGTATATACGATCATGTATAGAATTTTTTTTGATCTAAATCATCTATATAATATAATATAACCATGTATAACATTTATTCATTTCCCAAAAAGATTCAAGCACTATTGATCGATTTTATATATTGCGATCTAATAAATGAAAATGGTCTACTCATTCTCTATGTAAAAATCGTTATCAACTTAAGACTCTTTAGTCTGTGTTAGCGTACATGTTATTTTGGTTATGACTTCATGTAACAGCTGTGTAACAACTTCCTTATTTTTAGAGATTATATTAGAGTTTACATTATTCTCTTGTAGTCTTGGCTATAATAGCCTCTCTTGCACTCATTAATAAATTACGACACTTATACAAAATCTATATGGTATCAGCCTAATCTTGGACACCTCAATCTCGCCATGGTTGAACTACCTTCAATTTTCCCAAATCCCTACCAAACTGACAAGCCCTTCCTCCTTGTTCAACTCCTACACATTCAAAAACTCACCGCCGCGGCGCCGTAAATTACCTTGCATGGAGTTCGCAAGTTCAACTAGCTCTTGAAGGCTATGATCTGTTTCCTTACCTTGATGAATCATTCGCCACACCTGTAATATCCGCAAATTAAAAAAAAAAAGGATTACGAAATTCTCCTTAATTTTATGACTCAAATCTGTTTTGGAACGATAAGAGAAAGGGTAAAGGTCACCCGATTAACCGTATAACGTTGGATAATGCTAAACGGAACCCTCAACTTAAAAAATTCATAAAACCTTCATTAGAGCTCGGAATGAGTGATTCCAAATCCTAATGGTAGATAAATGCGTCTAGTTTCATCCTATAAAAATTTGAGGCCATTCCGATAAGTATCCATAAAGTTATGGCAATTTTACCGAAATCTTACCCAGTCCCAGGCGCCGCTATGAAACTGGCGGGCACCGCTTTACTGCAGACACAAGTGGCTCAGCGGGACACTTTTATTGTGGGCGCCGTGGTTTTGATTGCTGCTATAGTTTTGCGTTGAGATCAATCCTAACACCTTTATTCAAAGTCAGCCTCATTAATGTCAACCTCATTTGGATCATCATCCTCAAAGTCAACCTCATTTGTATCAAAAGAGGGGATTTGGAAAACTATAAATAGGGGGTTGGGGGTGAAGGTCGAAAGCATCCAAAATCCTCTTCTCTCCCTCTGAAATCTCTCTCTATACAAAGTAGAAGTGTAGATCTCGCTACTGTCGGCACCGGTTCCTCAAGAAGTGCTTAGAATCGACCAGAGGAAGCTTGCGAAATCACGCCGTCGACACACCCGTAGGTAGTGACCGCCGCCATAGGACAGCGCCCGCCGCCAGGAGCCCTTGCTTGCGTCTTGTTCCGAGCCGCATCCTAGCCGTTGCTCGGACCGTTCCTTGCTTTTGCCTCGCATTTCGCCTTGTCTTAGGCCTTGCTTAGTGCCTTGCTAGCCTCGACTCCTCGCCTCGATTATCGTTCTTAGGATCGTTTTTAGGCAAGTGGATGGTTCTCCTTTTCCTTACTCGATAATCGTGAAATTGCTTTCCATTATCAAAATAATCGTTGGGAACAAACTTGTTTGCTAATAATTGGATTAGGATTATTATGCTTAGAATTAATGACCATTGTTTTTAATATCGCACGCGCTAGTATATGGATTTAGGACCGTTGATGTGTGGCCTTTGATTGTTTCAAGTCTCTTTTCGAGACTTTATTGTGGACTAGTTTAAGAATAGGAATACGAGATTTAAGACTCTCGTTATTTCTTAATAACTCATGTTACGAGGTGTCATTAGTGCATGCTCGTAACAATAAGGTCATATGACTAATGCTCGTTCCTTAAGATGGGCTATAGCGCTCTAGCTAAGTGCTCAGGAGACGCTTGCTTTCCTGTTAATCCGTGGCCAAGCTCCGATGAGCCGTCACTTAAAAAATCCGTTAATTAAATTGCTCTGTTTTATGATCTAATAAGATAAGTTCCCAATGCACATTAATTAATGAACAAGGATGGTTAGTACAACTTGGAAAACCATTCTTGCTCCCGACTTTGAAAGATTCTATTTTCCACTCTGGACATGCACAACACGTATGCTATGAGGGTGGTTATAGATCTGATTAGTCGATGGAGGCTTTTTCACTATTGCTTGAATTAATTAAGTTCCCAACAAATCCTAAACACATATCTTTCTTAGGTGCTACTTTCATGTAGTGTCCTACTTCCGAGAAATTTCATTTCTCATAAGTCTCACATCTCAAAAAGCCTCAAGCTAAAATTATCATTTTCTGTTGAGCCTTGCTCGTCTAAAGCCTATCACTCAAAGAGCCATTTGCGTTCTGCTATAAAGAACCCTTGACTGTTGGGCATCAGCCGGTTTTCAATTGGTCTATGATGCCCTCATGTCTAAATCTTTCTAAGAACCGAACCGTATTCTACCACTTGCTTAGTCTCACGTTAGACTAACATCCCTTCTTTCTTTCCCAACTTTGTTGGCTGGTATTTCATGTCTTTTATGGAAATATCAAATAGGAAAGGGAAGGTTGTTCAGAAGGAAGCCGAAGATATCAGGATCTGAAGGAAGGAAGGAAGAAGATTTTCAAACGTCTTTGTTTTGATCATGTTTTGGATCCCACGTGCTTTTACATTTTAAGAAATGTCGTTTAAATTCCACATTGCAACCCTTTTAAATGGTTACTGTAACCTTACGGGAAGCTTATCCACTTGTAATCCGACTTACATTTATAAAATAAAATTGATTATTCTGAATCATCTCGTTAAGTTACTTTTTTTTAGCCTTGAGTGACTTTGGACAGTGAAATCCGAGGTCATCACTGGCGGTAATACCCTTTGGCTCTGAAAATGAGGTGTTACAACACCACCCTCGGAAGTTGTTAAGGGCAACAGGTCTGTCCCAAACCCTGACTACCTGGCGTGGAAGAGACAGGACATGCTCATTCACAGTGCCCTTGTTGGCACTCTCTCGGCAAGCGTATCATCGCTTGTTAATCAAGCCACCTCTTCCAAGATTGTGTGGGATCTTCTCAAATCCACATACGCCACCGCCTCTCGAGGTCACAAACAACAAATCAAGGTCAAAATCCGCAACACTAAGAAAGGCACTCACTCGGTCTCTGAGTACATGGATGGCTTGAAGGCGGATGCCAACCTTCTTGCCTCTCTTGGGCGCCTTTGTCTCAAGAGGATCTCACTGATCACATCTTGCATGGTCTTGACGACGCCTTCCAGTTTGTGATCGACGGTGTTCACAATAGGGATATCCCAATCTCGTTTGAAGAGTTACATGAGAAGCTCATAGTCAAGGAATTGTCTCTGAAGTACAATAGCTCACAAGAGTCGGCCCCGGTGACTGCCCTAACGATGAACAAGGAGAAAGGTAAGTCCAAATCCTCCTCTCCTATGAATGGCATCCCTCTTCTTTTCCTCCACTCTCTACCGACCCTACCGACCCCCAAACCCTAACCCTAATTCTCAAAATCCCTTCAAGGGCCGGTGTCAATATTGTTTGACCGTCATTCATGTCGTAAACCACTGCCCAAAATTCAAGACCGACCACTCGGACTTTTCCTAGCCTTCATCTAGTCGCTTTCCCACTCAGCCACCCCTCAGGCTAATATAGTGACTACAAACCCCTCCACACAATGGCTAGTTGATACTGGTGCCATCTATCATGTGAGCAACGACCTTCAAAACTTGGCCCTCCACTATCCCTACTCCGGACCCGACGAACTCTTCGTTGGAAATGGTATTGGACTCCTTATCTCTCACTCCGGTTCAATTGTTTTAAATGTTCTATCCGTTTCTACGTTTTGCAAACAAACTGGTTGTAACATGATTTTCTCATCAAATTCTTTTTTTGTTAAGGACAAGATGGGCAACATCATACTTAATGGACCCTGTGTTGATGGCGTTTACCTCTGGCCAAAAGTACCTCCCACCGTTCTTCATTCTAGTGTTAGTTCGTCCAAGTCGCTTCATCACCGGCTCGGTCATCCTTCCACTGCGGTTTTCAAGCTTCTTCAGCATCGTTTTTCATTAGGATCTGGCTCTTTCAATATGTCCGATTGTCATGATTGTCAAATAAACAAGAGCCATCGTCTCCCCTTTTACAATTCTAGTTTAGTTGCTTCGGTTCCTCTTGAAATTATTTTTTTCCGATGTATGGACTTCTCCTACTTTATCTTATGATGGTTATAAGTATTACATAATCTTTGTTGATCAATTCACTCGTTATGTATGGCTATATCCCCTTACGAAAAAATCAGACACAAGTTCTATTTTTCAAAAATTTTGAGCTCTCACTAAAACTTTTTTCAAAACAAAAATACAAATGCTTTTCACCGACAATGGAGATGAGTACATTGCACTTCGAGATTACTTAAGCTCGACTGGCATCACTCATCTCACATCACCACCACACACGCCACAACAGAACGGTTTATCGGAACGACGTCATCGTCATATCGTTGAAACCGGTTTAAGTCTTTTGAGTTTTTCGGGCATGCCTTTAGATCAATGGCCTTTCGCTATGGCCATTACAGTCTATTTGATCAATCGCCTCCCCACTCCTGTCTTGCAAAACGATTCACCTTATCTAAGATTGTTGAACAAACCACCGGATCACACAAAATTTCGGAGTTTTAGATGCCTTTGCTACCCATGTCTCCGCCTCTACACTCATAACAAACTTGAGCCTAAGTCAAAACCATGTGCCTTTGTAGGTTACTCCACCTCCCAGTCTGCCTATCTTTGCCTTAAACCCACCAAAAAACGCGTCTATTCATCCAGGCACGTCAATTTTTGGAAAACCAATTCCCCTACAAACAAGGAACCGAACAAACAAGGAACCGAACCAGTGCAACCACGAGACAACCTAAGGGAAGAATGGGGTTCAATTTCTTTCCCTATTTTGACTCCAGTTGCACCTCCTCTACCACCCCAGCCATTGCCTCTGACCCAGTCAACCGATGCCTTGCCCCACACTCCATCAAACCCTAATCCCATACAGCACATACCTATGATCACATTGTTGGCCCAACCCTCGCATTCTGCTCATCCAACCCCACCCTCACCTTCTGTGCTCCCAACCTTATCCAGCCCTAGTTCGACGTCAAACTCAACAGCTTTATCCACCTCCTCAGATTCCCCAAATCCAAGCCCTAACAACTTAAATCTTATCGAGCAATCCCCACCTCCACAAAATCCACTGCCTTTACCTAATCCCAATCCACTATACAATATAGTTATCAGATCACGTAACAACATTGTTAAGCCCATCCAAAAAATAAATCTTCACATCACCACCAATATCTCTACTAAACCAACAACAATTGTCCAAGCCCTAAAACATCCTGAGTGGCGGGTTGCCATGAATAAGGAGTTTGAGGCTCTTTCTCACAACAATACCTGGACCCTTGTACCACCATCATTGGAGCACAACCTAATCGGTTTTAAGTGAGCCTATCGTACCAAGTTCAATCCCGATGGCTCGGTCGAACGCCTAAAAGCGCGTCTTGTCGCTAAAGGGTTCCATCAAAGGTCAGGACTGGATTATTCCGTAACCTTTAGTCCGGTCGTCAAGCTAGTTACCGTCCGCGTGGTTCTCTCCATCGCAGTCTCCAACAAATGGCCTCTTAAGCAGCGTGATGTGAACAATGCGTTCATCCAAGGAACTCTTCAGAAGAACGTTTACATGACATAACCATCGGGCTTCGTTGATGCCAACCGTCCATCACATGTGTGCAAACTCAACAAGGCCATTTGCGGTCTCAAACAAGCACCCTGAGCATGGTACACCACACTCAAAACGTTTCTCCTGAGTCTTGGTTTTCTTAACTCTGTGGCGGACGCTTCACTATTTTACCTACATCGGCAAGGTACTACACTTACTTGTTTGGGTATGTTGATGACATAATAGTTACAGGGAACCAGCCTTCTCAAGTTGAACGCCTCATCACCCTCCTTGCTTCCAGCTTCTCTCTCAAGGACCTAGGTAATCTCTCTTACTTCCTAGGTAATCATCATCCAAAGGCCTTTTTCTCTTCCAAAAGAAATATGTGAATGATGTGCTCGACCAGGTTGGCATGTCTCTTGCAAAACCAGTCACAACACCATCCACTTCATCCATACAACAGTCTGACACCGTTGGCGATCCGCTTCCAAGTCCCACTGACTATAGATCGCTCATCGGAAGTCTTCAATACCTTGCTCATACGCGACCCGACGTCGCCTTCACTGTCAACACACTTGCCCAGTCCGTGCAGCAACCTACTACCGAACACTGGAATGCCCTAAAACGCCTCTTGCGTTATCTAGCTGGAACTACAGATTATGGTATTATCATATCCTCCACACCTTCATCGGCTATCCACGGCTTCTCCGAGGTTGACTGGGCTGGAGACAAAACTGACTATAGATCGACGACGAGATTCGTCATCTACATTGGCTCTACACCTATCTCATGTGATACAAGAATGATAGAGAAGATCATGAACCGACAAGCAAGGCCAAGACCGTTCCACAAGTCGCGAGCATTCAAGTTCAAGAAGGATTCATGGAGGAAGACGAGCTCAAGAAGAAGGCCTTTACCATTCAAGAAGTCCCGAGCATTTAAATTCAAAGAAGTTCAAGACGGCGAAATGGAAGCCTCAGGACAAGGTTGTGGTCGACCATCAAAGGGTCGTGGCCGACCCTAGGCTGGTCGTGGCCGACCCTAGGCATGTCTTGGCCGACCATCAGCCGGCCATTGTCCGCGCGACCGACTTCTTCCGTGCCTTGCTGCCCAAGTTGTTCCTTCGAAGACACTTTCCTTTTATTGTTTGTCAAACTCTTTCCATATTTTTGTTTTCTAGATCTGTAATTATTATTATGAAATATTTTTTATATCTTATGATAATAATTTAGGGTTTCTTTTTCTAGGGTAGAATAAATACTTGAGTTTTTCCTTTTATTTGTTTGCAGCGTATTGTGAGAAGAGAACAGAGTTTTCTTCCTGCGCTCTTTTGTGACCTGCGTACTTGTGACTCGAGTTTGGTTTATGCAAGTATTGATTTGATTCGATCAAGTGTTCGTTCTTGTGAGATTGTTGGTTATGATTCAATACGAGAAGTGCAAGACTTATACTTGGTGCAAGATCTAGATCCGTTTCCGTCTGCGATTGTGTGACGTCAAGGAGCCATCCTAGCCTTGTCATACATCATCATGGATCTCTCGCAAGCAAAAGACCATTGCCCAATCTTCCATAGAAGCTGAATACAAGGCTCTTGCAAATAAAACTTCCGAACTTCTCTGGATTATCTCACTATTACGAGAGCTCGGTGTTCCTCTTCAGCAACAACCAGTTCTTTATTGTGATAACCTAGGGGCCACCTATCTAAGTGCCAATCCTGTATTTCATTCCTGCATGAAACATATTGCGTTAGCTTTTCACTTCGTTCGTGAACAGGTACAGAGTGGCTCCTTGCGGGTTTCTCATGTTCCCACATATGATCAGCTAGCTGATGTGCTCACAAAACCTTTGCATCGACCAAGATTCGCCGGTATCCTTGCCAAGCTTGGCTTAGCTCGTCGACCAGCTCGTCTTGAGGGGGGATGTTAGCGTACATATTATTTTGGTTATGATTTCATGTTGTTGGAATACAAAACTATCCCACATCGAAAGTTGGGAACAAAATTGTCTAGTATATAAGACGGTGGGCTACTCCTCCTATTGCCAATTGGTTTTAGGCTGGAACCCCACCGGCCTTGTATCGGACCACCCACACGTCTAATACATGTAACAATTGTGTAACAACTTCCTTATTTTTAGAGATTGTATTAGGGTTTACATTATTCTCTTGTAATCTTGGCTATAAAAGCCTCTCTTGCACTCATTAATAAATTACGACACTTTACACAAAACCTATAGTCTCCTCTCCTTATACTGAGAAGAATAAGAATCAGAATCTTCTTTTAAGTTGTCTACGAATTGAAGTACATGTTGCACACCATGCAATTTCATGCTCCTCAGATTATATTCTTTCTTCTGTAAATTTGATTGGGTTTTTTCTACTATTGTTCACTTTTTGTATCCTCTAGGCTAGGGTTCCATTTATCCTTGTACTAGTCGTATACAAGATCAGATTTGCTGTCATACATGCTACAATTTTTGTGGACTTAGTGGTTTGATCTTTTTGTACGAAGGATTTTTTTTATTATGTGTCCTAAGGGCACACTATAAGATACCAATATTAGATAGACTAGTTGTACACGTCGTGCTCTGCACGACTCGTGTTTTGTAATTTTTTGAATATTATATAAGTGTGAAAACGTATAATAAAAAATTTGACATAATTTAATTTCATCAAATATTAGAAGTCTTTAATTGTTTTATAATCGATTCGGAATATATTGCTATGCAAATCACGTACTTATATTTTATAATTAGTAACTTATATTATTTTGCAAATTATATTTACTTATATTTTAGTATGCAAATCGCCAATTTTATATAACCAAATTAAACATATAGTCGCGACTGCCGCATGAATCATAATATTTAATGAATAATTTTTTCCCTCTATATGCGTGAATATACCAAAAAAATATCTTATTAAAATATAATATATTTTAAAAATCATGATATTCTAAATCTAAAAACAAATTAATAGAAACTGTTAAAATTAATTTCTTAAGAATATATGGTGGGGTGAGAATAAATTTTTTTTATATAAATTTTAAAATTTTATGAGACCATAATTAATTAAATAAATGTTAGTTATATGAAAGAAAACCATATAATATTTATTGTATGACAATTATAGATGTTAGGAAATTAATGTTAGTTATGTTAGTATCTAATTATATTATAATCTAAAATTAATTGTACGTAGACTTTAGAATCAAATCCATTGAAATAATAACGTAGTAAATCAGCATGCGTACGTATATTTTATAACAACATACTAAATTTACTTTAGACCAAATTGAACCATATGTATGATCAAGTCTTGAATGACGTATTATGTGTACATATGAATTTGACAATGCAAAACCTAGAAGAAAAGTAATTCTTGAAAGGTGTATGTGAATGCATATTGAGTATGTTTTATAGAAGAAAATCAATTCTTGAATTTATTCTTATCTAGCTTAACCTGTCATGTCATGTACGACTATTAAACTTTAAAATATTGATATTATAATAAGATATTTTATAATTAAATATTGATATGAAAAATATAGTATAAGTTTTATTGTATCAACATATATAATTAATAGAAATTAGTTTTAAAATATGTGGTAGGGTCAAAATTAATGTGTGGTAGTTCGAAAACGATTACTTATATGTTTCAATGTTTGTATTAGGAAAATAAGAGGCATTTATATAATTTGAGAAATTTGTGATATTGTTCTGTAAATAAGTGGGAAATTTGAATAAAGAACACAATGTAATCTTATGCATAATTGGCCAAAAGGAACTTGATAAGAAAAACCAAACTTTAATTGCGTAACCCTCAACACAAAGCATAAGATTATGATTGATCGGAACCAAACATGCTCATTTAAAATTGTGAGATTGCTTTTGGCTAACAAATTGAGTTTGTTATCAAGATAGGTAAAAAATCAAATATAATAGGTAAAACAAATATAGTTGATAATGCACATATAGAAAATAGCTTGAGTTTAAAATTGGTAAATTTATTTATGTAGATCAAACAATAAAGTGATCAAATAATTTGTCTATCAAAGATTAAATTATTTAAGGAAAATAAAATTAAAGATAGATAGTATGACTTTAAAGATAAAATCGAGGATTATTTAATTAAGGAAAATAAAAAATATAAAGTTGTTATTATCTATTTTAGTTGAAAAATATTAAAATCAAGCGGGGCCAGAATCAACGTGGTGGCTCGAAAACGGTCGGCTTTTATAATATATATATACTAGCAAATGACCCGCACCTTGTACGGGGTTGTTTTTTTTGTTTTTATTATCTTGTATATGAATTCATTATAGTAATTACAAATATTATCATATGTCTAATTTATTTTAAAATGGTGCATATCTTTTACATTATAAAAAATACCATAATTCCCATATATCATCAAATATTTAAATAAAAATATTGTATTTAGCTTTTAATTTTTTATACATACATAAACATATATATACCGAAAAAGAATGCAATAAGGTGAGATGCATTTTTGAATTTTATGAAAAAAAAATAAAAATCTTTTGAAATTTACTTTAAAGTGCATAAACTAATTTATATAAATAAATCAATCATTTAAAATAAAAACTTGGATTAATATAGTATTCCACTTTTAAACAATGAGAATATTTGATAAAATATAAATCAAACTAAATTATCTTGTATAGATGTTATTGTATTGTAAAAAATAATTAAATAATAAGTATGTAAATATCAAATAAACATATCTAACGAATCATTATCTTAATAAGAAATCTATCTTTTATCTATATACATAATCAATGTGTAATGTTATGGATATATTTGGGATAGATATAACATCTAATCTTTTTATTCATATTATTATTGGATTTCAATATGATACAATAGGAAAAAAATATTTAATAAATTATTTTAATAAACAAGGATGTGACATAAATATAGTGGTAGAATTTGTTACTAATGATGATTTTTAGAAAATTTTAGGTCAAAATTACGAAAATAATATTACTTTTAATACAATATTTAAGCAAATGGGTAAAAATGATTTTTTAATAAAATATTTAGGATAAATTAATATACTAACTAAATAGGTAACCATATAATAATAAGATTGAGATTTATATTTTAGGATAGGAAACAACTCAAAATTGAAGATAGAACTAATATTTTAATTAAGTATGTATAAGATTAAGCTTAAGACTAAGATTGGTAAGATAAATTTTTCATAAGGGGGTGATGTGGCGTAATATGGTGGTGGAATTGGATTCCGTTTTAGTAAATAGTAAGAGATAGATAATAATGTCAAATAAATAATAAATAATTTAAATAATGATGAAAAATTACGTACATGCTTTTGGATCATATATTCATATATGATAAAATTAAATGTAATAAGTAGGGAGTAGAAAGATAAATTTTCCAATTTAATAGATAACAAAAGATAAAATTTCCAAGTAGGAAGTAGAAAGGTAAAATTTTCAATTTAATAGATGATTACAAAATTTATATAAACTATATTATTTTAATAAAATGGGTGATGTGGCGCAATATGGTGAAGGAATTTGTTTCCGCTTTAGTATATAGTAATAGATAGATAGATATTGATATTGATTTGGGTATATTTTAAATTGTGGGATTTTTTAATTTTTTTTTCTGACAAGTTCACTATTTTATCTTTAGGGTTTAATTATTTTCCCGGTTTAATATGCTTATAGTGTACCCTTATGATACATAATGGAAAAACCGTTGTATGAAATCCATTTCAACTTTCGTCATTGAAATTAGGCTATTTAAAGTCCATCATAAGTAGTCCACACATGAATTGTTACATCAACTCAAAGTCGTGTTTAAGATGCACACAATCGGACTTTGGAAATCAAATTATACATTCCTCCCATCACTAAATTTTGATTGGTAAAAATTTTCTTTGGAGTTTCGATCTCGAGGTATCAGGTATGGGTGCTTAAATATCGATCCACGGTTGAAAACTCGCTCAAAGTTTGATTGCACTGCGTTGATAACTAAGCAAGTCTCACCGTACTTCTTTTTATTGGATGCTGCGAAATTCATGGTCCTTACCGATTGGGTCGAAAACTTTGGGATTTACTATTGACGGGTAACATACTCCAGATCGAGTAGAGACTGACATGTCGTGTGCCAAAACTTTTTGAATAAAGATTAGTGCATGTCTCTAGCTGTACCATTTCTACTGCTTAAAGAGATTAGTGCATGTCTCTGGTTAAAAGTTGTTATGTATTGATCGATGAGCATGTACGATCAATGGAAGTAATGTTTAACGACCTTATAACTTGGAGCTTATGCCAGACTCGTATGCATTTGGAATCTGAAAACAATGTCGGGGCCTATGACAAAGCCAAAAACAAATCTGACCCAAAAACAAAAAAAACAAAGCCAAAAACAATGAAACAGCCAAACTGGTACTATAAGTAGTGGCCAGTTTATATTCTTGGGCCTAGCCCAGGTGGTAAAACACGTTTAAAATTCCCAAATCTATGGGGGTCCATTCAAATCGTTGGCCGCGTCTATCGTGGAGAAATTCATTCAAGATTTCTTAGTAATTAAAAAAAATAAAATAAATAATATTAGGAGATTTGTCAGATATGGTCTGAGAAACATTTCTTAATTTCAGACTTTTACTCTTGTAGAAGAAAATTTTCCTGTAAATTTCTCTGCAAAGTCTGATAAATTTATGATTTTATTGATTTTATCTTTTTCTTTTTCGTTAAGAAATCTTAGAAATTTCTCCATCGTGGATGCTCTTACAATTTCTTATTGGTCATAGATAATGATATATAGGAATTATTTCACTTTTTAGGTTGAAAGTATTTTTTGGTTGAAAAATGATGTTTTAAGTGAAAATTTTATCTCTAAAAACACAAAAGTAGAGATGTGATATGAATGATAAAAAAAAGGTAAAATAAAATTTTTAGAGGAAAAAATTGTTTAGGTAAGAAGTGAAACAACGCCATGGTGCCCCTCGAAGTCGAGTCAGAAAGCTCTAAATAATATCCTTGAATATTCTCTTTTAGTGACAAATACCACTAATGCTTAAGAAAATATGAAACTCATTACATCGGCTGAATATTTTAGATTTGATAACCCTAAAATATCACCCTTTTTTTTTTTTATCTTGACTTATTGGAATTAACCGGTTACAAACTAAGTGCTCGTTTGGTTAAACGTAGGAATTAAAATTCACAGGAAGTTAAATCACATGAAGTTAATTCCCATATATTGAGTTTCACATGATTTGAGAAAAAGTGTTTGATTATACTTAATTACCCAGTAATTAAATTTCTACAATTTGTTTGGTGAGAAGTGTGAAATCATGGGAATTTGTTTGAAATTATCACAATAACCCTTATCCATTAAAAAATGTAATGTAAATTAAGGGTAAAAACGATATTTATAATTTAAATAAAAAATAATTATTTTTAATATATGGAGGAATTGAAACTTACCCACCGCTTCCATGGTAATTGCAATTCCTCCATTTTAGAGGAAGTGCAAATCATGGGAATTTAACTTCCCATTATTTTGGTGTGAAACAAATATAACCAAACACAGGAATTTAAAGTCAATTCCTGAGTTTTTTCAATTCTCATGATTTTAAAAGTGAACCAAACAAGCACTAACATGGTTGAGGTAATTATTTTGGCCGATTAATGTTCATTTTATTTGTTCATATATATGCTAAGATTGTTTTTATTCATTTATTATGTGGCGGGACCGAGTGACTACATATCGACAATATATATATGGACAAATTTTCTAGCTAGGTTTGGCACGTTTTAAAGCTGAGATTGGCTAATAGATCGTGGTAAAAATCTTGTATCATTCAAATTCTTATGGGATGGCATGGCTACCTCAAAAGACCTTTTGGACTTTGGCATCATTCGAAAGGAATATGCATGGGAATTCAATGACTGGATCCGCACTCAAGATTTTAGATCGAGACGTCCAACTTCATCAGTACAGTGATTAATTGTTTGTCCAAAAGGTAAATTCAATGCATCCGCATGTGTTTCATCAAAAAAAAAAAAATATGCATCCGCATGTGACATGTATATACGTATGAATTGTTTATCTAATGTCTTAAGGATATAGGTTAAAAATACTAATTATATTTTACATTTTTAAGAATTATAACATACACAGTTAACATAGGTCATGTAAAAAACTCGATATACATACATATATATAGGGATGGGGGAGGAAATGGAATAGGAGTACATTTTTAAAAGGAGTTTTGTGTGTTCTCTGCGGCACATCTATACTACCTATAGTATAAAGCGGAGACAATGTCTTCACAAAAAATTGTGCCACGTGTCATTTTGATAATAGAATAATCAGTCGGGCCCTCCTTTATACAGATTAGGTAGTTAGAATCTCATATAATCTTATCCCGTAAAAATTACTTAAAAATTACCGAAATTTATGAATTATCACAAAAATTATGGATTCTCTTTTACCAAAAATTAGTTGTAATCTTCTCATAAATATTATTAATAAATAAAACATGATATTTATCGTAAAGTAATTTTTGAACAAATCCAACTTATTTATATTATAAGTTGATTTACTATTGGTAAAAAAACATTAATCACAATACGAAGATAAATATATATGATTCTATAATTTTAACGTGATCATTGGCATTACATATTTATATTAAATTGAGTTTATAATCACATAAACCGTACATGGTACGGGGGTTAAACTAGTTGGTTTGATAAATTTCAATCATCGGACTAGCAAAATCTGTAATAGTTAGGGTTAGATTTTATTTTTTCTGAGATAAAGTTTTTGCTAAAATCAATTAGCCTATACTAAGTTTGATCTTGCCCGATTAAATACCTTTTTTTCACATTATTCGTTTTAGGAAAAAATTAAAGCTAACGCAATAGAATTATAAAACTCTTCATGTCTAGCTCTAAGGGCATGTGTCGCTACGTCTATTTTTTTTGGGTTTGTTGAAGCGTAAGAAAATAACGGCCATGCAATGTGTTTGAGAATAATATAAGTCCATTTCAACAATGTACTAACTTACATAACAGAACCAAAAAACTATACTATATATACACGTTAAAGTTACAATTAGTGCCGACGTGGTTGGACCACAATTAATTGCATATAAAATGGACATGCAATATTAATTGAAAGTGGGGATGGTGTACGCCCTAATGAAACTGATATTAATTGCAACTAGGGGAAATGAGAATAAAATCCAGCCCTAAATCTTTGCTTCCATCACTTGGAATAATTGGAAGAGAAAGATTTCATTTATAATAATGGAGGATGCATCATCTTGATTACGATGAGTTCATTCTTGCGAGTGTTATCTATCATTGTTATTCTTCCTAAGAGCACCAACAACGAGAGACGACTTTGAGATCAAGCCCCTTAAAACTCAAAAAGTCAATATTTAATTGGTGAGAGATCCATTTGGATCTTTACCAAGTACCAATGGCAATGGAGATGCCCTAAAGTTGCGCTTTCTGTTTGAAGTTTACATCTAACTAGACCCGTCAAAAGTTAACCCGACCCGATCCGACCCTAATTTTTTGGGTTTCAACCCGAAAATTTAGACCCATGACCCAATTTAAACCCGATCCGATTGAAACCCGAACCTATTGGGTCGGCTCGATTTATTATAGTTTAAATTATATTACAATATATAAAATTTATTATGAAAATTATGTGATATTATGAAAATATCTAAAAATAATATTTTATTACTTAAACAATGTTTTATCTAAATTTTGCTAAAAACATTGATACGCTTGACTCGTTGGGTTGATCCAATCCGACCCAAAAACCCGCAACGACCCGTGACACGTTACCGACCCGACCTCATTTCGACCCAACCTGAACCTGACCGACCCAACCCGATTGACAAGCCTATATCTAACTAATCTAAGCATAAATTAATTCTAGTTATATGCTACAAAAGTATAAAAAGTACAATATTCGATACTACGTGGGTAATTATTGGTTTGGTTTTGATCCCGTGAACTAATAAAAGTAAGGTCTTTCTAACGTGATACTCCGTATAAGAAGTGCCGATTTTACAAACTAAAATCCTCAAAAGAAGTATATACACCTGTTAAAAAAAATTAACCATCAAATGAATAAAAATAATAAATCTTTGTATAATTAAGTTGTTTATACAACATTCCAAGGATACATAATAGAAAATCCAATTAAATAATTTCGAATCAAGTACAATATATCGATGTACATATACAATTGGATATAAGACTATAAGAGCGTATGGTAATTTAAACATCGTATACTTCTTTCTACCAAAAGAAACATCGTATACTTCTGAGTGTTTATAGAAACTAGTACAAACCCCGTACGATATACGGGTAATGTAAATATAAAACCGAATTAACCGATTTGAGATCGAATTTTGATATGAATACGCTTTTAACTCGGGAACTTATAATCTAAATCCAATAGACTAAAGTCTGAACCTATTGACCTATATATGTACTTTTATTCATACAATCTATCTATTACTATATACTAAAGCGGAAGCAAATTCCGCCACCATATTGTGCCACATCACCCCCTTTTTTAGAAATCTATCTTATTAATCTTGATTTTATCATACTGTTATAGATACTTGTGTTGTTTAACTAATAATTCTATCCAAATATATAAATCTCTATCTTACCATTATACACATTTAATTTATACATAGATAGATCTATCATAAACCTTTTATTTAAAAAAGTATTTTTTTCATCACAATCTATAAATCATGATCATAATTTTTTACCCATTTAATTAAATATCATATTAAATTTATATTATTTTTCGTCATTTTGTTGTAGTATTTTTTTAAATCATCAATGGTAGAAAATTCTACCACCATATTCAAGACAAATAATCATTCTATTAAAAAATATATTAAATACATTTTTACTATTATACCATATTAAAATATCAATAAAAAAATTTATGTTATATTTAACATATGTATCACTAATATTGCATATTGATTACACTTTAGAAAAAAAAAGATAGATTTCTTATATATTATTTTTTCATAAAACAATAACATATATATCCGAAATAATTTGGTTTTCTAATTAACTTATTAAATATCATCTATATATTAAATATTATTATTTATTAATCTGAATTTTATTTAAACTTATTGATGTTGTTATATAAGTTAGTTTACGTAATTTAATTAAAATGCCAAAAGATTTGTATCAATTGTTAATGAACTGTGATAATGCATATTATCTTATTTCGTTCTTCCTCAATTATTTAGATATATGTTTATGTATGTATAAAAAGTAAATACATAAATAAAATTTATTTAAATATATGATGATATACAGGAATTATGTCATTTTATAATCCAAAAAATAAGCGTTGCTTTAGAACGAAGTATACATATGATAATATTTGTAATTGTTATAGTAAATTCATACACAAAGCAATAAATAAATAAATAAATAAATAACACCCCCGTACAAGGTACGGGTCATCTGCTAGTATCAACTATTGGAGGAGCACAAAAGAAACACCTCAAGATATGAAAAATCAATGAACATTAATTCGAACATTTAGTCAAGATATGAAAGACTCAAGACTATCTTGATTAGTCATATAAGAAAATCTTCTAATGAAACATTTATAAGGGATAACTTTAGAACAATATATGTATAAGATGGTACAACACTAACTATTTTCAAACATGTATAATGAACTTAAACTTCAAATATGTTCAAATAGAGGTAGTAAAATTTATCCACTTTTACTTTCTTACATTATTAGCCATATTTAATCACATTTACCTTCATCACAAATTTTCATCTCTTTGATTATTGATATCTAATATCAATGTTTTCAACTTGTTACCTCTGGCTATTAAATTAGAAAACTACTTCCATTCAATCCCATCTTTTACTTGTATTATCAATTACATTTATCTTCCAACACTATTTTATACCTTTTTAAATAAATGTGCATGTCATTTAGGAAAAATATTCTAAAGCAGACAAAATAATAAATCTACTATAATACAGTATAAAGCGGAACCTAAGTCTTTGTTAAAATTTGCGCCACGTCATCAACCTTGAATAAAATAATGATTTTATTTTTTACATTGATTTTCAAAAAATAACTTATATATCTTCTTGATATCTTATCCGATTTCCTTATACATACTTAATATCTTACTCAATTATATATCCTTATACGAATAAGGAAATTCAAGTGATTTTCTTTTATATTCTTTACGATTTTTTCTTATTAATTAGTATACATTTTTGTCATTATTGAATGGTGAAGAATAGTGAAAAAATTTCACATGTGTCAATAGTATATTCATTAATAATATAAATTTGAAAATTTGAATAGAGCTATTTTAGAATTAAAATTGTATGAATAAAAGTACATAGGTCAATAGGTTTGGACTTTGGTCTATCGGATTTGGATTATAAGTTCACGATTTAAAAGCGTATTCGTATCAAAATTCGATCTCAAATCGGTTAATTCGTTTTTGTATTTAATTACATTACCCGTACATGGTACGGGGTTTGTACTAGTTTTAATTCTAAAATTGTTCTATTCAAACTTTCAAATTTATATTATTAATGAATATACTATTGACACATATGAATTTTTTTCACTATTCTTCAAGATTCAATAATGACAAAAATGTATACTAATTAATAAGAATTTTTTTAAAAGAATACAAAAGAAAATCACTTGAATTTTCTTATTCGAATAAGGATATATAATTGAGTAAGATATTAAGTATACATAAGGAAATTGGATAAGATATCAAGAAGATATATAAGTTATTTTTTGAAAATCAATGCAAAAAAATAAAATCATTATTTTATTCAAGGTTGATGATGTGGCGTAAATTTTAACAAAGACTTGGGTTCCGCTTTATACTGTACTAGCAGATGACCTATACCCTGTACGGGGGTGTTATTTATTTATTTATTCCTTTGTGTATGAATTTACTATAACAATTACAAATATTATCATATGCATACTTTGTTTTAAAACGACGCTTATTTTTTGGATTATAAAATGACATAATTCCTGTATATCATCATATATGTAAATAAATTTTATTTATGTATTTACTTTTTATACATACATAACATATATTTAAATAATTGAGGAAGAATGAAATAAGATAAGATGCATTATCACATTTTATTAACAATTGATAGAAATTTTTGGCACTTAAATTATATTACGTAATAAAATCAATAAGTTTAAATAAAAATCAGATTAATATATTATAATATTAAATATATGTTATTTTTTCTGAAAAATTTATTAGATAATAAATATATAAAAATGTAAACGAATTATTATCTTAATTAAGATATCTATTTTTTTTTTCTAAAGTGTAAGCAATATGCAATATTAGTGATATATATGTTAAATATAACATATACTTTTTTATTGATATTTTAATATGATATGATATTAAAAATATATTTAATATATTATTTTAATAGAATGAATATTTGTCTTAAATATAGTGGTAGAATTTGCTACCATTGATGATTTAAAAAAATATCATAATATAATTACGAAAAATAATTTAAATTTAATATGATATTTAATTAAATGGGTAAAATATTATGATTATGATTATGATTTTTAGATTGTCACAAAAAAAAATACTTTTTTAAACTAAAGGTTTATGATATATCTATGTATTGATTAAATGTGTACAATAATAAGATAGAAATTTATATATTTGGATAGAATTATTAATTAAACAACACAAATTCTAATATAGAACTAATATTCTAATTAAGTATCTAAAACATTGTGATAAAATCAAGATTTAATAAGATAAATATATAAGCGTGATAGAATTACTAATATTCTTCCTAAGTACTATATAAGCGTGGCTTAATCATTATAAAATGATTGTAATTTTTATTTATTCTTATAATAGATTATTTAATCCCCTAATAAATAATTAAACATTTAGTATATAGTAATAGATTATAGTAGATAAGGATGAATAAAAAAGAGAGATTTCGTGGGCAAACCTAATACTTGATTTTGAATAATGCCAATGAGATGCAATAAGTTATATAGTACTTAGGAGTTAGGACTTAGGACTATACGTAAATCTTACTTAATAAAAAAATAAATTTTCTAACATATACTCTTAGGACATAACCTTAAAGATCTGATATAAAAAATAAGTTATGAGTTTGTAACTACATGTCCTTTAATATATGTTTTAATTTAAGGTTTTAGTTTCTCATTTCGGATTCTTATCTTATACCCTAGACCTAGGATAGAAAAACTGAATAAAAAAGAGCTTATATTTGCATTGTTCTACACTAAGGGAAAACTAAGAGCTTAAAGCTATGGTCAATGAGCACAAAGTTGTAACTATAACTTTATTTAATCTCTCCTATACAATGCTTTATCTGGCTAGTTTTTTTTCTCTCTGTTTCAATTAGTGCAAAAGGGCCTCTCATGGAGTGGTAATTACCATTATGCCATAGTATGATGCCTAGTCGGAGAAATTGCAATGAACTTACAGGCCACAAACCATCACAATTATTGCAAACCAAAACAAGTCAGATACAGTTTATTTTGGAAGGATCCTTTCTAAAGCCTCTTAAAAACCAAATTAGGCCCCAAACATCTACACATGCTGGATCGCTCACTAATTTCCCAGCAAACATTATACCAAAAACAAACACATCGTAATCACATCATTTGTATCAAATCAAGCTCACAATTTATTTTATTCCATCAAAGACCCACACTTGTCTGAAACAGACAAAACACAAAGAACAATCAAAACACACTTCTATTACCCCAAAACTCCAAAGTTGGGTAAATTTCACATCTTCTGAACTCTCAACCAAACATCTTAAACAAGGAAGATGACTTAGTTTGCTTTGGGGCTCCAAGCCAATGCTGCATATGAACTCCAACAGCATCCAGATACATTCCACTTCTTCCATGGAACCCAACCACCTTACCTTCGGTCTTCGTCGACGTAAAGAAAGTTCCGATTTCCTCCCCGAACGGTCCAAACTTCCCGCGAGTGGTATAGATCGTGAGTGACCTAATCACCTTGGTTTGATCATCTCTGCTGGTGGGTCCATAGTAACCCGAAATGCAAGTAAGCACTTCATGGGGCGACTCAAGTTTTACCTGCACAGATCAAGAAGGAGTGTTTTTTGACCGATGATATACAAGTTATGCTAAGATCCCTACACACTATAGCTAACAAGGCTTGTTGCGTTTCGTACCCGATGTGTGGTGGTACCGCTGTTACCTCCATGTTTGACTGACCAAACGGATTGTCCATTTCGGTCATACTCGATTTGGATGGAGCAAATCACTTCCGATCTAGTGATGAAGATCTGCCTGATCCCGGTGTAGACGCCGTCGTCCCATGGTTTTCCACTATCACCACCCCATGGACCCGGTCCACAAGGGGCTGGTTCTTTGACCACCCCATGAGGGAACTGAAAAAGCCCGGAAATTACAATGTAAACTACGTGTAAGGGATCTTAAACCAATAAACATAAGTGGCATTTTTTACCTGTTCAAACTGTGATCGAGTTGGAAGATGCATGTTAGGACTTTTAGTAGTAGGCCACAGAGAGTTATCTCCATCAGAAGCCACTCCGTCACCATTGCTGATTGATTTGCAAGGCGGACGAGTAGCTGGCGTAACTTTACCTTCGATAACGTGCACACCGATTGCATCAACAAACAATCCCTTCCTCCCATGAAACCCTACAATCATTCCTTCCTTCAAGTTGGTTGAAAACGGAGTTCCTTGCTCCTCGCCGTAAGGCCCATGCTTTGTCTTTGTAGTGTGGAATGTCATGGATCTAATGATGTTAGGTCCATAGACCATTGCAGGACCATAGTATCCTGTTATATGAGTCAAAACCTCAAATGGGTAATCAAAGATGATCTGCATAGAGCATAGGAAAAGCATTATTAGATTTAGATCAATGTTCAAGAGCATGCTATATTACAAGATATGCTACTAGTTGATACTGTCTCATAATGTAAAATGCTACTAATACTGTCTCGTCGAAGAAGTGCAATCTAACCTTGTCCGTTTTGAACCCTCCAGTTCCTCCATTTCGGCCTCCCCATACAGGTAATCCATTTTGCTCATACAAGACTTTGATATACACAATCCCCATGTTTCTTGACAAGTATATCTGCTTGATACCAGTATAAACCCCATCATCAAACACGGTTCCACCTTTACCGCCCCAGGGTCCATAAGTGATCGGTCCACCAGCGTCAAGACACGTCTTCTCTTTGGTCGAAGGAAGTGCTAGCATCTAACATAAGTCGCGGGGACAAGTCAGACGACATTCAAGACAGTTAAAAAAAGTAGTTATATTTAGAGCTTGGGAAAAAAAACATTTCAGACCTTCTCTTTCTTTTCATCATCACTACTGCTGCTGTCAGACTCAGAAGATGAACTCAGTTTTGAAAACTTAATTGGAGAAGAGATGTGGTGATTTTCCTTCTGTTTCATAGCAACAACTAAATCATAGTTCCCAATTTGCCCATGCATAACTGAGAAGCCAAACTTTTCAGCTCCAGTAGATACAAAATTTTTTTGTGAGTGTACCATTGATTTTGATGATGTGTTCTTGACAGGCTTCAGATGAGCTCCAATAGAATCTAGGTACCAGCCAGATCTCCCATAGAAGCCAATAATGTTATGCTCATTCATCGGAGAAGAGAAGTATGTTCCTTGTTCGACCCCATATGGTCCATACTTCTTTGAGTTGCTCACAAATGTAAGGGATCGAATACATAGAGGCCCTCCATCGTATAAGTTACCGTAGTAACCATGGACTGAAGTTAGACATTCCTCAGGATAATCAAGTTTCACCTGTCAAAATGAGACCCATAATGTGAAAACAATGCAATCTACAAGGTATTTGTGAATCAAAAAACGTTACATGTGCTACACCTTTTCTGTTTTGTAGCCTCCGGTTCCGCCATGCTTTTCTGACCACACGGGGCTTCCTTGCTTATCATATTCAATCTGAATAGAGTCGATACCAGCACCATATGTTAACACTACTTGTCTGACTCCTGAATACAGCCCATCATCCCATTGGGATCCATACGAACCGCCCCAGGGTCCAGCTGCAATAGGATTCTTTTCCAATCCGAGTGCACTTCTTATCTGCCAAGGAAAAATGTTAGTAAGTTCAAATTTTAAGACATCAAATCATAACGGTAAGTAGGAAAAACAAATTGTTACCATTCTTGTAGGTGGAGAAAATGGGATGCAGAGTATAATACTATGATTGTCAAGAGTCTGTGTTAGCTGATTTGCAACTTGCAAGGACAGAGGGATTTATTGGAGATCTTAATAGAAGTTTTTCATTAAATAATAAGGATGCACGGCTGAAATTGAAAATGCATCTCTGGAAGCCACTAAGGCCATCACAAAGGATACAAAGTGCGAGCATCCGATACATTGATACAAAGTCGGAGAATCAGGTCCCAAGCTCCAACAAGGGAAATTCTCTTCTCCACACAAATATATGCATTTCAGCCGTCCCTCCACGCAACAAAAAAAGTGTTGGAGATGATGCTTTTGAATGTAAGATTCCTGCTTACACATTCTTGACAACATCACTCAGGACCTACGGAATATTAAGCTATATGAAGGTGAAAAAATGCAAAAATATACTCCTGAACACTATTAGCTGAGACAGCTTTCATTCTATGATGCACCATTTACATACACATATGAAAGAATCCCGATAGCACACAATGATTAACATGAAAAAGTTACATGTCAATCAACCCAGAAGCTGGTACACCCCTAACCAGTTTGAAATCATCTGCAATTTCAGCATCTTTCACATACTGACTCTACCTAATCGGCCAATACTTCAGTAACATACATTCACAGCATAAGCTGGATTTTTGCCAAAATTTAACAAAGAAGCGCAAAGATGATTTTCCCTGCCTTTAAAACATTCTACGTTGCTTCTACTACATCAACATTTTGCTAGGATCTACCGTACTGGCATATAGATAAAAGCAAAATGAATCATCAAATGCAAAATTTGAGAATATCAACCCATCTCAAAACAGTGACCCTAGGAAATAGAACATATGCTAACTATCTCCTACTAATTAAGCTATAGAAAGCATGGTGCTCCTAGAGAATAAATATACAATTGTTGGAAAAAAAAGTCATTAAGAGGAATCTCATCCAGATAGCATATTACTGTCACCAATAAAGCAACTCCCAAACTTTCAATCTTCAATCCTCAAAACTATAGCCCATGCTTCCTGCAGCTTATTTAAAAATTCATCTCTATAACATCAACCGGAAGTCATTATAAGGGTATAATCTTGCAAAACACTGTCAAAATATTATGAACATGAGCATTTTGTTTCCACCAATGTTACATATGGAAATACAATGTCAAACACCAGACGCTCCTATTTTATAACAACAGATGCAATATACAATTTCCCGCAGCGTAAATCTATGAGCTTAAGCTGAACTTAACAACCAGACATCCTCACAGACTCACACAACATGTAATTTATCAGTACTCTCGCTGCACTGCAAAATAAAAACTCAACACATGATTCACAGACTTATACAGATCTGTCAAACTCAAACAGATGTAGGATTTTGCTCATACGAACTTGAATAAACAGGAAGAACTCAGTAATCTTACTGCTAAAAACACAGATATAAATTTCATGTCCTTCTTACAAGCAAATAAATGAATTCAAGATAATACAGAAAAGGGTCGAATAAATACAAACTCATTACTCAACTCCCTGAATCTTTTTGGGAGATTTGTCATGCATGTTCGTGCCTTGTTCACCATTTTAACCACAAGTGGAGTACTATGCTGCTTCAGAATTGTGTACACAAAATGAGTTTTGATTTTATCCATAATACTTTTTTTTTACCAATGAAGGAGGAGGTAGTTTACCCTTCCTTTCCTGAGTAATACACTACAATTGCTAACAAAATGCAGAACAAATTCCGCAACCGTGAATTTCTCCTAGAACTAACTGATGAATCAAAATTCAGGGCATGATGGGAGTATGGTACTTGTCAAATTTTCTTAATTTTTGATATACTTTCAACACTCTGAAATTTTTGCTTTTTCCTGATCAATATCACATAATGAAGAACATAGGTCTCCAATCCAACCGACAAGTCAAAGACTCCAACCCTAATTCCTATTCCTATATCATATAATTCGTCAGATATCAATCTAGAACGCAAGAAAGAAAGCATATAACACAGACCAGGAAAAGACTCGAAATTAGAGCAGATTAGCCAACTTCGCATGGCATTGATGATTGATGGCGATCTCGGAAGCCAAAGCCTTTTTTGCAACGAGGGCGTGGCGGGTTTCCCAAGTCTCCATTCTTCCAAAACTATCCCAAACTGAACAGAGTTAAAGCTATACATTTCATCCAACAGTTTCCGATCGAATGAAAACATTTGAGCAAGAGTGCAGATGCTCGATTGAATCAAACACAAGGACTATAACCATTAGTCCATTAACCAGCAAGGCAACGATTGGGCTTGGTTCTTCTGGGCCTGGAGATGGTAATGGGCCCAAAATTATCGGCTTAATGTCTTTTGCGTATTGTATTTTAGTTTATTTTTTATTAACTGTCGATCTTTCGGTGTGTGTTATTTATAGCAATCCGTTATGTAATAGCATTGCCCATTTGCCCTAAGAAAGTGTTTTGTATCCTAAAATAAAAAAATATCAAGCCTCGAAGTATTTATTTAATGTCTTACATAGTTACATACTAGAAAAGTATAAATTACTAGGAGTACTAGTTATGTAGAAAAATGTATGAACGCATTTTGGAACATAAATACATGCATATGCTCTACAAGGTCAGTGGACAGAACAAAATCAGCTGCTCATGAAATTCTTTATTCTTGACTACCTTTTTTTTTTTTATTAATCTCTTCTATTACTCATACATTCCCCTTTGCAAATAGTCGTGTTCTCCAATAATGTCATATGTTTTATTCCTCACCTCTGCCTTTTATCTGAATCTGATTCTATTCCGTTACCTTTTACAGCAATGTATAGGTAATCAACTCTAAACCAGAACAATCCACTATCTTGCATATTTATGATCCACACAATAAGAAGGGTTAGAAGGCATAAACTTAAAACACCGAATACAGTATATAATACATCAAGTCTACAGATACATTACACACAAGAACACAAAACATAAGAATCCATCCAGTTCTAGGACATCAGGATCGAACCGAGCCATGTCAACATGGCCGGACGAGATTATTGATAACATTACTAGTAACAAACTAACAATACATGTCCAGACGAACACACGATTCAAGCGGTGGAGGTCATGGAGGCATGCATTTCAATGGCCTTCTCGAGCTCATCCTTCCTGGCACCCACAACGGTGTGAACCACCTTCCCTTCTTTCAGCAAAATGAAGGTGGGCATTGCCTCCACATTATACTCAGCAGCAACATCCTGCAACCAACACAAGAGCGAAACGAACGTGATCGGATGCTAAGAAACTTTGATCTGATTGCGAAACCGATGAGATGGAAGGAGGAATTCATATCTTACCCTCAACTCGTCAACATCCACCTTGACGAAGCGCACATGAGTAAGCTTCCTAGCAAGCTCAGCTAGCACTGGAGCCATCATTCGGCACGGACCGCACCATGATGCAGTGAAGTCCACCACAACCTATTCCAAGAAAGTTGCCAAAAACCTCTTTATTACTCAATCAAACTAGTGTAGCACAATTTGCAAATTCCCCATACCCTAGCTAGCTGTACAGTTTCCTTTTGTCAAGGATTTTGTCTGTTCTCATCTCCAAACATCACTAAACATAGATATACAGCAACGACAAGTGCAACAGAAAGAACAATGAGGGCTCATTGAGAAACCCTAATCCCCAAACCCAAGCAGCAAAATTCAAGGCGTAATTTGCCGATCGGAGCATATGTAACACCAAAACCTACTTCATTGAGGAGCTCTCTTCACAAATCAGGCAAAACGAAACATAAAGTCACTCGTGCTACCAGCGAGATAAACTATCTGAGCACCTGACTCATATCGATCGCTACTACAATTCAACCTCAAAACAGATGCAAATCAACTATCAGTCTATCACAAAGCACAATTACGATGCATATTGACTTTCTCAGAGCACAATTGTGCCGAATTCCGAAGTCCAAGCATCAAAGGAGGGGAAAACAAAAAGCAGAAAACTCAAGTTTATGATACGATCGCTTAGATCTGAAAACGGAAGAAGAAATGTATGGGGGAGATGAGAAAGATACCAATCTTTGGGAGGTCTTGTCTTCATCGAACCGTGATTTCCATTCAGCGGTGTTATTGCAGCTCAGAACTTGTCCTTCTTCCGCCATTTTCCTCCTTTTCGCAATTCAACTCTGCTTGTCAAAACGGTTTTTGTTTAGATGGTGTATAAAGCGCTCTATCGATTTGCCTCGGCCACGGCTTGTATTTATAGTGACATAAGTATCATGTACAACGGCCGAAAAATAAAATAAAATAAAAATAAGGCTAGGGAGTCGGTCAACTTTTGGGAAGGATTTTGGTTAAAACTACGAAAATGCCACAGAGGAGACCCGTGAAGAACGTGTAACCCGAATAAACAAGACGCGTAACCGCGTCCGACCCGGAAATAATTGTATGACGTTTGCTATGATGTATGCCAATATACCCTCTTTAAATTCCGCTCGGTAACCACGAGGTTTTGCAAATTCCGCGTGGTGCCCAAAGTTTTTCGGTATTCCGCATGGTAACCACGAAGTTTTGCAAATTCCGCGTGGTAACCTTGACCTATTATAAAAAGTTAAAATTATATGAATATTTACCCATACTTTCTAATTAATTACACAAATCATCCTATCTTTAGTTTTTTTTAACTATCTACTAATTGTTTTTTATAAAACATTTTAAATTCTAAATTTTAGTATTATATATATATATATTTGGGAAATATCCATATATATTTTTATTTACTCTTTTCCCATGACATATATATTATTATTTTACAAAATCATCTATTTTTTATTATTATAAAACGAGCCACTTTTTTCAAATTTGTATGAAAAAACAATTCCTTTTTCAAATAAAAAAAATCATACCTAATCCTAAAAAAAACTACCATTTCTTATTAACAGTATATAAACTTGAATCTTATTAATAGTTGATCTTTTAAGGGGGTGTTTTTTAAAAGGGAGTGCACTAGCTCAAGTAATTTGTTTTTAAAATATAATAAAATTGTTTTTTCTAAACATAATGTACATATATCATGACATTAAAAATGTGTAAAAGTTATAGGCTTTTAATGACATGTACAACTCTAGGAATTTTTTTATTTATCATAAATTAACATTTAAAAATAATAAAGATTATATATTGAGTAATACTTTTCATTAGGTATTGTAAGAAAATAGATTTGATAGTTTTGTTGAAAAAATCTATTTAAATGATATTTCTCATTAGGTATAATAAATTAGTTTGTTTATTTACTTTTTCAACAAACCTATCAAATCTATTTTGATTTTTTAGTATAAATTTGAAAATTGTGATTCTTTTTTTTATAATAAACAATGGAAGATTTTGTAAAGTAATAATATATAGTGTCATGTAAAAAGAGTAAATATATATATAATACTAAAATTATAAAGTTAGTTGTTTTATAAAAATAGATTAGATAGTTTAAAAACTAAAGATTGGGTAATTTGTGTAATTAAGTAGAAAGTATGGGTGAGTTTTTATATAATTTTAATTTTTTATAATAGGCAAGGTTATTTCGCGGAATTTGCAAAATCTCGTGGTTACCATGCGGAATACCGAAAAACTTTGGGCACCACGCGGAATTCGCAAAACCTCGTGGTTACCGGACGGAATTTCCTTTCTTTTTTTTTTTTGAGAACGCCATTATACACTTTAACTGCACACGTAATCTTGATTCTGAAAGTTCTAGAAATGGGAATATTGAACAGTATGAAACCATTATTCGCCCAAACTCCATGGTCAATATGAAAGCATTTTGTTGGGACATTTCCCCGACATATAGGTGGGAAATCAGCTATGTCCAATTGCACGTTTTTGATATTAGGTCTTGCTGATAAATAATATTCCAAATGATTTTAAAGAGTAAAGGATTGAAGGGTTTTGAACATAGTTTTCCATGCATGTTATATTTCTCAACACCTATGATTATGAAACATTTATTTTTCAACAGCGTATCTCATGTCCAGATAATTTCCTCATGACCCATTGACCCATATTATTCTCTTTTGGATGATTGGTGATTTGTATGAATTATGTATTAATTATGATACTTTGAACAATAATTTGACAAGATCCGTATCGCATAGTACAACATCTAATTTTTCGATCAATTAGTACAACATCTAATCAACTTACAACGAGCATAACATACATATATTGTCGGATAGAGGGACTGATTTATTGTTCTGTAGCCAGCTGATCGCTGTAACCTTCCCGACCCTTGTTCTCTGTTACAAGTAAGAAAAGTGACAGTTGTTTCTTGATTTTCTTCTCCTCTTAATCTTGCTGCTCTGTACTATCCCTTTTTGCCCTTATGAACGGAGAGGCATCTGTCATTCAATTCACCAAGATCAAATTCCATTTTGATTCATACTTCAGACAAACACATTCCATTTTGGTCTTAATTAAGTTTTTTCCACATTCCAAATGACTAATAACAAGTCATCTTGCATGCATAATTAGTGAACTTGTACTACTACAATAATGGTTAAAAAGTTCTAGTTCTGATTCTCACAAACAAAAAGGAAAAAAAAAGATTTGAAAATATTCAGCAAGGGAGAGAAATAAATAACTTGAGCTCAACCGAAACATATCAAGAAGCAAAAGCACAATTTGGTTACTAACTTCACAAGAGCAAAGAGGATCAAGTGATTGAGAAGAGCACATACTATTTTGAGTTGTCCGGAGCATCGGGTTGCTTATTTGGCATGGCATCCACGAATGCAGGAGTTTCATTGTATGCATAATTCAGCCTCTTTAAAAGAGGGAATTCATCCTGCAAGATTGTCAACAGACAGTGAAAACCATTCCATAAATTCACCTAACAAATACTGTTCTATGGATTAGACCAAAAAAATATACTGTTCTATGGATGCAACACAGTCAGTTGGAATACTCTTTATGTTAAACAATTGTGAAAATTGGATCATATTCAGGAAACAAAAGAAACATCAGCCAGGATATACAGATCCAGGACTTCATTCATATCGGAACTATCATAATTTGAACTGATGATCAGAGCAGAGAAACCAACAGCAATAAAGGCAGCAGCAAAAGTTCCAATGTAATCTAATATTCCAAGCAGAGAATACCATATCCACACTGAATCTCTTAAGGGCGCCGTCGATTTGGGGTGCCAGGAATAAATCTGCCTGCACAGAGTAGTTAACACATATTCACACAATCAGAAAAGCTGAATTATTTAGCAGAAAAGTATATGCCGCGTACATGCGCCTTTTAAGTAACGGGCTACCTAATAATAAGGTTAGTCAACAAGGTTCCCTTTCCACTTCTATGAATTTGCTTCTTCTTTTCTTTTATACCACTACTTCAGTAATCAACATAGCTGGGTTGGTGAAAAACCACTTGTCATGCAAGTGATTCTACATAAACATAGATGAGAAGAGAGGTACTAACCAGAGAAACTTCATCACCAGTTGCATATCGTCCAGCATGATCTTTTAAAACATCCTCCAATGCTAGACCAGAATAAAGAAAAAAAATGTCAAATTCTTGAATATCTTTCAGAAATAAAGTGAGCAGATTTGACTCCGGTACACACACAAAATTTACATTATATCATATTTCTTTTTCGTTATAGGGAAGGATACCCCGATGATACATGGGCAAGAAATGCCCCCTAATATAGCTAAAGACAAAACATGGAAGACAGGAGGATGATGATGGCAGATAGAATAAAATGCATCTCCATGAGAAAATCGCATAGTTAATTCAAAATAATGATTTGATTTTACAAACCATGTCTATAATCAAGAAGTAAGAAATAAAAGCCATATAAAAACCACCAACAATAATGACAACAATACAAAATGTAAGGATGCTAATTACTGACTGATTATCCATTATCTAAGATAGAAAAAAAAAAAAAAAGCAAGAGAAACAGCCACAATTAGATGGCGACATATTTTTACCAAACTCCTACTATAAGATTTTGCACTCTCTAAGTTACAGCTTACCAGCAAACCCTTTTTTGATATGATATTGAGCCCACGGAACCTTCTGATCAGAACCAACTTTTTCTTCAATAAATTTCTGCATAAATTATTTCATTATAACTAACATCATAACAATATATTAAAATTGAGAAAATATATGCTTGTGCTGATGGAAGAAACCGCGTTATGATCATGTCACTAACCAGCATAGACAAGTTCTGGAAAGGCTGTATCCCTGAGGAAACAATAGTTGCAGCCTGAAATGGGAGTAATCCTTTTAGATATCAAAATCTAAAATTTCCATCAAATGTATCATTTATTATGAAAAAATTCATACATGTCTGTGCAGACACTTAACTGCAAGTAATGGAACACATTCAGATTCCCAGATGAGATGATATTGTTGTTAGTTTTTCTTTTGCATTCATCCAAGTAGCACTTGGACCTATTGTAAGCTACCTCCGCTATGAAATTATTTCCTCAATCACTTTTTCCGTTTTAGAATCTCAATCACCATTCCAAAGATACAGTTAAGAGAAAGTCAGCTCCTGCATCAATTCTTTCTTCCATTCTCCCCAACTCTCAGGTTTCCTTTTTGTAGACTTACTATGTCACTGTGAAGTTTCATACCTGGTAATTGATGGCTCTTTTCTGGAGATCGCGAGGTAACAATGGCGTTTGTGGATACTTCTCTTCCAAATACTTCACAACAGTTCAAAAAGCACAGCTTAGAACTAATTCAAACATACCACTAATAGAACAACCACACTGAAGAGGAGGACAAACCAAAATTATGGCGAGAGAGTCACCAATGACCACATCACCATCAACCAAAAGAGGCACGAAACCTGTTGGATTCAATTTTTTGAACTCTGCAAGGCAATAATGTTCAACCTTCAGAATCCAACTCGACTAAGAACACAGGAGAGCTGATAGACACAAAATTGAAAGGGATAAACTTCATACCTGGACTAAATTGTTCGTCCTTTAGCAAATTGACAGCTTTATACTCGTACTCGAGCCCTAATCAAACCACATAGACGATGTGAAACCATTTACCAAACAGACAAGAGCAAGAAATCAGTGAAACCTAAACGAAAAAACTATGAGATCGAACCTTTCAAATTGAGAGCAATTCGAACGCGGTGAGAGCAAGAACTCCTCCAGTAGGAGTAGAGCTTAAGCTGTGGCGATTCGGCCACAGAAGAAGTCGCCTGATAAAAAAAATCCACACACGATTAGCAATCAATCGAAAGTCAAAATTGAAAAATTGAAATCCATGAGAAAGAGAAGGAACCATAGTAGAAGATGATCGGAAGGTGGGAGCAATGAACAGGAAACGGCGTCCAATTGAAGTGAAAGAGACCAGGAGTTGCGTAGTCAACTGATCATGGAGCTGCAATTTTATTTGGTCACTGTTGAGGAAGATAAACACGTGTTGATCGGAAACACTGGGAGATATCAGAGGAACTTGGGCCGTGGGCTGATGCAACCCACTATTGGGCCTAACTTGTATACACTATCATCTTACAAAGGCCCGTAAACCCAATAAATCATAAATCTTACCCAAACTCCATATTAATGAAGTTTTGAAATATCCTTCTCAACAACTTATTCCTTAGTGGAAATGATTTTCTTTATATTATAAAATTAGAGTTGGAATCCTGTGTCAAATAAATACTTTGTATGTTCAACCAAAAAAAAAAAAAAAAATACTTTGTATGAGTGGACAGCAAGTAAAAGTGTGTAGTAAATATCAAAAATATATCGTAAAGTATTTAGAATACAGTTTATTAATGGAATTATTACAATAGTAGTAAGATACTGAGTGCATCATAAAGTGTCGAAAGTGTATTCATGTTATGAATGCACTTTTTTACAATGCATATTTAATTTGGATCGTACGTGATGAAGTGCATCCAGTGGTCAGTAATACACCTCATAATTTTTGTACTACATAGGATTAATCTCAAAAAAAATAATAATAATAAATGATAAAAAAATTGGTTTTTCTATGAAAGTACGAATTTAAGTATAACTGTACTATTTAAAAACCATATAAAGTGTCACTTATACACCAGTCCACCTCGTGATCTAGCTCAATATACTAAACGCGTATTTGAAAGTAAGATGTTTTGTTTCTATGTAGCTAAGGTTACATGTTATCTTTATAGCCTTTCAACTTTTGCACTAGTCATCAAATAAAAGAACAAAGTTCTCAGTATAGAGCCCTTTCAAATTGCTTGGACATCAACTTCAGACATATATAAGTATTTTTTATGTATTTTAATTTAACAAATGAAAATGTACAACAAGTGTACAAAAGCGAAATCAAGCCAAAAAAGCGAAATCTCGTTATACCTCTATAATGGAGGTCCAAATATGCTCTTTTTCTTTCTTTCAAATATGCTCTTCGATTTCACTAGAGTGGAAGAATATGGTTGCCATGGTTCTTAAAATAGTATCAATCAATCATTGGGCCTCAATCAGTTTTTTCCTATGCAGCAAATCAGCTTGTACCGAGCAAACCAAATGCAATAGACCTCACTTTATTTTGCAAAGCAACCGATAGAATAGGGGTTACACATTTACCACCAAGCTTACGTTTTTGTCTCTTTTAGTTTAAGTTTTTCATGTGTACAAGTCATATAAATATAACATGTCCTATCATGTAATTGCCTTAGTTTATTTGACACTTTTCTTAATAGATCTCATATCTTTTAATCTCTTTATAACTAGCCTAGACAATGGTGTTAAACTGTCATGGACATCTCAATCCTTGTAGCTGAGACCATTCCGGTTGGGTGGACATCTCTTTATACCTGAAACACACCTTAGGTGGTGGGCATTTCCATGTGCCGGAAACGAGAACAATCTTGGATTGTTAGCTCTGATACCATATTAGAATTTGTTAATTGATAGACCAAGGGCTCTACACATAAGTCTAATACAAAAGTTTATTGGGGTACGTCTTTGATCCTACCCTAGATGGTGGGTATCTCAATTTCCTTAAATCAGAGCAACCCTAGGATGGGGACATCTTAATCTATTTTGGAATTAAGATTTTTGTTCTTTGTACGTATATGAAATTTTGGCTTTTTAAAAATCACTCTCATGAAAATCTAGAATGAAATAAGCATGTATTCCAATTTTCGAAAAAATTCACTCTCATACTCCTAGAAATTTAATATCGGATTATGAATAAGGTTTTAAGCAGTTGTATTAGAGGAGAGTTCTCCAATATATATAGTATATAATATAATATAAATCCTTGAGCCCTAAGGCATGTATCATATCATAAAAGGGTAGAAAATAGCTAAAGATATCCTATCTTAATTAATAACAATACAAAAATTATACTCTATCTAATTATCTGTAGTATTTAACCTTCCTCATTCAACCAAAGGTGAGGCCGACATATAATTTTCCGATAGAAGTTAGCTCTAAGAAACAACAGCAATGCAAACAACATGGACATGGCTTTATGTACTTGATCTACATCATTCAACCAAGGACGGGGAGGAAGGCCTTACTGTCTGCTCCGATGGCCCCATAACTCGGGCTCGGGTCAAGGTCATTGCCAAGGCTAGGACCTCTTTTGTCACTCAGACGTTGGCCAACCTCAGCCCAGGCAATGGGCCACATGTCTCTCTCTACCAGTCTCTGCTCGGCCACGGCCCAGGCGCGTCTGGGCCTTTTAGCGCGCCCGCGGCTTAGTGGCCTTTTTCTAGCGCCCGCGGCCACGCCTGACCTAGCATTGTGCCCTTGCCTAGGTCATGCGTGGCCTTTTTAGAGGATCTCCCAGGCCCAACTCAACCTTAGACAACCCCTGCCCACAGCCAACCTGCAACCCTTGTCTCGGCCATTGGGGCCGATTGCCTAGGTGTGCCTTCGTTGGCCAAGACCGGCCCGTGGCCATGTCTAGTGCGTATTCGTACTTATTTTAGCATGTTTTACTTAAACCCTTGTTATTATATTTTAGCTCATTATAGTAATATGGGTTTGCCTTTTTTTTGAATCGGTGAAGAATAGGATCTCGCTATAGGGCGGAATTCCTAGTGCATCCTTTCGGATGAAAGCTAGAAACTCGTGATGGTTCCAGATAAATTCCCATGAGAGGTTATGACCCAAGAAAGCAATTTTATCGACCACAGAATTACACTGTATGCTCCCATGAAATATGCGGAGTGACTCGAAACCCCTGAAAGATACGAGAATGTATGTAATAATTCTTTCAATTTCCTAAGGGCAACGATTTTGTCATGTTATAGCTTTGATAACTGTAATGTTATTCCCCTCCACCTCAAGTTTTCTTATGCCCAACTGTTTGACCTTTCTCACTCCGTCCCATAGTGTCATTGCTTCCTCTTCTCTTACATGAGTAAGTGGCTCACTAAATTAAACTAGCTAGGTTAGAATACTTTGCCTATATAAGGACGGGCTTTACTCTTGTACTAACATTACGCAGTTAAGTTGAGGGAATGACTCCTCATTCTTGAAACCCGTGCGTCCACCATTATCATTGTTCTTGTCCTTGTTCGATTTCCTCTTGTCTTTCTTAACGTAGGAACCAAGAGAAGTCGAGCCATAGCGTTGGCTTATAGAGTCTTCATAACGTTGGAGGCTAGTTCTATTCTATCTATTCTTCACCAACTTCCGCACCATCAACTTCAAAGGAGACATACACAACGCGATCCAGATTGGAGTTCATTAAGACCACGTCCGCCATAGATGAGGTCGCATCATCAATTCCTACAAATTCAAAATACATGGCATGGACGTATGTACACTAATACTATGTATAGGACGTCTGCATATCGAAGACCATAGTTGAACATTCAAATTTCTCTCAAACTAAAGCCTATACCAATCCAACTTATTTTAGTACGTTGTTTGGAATAAATATATAGTTGCAGATCGATATGTATTTATTTTTTGCATCCGTGATCTCATGACCACATATATACTATAGTACGTTTATCTTATACGTACAATCTGACCCTATCTATATATCGGTAGCTACTTAATGTATATATCGGTAGCTACTTAATGTATATATAATCAATTACTAATAAAATGACAACCTCCTTAATTAATTTTGATGTACAATATCTATGATATGGAATTTCAGTAGCTAGGGCACGGCCCAGACGACTAAATCTAGGTAGCACGTAAGTATGCAATTGCCCATTTCTTACTTTTTCCCTAGCTTCTCGATCTCCATAGCTAGCTATAAATCTAACAAGCTAGCTAGCCATTGAAGTAATTTGGTGCTGACTTTGGGGGGGCTTTTGCCCTTTTCATCATCCACATATACTTGCACTCAAACTTTGTTGCTCTCTAGACTTGCTGCTTTGAGACCCAAATGGGAATTGAATTGAAAGTGGGGTTGTTTCGACGAATATACCCATGAGATCGATCAAACGTCTATAATCAATTAAAAACGTTAGGTGAAAGTCCAGTTGTTGAATGAGATGTTGATCTGGTTCGACTTTAACAAGACAAACATACATGGTGTGTGGATCTCTCTTTAATATTTGTACAAACCCTATCATCAAGACTTCATGTCTTTTGAGATTTTGATGCTTTCCCTCAATTATTACACAAAATATCAATTAAGATTCTCTCTCTCTCTCTCTCTCTCTCTCTCTCTCTCTCTCTCTCTCTCTCTCTCTCTCTCTCTCTCTCTCTCTCTCTCTCTCTCTCTCTCTCTCTCTCTCTCTCTATATATATATATATATATATATATATATATACGTGATTGAACCATGCCATGGCTAAAGTATTTACATAATAAATTCTTGATGATATGAAAACTAATTAAGCATGCACATATACTAATATTGTATCATCATATGTGTACTCAATTGAATTAAGCTAAACAAGTAGTTAAGTAGCTAGCTTAGAAGTCAAATTTTGATGGGTTAGATTGAAACGTATAGTCGATCAACTTACATTTGCCTCAACCCTAGCTCTTTGCTTGCGCTTTACTTTGTGTTACAATACATACAGTCACAATATATAGTAGATGTTCGATCGATTCGATACGTTTTTCAGTACCAAAACCTAACTTATATCCATCATGCTGTGTGTGATCTCTTAATGAACATTAAGTAGTTTTTTTGGAGTTCATTTTTATGAGCTTACTTTTGTATTTTTTTGAGAAATAAAAAATGTACTATGAATTATATTCGAACTTAATTCCTTAACAAGTTAAAACCAAGATTAGAGCTTGTTGCTTAAATTAACGAATTAATTAAGTCATGTTTCCCCTCAGATACTAGCTGCTGTTTGCGTTTCAGTTCATAAATTTACTGTCCTTTGAATTATTTAAACATTATCCAGCAAAAAGTATGCTTTATCATGCCCTAACCCTAAATCTAGCAAATAATCCCTATCTAATTACCCTAGTTTCTGAACCCTAAATGTAAAGTACGCACAAAGAACACGTCATTTATAACATCAGCATGAGATCGATCGATCGATCTAATAATGCCTTATATAATTCCAATAGATAGAACATTCAATTAGGACAAAATTATGTATTTGAACCCCTACCATGATACACCCAATTGCTTACACATGTAAAGCTCAAATTCATCCAACCATCTCCAAATTAATATAATAAAAGTCCTCTTTTATTAAATAAATAAATATATATATATACCTCAGGAATTAAATATTCTGTACCTTAAACAGCTGCTCTATTATTTAATACTAGTTAATACCGTATATATGCACTACTTTTTCTACCCAAAAAATCACCCTTTTTTGGAGACATTATTGTATTGGTCATGATGCATAATGTCAAACATGTACAAAATTACAATTATTTCGTCGCGACCACATATATACAATAGCTTTAATTTGTACATGAAAAGTGAATTGTTGGATGCATTTAAATACCCTCCTTAATTGTTAATTCGAAGCTAATATTATGTTAAAGAATTCTTCTTTAATTATTTCCTAGCTCACTTTGTGGTCACCATCAGTATTATATATATGCATGGTGTCATTCCTCATATGTCAATAATTACCCGTCAATTAAATTCCTCTGGCTTTGTTTTTGTTTTTAGATGTTTGAATTTCTTTTGTTGCAGAGAATTTACAATCCCATTCTGTACGTATACTGTACAAGATACCCAGAAAACAAGAATGCAGGATTATCTGTTCTGTTACCACAATTCTCTGCACAAAACCAGCGAACTTCTTGAAATATGAGATTTCTCAAGCTGATTGAAATGAAGGGTGTGACGTAGAGCTGTCAAAACCTGACCCGACCCGAAAAATCGACCCGAACCGACCGAAAATTTTTGGGTTGAAACCCGACCCGAATAGTAGCGAGCAAAGAAAAAAACCGAACCCGATTAACCCGAACCCGATTGGGTTGAAACCCGAGACCGACCCGACCGACCCGATATATTATATATATGTAGAATAAATATATTTTATTGTAAATATTATAATATATTTTATCATAAAACTTAATATAAATAAAATATTATTATATAAATCTATTAAAAATAATATTTTATTATTAAATATTATTATTTAACCATAATATTATTTTAATAATCATTAAAAATTCAAATTCTTGACCTGTTAGGTCGACCCGAACCCGCACGATAACCTGTCAAGACCCGACCCGGCTTGACCCGTAACCCGATAGACCCGAACCCGCACTCAACCCGAACCCGAAAAGACCGAACCCGAATCCACCCGACCCGACCTGTTTGACACCTCTAGTGTGATGTACTGTATTTTGTTGTATTATACAGTAATGTAAAAATCAATGTACTTGTATGAACATTTTTTTTAGTTTAATTCACAAACACGTTTTCATTATCAATTTCATTAAATTCCAATGATAAATATCATACACCAGTGTATAAGCAAGCATTAAACCATATTATAAAAAATTTTCCAAGTTAATGCAAAATAACGTTATAACGCTGAAAACCAAACATACTCAAAATTTTGAATTTGTAAATTTATTTAAATTGTTACGACCACTATCGAATTATTAAAGAGGTTGATTCCTGTAAAAAAAAACTTATCCTATAAACTGGACATATGAACAAAATACATAAATATGTGAACATAATCAATTTTTTTATGGATCGGATTAATACATATAAAAGCATAATTTCTCAATATCATGTATTGACAAAATTACTACACATAATAACATAATAACACAAAATCACAAATATTTTTTAGAATTTAATTATTTGTATTTTGGATTTACGTATATCTATCTCATATTCACATATTACTACTTTATGTTCACGATTTACAATTTATAAGTTAAAGAAAGTCTTCATTTAATTCAAATCCATCATTAAATTATGGTTCACTACAAAAATGATTAAAAAAAAAAGGCCAAGTTTTATTACAAATTACTAAAAAAATAAGTAAAGGAAAATGTCCAGCATAGAAACGGATAACTGGGAAAAAGTAACCTCGAGTTCAAAAAACCCAGACCAAAGGCATGCAAAAAGATTGAGAATTCAATATCAGCAATCAGATGGATTTGATGTAAAGAAAAGAGGTAAAGAGAGGGACAAAAATTGAATTACTGTTTCAAACTTTGCATGCAAACCACCAAAATCATAGATTCTTCACGCATCCACATGCCTCCCTTGAACCAAAAGCCCCAGTTTTTGGAGTTAATCATACATTATCTATCATACCATCGAATATAAATGTTGTTTCATGCTCACTTTCATTTCCCAAAAAGAAAATCACAAAAAAAATTATAAAACATGGTAATAATGGTATTTTGAATGTTAGAAAGGAAATACAAACAAACAAATCCACAAGAATTTAGAAATCCGCAGTTTCAGAAACCAAAATCAAAATAAAAAAAAGTAAAAAAATGGGATTAGTCCCAACGCATATATGTCCACATATGATAATCAAACATTTTAATGGATCTGCAAAAGCACCTAAAATTAGATCCTCTTAATTGATTAAATAAACTAAGCGGCCATCTCTTCTGTATAAAATTGTACCTTCCATTCCTTCCAATAACGTACAACAATGTCAAAAGACATGCTAAATCCAAACAACAAGGGCTGGAGATGGAATCCAACACCCATTTTTCTTATAACATTAATACAAAGAAAACATATAAAAACGATCATTAATTAATTAATTAATAACGTATAGTAATAGTAATAGCTAGGTTTTGGTTTCAAGATCTTGGGGGTGGGAAGAATTGCGTACCGGCCAAGAATGCACTAATTTGAGGCGGATACATTCCGCTGTTCCCATTATTACTACCACCCACACACGTGGCAGCTTCCGGGTTGGCGGTGGCGGTGGCGAGGAGGCTGTGGGGCTGTTGTCCGGCGGCAGCAGAGGAGGAGCTGACGTCAGCGCCGCCAGGTGTCGGATTAGGATTGGTTGTAGTAGTAGTGGTGTAACGGCGATCAAGGCCTTGGTCGTAGAGGATGCCCTTGAAGACACGGCCGCCGATGGTAACGGCCGTTTGATACGCCAGCTGCTGTTGGTCCGCAGCCGCATAGTCCGTAGAGTGGACGCGCACGCACCTGAACACTGCCGGCGCGCTTACCTCCGCCGGAAAATGCTGTCCCAGCTCCAACCCTAATAATATTGATTATACATTCATTGCCACAAAATTAATTAGTTTCCTGGCTCTTCGATCTCTTCGGCTAGTTGCACGATCAGGAATTAAATTTGGGCGACTATTATTGTGTTATTTGGCTACGCATTTATGAATTGGTCTCAACATATAATTAAAAACACAGCAATGAAGTACTCCGTATTTATTTGTGGGGTTAGGTATGATGAAGATGAGCAAATGAACTCTCAGGATGATGATGCATGGGTACATAATCAAGAAATTAGGGATCTGAAATCAAGAACTAATTAGGAGATTTGTTTGGGTAGGATTAGTCGTACGTGAGCATATATAATCAAGGAGGTCAGTAGGAGATTAAGAAGAAAGTAAAACCAGGAGCTTACTTGGAGAAGGATGATTGTTGTTAGTGAGCTGAGTGAAAAGCATTTCGTCAGTCTTACTTCCAAACAGTGGAAAACAAGAGAAAGAAATGATGGGGAGAGAGAAGAGAAGAGAAGGAGAAAAGGCAAAGCAAGAAAGAAAGAAAGAGGTGAACACTCTGAAATGAAATGATCGACATAGAATATGGTTTTTTATAAGCACATCACTCAAACACTACTACAAATCCTAGGTGATTAGCTGCTAAACCTCCCAAAAATTAGCACCGAACTCAGAAATAAATAAAACCCAAGAAAGAGAAACAAAAATCCCCATTTCCAAAGCACTAGCTAGCTTGTCAATTGTCAATCCCCCTCAATTTTGTTTGTTTCTACTATCATTAACACACTCCAATAAAACTCCAAATCCACTATTATTATTATTATTACCTGTGTTATCACCACCACCATCATCATCATCAGTAGCAGCAGTAGTAGTAACAAGAGCACAACCCAAATCCTTATCACCATCTCTTTGCCTCTTCATCCTACTCCGACTCTGATCGCTAATCTCAGCCAGGTGTGGTTGCTGGTGCAAGGAGGCGGCGGCCGCCAGACGGTTCTGGCGCTCGCGGCGCTGAGCGGCGGGGACCCACGTGCTCTTGACGTGCGTAGCGCAATCGAACCCTCGGCTCTTGCAGCAAGTCCTACACCTCATGTGGGAGCAGTCCTTCTTGGCCTGGTTCCCGCAGTCCTGGCAGTTCATGCCGCCCAGAATCCCGCCCGATCGCATCATGGACCTGGGCACCGGCGACCTGGCCCCCGATTGCGCCACGTGGTGGTGGAGCAGGAACGGACGGTCCAGCTTGGGCGGGTGGTGGTGGTAGGGGTGGTGGACCTGCACGTACTGCTGCCATATCTCGAACCCCTTCTGGTAGATCTCCTCGTTCCGGTACAGCAGGACCCCCGAATTCCACGAGCTCGGAGTCGCTTCGGTCGGGTTTGGGTTTGAGTTGAGGCTCTCCAGCTGGAACGGCGCCGGATTCGCCAGCTCCGGTCTCCCCGGGGCTGGGGAGTCGTTGTTGGCGCCGCTGCAGCTGCCTAGTGAGAAGAAGTTTGCCATATGATCGAGTTTAGGCTTGTTTTATGCACCGCCTTGGGTTTGGGGCCAATTCCATATACTACGCTCCGGACGAAGGATCTGGAAAAAATTGGTTTAGGGTTTTGATTTGATATGGCACCAAAATTGAGGGAGGATCGGGGGGCGAATAATTGGGAAAGGTGTGTGTTTTAAGCAATTAAGGTGGTTGTTCCGGGCAGGAGCATTAAAGGCCAGCTCTGCAACGCCGCCATGGATTCTGCACTGTTCATCTCTCTCTCGCTTTCTCTTAATTCTCTCTCTATGAATTAAAGACAGCAAGATTGAGTTTTTTTCTCTCTCTAGGTAGTAGAGAATTCCCTGCGTCTGTGGCGTTGGAATTTTGTGATGGGAATGGGGGAAGAGAGGAAGCTAGCGAAGCTATATGGTAGTAGTAATAGCTAGCTATGTGGCCTCATCTTTTCTTTGGTTTCTGCTACTACTGGGACTTGTCTACAGTTGATGCCCAGTGTAATCAAATGCGCCCCATCGTTGAAAGGACCAATCCCAGCCGTTGGAGCACTGATCACTGCCTCTGATTCGTACACGTGGCGTCACTCTCTAGCTTTCCCCCTTATTCCTTTGTCCTTGCACCGAGAAACCCGCTCTGCTTTTTTCTCCTCCCCACCTATCCCTTCCTTCCCCCTACCAAATCCTACTTATTATGGCTTTCTCCTTCGTTTTGTATTTTCAATTTCCCGTTTTTTTTTTCCTTTGGTTGCACAATTTTTTCTTTTTTTAAATTTACGTAAGCCATCGTACGTAGTTTTTTTTCTTCCGGATTGTACTTCGTATATGATCGTAGCCTTTTTTGGTTTTGCACATTTTTGTAGATTGGGGACTCCGTAGAGGCAAAAAGTCTGTATATTACGGAGTAGCATTTTTTTCCAATATGCTACTCCCTCCGTCCCTATTTATTTGTCCAGTATTCCATTTCGAGCGTCTCCTTTTGTTTGTCCATTTTCCGTTTATATCCACACTTTTACCCTCATTATTCCACTCTCTCACCTACTTTATTTCTTTTCACCTTAATCAATCACCTCTTTTACCCATATTATTCAACTCTCTCACCTACTTTATACTACTTTATATCAACTTTCCCAATTACCCAAACTATTTCATACCGTTCTTAAAACCCGCGCAAATTGTCCTTTTGGACAAACAAATAGGGACGGAGGGAGTATGTAATGAATTCAGCATGTCTTTTATTTTTTGACAAGAATATTTTCTTACACAAATCATCTAGCATTACCATAACTTGGGAATTAGAGTAAAGCACCACATTCTATATATCTTGACAACATTTATCTTTTCAATCTCTTTCAAAACAGCATTCAAACTTGGGGGCTTTAACAAATTTTAAGGAAAGATGTGTTTAATTTTATATACCGGCCTTTGTTTACGAAATAAAATGTTTGCTCCGTTACGATGATGTACATAGAATGCAATTATGCAACTAATTAACCGACAATTGGCGAGTTGTGTGAGATGTGCAAAATCTTAAAGCCACCATGTAAAAATGACAAAATCAATGTGGACTTTGACAAAAATGTTGGACATTATATAAAATTTGTAAAACCTCGTGATAATTATACAAATTATCCTAATATGGTACAAAATACAACTAATTTTAAGGAGAGGGGTGAGAATGTGAGATCATCTATAGGTTGTTTGTCTTAAAACATTCTTGTGGATAGATTTAGGAGAGCTAATTAAGGTAGCTGAATCTCTCGATTCCTCGGTGTTGTTTGTGGTCGGACTTTACAAGCATATAAGCACTTTGTTGTTTTCTCACCAAATTTAATTGCGATCATGTGCACCCATTATTTTCTTTACTTCACAATTCTTACTATTACTAGTTTTACCCTGGCACGACTCGAGTTTTGTAATTTTTTAAATATATTATAAATATAATATTAGTGTAAAAGCATATAATAAAAGTGTGACATAATTCAATTTCATCGAATATTAGAATTCTTTAATTGTTCTGTAATCGATTAAGAATATATTGTTATTCAAATCACATACTTATATTTTATAGTCAATAACTTACATTATTTTGCAAATTATATGTACTTATATTTTAGTATGTAAATCTCCAACTTGATATAAACATCTGTTTAATGAATAACTTTTTGCCTCTATATGCGTGAATATATCATAAAAAAATCTTATTAAGATGTATTATATTTCAAAAATTATGATATTTTGAATCTAAAAAACAATTGATATAGAAAATATTAGGAAACTAATAGAAATTGTTCAAAACAATTTATAAAAATATAAAGTGGGGTGAGATTAATTTTTTTATATAAATTTAAAAGTGTTATGAATATCAAAATTAATTAATTAAATGTTAGTTTATGAAAGAAAATCATATAACATTAATTGTACGACTATTATAAAGTTTAAGAAATTAATGTTAGTTATGCTAGTATCTTTTTTTTAGTTATTGTTATGCTAATATCTAATTATATTATACTCCAAAATTAATTGTACATAGACTTTAGATCCATGCAAATAATGACATAGTAAATGAAACATACGTACGTATATTTTATATTATTATATTAAATTTATTCTAGCCAAATTATTTTTTTAAATTTAACGTACATATGAAACATACCTTAACTTTCTAGTTCAAATTGTACCCGTCGTGCCATGATACTTGTACTGTTGTACAAGATAAAGAAACACTAAAATAACCTTTCCCAAAAAATAAACATACAATGTAAATTTTTAACATAATTTACTCATATATAATTAGCTAGGTGTACCATGATATTCTGAATGGTAATCTTTCATTACATGTAAAAGATAAAATTAAAGAACGATCTTTCATATATGATAATCTTTAATTGGCAACCCTCGTACATAAATTACGACGTGATACTAAAATAAAATTTTATTTGGTAATTTTTCATTATATGGTAATTTTATTTTAAGGAAAATAAAATTATTGATAAAAAGATAAAATTAAAGAAAGATAATTAAGAAAAATAAAAGACATAAAGTTGTTATTATCTATTTGAGTTGGAAAAAAAAATTAAAATCAAGCGGGGCCAGAATCAACGTGGTGGCTCGAAAACGATCGGCTTTTATAATATATATATTGATATTGATTTTTTTAATGTGTAATAATTTGACAGATCGATAATAGTAATCGCGCCCCTTCAAACGAAATATTCCATATTTTGAGAGAATTTTGTTAAAGTTTTCAAGATAAACGTGGGTGAATTTAGTGTAATTTTATCATTCGTTCTATTAACTCCCCTAAAAACATGTCCAAAAGTTCTATGACTAGGGCTCAAAAAAAAAAAAAAAGTTCTATGACTATTGATTATGTTACTATTTTTTTGCTCTCGCGTCCGGTTCGGCTAGTAAACCCCGCCTACATCCGGATCGGGTACTGCAGTGGCCCTGTGAAGGGGGCAACCCTCCTAATTCCGTTGCTCCATCCACACTACCAAGGAGATTCGAACTTCGAACCTCTTGGACAAGCGCTTAAGGGGTCAAGTGCCACATCCCACTAGACCAACGGGTGATTATGTTAATATTTTTGATGAACGTGCACTATGTCATTTTAAAAAGTGTTTTAAAATAATCAATGATGACTTTCGGTCTAATATTAAATACACGATGATGTTTGTGCTATCATCCCCATTAATACCTTAAAAATGTTTGTTTTGTGCAGTTTTTTTGTTTTAAAAAAAAGCGATATACTGTATTAAGTATTCTATTCAAGAAAAAGGGGAAATATTTAAGCCATTAGTTCTACACTCACTAGTCACTCCAAGTCTCATTGTTCCCCGTAGGCATAATGACTAAAATGATCACCGATTGATCTAAGATACTGTTTGGCTTACGGGTGGGAAAGAAAATCTGAAAAAGTAACATGAATTTTGGAAAGGGAATTTGGCTTTCTTGACAACAAAATTATGAGAAAAGACAACACATAAGACATTGCAACCAAAAATGTCAAATTTCGATCCACCTCTCCGATCCGCTTGTTAGATTTGTTTTCCTCTTTATCTTGGGCTAAATCATACAAATAGTGCTTGTATTTTCATTTTATTTTCACGTATTTTGGACTCCACGCACACACCATGAATATATTCTACAAATAGTTTTCTCTAAATTTGATGCCATAATTCATTATAATTCAAAAAATGAACCAATCATGTGCAAGTTATTGTCATTTCCCATTGGTACGTATCAATTATAATCAATGATTCGATAACATTAGATATTGAGGCATTATCTCTTTTTATTTAATTCTTTGGTTTTTACCCGATTTTTTCTGTGTTACTGTATTAAGCATAAGAGATTAGGCCTACCTACACTACACTTTATCATGAAAAAGTACTTTTGAGTAGAAAGTATATTTTGTTGTCTTAATAAAAAAAAAGGTATATTTTTTAGCTCAAAGTACTTTATATTAATAAATGTAGCAAGACCTAAAGCTTTCCTTTGTAGAATATTGTAGTTCTATGCCCACAACACTATGTGTGAAATTCATTGTCTATAGACAACCTTCTATCCAATAGTTTCAAGGCATCCAATTTGGATTCAAATCCTCTGTCCCGCCACACGTTCCCGCCACACGTCCCCTTACCTCTCATTGGTCGGAATTGGAAAATTGTACTCTTTTTGTGTTTTTTATAGTCAAAAAATTAAAATTTCGACCAATCAATGATAAGGGAACGTGTGGAGGGACATACTTGTGGGACAGAAGATTTGGATCCATCAAAATTTAGTTGGTGTATACCAACTGTCACGACCCGACGAATTAGAGAGGGAATAAGGTAGATTAGGAAGAAGGAAGAGAGATTAGGAAGAGAAAGAGGGATTAGAGTATAGAAGAAGAAGAAATTCAGAGAAGATAGCGAGGAAGAAGATTGAATTTCATTAGCAATATTCTGGATAACCACACCGAAGAGCCAACTAAGCATTTATAGGCTTTTGCCTATTTACAAAATATGCCCAAATATTTCTTATTCTACCCAACTAACCCATATCATTACAACCGACAGTTCGAGGAGCAAAAAAATCGGATGGAGACGATTCATCAGAGCACAGAGCAGGCGATCGCCGATCTGCGCAAGCAATCGGAGCAACAATTCGCGAATCTGACGGAGTTGAAACTTCATCCCTATCAATTCTCCATTCCTCCAATTCTCTTCTTCTTCCTCTCAAATCTCTTCTCTTCTTCCTAATTACAACACATACCCTCTTATTTCTTACTATTTCACAATCATGACACCAACCTTATAGACGATTTCCCTAACTCTCCTATTAATGCTAGCTTTCCTTGTAGAAACTTCATCCCTATCAATCCCACCATTTTCCTTATATTAGCATTAACACATTGTATCAAGAAGGTAAATTTCATGATATTTAGGAAATACCTCTTTTTTGTAAAGGCTTAATGCATATACAGGCACTCGAACTTGCACGTTTTTGTCACTCAGGCCCCTGTACTATGAAATGTTCAATTAGGCACCTGAACTTAGCATTTTTTGTTCTATCAAGCCCTCCTCACGCGCCATGTGCCACGTCAGAGCCACGTGGATGCCACATCAACGCCACGTGAATGCCACGCCAGCGCCACAAGCCACACCAATGCCACGTCAGCTCCACATAGATGCCACGTCAGCGTTGATGTGGCATGGTTAAAAAAATATTTTAATTTAAAAAAATAAGTTTTTTAAATAAAATATTTTAAGAATTTTTTTTAAAAATATTTTACAATTTTCTAAAAGTTTTTTAACAAAATCATAAAATATTTTTTAAAAAAAATTTGTACAATATTTTTTTAAAAAAATTCTTAAAATATTTTATTTTAAAAATCTTATTTTTTTAACCCATGACACGTCAACTTTGACGTGGCGCTGACGTGGCATTGGTGTGGCTTGTGAGGCTGACGTGGCATCCACGTGGCTCTGACGTGACACGTGGCGAGTGAGGAGGGCTTGATAGAACAAAAAATGCTAAGTTCAGGTGCCTAATTGAACATTTCATAGTACAGGGGCCTGAGTGACAAAAACGTGCAAGTTCGAGGGCCTGTATATGCATTAAGCCTTTTTGTAAATGAGTTGTAAATCATGACCGGGACTCCAATGTGACAATTTAAAACTCCAACGTTAATTGAGAAAAGAACTGATTTGGGATGTGTTTGATGTAATTACATTATAGTGTATAATGCATTAAAGTAAATTTTTAATATCTCTTTGTAAGGTTTGGTTTGGATAATTTTTCACATTCCAAATCTTACAGATTTCACCATAGGGGTATCGTTTTCAAATAGCAAGAAGCCGTTTTGACCAGATTATGTAAGTGTACTTAACGATATCATTTTTCACACTTTAAAAAAACCTGTGATTGTGCAATACTATTTCACTTACATTCAATGCAATAAAACTATCAAAACGAGTCTCATAAAGCAAATATGACCCGTGAACTGGACCGTTGGACCACCCTAGTTTGAGACATGGCTGAGCATTGGTTTAAAACCGAATCGAACCTACAATAACCGAATCGAACTCAAATCCGAATTTTGATAATTTTGGAACCGAAAACCGAACCGAAATGGTTCGATTCGGTTTCGATTGGGATCGGTTCGGTTACGGGTAAAACCAAAAAAAGGCAACAAATAGATAAATAAGAGAAATTGAACTTAGGTTTTCCACCGCCAAGAACCTGATGAACAAGCTTCTCTCTTCCAAACAGGCGATTAGCCCCAGACGTGACCGAAGAAGACTACTCAACTTCCAACGACTTCATCGTCGGTGCCGGAGCAGGAGTGTGGTCCACGTGCTCGGAACCGGAAGGCGGAGATGAGGAAGTGTCATCCGCCTTAACCGTCGAAGAAGGCTGCCCCTCCCGTTGTGGTGGTGGAGCTGAAACGTATCCTCAATTTTGTCCATGATCCACCGCTCTTCCATAGCCACAGGCTCCATATGCTCGTCGTGTTCCGCCATGGATGCTCAAACTTACAAGCTTTGGAACGAGCTCAATCGATTGAGTGAGGGTTTGGAGAGAATTGGAAATGGGTAAACCCCTTCAATGAGGGTCTGACGATGACGCAGTGAGTCATCGACAAGGAGGCCAGACGCAAGAGTAGGGATTGGAGTCTGGAGAAGCGGACCCGGCTAGTCGGGGTCCCGCCGTCCCAGGGTGAAGTGAGAGTCGAGGGTAGTCGAGGGGTGAGTCATAGGGAGAGAAACGGCGCTGAAGTCTCAACCCTAATAGACAAAATTAGGAAAATATTTATTTTTTATTTTTTATTTAAAAAAAATCGATTGAACCGAGTTGAAGCCAAAAAATTTCAAATTACTTGAACTGATGTCTGAACTGACTATCCTCGGTTTCACTTTGGTTCGGTACGGTTCTATTAAAATTTTCGGTTTTTTCGGTTCGATGCTCAGTTCTAATTTGAGATCACTGTTTTGAATTCTCATTCTTAATGGAGGTTGTGAACTAGAGTCCGTTTGGCCGGGCTTGTTTTAAGTTCTTATTTGTTACTTATAAGCACTCTTTGCTTATTTTGGTGCTTATAAGCACACAAAAAAACAGCATCCCACATGCTTAAATCAAAATAAACAGACTTATCTTGTTATGTTATAATTGTTTTTTACTAATATAAGCAACTTACAATGCCAAACACTTAAAAATATAAGTCTATAAGTGAAATTATAAGCATCAATAAGTCAATAAGTGATTTACCAAACGGGCTCCTAGTCTAAGTAATACCAGTAATGATCCGAATTCTGACCGCATAAAAAAAATCTCTAATAAGAGCATATTTAACCGTAGGCCATCTAATTTGGCCATGACATTAAAAAAATAATATCATAAAGTTAGTGCTTAATTTTTTTATTGTTAAATTTGTTAGAGTTGTACACGTGGTGGATCGTGGGTGAAAGACCAGAGTGAAGGTTGGCCTTCGGGAAGACCGGCCTTCCCCATTTTTTATTCATTTGTTATTATTTTATTAGTTTTATGCGGTGGTGGCCAATTTTTGGTCCACCGCTGAGAGTACTCTAACTAAATACTGGGAAGAAAAATAATTTTTTTTTGGGGTATACAAATGCGATTGTGTGAAACACAGTCTTGAAGTGAAACAAACGCGGCCTTGTGTTAAATAGGCTGTGGGGATTCAGAGAACTAGAGGAGTGGGCAACATAGGATTTACACGGATTCCAAATCGGACGGTGGCTACACATTTTATGAATCTGAGAGCGTGGAAGCGGCAAAAGCGGGCTCTTTTCCATCCCCTCTGGCCCTCTCTGCTCTTTGTTATTCTGTGTTCCCCTTTTCTTCGACTCTCCCTCTGACAAATTTACACTCTACTAGTAGTTGCATTACATATATCCCAAGTACACCAACCCAACGTATATATGTCACTACCAACATTTACACATGCCCGATAAAGTCCAAAAAAAACAACATTAATATTACCATGCATTATACGACAATCTATTAGATCGTCAATTAGATTAAGATCAGTCATTTTGGATTCTGGTTGAGTCATCTTTAGATTTTGTTATAGATCATTGCCGATAAAATTTTAATCAAAGTAGTTTCACTTTAATTACATTAACCTAATTAAATTTAGCCAATGCCTTGGATGTATTGAATTTAATTGGAATGGAAATTTAGTGGTTAGCTTTGTAGCCAATGGATTGGAACTCAAAAGGGGTTTAGCTTATATCACACTTCATACCTAATCCTCACCAAGTAAATTAAGCCCTCTACATAATATGGTTAACGGAATATGAAGTATCATAATCGATCACTAACCTACATACACTTGATGTTTTGTATTGAATTGTGAATTTGCTAGATGATTTGTGAGAAAAGTACGTATAGGTCAATTTATATTTTCTCCCACCTAACATTTTATGCTTACTCCTCCAAACGGAATTTCTAGTCTTAAAACTTTGCTAATTGTTATACTTCCCGATTACATTTTTAGATTTGAGTGTCTTGGGCATTGTTTTAGTTGTTTTTGGAAAGTTGATTTCGGACTAAAAGTTATTTTTATGTCATCTTGACTAATATTAAAAATGGAAAGGATTGCACAAAGTTTAAATATGATACTCTCTCCATCCCGCCCGGTTTAGGTTGTGTTTGGTTGTATGAGTTTTTTTTTAACTAGTTGTAGTTACATAATTACATGAAAATGGGTTTTTGTTTATAGAAAAACTAAACATGGTTTGATTTATCAAACTTGTAAAAAACTAGTTAAAATGTGTGTGTACATTTGACCTTGTAATATTGGGTAGATTTAAGAAAAGAGAGTGATATTTTTGTCTTTTTATACATATAAATTAGAAGAAACTCTCCATAATCTTGAATTTTGGAGTTTTTCCTTTAAACTAGGTAAAAAAAACTTACAACTAGTGCTTTTTGCTCTACCAAACAAAGTCTACCTTTGGTATAGCTAGAACTAGTTAGTTAGCTAGTTTAATTGACCTACCAAACACATGTCTTACTCTTCTCATTTGAGAAACTAGCTTGATTTTCCGTGTTACCTACAGAGTATCGTTTTTTCCTACTTTAATTATTATTTATTAAATCTATAGACAATAACTTCAAAACATTCTTAATGTTTCTATCTAATAGTTTGCTATTTTTTGCATGAATACTGTCTTTTGTAATGTTATAAGTTTACTATTTTTCTATCTTTGCAACTAATATTATCATATAATAGATATAATATACTTTACAAATTAAAAAAATATGAAGATCTTTAATATTTCGGTGATCGATAAAAAAGTCTAATTATTTTTTTTATATATCATCGTTTTAGTTTTCAACTACCGTATTAACTGACAAATTTAGTATGAAAACTGTCATACATGGATATGCATATATATATATATGTATATAAATGAAACTTCGCCAATTTATTTTTATACTTGTATTGTTATTAGTTCTAAATTTGTTATCTAATTTATAATGTTGATCAAATATAATAAATATCATGGTTAGAGACTAATAAAAAAACACCTTATTATAATATTTTATAATAAGAATATAATGATAAATACTAAAAACGAATATAAATGGTCAATGTATCTTCTTAATACATTTATACTGATGGATAAAAAATTCATTATAAATTAGCCTTACTTTATTATTGATAAATTAAGATTGTTTGAAGACATTAATTAAGATTGTCTGTGGTCGAAAAAAGAATCAAAAAATTTGTTTGAAGAGTTGAACACGTACATATGGATTACTACATATATAGTGATGGATCAAAAATATTCAATACATTAACCTTACTTTATTATTGGTAAATAAATTTTAGATTTGAATATCAAACCTTTGGGTTTTTAAAGGAAGGAATTAACACTATGTTTTTTATGTCAATTTGTTTTTGATTGCATATTGTGTAACTATACACGGAAGATCATAATAGAAGCTAATTATGCATTGAATGAGGACACCTCCTAAGTTTATATATATAGTACATATAGATGGCACAGGAATTAAGGAATTGAGAAAAAAAAAAGTGAGTGATTTAAAAGGTTTAATGAAGGTAGTATGGTAAAAGAAGATGAGAAAGTCCTAAAAAGAAGCTAATCTGAATTGAAGTATTTGATAAGGGTATGGTGATTAAAGTATCGGAAAAATTGATTTAAAAAAATAGGTAATTTGTAGATATTAAATATGAAACATTTGTATATCACATGTCTAAAAAGAAGAGACTTGACAAATGGGAAGATAAATTGCGACAACTACAATGAAAAATGAGAAGATAATTATGGGATGGAGGGAGTATCATGTATTTAGTTTTTGGATGAAAAGGGCGCACTAAGTTAATAATCGAAGAAAACCAGTCATAGTACATGGTAATAAAGTAGCATAGGAATTACATGATTCCTTCTCTTAGTTTCACAAGCCATTTTTTAGCTTTGACTCTCGGTCGTTTTGTTCAAACTAGTTCCAAGACATTGCCGTACATGGTTAAGACAATAGAACATGCACAAACCACAAATTATACGCTAACAATTTCAACTCTATCTTGTAACCAAACTCAAAAACCCTAACTCGTGTTTTACCTTAACCCCCTCGACACACATTCACGTTTTGCGCCCAATACTTTTGACTTGATAGGGGGGCCGGCAAGGAATAAATTTGCACGTACAATTAAGCCTCGAGTCTTTTGAAAAAGGACCAATTTGCACTTTATATTACCAGTATATAAAATAAATTAAAAATTAATCACACACAAACTACAGGGAAAGGAAACCTTAATACACAAGGCACAAGCATCCCCTTTACGGTGCCACCTTTGCTTAATAGTAGTAATATTATAATACGAAGTAAACTACTGTTTGTTAAAGCTAGCACGTGAAGGCCTCAACGAAAGAGGATCCCACAAGTCAACCCACTAGTCAATCATTGTTTATTCATTAATTAATCACTAGGGTTAATTTTATAATTGCCCTAGCATTAATTAAGCCTTTTTTAATAGACAAAAAATGAAATGAAAGAAGGTGGTGTGACCCCCCAAACGGCCCCCGGTGACTCAGCCGTACTCTGACAAAAACTGCGCCGTGCCGTTTAGCCGAGAGACCCCTTTGAAAGTCCGACCACTTTCTTTGTATTTTATACAAAATTTATCCACCTTTCAATTATCCTAATGAGGTGCAATTAACAATGATGATTATGCTAAGCACGTGATCACTATGCTGATCAATTATTGCTAAACAAGTTTTTAAGGGCCCGAGATTGATGATTCTTTCTTCTTCCTTTTTCTCTTTCCTTCCTCCCTCTCTCCGAGGTTTGATTTTTGTTCCTTTGTTATTAGTTAGAGAAATTCGGTACTATAAAGAAAAAACATGTGTTCGAAGTTAAATGGCTAGCATTATAAATTTGTCACGTGTCAATCAAAAGGTTTAGGGCCAAGTTACATCGAGTCAAGTTGTTGATGCACATTCAAAACCGAACCGTTCACCAAAATCTTGAATAAGGTGAACGAAATTGTTTCGGTTTGATTTTTATATTCTCAAATCAATATAGGTATACAAAAAGCTAATTGAACCGAAAAAACTAAAACCAAAATCAAATCAAAAATGGATATTTACGAGTCGGACGACCTAACGGAATAGTGTCAAAATCGCTCGGTCCAATCTCTCTCAAAGTTTGGGTATAAATTCTCAGCCCTAATTATAGCGCATGAGCCAATCGAAAATTAGCTAACTTAACAATATTGTAATTAGTGATTTGACATATTGGAAGAGGAGGGGGCCCCGACAGACCAAGTGTGTCGTTGATTTGAGCTCTCGAGCCCATCGCCGGCCCCCATTTAATTTTGTGCTGTACTAGGCCGTTTCCTTTTTTCATTCTTTTCCATTTCCCGGTTGACCAAACTCACCAAAAATACTCACCCTTCAATTCAATACAGTACAGTATATAATCTTATCCTAATTAATCTCATCCGTATATTCATTTCATTAGATTAAATGCATTTTTCCGATACATAAACTAGTAGTACTGTACTACTATATACGCTCTCGATTTGTGTATGTGTTTCGAATGTCAAACCTGATCCTGTCCAAGCTAGTTAATTAACGTACCTATTGCATTTGTTTGATTATCATTCTCAATAAAGTATGTTTGTTTAATTGTTTATTTATTTAGTTTAGTGGTCAACTATATATGTAATGGAATACTAGTGTAATCATGATGTAAGATGTGCGTTGATGTTCATTAAGTTATTAATTAAGCCTAAGTATATATCATAGAGCGTGATGGGTTTCCTTCATCTATAAAGGAATCTCTCTTTCTTTCATGCACATGATATCAACTAGGAACTATAGTTCGACAATTCAATACTAATAGAATGGACAGAAAGGTAAAATCATTAACTTACATTGGACATTTTTAAAGTTCACTAACTAATCCTAATATAACTTTTAATGTTGGCCTTGTAATAAGTTAGTAGCTCATCTAACAAAAACAAAATAATCATAATATAACTTTTGATTTAGCATACCAAAAACCTTTGAAGCAGTGTATTTGTCAAGTGTTTGGTGCATCAACTCACTGATTGAGCACTCATGATATGATAGTACCATGAGGTTTTAGGTTTGAAACTTTAGGGTGACAGTTTGCCCTATTATCTTTAGAGTTGGTTAGTAACCAGTTCTCATCCTTTATGAATGCTCTAAGTGAGCCAAAATAGTGTTTAAAAATGTATTTGTCAACTTTGCCTAAGATAGAGCTTGCAACTAGAATTAGTAGATAGTTTTATAAGAGAAAACCAATCCACGTACTCTCATCCATGACAGTTTGCCCTATTATCTTTAGAGCTAGCTGGTTAGTAACCAGTTCTCATCCCTTATGGATGTTCTAAATGAGCCCAAGTAGTATTTTAAAATCTATTTGTCAACAATCTGTCAACTTTGCCTAAGATAGAGTTTGCAACTAGAATTAGTAGCTAGTATTATAAGAGAATACCGATCCACATACTCTCATCCATATCGACAAAAAAAACACTCTCATCCATACAAAAAATTCACAAGAGTAATTTGGTTGGTAGCTCTAGTAAAAATATTCTTACGCAACATATGAGATGGCAAAGAAAATTATGTCATCCGAGTTTAGATTTGTTTAAGACGCACAATATATATAGTATTGTGATTTATCCCACATCCTAACGTAGGGTTTAATGAGAAACTATATACTCCTATATATGTACATTGATTTGTTACATTTTCTATCCCACCTTAATTTCACTTAAAATTTAGTGATAACCACGTAGATCTAGCCCCAAGGAGAGGGAAAGTGAGTGATTGACGTCATCATAGTGATTAGCATATGGGAGCTGAGGTAGGTCATAGGTCAGACCCAGATTAGATAAAATCAGGTAATTGGAGAGACAAATAATTCGTTAATTAGATTTATAATAGTAGTAATTTTTTTATAGGCAGCTTGAAGGGACCAAGTAGGGTTTAATTAGGCTTCCCTTTGTGCATACAATTCCACCACGTAGTCATGTACCACTAATAACCCTTCATATCACGTGCCTATGTATCATTAGCTTACTTATCTTTCGTTAGCTATACGTAAGATTATTATTACGTATTTAAATGACACTATATGGGTCAATTTTACAAAGCGACGGAAGCATTGACGAGGATGTTAGGTATAGGATCTAAAGGGGTTGGCTGAAGTGGAGGGCAGCGGCAGGAGTCCTGTGTGACAAGAAGGTCCCACGGAAGTTAAAGGAAAAATTCTACAGATCTGTGATTAGGCCGGCGATCCTCTATGGAGCAGAATGTTGGCAGACAACTAAGGCTCAGGAATAGAAACTGGCAGTTGCAGAGATTAGAATGCTTATATGGATGTGCGGCCACTCGAGGTTGGACAAGATCAGGAACGAGGAGGTCAGGAATAAGCTGGGAGTGACATGCATAGGAGTCAAGCTTCGGGAGGCGAGACTTCGGTGGTTTGGCCATGTCCAAAGGCGGAGCCCAGATGCTACAGTTAGGAGGTGTGAGCAGTTGAATCTAGGAGCGTTTCGGAGGGATGGGGGTCGGCCGAAGAAATGTTGGATGGACAACATTAAGCAGGATATCAGTGTTTTGGGGATTACAATGGACTTGGCGCAGTGCAGAGAAAGGTGGAGGGAGAAGATCAGGGTGGCGGACTGTTAGCTCTCTGGTAGTGGAGTCGACTTTTCTTAGGTGGCTTTGTGCTTGCTTACTTCTTGTCTAGGTGTTTTGGGTGCTTGTGCCGACTTGTAGTTTTTTTCGGTTTGTTAGCTAGTTTTTTGGATTTCGGTAGACTGCACATAGTTTTCTTTTGTTGGTTGGTTAGGTTCTTGGGTTTTATCGGACGTATTCCATCCAGATCTGGAATACCCCAATCCTGAACCCCCAGATCCTGTATTTTACGGAATATACTGGGTAAATGTTGTTGTTGTATTTAAATGACACTATATATATATATATATCTTTTTTTTTGGTTTAAAGACGACACTATATCTTGAGTAAAAAAAACAATTTGTTTGAATTTGTTTATGGAGATGAGAAAGTCCAACACCTTGGAACGACTTTAGGTACAAAAATGAGCGGATTATGCGAACACACACAAGAAGAGAGATGGCAAAAGAAGGCCTCAGTTGCAACAATCCTACAAGACGAAATATTAGAGAGCGATTTTAGGTAAATCAACTTTTATTATCCAAGTAGAAGACTTCAAACATCAATCATTCTGTATTACACTAAACTGTACACTACATGCATTGTTAACACTAGCACTATATGTAAACCGGTCTAAACCGGTTAGTTAAGTCAGCTACTATAAATAGCTAGCTATGTGTAACAAATTTCTCAATAATTGGAAAATCCCCTTTTCTCCATTTCTGTTTTTCCGATTCTCACATTCTAAGATGGTATCAGAGCTTGTTCGGTCCGGGTCCGTTTCTCCCTGGCTATTTGGGCTTGGGTTTAGCATTACGAGCTACCCGCCCGTTCTTTGGGTTCGAGTTGGCTAAAAAGAGATTGAGATGCCACCGCCCGTTCTCTGGGCTAGCTATAAAAAGAATGAGATGCTAGACCCGTTTGTCCAAGTGCTCACTAGGCCAGGCTAGTTACCACTTGAGGGGGCGTGTTGGATAGATAAGAATAATTAGATAAGAATAATACTTGGGATATAGTTGATTTACCAAAGGGAAAACGACCTATTAGTTCAAAATGGGTCTACAAGCTGAAAATGAAGGCTGATGGTACTTTGGAGAGATACAAGGCTAGATTGGTGAAAGGGCTGTACTCAGAAAGCAGGAATTGATTTTACTGAGACTTTTTCACCAGTGGTTAAGATGACAACAATTAGAGCATTGGTGCTCACAGCTGTAAAGAAGGGTTGGTCTTTGTCACAACTAGACATAAATAATGCTTTCTTACATGGTGATATTGACACTGAAGTCTACATGAAGATGCCTTTGGGGTTAGCTCATTTACATCCTAATAAAGTCTGCAGATTAAACAAGTCTCTATATGGTTTGAAACAGGCTTCTCGGCAGTGGTATAGCAAGTTGTCAAGTGCTCTTGTTTCTCAAGGTTTTACTCAGTCTTTAAATGATTATTCCTTGTTTCACAAGAAGACATCTGTCAGTACAGTTTTCTTGGTGATCTGTGTTGATGACATTTTAATTACAGGAGATTGTGAGACTGAGATTCAAAGCATTAAACAGTTTTGACATGCTCAGTTTAGTATCAAGGATCTTGGACAGCTCAGTTATTTCCTTGGAATGGAATTTTTGCATACAGCTAATGGTGTTCTAGTCACTCAGAGGAAGTTCATTAAGGAGCTCTTGAAAGAGTTTTTGCCACCTTCAATGAAAGATACTGGTGCTCCTTTGGATAGTTCTTTGAAGCTGAGAGTTGACACAGAAAATTTGATGCCTGATCCTACTCCTTATAGACAGCTAGTAGGTAAACTGAACTTTCTTATCAATACACAACCAGATTTGGCATTTACTGTTCAGTACCTTTGTCAATTTATGCAATCTCCTTCATCTAATCACTGGAATGCAGCTATACATACTTTACAGTATTTACAAGGCACTTCATCTATGGGTTTGCTTTTGAATTCTACTACTGATTTCACATTACAAGCTTGCTGTGATTCGGATTGGGCTTCATGTCCTAATACAAGGCGCTTAGTAAGTGGGTATTACATCACATTGGGAGGTGCTCCTTTGTCCTGGAAATCAAAGAAACAAGTGACAGTTTCTCTTTCTTCAGTTGAGGCAGAGTATAGATCATTGAGGAGAGTGACAGCAGAATTGGCTTGGCTCAGTCGTTTACTTCATGAGCTTGAGGTTCCTCAGATTGCTCCCATTCCTGTTAAATGTGATTCCCAGGCAGCTATCTACATAGCCAAAAACCCTGTATTTCACGAAAGAACAAAGCATATAGAACTTGATTGCCATTTTGTAAGGGCAAAATTGTTAGAGGGTTTAATTTCTTTGATTCATGTACCTATAGCTGAACAAGTGGCTGATGTAATGACTAAACCTTTGCCAAGTTCTTCTCATACTAGGTTCATAGACAAGTTGGGATTGATTCATGTAGAATCAACCTCCAACTTGAGGGGGGATGTTAATACTAGCACTATATGTAAACCGGTCTAAACCGGTTAGTTAAGTCAGCTACTATAAATAGCTAGCTATGTGTAACAAATTTCTCAATAATGGAAAATCCCCTTTTCTCCATTTCTGTTTTTCCGATTCTCACATTCTAAGATGCATAGACTCCGTTTGGTAAAAGTAACTGAAGCTTTTTGTAGCCGATATACAACAAAATTTAACAACCAACCATTTCAGTTATTTTTACCGAACGGAGACCGACGAGTACTTACAATCTAACTTATATAACTATAAGCATTTGATTCTTGTTTTCTACAAAGATATATCATAACTTTAAGCTCCATACAGTAATTAACAAGGAAAATAAGATGAACACAAGCACAAAAACTATCATCATATGGAAAAAAACGAACTTTATTGGGAGCAGAACCGTACTTTGATTCCAAAACATAAAACATACCAACTGTGGGTTTCAATTGCATTGTTTGGGTTTAAAAAGGGCACATCTTTTCAACTTTTCCTTTTCATGCTTTTCTCTATAAGTTTTTTAAAAATTTAATATAGATTGATTTCTTGTTCAATTGATTTTACATGTCATAAGGCAAAACAAGGGATTCAGACTTTATCTTTAAATCAAAATCAGCATTGATGCGACAACCCTCATCTTGTGTGCATTATAATTGCCGCTAAGAATTTTCCTTGTAATTTATATGCATGCATTGACGTGACTTGCTCAAATTGGACCGACGGAATTTTATTCATTGATTTGATATTCAATATTTTTAAGGGAAATTTCTTTTGGTACACCCGAGGTTTCAACTATTCCTTTTGGTGTCCTATGAAGTTTTTTTCCTGTTGGTACCTTCGTAGTTTACAATTATTCCTTTCCGTACCCAAAAGTGTTTATACATTAATTTTCCATCCAAAAATAACCATTTTCCGTTTAAAAAAAAAGTTAAATAAAATTAATTTATTTTATTACTCTTTTATTCTTAAGTATATACCATTATACATGAAAATTTTGAAAAATAAAATTAAAAACAAGAAACAGTAAGTGGAAGGAGAACCCGAAGAGGAAATAGGAGGAAGAACATAACTCGGCGGCGACGGCGCATCCACGGCGGGCGACAATGTCGGCCATCGGCGGCGGTGGTGCGGGCTGCTACAGATGTACTCTTTAACTAAGGTGTCCTCACCCGCTAGCCAGCTAAAATTGCTAAGCAACAAGAACCCGCCGGCAGAAACATGGAACTTGAGCATCCATGAGGTCAAATTGCGTGGAATTGAACCAGTGGAAATGAAGACGTACCAAGTGGGCTCCCCTGTCTCTAATCCGGAACTTGTAATTCGACGGCCGAGTGAAGATTCTGGCAGAATGGTAAATTGGGGATGTTGTCAGATCCCTAGAAGGGTTCGGGTCACTCACAGACACGCTCCGAGTCGCCGAGAGGGAAACCTGGCTAGACCCGGACCCGAATCCGGAAGATTCATCGCCCCTGAACCTGCGATTGTTCGGATCGACGGTGATCGGAGAGGAGGAGCCACAGCTGATGAGGTAGTCGCCGGTTGGGGACAACGAGGAGAGATACGAAGCTTCTGGAAGCTGAAGAGAGGAGGAGAGAGCCGACGATTAGCCAGCTGTTGAGTTTCGCGACGAGGAAGACAAGGTTTGGAAGGTCTATCTTCTCCATTGGAACAAGCTCAAATCTGTAGCAGCCCGCCCCGCCGCCACCGATGGTCGACGTTATCGCCCGCCGTGGATGCCCCGCAGCCGCCGAGTTACGTTCTTCCTTCTCCTTCGTCTTTAGGGTTTCTTGTTTTTATTTTTTTTTCTAATTTTTCATGTATAATGGTATATACATTAGTAATAAAAGAGTAATAAAATAAATTAATTTTATTTAACTTTTTTTTTTAAATGGAAAATGGTTATTTTTGGATGGAAAATTGATGTATAAACACTTTTGGGTACGGAAAGGAATAATTGTAAACTACGGGGGTACCAAAAGGAAAAAAAAACTTCGTGGGACACCAAAAGGAATAGTCGAAACCTCGGGGGTACCAAGAGGAATTTCCCTATTTTTAAATCATTCATATTATTATTCCCCTCCTTTTCTTTTTCTCTTTAACTTTCCACACTTGCAGCTTAACAAAAATGACAAAAAAAAATCTATAAATATGTTGACATAGTATGTAAAATCATATCTCGTATAAATATGTTGACATAGTTTCTTATTTCACAGAGAGTATCATGCTTTGTTAGACTCTCTTAGAGCCGATGATATAAGAGGTTTGACTATTCTACGGTTGATATATATTCAACATTGTGTTTATTGTATTAGAGTTTCAGAGATTACTACCTTTCCTTATACTATTCAATGTGACTTATAATGACTTGTAAAAATTTGTTATAATTTTGTTTAGTGTGTTTGTGAATGCCTTAAAAATAAATACGTTTTAACATATGTAGTATGGAGAGGGGGGATAGAACAAGATATCTTCATTTCATATGTTTTGATGATTACTTAGAATACTCGCCAGATTTTGGATGAAATCAAAGTAATAAAGAGTGACAAGTGATGATACTCTTTAGAATAAATGTTTTGCCAAAAGCAAACTCTTAAGATTTTTGTTGTTTCTAACAATCTTGTACTAGTTATATGCAAGGATAAAAAAGTTGCCCTTATATGCATGTAAAGAAAAAGAATGATGATAAATAGGCCGAGAAGAGCACAAAAAATGTTCACTATAGAATTTCAAGCAAAAAAAAAATGTTCACTATAGAATACACTCAAAAGGCCCAATACTTGGAGGGCTTTTAAATAAGGTTGAATGTATTTTTCCAGTCCAGAATGGCCTAGTCATGTGAACAAGCCCATCAAAAAACCTAAACTCAACATTTTATTGTTAAAAAGTTGCACAACAATGATAGAAGGAAAAAAAACAAAAAAATTCCGTTGCCGGGACTTGAACCCGGGTCTCTCGGGTGAGAGCCGAGTATCCTAACCTACAACGGATTACACTTAGGCCTTGCTATACTTGTTGGTTAAAAGTACTTTTAATATGAAAGTATACTTTTTCGTCTCGAAATACGCGAAATCTAGTTATATTTTACTAATTACGAGGTAGAGAAAGTATATTTTTTGGAGAAAAGTACTTTTTAGGTGCAAGTATAGCAAGCCCTTACTTATACAAGAAACTTATTAACTGGTTATTATTCTATATCTATTGCTTGTATCTTATTTTGATTTTTTAAGCACTATCCTGTTTTGATTTTTTAAGCACTATCCTCATTTGATTTTTTTTAGCACTATCCTGTTTTGATTTTTTTTTGAGCACATCCTGTTTTGATTTTGATCCGTGAGGATTAATCTCATTTTATATTTGTTCATATCTTCAAATGAAAATTTCATTGCTTCTACCAAAAATTAAATTGAAAATTTCATTGCGGCATAGAGAAATCATACAAATAAGGCATAATACGTGCAATTATATTTTTTCCTAATTATTGGAATTAAGAAATAATTACTCAGTGAGAGATTGTTATGATTTATGAACACTCCTAATTAGCTATCTTCCTCTTAGGAGTTTAAGTTCTCAAGATGATTTATGAACACTCCTAGTTGAATATTGATGATTTATGGACCGTCTAGGTTTAGACCCACTCCTAATTAGCATGTGTTCAAGGCATACAAGATGATTTATGAACACTCCTAGTTGCGTAAGTGCGAGATTGGGCGGGCTAGCCCATTGACTCTGAAAAATGACTCAAGAGTCAAGATAACATGAACCTAGTTAGGCTTGAGTAAAAAAATTTGATCACAATTCCTATGTAAACTATTTACGTTTTGTTGAATATTGATCAACTTTTAATGCTATATTTATCAGTTTTGTATGTTTGATGTTAATTAAGTTGGATTCATCACTTTGATTATTTTCCTTGTGTGATTGGGTTTCATGCATTTTGTTTAAGAAAAGGAAAAATGGGTTAGCCATGCGGATTGATCGGCCTCAACGGCTCAACCTATAGGCGAGTACAGATATGCTTTTGAGTCACGAAGAGTGGGTCTAAACCTAGACGGTCCATTATAACTGATCCCGATCCATATCCGGAGTAGATCCGTATTTAATCAGGTCTAAGCTCACTAAGTGCGTGTTAAATCATAACAAATATATTTGACAACACGATAGTTTGAATATTGGTGTCGAAACAACCCATGTCGGCTAGCATTACCAAATACATAACGGATAGTATTCCCCTCGTATCCAACATAAATGATCAAGTACTACTCGTACGCTAATTTTCACACCTAGAAAGCAGAAGGGAATCATCTTGTATGCCTTGAACACATGCTTGGGGATTATTAACATGCTTAAGAGCATGTACAATGGTGAGGAATCACCCTCCTCTTAGTACACTTTTTCTTTAAAGAGGACATCCTCTTTGTTGTAGAATTTGTAAAGAGGATCCTCTTTCAAAGAGAATTGTTCACAATCCTCCTTCTGTAGAGGATTTCCTACATGGGCTCTTGTGCCAAAGAGGAAACAAGTGCAAGTGATATGTTGACATGTGTCCATTTAAACACTCATCTATTTTATTTATTTCACTTCAATTTACACTTATTAATTTTCTAACTAAAAATTGAATCAATGTGAGATTATCTTAAAATTACAAAATTAGTTAGTGTTTATAATTTATTTTTATCTATAAAATGAGTCCAATTTTACCTTATTATTATATAAATTTTTTTTTCCCTCTTCTTATTCCATGGATCATAAATTCATAATGTCTATAATAAATGTTATTTTTATTTTACATCTTTTTAATATACTTTAGAATATTGCTTGAAGATATGTTTATATAAATCAAATTTTATGTCTTAATAGTAACTCTTTTTATATTATCATAATTCTTTTGTGGATACTTATTAGTTAAATAAAAATAATTTGAGTAACTAAGTTACTATAATGATTAATAATAGTTAAGTTATCTACTACTACAACTATTTTCAATTATTTCATTCAAATTTATAACTAGTTAAGTTTTACTTTTCATCTTTCGTCATTTGTAGCGTTTTTTTATGTTTAATCAATTTTTTTTTCATTTGCAATCCAATCTATATTATCACAAGTTATTTACAATTTTATTAACTATACTAAATTAGTTTATTAAATATAGTTTAATTATTAATTAAGTTGAGTAATTAATTTTATCATACTCTTGATTATATAGAATATGGAGTGAGTATATACATATAAAATAGGAGAGGAAATATAAGAGGATCCTCTCTATTGTAGGGAAAAATAAAAAATGATGATGAGGAAGAGGAATAAAAAAGTAGAAAATGAGGTGGATAAGAGAGGAAATGATGTGTTAAATGGAGAAAAGGAGAGAGAAAATTAAGAGAGGATTGCACCTCCTCACCATTATACACATGCTCTAAGCTTGACCTCACTTTACTCCAAATTCAATCAGACCTGACATCAATCTATATTAAACTTTCACAAACCCCCTTAATTTAGTCAGATTTGTTCTCGAATCAACAAATGTACCGTTGGACTTTGCCTCGCAAAATCAGCTTCTTAACTCTCATCAATCTCTGACTCCACAATCAATTTGAGGGCACGTGGGCACTTCCCTCAGCAAGATCCATCCTCCTTATAACAACTCCCTTTTCTGCAAACTATTCAACTCATCATCTGCTCAAACAAACTCCTCTTCACTGGTTCAGCAAAATGACAACCCAATCCTCATCAAATTCCGGTGTCAACATCACCACCATCGCCATCACAATCTTCCTGATGCTCTTCTGTTGCCGTTCAGCAGACTCCGCAACCCACCCGGACGACATCCGGGCCTTGAAGCAGCTGAAACGGAGCATCCACCCGAACTCAATCCGGGCCGGATCCTGCCTCAGCTCATGGGACTTCACCTCCGACCCGTGCCAGAGCCTCTTCTCGGCCCAATTCACCTGCGGCCTCAGGTGCGACCTCACTCTCACGGGCCTCTCCCGAGTCACCGAAATCGCCCTGGACTCAGCGGGCTACACCGGCTCACTCGGCCACGTCACCCGCTGGTCCCTCCCTTACCTCACAAACCTCGACCTCTCCGAAAACTCGCTCGCCGGAGCGATTCCTGACTCGCTCTCAACCCTAACTCGCCTCCGCCGACTCAGTCTCTCCGGAAACCTCTTCTCCCTCCGCATCCCCGCCTCCCTCGGCTCCCTCTCCCTCCTCGAAGAGCTCTACCTCAACACCAATAACCTAATCGGATCCATACCGGAAACCTTCAACAACCTCAGAAGCCTAAAACGCCTCGAGTTACAGCAAAATCGCCTCTCCGGAACCTTCCCCTCCCTATCCTCGCTCAACGGCCTCTACTTCCTAGATCTGAGCGACAACCGCTTCTCACGCTTCCTCCCGAACTCCTTCCCGAACTCTCTGGTCTCGCTCTCGATCCGGAACAACAGCCTCCCCGGCCGGATCCCGATCCACAACCTGGACCAATCGCGCTACCTGGAGGTCCTAGATCTGAGCTGCAACAAGCTAATCGGAGCTGTTTACAAGCAGATCTTCGCTCATCCGTCTCTCCAGCAGATCTCGCTCTCGCACAACGAGCTCTCCTCGATCGAGTCCCCCTCCGCCGGAGAGGGGAGCAGGCTGGTGGCGGTCGACCTCAGCTACAACAACATCGGCGGATTCCTGCCGGAGTTCCTGGCGGAGATGCCGAGCCTGTCGGCGTTGAGTCTCGAGTACAACAGGTTCACCGGGATGATCCCGTCCGAGTACGCGGAGAAGGCGACGGCCACAACGGCGTCGTTCCAGAGGCTGCTGTTGGGCGGGAATTACCTGTTCGGGCCCATACCGGGCCGGCTGCTGAGGCTGAAGCCCGGGTCGACCCGCGTGAGCTTGGTGGACAACTGCCTTTATATGTGCCTTGACGTGTTCTTCTTCTGTCAAGGTGGGGACCAGAAATCGCTCTCCGTTTGCAAGAGATTTGGCCATTTTTCTACCACGCCTTGAAGAGAATTAAAAAAAAATAAAAATACAGAACTTATACTAGCGGTTTGCAATTGTATCATATATTAATGTGCTAGTGTTTACTAGGACTTTAGCCTAATACGATTTTACGTTTATGGTTTAATATTTAAGTTTCAAAAGTTACTTTTTGCTCAAAAAAAAGTTTCAAAAGTTACTAATAAGTTTAGGTAGGTTGATGGATGGTAGAATGTTGTGTTTGTAGTTTGTACGAGACTACTTGGTTGTAGTGATAGAAGGGAAATGAAGAGATACTAATAAGAATTGAGGGGGTTCTGTTTTATTTCCTTATCCATATATACCCATTTCGGTTCAATTAGTCAGAGCCGCTCTACGTCTTAATCGTATATACACGGTTAAAAAAATTTAGTGCGTTATCTTGCTGGATCGTGTTTATTTATTACTCGGTATGTGTTAGTAATGTCAAATTCCAATGGACCATGACCATGATTAAACTAACGAGAGGCGATCAGGTAAACCTTACTATATAAAAGATCCATCCATCTAACGAAAAAACGCACAAGCCTATTGTTACACCAATCCATTAAAATGTTTGATTTATCGATAAACGATTGCTTTAATGGCCACTCAATTGCCAAATGCACCTAAAATGACCCAAATCAGCGGGCGTAGCCCAGCCCACTAAAAGCGATCACAGAAGCCCAAATTTAGTTGCATTTCAAAATAATTCGGAGATTCTCGAGGTCCTAAACCACAAAATGCAATCATTTTGAACATACACGTGAAACTATTTTGTACTTTCACAGGGTTATTATTGTTCACAAGAGTCGAATCAAACGCTTGCATGTACTGGATAAGTGAATTGGAGACGTAATCTTGGGAAATTTAAATGTGACGAAATTCTGACCACATAAACACATAAAGTCGGAATGCATCTTCGAACTCGATATTATAAACCCATTTGAGATGGGAATCATGGGATGATGGTGCAGGTGCATCGAAGCTGAACAAACCCCGTGCAAGTGGATGTGCAAATAGCTTAAGCTAGTTGTTTAGGAACATCCCAACATGCATTCGGCTGAACAACCTGTAGAACAAGCTTTTAATTCTCCCACTTGTATAACACTATTCAATGAATCACGATCGTTTTCCAGTTCTCAATTTTCGATCACATTTCTGATTAGAAGCCTTCTTTTTTATCGATAATTACTACTCTGATAATATAAGTTTCATTTGGTATTTTACACGAATTTTACGAAAAAAGTTAAAAAGTGGAGAATTTAGAATGTTTAATTAGTAAGGATATTATGGTAAAAGTAGAGTAGAGATAAAAATACACTAAGTGTAATTTTAAAGATGGTGAGGGTAATATAACACTCCATCCGTTTCTTAATGTTTGTCTCATTACATTATTCATCGTAAATTAAGGAAAGGAAATATTCCGTAGTTTTTTTTTGTACGAAAAGGTTGACAAATCAAAGGAGAAAAGAGAAATAAAGAATAAAATAGATAAAGTGTGAGGGTACAAAGTGATACTAGTAGATAAAAAAAAAAGAAGATAGGAGAGTATGGCAAACATTTCGGGACGACGAAAACGGAATGAGACGAACTTTTAGGGGATAGATGGAGTAAAAGGAAAGAAGAGAGATTAAAAAAGTGTAATTTAAAAGATAGTTATAATATAATAAAAGGGAAGAAGAAAGATAAAAAAGGGTAATTTAGAGGATTTGATAACGATAACACTAGTATTCTAAAAATATCTTTCTATGTCTTGCGTAGGCGTTAGGCGGTCTCCGTCTGCTTATCCTTTTAACCCCCTAAGGTGGTGTCTAGGTGTCTTTTTGGGTCGTCTAGGCAACTGTTTTTTAGAATATTGGATAATACAGTAAATTTATCAAATGCAATCTTCATCATTCTAATTCGAATTCCTCTTGCAATCATACCATTAAGAGAATTCGTTGTCAATCGTAAAACCCCATAGTTTCTCCGAGCGTCATCGATTTGCGATTTTTGTGTGATTTTATAGCGATTCCTTCTCGAATGTCTTGGAATTCGTTGTTGCGTGCATTTGATTGAGTTGTCGCCTCTGAAAGCCCTTTTGTGATTTCCGGTTTCATGTCTCCCATCTTCTAGGAAGGAGATTTTGTTGTTTTTTTATAGGTTTCGTGTATGAAGGCGATGCAACGGATGGGGCGGTCGTAGGCAGAGAAGGTTGGCACGGCAGCGGTAGAGGAGGCTGGCCACCGGCGCCGGCGGGATCCAGCGAAGAACAGGCGGGATGGAACTCGTGAAGAGAACGGCGAAGAAGTCTCCTGAGTTTTATATTTCAGTTGTTTTACAATTATTTTAAGGGCAATTTGGTTAAAACACATCCTACCTATACAATATCAACAAACCGTTTAACCAAACACCCTATTGCTTATCTAAAATATCAGCTTTCAATTTAAGTAATAATAACAATACTCTCTCCGTTTCAATAAAGATGTCGTTTTAGCTCTAAAACTTTGTTTCAAAATACATGTCGTTTTACATTTTTTGGCATTTACTTTACAAATTTACCCTTATAATCATTAGCAGTTTATTAGTAGTGGTTTTCAATAAAGTAAAAAAGTGAGGTAATAATTAGGGGTATAATAGTCCATTTAATAACTTCCTTAATATATGTGCAAATAGCTAAAACCACATGTTTATTGAAACAGAGGGAGTATTTTTTATCAGCATCAGCAATGGATCGCAGAACAGCCTAAGAGATAGAGGTAGATCGCTTAGATTTGAGTGACGTGTAAAAGATTGCCACGTTGTAACCCAAAAAAGTGTCTATTGTTTTGTAGTGCTCATATTAAGTGGACCCCGGCCACGTGTGAGCAAACTTCCACATCCGCACAGTGATTTTTGGTCTTGTCAAAATTCACTTAACAATCGGTTTTACAATTGGGTTCCGAATTTGTGTTGAGGTTGTGAATTGCAAGATGAAAACCTAAATCATCTCTTTTTTCATTGTCCATTTATCAAATCAATGATATTAAGACTACAAAAATTATTAAACTACAGCTTTAAAATCACATCAAACGGTCATTTCGACCAAAATGTTCAACAAACATTTCAAAATAATGATCATATAACATTCCTTGCTTTTCTGTGGTGGTTCATTTGGGCACATAGAAATGCAAAAATTTTTGACCCATCAAGAATTACTAAAAAAACAATTCCTTCTGATTTAGCTTTCTCAGGTGCTTTAGCCTGGGAACGCTGTCAAAGTACCAATACAAATATCAAAAATAAACCAAAAAGGAAAAATCATATGAATTGGAAAAAACCTCCCGCTCAATGGTCCAAATTAAATTTCGACGCATCCAGGCTTACAACTGGATCAACACATGCTGGGTTCATACTTAGAGACCACAATGGTTATATCACTTCCTTAGGTAGTCAGCAACTTCAACCCATGACAATTGTGCAAGCTGAAGCATCCAGCCTTCTCCAAGCTCTTAGAAATATTAACTGCTCTGATATTCACAATCTTATTATCGAAGGAGATAATTTGATTGTAATTAATTCTTTAAAACGTACCTGGAAAGTTCCTTGGGAAATTCACTCTATTATAACTGACATAAGAAATATTCTCTCTAGTATCACCTCTGTGGTTTTTTATCATTGTTTCAGGGAATCAAATGCTGCTGCTGATTTCCTAGCAAGAAGACAAATCAATCTTCAAAGTCTCAATGCAGCTCTACCACTTCATCCTTCGTCCTTATCGCTTTCACATTTATCTGTAACACAGTCAAGGTGTTTGTTGAGTCAACAACCCTTGCTGCTTATTTTTTAAATATCATCCGACGTGATGATCTAGGTTATCCTTGTAACTAAAAGGTAGCCTAATTTTGGCTTGTTCGAGCTAGTAGCTCCACAATCAAAAAAAAAAATTCACTTAACAATAAGAAAACATATCTGCGCGTGGTTACCCGATTCATCACTAAATAAACTATTAATCGTGTCCTATTAAAATTAACATATCTTATCTTAGTGCTAGACTTTGGTTAGGTAGGAATTGTGTGACTATCATATTAGCATATTGTAATAGGTAAAAATATCTTCAATTTTTTTTTTATAGTTTACTAGAGATATTACTTAAATATTTTGGTTGTCATCGTCTCCGTGACAAGGATTACATTGTGAATTTGGATAATGAGATATGTCATTTAAGTCTAAAAATTTTATTGTATGATTTTTTAAAATGAAGAAAATCTCTAAAATATATTTAGCATTCCCTAAATTTATGATATTCTCCAAAAATATGTGGAGAATATATTAAATGTATATGACCACCTATCCTCTTTTAGTTAATTGAGTAGATTAAATTTTATAATATTATATATAAATAAATAAAGCAACAATATAACATGATTCTCCAAAATATAGAATTTGTTGGAATATGGACATAAATGTTTTTGAGGATATGATTATTCATCTATACAACTTGAATAAGGCAACACCTCCTATTGCTTTAATGTCGTTAATTAACTCCATTTCTTTTTTTTTGAGATAAAATCTATATCTTTACAACTTGAAAAGGCAACACAGCCAATAGCTTAAATGTCGTCAATTCACTCCAGTTCGCGCTGCCCCTTTTAATTCGTTTGGATTTTAATTCCAATTGTGCCTTAAACGTTGCGAATTTACTGCAAACTCTCTAGGCCCTTCAAATTCGTGAGCGTATTCCGATTACTATTCCCGTTTCTCTTGTGATTGGGGTGTTGTTGCAGGGAAGCCTATGGGTCACCAGCGGTTTCCACCCATCCAATTGCCTTTATCATTGATTTCCCCTTCCTACAAAAGTCCACAGCCCTCACAAATCTCCCACATTTCTCTCCGTTTCACACAATCGACGATTATCAATTTGGATCCTCTCGTCTCTAGATCCGTCGTCGGCGAAAAGGAAGCTACGGCCGGCTACGCATCGGCCGACGACGGCGGCGTCCGCCACGGCTCCCCGTCGTCCTCCGCCAGCGCGGCCAAGCGCGACCGTAAGCGAGGTTCGTTGATTGATTTCAGTTGTTTTGGATTTGATCAATTGGCTTGATTTCGGATCGGTTCCGAGAAATGAGTCTTCGATTGTGTGGCTGAGTTTGTGGATGGTGTGCTTTTTGGTAGGAGTCCCGTGGATGGAAGAGGAACACAAGCTGTTCTTGCTAGGGCTGCAGAAAGTCGGCAAAGGCGATTGGAGAGGAATTCCCAGGAATTTCGTGAAGACGAGGACTCCGACTCAAGTGGCTAGCCACGCGCAGAGATACTTCTTCCGCCGGAGCAATCTGAACCGTCGGCGCCGTAGTCGGAGATATTGCCGTCGAGAATAGGATCAAGGAGGGGGCTCACTACCGTCATTAGTTCTCTGGCGGAGAGGGGGTAGCGGTGGTCGCGGTCAAGGCCGAGCGAATGGTCAACAAGGAGGCCTTGTCTTGGGCCCTCACTCACGTCGTCCGCCACGGAGATTGCATCGTTCTCCTTGCCGTCTTCTCCGTAAAACCCTCCGGTGAGCCATAAACTTCGATTTCGCTTGCCTTTAGTTCAATTCGAAAACCTATTTCCTAATTGTTAATCAGGCTCTGGAGGCGGTTGTGGAGGCCGAGGCCGAGGCGATTCGATCTCGCGATGACAATGCTCATGTTGTTCCCGTCCCCACCGGTGAATTTCTTCTTCGTTTGAGGCGGTTTCAAATTCTTGAGCGAATTTTCAGTTCCTGTTCTTAATTTGTCGATTAAGATGGTTATTAGGGGTTTGCGACGTATAATTTGTGTAGCTACTGTGATTTGTGTGACTGGAAGTGGCTTTTGACATCTGGAATTGAGGTATATGTTGTCCAGTATGAATATCTTGGCCTCGTGAGCACGTTTAAAGTTAGGGGGAGGAGAGGAGGGAAAGACAGAATTTATAGACTTCAATTTGCTAAATATGAGGATGAAAGAAGGTGTGTATGAACACACTCCTGCACTTTTCGCATCAGAAGTTCAGGAGGTAAGCTTTGAACCTTGTTTTCTCATTGACCGAATTTGAATTTGCAATTTGCCTATTTCTGTGTTCTATGTTAGCATAAGTTGTCTTTGACCATGTTTAGTTTGTATATACATATGTTTACCATATGGGTTGCATAAGAAAGAGTACTTTGATTCATAATTTTTGTGCTTTAATCCTTTATGAGCAATAGACTAATGTATTTTATACGATGGAGATGTTCATGCTCAAGTTTGGCATTGCGAGATTATATCTTATTGCACTTGCTGATTGCAGGATGTTCAAATTAACCAGCTTGTTCTTTTGCAGCTATGGAGAAAGGTTCATGTAATTGTTATTGAGATGATTTCTCTTGCTAAGATTCTGTCAGATCTCTCCAGACTGTTTTGCCGTGAAATGGTGAGGGTTTATTATAACTGAGAAAGCTATGTCATACGGAATATGATTGTTCCTTGCTTTTCTGTCTTATGGTTTTATATGATCTCATTTACATTTTTCTTCCTTTTCCACTTATTCCTTATATCTAACAGACTTGAATTGTTTTCAGGGAGGGAGCATAGAGAACGGTAGATTAGATGATGGACGAAACAAGATAAATACATCTGTATTTTTTTTTTCAAAGCTGCAGTTTAAGTTTGGAATTGTATGTATTTAGTATTTGTGTTCTCTATTGATCTATATCATCCAATATTAGCAAATGTTTGAGAAGTATTTTTCTTATTTGTGTTGATTGCTTAAAACAAGTGATCATGCTACAAATTCAGTTAAACATAAAGAATGTTGTTAATTCCGGTGTATATAATATATTATTAATCCAAAATTGTGATTAGAAGTTAAGAATAAATTATACTTTGAGCTGTATATAATATGAATTAAATTAAAGTATAGATAAAATACTATCATTTTATTTTAAAATATATTTGGTTAATTAAAAAAATCAAAATATTATTAAGAATTTATAATATATTTTTGGTATGCTTCCCTCCGTCCATCGGACAGGGCATGCCTTCTAGTTCTGGAGAAAATTATGAAACATCTCTTGGAGATTATCTTACACGCGCAACCACCAATTCAAACTTACAATTTTCTTGCTTTTCCATTGTTTAAACCTAATGATGGAAAATCACCCGCATAATACTAGGATTGGAAATAAATTGTTCAAAACTCAGATTAGTTAAAACTCGTTCATGTTGTACTTAATTTGTAAATTAGTCCGGTCTGAATAACTCAAAAGATAAACAAGTCGGGTATGAGTAATTGAGTATAATGAAACTTGGCTTGTTTATTCGTGAGTAAGACTAATTATAGGCCCAAGATAAATTAGTTTTATGTCCATAGATACTATACACATGTTTTATTTTATTTTTAATTAGTCTTTAGAACAAAACCAAATAAGCACGTACAATTATACATTCATAAGTATGTAAGCTCAATTATATGTTCATAGTGTAGCTCATTGAGATTACTCGCGATTAATCTAATTTTCGACTTGCTTAGTTCTGTTCTAGCCTGTTAAGATTTGCGTGGTAGTTATGAGATTGGTTTTGGGAACTAGTCCTGATCGATCTTTGAAAAGGTTTTGGATATGTGTGGTATGTGTAAATTGTCTTGGAATCTTTTATCAAATATTTTTATGCGTGTGATAATATGTGAAAATCGGTTTTAAAGTGTTTTCATTGAATAAAGTTTCAAATGAGTTTCTCTATGGGCATTCATAACCCAGCAGTCTCGGTTGAGTAAATTGCGTTCTTGTATATCTTCGATTTTGTCAATACCCAGAGGTGATATTAGTGGATGAAGTTGATCCTCCGAATCTGTGAATGTGCAGTGGAAGTTTCGTTATGAATCGATGATGGGTTCTAATAATATGCTGTCTAAGGACGGCAGAGTTTCTAGCATCGACTCATGTCTGGACATCTTTTGAGCAACCCTAGTGAAAAACACTTAGTAAATTTCCTTGTATTCGAAGGGAGGGAGGCCCTTCGACATCAATCTTTAGAATATTCATTGGCAGTTGAGTTACTGATTGATCCTTACTCGGAGTTTTGGTGCCCGTGCGTTTGTTCCTTAAGAACCAATTCTATCTCTCCACTTGCTAGTCTATTTTTAGACTAACCCTTCCGCTTTCGAAAACAAGTGGCTCACGAGCTGAGCTCGAGCTCGAGCTCAACGAACACTTAAACGAACGAGTCCGAACAAAGCTCCAAGCTAGAAGCAAGCCCACGATTAAGCTCTCATAATTTAAAATAAGCCGAGCCTGAACAATTTATAAGATCAACTCAGTTCTCGCGGTTAGATTACAATCCACCTAGACGCTATAAGATCCTAGTCTGCTTAACACTTTTCCAAACTCTCCATTTATCAAGACTACCTCCTTACTGTAATAAGATTATACAATAACAAATCAATAATGGGAGCAGTGGCGGAGCGGGGGAGGGTCCGGGTGGGCCCTTGCCCCCTCTCCATTTTGTGGTTATAGGCTTTTAGCCTGCTTAGAAATACAAATGTAGATGTTGCCCCAATGGTTTATATGCAATGCAATCACTTAAACCCGTGCCCCCCCAACCCCCCGAGTTCGAATCTTGGCCTTTACATTTTTCCTATTTTTTGAGCCCAGTACATTTCTCCTTTCATTTTGCCACGTACTGGCCTTTACATCCCCCTCTTTACGTATTTTTTTTTGTTTTACATATCTCTTTTTTTTAGCCCAGTACATTTCTCCTTTTATTTTGCCATGTACTTTACATCCCCATCTTCACATATTTTTTTTTTTACATTTCTCCTTTTTTTTGTCACATATAATTTTACAAATATGGAGAATTTCACATGCAAATTGTATTAAGTATATACATGTTCATAGAAGATTATTATATATGGGTTCGTATTAATTCTAGAAGAAACAAGATTCTAAATTTTATATATATATTTTTTAATCACCTAAATTATATTTTACTTGGTATATATATGTATATAATAATAATAATATTAAATATCTATAATTGTATATCAAATCATAACAATAATGTTCTATTTTATTCGTCATGTCGGTATGTTATTAATTTGTGCCCCCTCTCTCGAAAATCTCTAGCTCCGCCACTGAACGAGAGTAGTACTTACGATCGATCTTATCCACTTACCTAAGTCACCGTGCAAGTTCAAAGGAAAATGGTTGTGCCCTGATCCCCGTGGAAATTGTTGCGGAACTCGGTCTCCGAGAAGTTGACAGTTGCTGTTCATACGCAGGCCTGCCCTTGTTAACTATGGTCCCCTTACTAGGATGCAAATTAACTAAGCTTACCTAGCCTAGACTCACTTTGTATATGGCATTTGTTACATGCTATAGTTACAATCATATGCACATTGCACTTTTAAAAGTACACTATGTATCTGCAATCTATTGCTTTATCTTTCCTTCCGAATTGGACGATGACAACCGGTGGACAAAGATGATAAATGTAGAGTTTTGTTAATGCTTTCTTATACTCCATCTGTCACTTTATATTTGTCTCATAGTACGATTTTTATGGTTATTAAGGGGAAAAAATGAAGTAGTATTAAGAGAAGAGAAAGTTGGATAATATGAATAAACGTTGAAATTAAACGAAGATAGTTTTGTAATTTAACAATTGTAAAAAGCTAAAAAAAAAAAAAGATAAAGTAAAAGAAAAAGTTGGATAATGGAGGATAACAAAAAAGATTGAATTGGAGTAATAGATAATGGTGGATAACAAAAGGGATTGAATAATATTGTAATAAGTATTAATATAAAAGTAAATGAGACAAAATATTTAAAACGACGGATATAGAAATAAGACAAACATTTAGAGATGGAGAGATCATACAAGATTGTATAGTATCGCAAATCACAAATGACTAGTAGATGAACTTGATAGCCAAACTAACCAACATGACAAACAAATAGCAACAATGTCAATTATTGTCCTTAGATAAGATTTTTGAGCTCATGTGTATGAAAATGTAGTGTATTTGCACACATTAGTGAATGAGAGTAACACCAATATGATATCGTACAATAAAATAATAGAAAGGATACAATCATTCACCTATCTTTTGACTCCTTTCCTTCTCTAATCAACCCACAACAAACAGTAAATTCTAGTGAAGCACCCTATATATTTCATACTCCGTACTAGTTTTAGTCTTCCAACTTTTAAATGATGGAGACACATAGATACTGAGAGAGGCCTCCCATTACCTTGAAACATTTAAATAATATTTTAAGTAAATAATTGCTTGTCTTTCCCTTCTCCCATCTTCCATTCTTATCTTTGCATTTAATCATCACCTTACTAATCCCTTCTCTTTTCTCTACTAACTACATCCTGTTTTGACAAATCCCAGGAAAAATTAATACAAACCCAGATCAAGAAAAAGACTTTGAAGGCCACCCACATGAAGATCTGGTGTGATGTTTGCACCAAACAAGAGGCTTCTGTTTTCTGCTCTGCAGATGAAGCTGCTCTATGTGAGGAGTGTGATCTCAGAGTTCATGAGGCCAACAAATTGGCCTCCAAACACCATCGTTTCTCCCTCTTCCAACCTTCATCTTCTTCTCAGCTTCCCCACTGTGACATCTGTCAGGTTTTCCTCTCTCCCCTTTGACCTTGAAATGCAAAAAAGGAATCAAGAAAAGGCTAAAGATTCAATCTTTATGTGATTTTTTTTCTTTGTGCAGGTGAAGAAAGCTTTGCTCTTTTGTCAGCAAGATAGGGCAGTTCTGTGCAGAGATTGTGATGTTCCTATACACACATCAAATGAGCTCACTAAGAAGCATGACAGGTTTCTCTTGACAGGAGCTAAGCTCTCTTTACTGCCTACAATCCCCACCACCAAAACCAAGAATCTGGCAAAGACTGATCCAACAAACAAAGGGTTTGATCAGGTGCCTTATTTCAGGTCTGAGAGTTTGACCACCAAAAGGCCTCCTTTGTCCTCCTCTTCACAAACGTCAAATGCCCAACTGAACTTCAAGACACAAGCAACAGGAGAAATTGCTCTTACCCAAGAAGTGAGCAATTTTGGTTATGAGGGTGGTTCCTCTAGCAGCATATCAGAGTATTTGATAGAGATGTTGCCAGGATGGAAAGTTGAGGATTTGCTGGATTCATCTTCAGATCCTGCTGGGTTTTCAAAGGTAATTCTGTTTGTCTCTTAATCTCCTACAAATCCATACTTAGGAAAGGATCTCTAGATGTACTAATCTAGGATTTTTAAGGTGTTTAAGGTATTAATTAAGATTGATTAAATTCTCATCTTACATTGTATATAGTCTCTTGACAACAGTTGACATATTTTATATTAATTCTGGTTTACAGGGTGGAAATGATGGTCTGCTGCTCATGAATGATGATTATGGGAGCAGGATTAGCAGCAATAATAATGATTATTATAATAATAATGCTTCATTATGGGTTCCACAAGCACCAACCATGTTACAACAAGCTTCACCATTCAATCCAGGTTTTTGTGTTCTGAATGGAGCTCAAGTCGCCAAGGGAGATTCTTTACTGGGCAGGAAAAAGCCTTCTATACAAATGATGGATGATGGCTTTACTGTGCCACAGATAAGGCCACAATTCCTAGGTTTTAAGAGATTTAGGCCTTCTTGAACTGTTCTGCTACTTTAGAAAACCACTCCTTGTGAGATATTTTTATTTTTGTGAATCTCTCCCTTTTACCTCACCTCTACTTGTGTAATACTGCTCCTCCCCTATCTTTGCTGTAATGTTCTAAAAATGTTAGGTTTTTTTAGTAGAGTGCTTGTGTGGTACTATTGTAGCTTGAAGGCTCAAGAGATGGGTTTTGAGTTTCACTGTTTTTGTAGAATAAAATCCTTCAAGCTTAGTGTGCGAAATCTTTCATGTTTTGAGTTCTAACACCCAATATTAGAATAGCAAGTGGTCATTCTATAACAAGAAATGAAAAATGGAATGTGGATATTTATCAAGAGACCCTTTTTCTGTTTTCACTTTTGCCTTTTGGTGTAGGTGTTATTTTGTCAGATTTGACATTGAAGAATGCAAGAATGTTAGATGGCAACTCATGAAGGATGACAGGCTTTAAATAGGGCAATGATAGGGTGTGAAAAGGGTATGATGGTGTGTGCATTGTCCATATGGAAGGACAAAACATAGTAGTTATCTGTGGACAAGGATAAGGGGACAAAGGTCATGGACTCACGCTCTACCATATATATATCCATAATTGTTGTTTCCATAACATGGTAAACGTTCAATCAATTTGGGTGCTTTATGCTTGAATGATCATTATATCCTTAGCTTGGTGTAAGATTTAGTATTTTCATCATTCTAATCTTATCTCTTTTGTCTTCTTATACCAGCTGTTATTTTTAACCTACTACTTGGGTTAGGTTCTTCATTTCCTGTATGAGTATCAAATTGGGGTCAGACTTCAACTGATGGAACACAAATTTTCAAAGCTAACACTTGAAAGGGAAAAATTTGGAAGCTTATCCAAGGTATCTAGAATGGAACTAGAAATCCCTTATGAACTTTAAATTAAACAAACAAGATAAGCATTTGTTTGGCTCACATTCAGGCATTCTTACATGGATTTTGATGGGATGCCACATTAATGCAAGTATACAAGTCACAGATGAGTTATACCTTCAAATTTGTACTCCGTAGCTTTTTGAATGAACAAAATAATGTCATTTCAGTAACAGAATCAGGTCGGTCCATAATTATTTGATTACATATTTCGTCTATCACCTTGGGCAATGATTTGGAACTATTTGCTTTTGTTCTATAATCATTCGATTTTCCAATATTTAGGAGAGAAACAAACAGCAAAGCAACAACAGGAAATAATACAAATCTAGATGAAACTAGAAGAACCCAACGTTACGATGAGCTTGTTTGGTTCAACTAAGATTTTTGGAAGCATCACTTTTCTGTTAGCAAGAGATGATTGGCTATCATTACTCTTATGGACCCGCACCTGTAAAATAATTTATTTATTTTTGAGAGAGACCTGCTTCTATCAAATAATCTAATTTATACGATAACATTAATTGAAATAAAAGTAATAAAGCTAGATTAGTCTGTATACTAAATACAGTTTTTTATTATTTGTTTAACAAGATGATAATTATAGAGCATAGAATTTAATGTATCCATAGTATAATATTTTTTGAAACAAATTTCATGGAAGCTATATGAAAACAAAATAAAATTTTAAAACTAAAAAACTCTCTAAAGAGCTGTAAGAGTGGCCACAATTGCATGTTCTTCTAAGGAGTTCAAGTGCTTCCATCCAAAGGCTTAAGTACACCAAAATGATTGCTCAATACGAGTATTGTAGTATACCCTTAACATGATAGGTTTACACAAATCTTTGGGACTAAGCATGTGAATTCATGGTTCGATGCCTCTATTACATTCCTGAATCTATTCGCCACTATCAAGTCAGCTTTTTGAAGAGAGCACAACAACAATACTCAAATGTACCACCGCAAGCCATGATTTTCATTCTAGAAGCTAGCAAGATGCAATACCGAAGGAAAAGGTATTTCTTATCACCAGGCACCAGCCCATCAGGCATCAACACAATCCCTCTTCTCATATTTTTACAAGTTTGACAATGATAAAATAGAATCAAACTGATCATTAAACACTAGCACAAAACACAGTAAGAGTCTATCTCCTCTACCATCAGTCTGGTAAAAATCATAACCTGCTATGAAACGAAAACCACCGACACAACAACCACATACATTCAAGCTCTCAGCCACAGGCAACAATCAAACCAAACATTAGAATGCAAGAACTCAATATAGCATGTCTGTTTATTCAGCAAGCAAGACCAGTTCCAGTAGTTTTAAAGAGCCAAGCAACCTTTGACACAAATAAACTCAGTACCTGCGAAGCCCACCACGGTCCATAACTCTAGCTGATGGGCACTCGTATGACATATGTCCTCTTCCCCCACAAGTACGGCATATGATAGGCTGCATAGCCGAAGACATACAATCTCTGCTCATATGTCCCATCTGATTGCAACTTCTGCACACCACATCTCTATATCCACCACCACCAAAACCACCACTGCCAAAACGCCCACGACCAACAATGCTTCCACCACCGCCCCTACTCCCAATAACGTCAGACTTAGGGCACTGCCTTGCCAAATGGCCACCAACGTTACAGAGATTACAAACAGGCTCGTCCTGGCAGTCGCGAGCCAAGTGTCCTGTCTTCCTGCAATTCTTGCATGCCTTTTCGTTTGTGCACTCATTAGCAATATGGCCAGGCTTGAAGCAGTTGTTGCAGAGTCTCATATCTCCTGGAGGCACCTCAGGGTTAGAGCATTCCCTGGAATGGTGGCCAGCCTTTCCACAAGAGTGGCAGATGCCTTCATTCGGGCAGCTGCTAGCCATGTGTCCAGGCTCCCTACAGTTCCAGCATAGTTGATTGGTTGTGCACTCAGCTGCAATGTGCCTGTTGAACAAGTCTAATAAGTTAAAAGGCCTTTGATCTTACAACTAGTAAAGTCAGATGGACAAAAGAAAAGCAGACTGAATCTTGTTACCCTGGAAGCCCACAGTTGTTGCACACTGCAACATTTGGACACTCTCTAGCAAAATGACCAGGGCGCTTGCAGTTGTTACATAAATTGTTCTGGCCACTCTGGCCACTGAGGAAAAGAAAACATTAACATGATTAATAACTTCACGTAAATGATACATAAGAGAAGTACATTAATGCAGAAACCTATATAATAACTTGAAAAAGTTATTTGCCTTCAGATTATACTTGGTGAAAGTAACATGTGGAGATTCAGATAAGATTTACAGAAAACAGCAAGATAAGTAAGTGAATAATTCCCCCATCAATGCAGATTCCTAATGTAAGGAAATAAAAAGATCTGACAAGAAAATTCGCCATCTCATCCTATGCAGCAACATACTGTATGTCTAGTGTTAATGGAGATGTGAGAATCTCAACCATGCCACTTCATAAAAAGAGGTCAAAAAGTGAAAGCACTCAATGGGCAAAAACTAGATCCGGGTTTTTAGACATAGATTTCCTTGGTAGAGCAAGCAATGAAGAAGAAGAATCCAACAGTAGCCCAACAGGGAGAATTTTGAGAGCCAAAGACACCTGAAACCCCGGCGTGTGTCCCTCCTATAAGGAGCATCACGATGGGAATAGCGATCACCCCGTTCAGTTCTCATTCTCCGATCGCGAGGGCTCCTGCTCCGAGTGCGGCTCCTGCTTCGGCTCCTACTCCTGCTCCTGCTGCGAGAACTCATCATAAAACTTCACCACCACCACCCCGAAACTGTCCCCAACGTCCTCCTGCCAAAAACACCCCATCAAACCACGAATAGTCCACAGGTTTTCTCCCTATTTCATTGCCACAACAATAAATTCTTTTTTCCAACAAAAACCACCAAAATCATTTTCCAGGGTTCAACATCCCACACCACATCCAATTAACAGAAAACACACGCCACAACAACAACAACACAGCTCCCTTGCGAAAGCACAAACCTCTCTCATGCAATTCATTCCGAGAATGGCCATTTCAGCAGCCATCTTCGCAAAGCCCCTTTCATTGTTGACCTATATATTCCTCGGGAAAACAACAGCTTCCATCAAATCCAAAACAGGTATGCCAATTCCTAGTTTCCAACCCGATTAATCTACCTAGATCGCATAATCAAACTTGGAAACATCATAAGACGACCTGAAAATCGAAATCCTAATTGCCTAGAGGAAATCCATACATCAACGTTCTGTTTAAATCAGTAATACGCACAAATCTAATAAGAATCACCTTCAATATTCCAAAATTAGAAACGTTCACATGGAAGATGTTATAGATCTGCAAGATTCAGAAACGTTGGCCCTAATCTATAAACAGAGGAGAATAAAAAAAAGTCTGAATCAGGAAAAAGGTACGAAGGTAGAGAGAAAAACCTTGATAGAGCTGACGAGCTACGATGAAGGCCCCGTACGCTGCCCACTGCCGCTGACGAAGGATTTGTAAGAAATGGAAGGGAAAGTAGAGTCAGAGAGAGGAAGAGAGAGAGAGAGAGAGAGAGAGAGAGAGAGAGAGAGAGAGAGAGAGGTTTATAATTATAAATCCCTACCGTTGCGTTATCTACAAGACAAGAACCGTAGTTGTAGGATCACGCCCAAAATGGTGACCGGAATCGGTTCAGTTTTGCCCCGTGAAAAGCATATTGGGCCATTTGATTGGCCCAAATTGCATCCGGCCCATTAAACAATAGCTCCGTTTTTTTGGTCGAGGGTAGTAATTATGAGAGTCGAACGGGAGACCTCTTAATACTATCCACAAGGCTTATTCGATTGACTAAATGTCTGAAGATAATAGCTCCAATTTTTATCGAAGGTAGTGTGAAAAATAGCGTAGCCTAGGTAGAGAATTATAACCAATGTTTTGTAGTGTTTTTTGTCTACAAAGAGTACCTAAGCTCGTGCAAGTTTCGTTGCATCATTAGGTCACAGTGTTCAAAAAATCGCCCTAGACGGCCGCCTAGGCGCTAGGTGGGTGGGCACCGAGGAGATTAGGGGCTAGGCGGGTGGGCTAGGCGGAAGAACTAGCTAGGTGAGTTTCTAGGCGGGTCTAGGCGGAGCTGGGCGGGGCTAGGCGGTCTTGGGCGAGCCTAGACGGATTATGGTTATTTTTTTGTAGACTCTTTTTCACTTTCACTTTCACGATTCCTTTGCAGCTCATCCCTCTATGGCTCCTTCATCGACGACTCCTCTACATCTCTGCCCCATCCACTCCGTTGCAGCCTCGTCATCGCCGGAGACAAGGCTGCAACGGAGTCTTCCTTTGCAGCTCATCCACTCTTTTAGTCTTTATCATGGATTTATGGTCTTATGATTATGAAATATGGATAACTCTTTAATTTATAAGTTTTAATGTCTTGTTTTATAATCTTTAATCTTTATAGTTGGATGGTGGTCTAATTATGGAAACGGAGTGCCTAATCTCCAAAAGATTGCATGCATGGAACAAGCTCATCCGGTTGTGAAAGAAATTGGAGTATCTTTGAAGGGGTAAGTACATTCTATTTTGAATATTTATTAGGATTTTTCTACTATGTGCTCTAAAGGCACAATATAAGAGGCTAATAATGGAATTTTTTTGTAAATCTTAAGTTTTGGTTTTTAAACTTTTTTGTGACTAGTTTACTATTTTGTTTTTAGGGTTTTAGTTTCTTTTTTTGGTATGTTTATCATGTGCCCTTAGGGCACATAATAGAAAAATTGTATTTATTATTGTATATGTGATTAATGACCTTTTTTAGTGCTCATAAGGTGTTCATTTTTTTGTTGGTAGATTCACACAAAGAAGAGGAATAGACTACACACTGAGCGAATGAATAAGTTAGTGTATGTTCAATTCAATTCAGGGTTGATGAACAAAAAAAATGAAGAGTAATAAAGTTGATGAGCTACTAGCAAGTGATTCTACTTATGCACAATCATGGATGGTTGATGGAGTATGTGATGATGAAGATGAGGAAGACACATTCGAAGCAAATGAAGAATGACAACCAAGAAAGAGTGTTTGCCTTATACAAGAGGTGAGAAAGCTCGAACAAGACGATTTTGTATCCGATGGCACTGAGAATATGTGAGATGATGATGATGATGATGATGATGATGATGATGATGGTGATGAAAACCTTGAGCTTGAGTTGGACAAAGAAGAAAATATTGGAGACTATGGAAATGAAAATATAGAAGATTAGATGATATACTTTTTGTATTAATTATTAAAATGTGATGAATTAATTAGTACTTTCTATTTTCGTTATGGATATCGAATATTAAGTACTACTTGCTATTTGTAGCCAATTTAGTATGTTGAGTTATCGAATTATTACTTAATATGGCTATATATTACTTGTACACGAAACTATTAATTATTATACGCCTATATAAAATTATAAATTTGATATTTGTCTACTTTTGAACAATATATAACTACACTAAACCTAAAATCCAATAAAAATAACTAAGAATTTTAAAATCCATCTAGACTGCTCTTTATCGCCCAACTTCCGCCTAACGTCTTTTAGAACACCGGTCTATATAGATAGTGTGCTATACCTACATTAAAAACGAGCCACCCACACGGACAATGTGACATATGGAGCCTATATGCCTACTAATGTTACACCTTCAATTGAGTTTTTTTTTTCCAATGGCAAACAAAGCCATGATGTATAAAAGTAACGTTAACTTTCAAAGAAACACAATGCCTTTCTGGATCAACCGGTCAAAAGTCTAGAGTACTACCCATAGGTCCCTAGTTCGATTCCTATATCGCATCTGGTTAACCAGATTAACGTAAGCTCGTGGGTGCTAGTAGCTTCGGATACCCAAGATAGATTATAAGAAAAAAAACCTAAACTTTGAAAGAAACACAATGGGGCAAAGTTTTTTAACCTTAAGAGAGACTAGTAATAATAGGGTTTTTCTGCCTTTTGCCATGGCATGTGAGATTGACGTATATTTTGGAATGCATTAGTATTGCTTTTTGTACACCATTGACGTGTAGTTTTTACAGCAAGCATGGCTTCATGAATGTGACTCTGTGAGGAGGAATATGGGGGATCGCCATTGTAATTTCTTACCAAACTGAGACTCAAATTTTGGAAGTGACAAGAATTCAAAAATCATGTCCATTTTCCAAATCAGACTAATGTATTTCATTTCACCTAAATGGAACTGGAAAAAAATCCAAATTTGCTATCAACTACTATTTCTTCCATTGCTTTCTCATAAATCCAATGTGACACTTTCAGGCCTTGAAACTTGAAAGCAACCATCACAAGAACAATAGGCTACTATTTCATCTCTATACATCTCCAAATATTTTCAGACAAAGCTCTAAAACTAAGAAAGCAAAAAATTAAGCCATAAGAGATGGTCATGTTTTCTTCTTCTTCTATTACTCTGGAAGTAACTTGTTGAAATCAGTTTTCAGGCGAAGACGATACTAACAGACTCGTCTCTCAAGAACTTCTGCTGTTGAGCTATGAACGCCTCCACTTTCCGCTGAAACTCCTCATTGCTCAGGCTATCAACCTAAAAGGCCTCCTCCTCCTCCAATTTCCGGCGAGGCTCCGTTTCCGACCGATGGAGCTGGCTCTTCTGCGCTGTCTCCCGATCCAACTCCTGAGATCGCGTCCTTCTGCACCTCTTGAACTCCGCTTCAGTTTTCGAAACCGGAGATTCAATTTCCGACTGAGCGGCCTCGATTTCCGCCGGAGCGGCCTCGATCTGCGCCGGAACGCTACGGAACTCGTCGGAAACGGACTCCGAAGGCAGGATTTGGCAGGTCGTATCAGTGGATTCAGCGATTAGGTATTCCTCATCTTCGGCGGAGATGCTCTGTTTCTTGCAATTGAACCGGCCTAATTTGACGAAGAGAGTGGCGATTATGGCGTTTCCGAGGAGGAAGACGAAGTGGTGGTTGAAGAGGAGAGTTGAACAGCGGCGGAAAGATGCAGCGAGGAATCGGCGGATCGAATTCGGGGAGGAACGAGAGACCAGCCACCAGACGACGACGGCAGCGAAGAAGAACTCGATTGTGCGGAAGATCTTCACGATCTTGCTGAATCGGAGGTATCGGTGAATCACTTTCTCCTTCTCGATCTTGAATTCGTACGAGCTCATTGTTGTGTTTTCGCGATGATTCTACTTCTCTTCTGTGAGGATTTTGAATGAAGAGGCTTTGAGTGTTTTCAGTTAAAATGGAGTGAGAGGGAGAGAGGGAGAGTTTGGATTTGGGGGAATAAGTCGAGGGAGATGAGGATAGTTATAGTGAATGGGGTAAGATTGTAAATTTGGTGTTTTAATAATTACGGGGATATTTGATTCGAATCACCTTTTTGGAAGCGGGAACGCCGGAAAAAATGAAAGAATCGAATCTTTCAGTTTGAGACAGTAGTTACGCATTAAGGATACGGTCATACAATTATTACAAGGGTTGAATCAGAACCGTATATCTTTTTGGTCAAAAAGCAGCCGGAGATTAAAGATGCGGTTTGGAAGGAATATGATTCGAATCTAGCATTTCATCATTGTATAGTAATTGGAGTCTATCACTGTTGATTTATAGAGAGACGAGGGTAAGATTGTAAATTTGGTGTTTTAATAATTACGAGGTATCTGATTCGAATCGCCTTTTTGGAAGCGGGAACGCCGGAAAAAATGAAAGAATCGAATCTTTCAGTTTGAGACAGTGGTTACGCATTAAGGATACGGTCATACAATTATTACAAGGGTTGAATCAGAACCGCATATTTTTCTGTTCAAAAAGCAGCCGGAGATTAAGGATGCGGTTGCGGAAGGAATATGATTCGAATCTAGCATTTCATCATTGTATAGTAATCGGAGTCTATCACTGTTGATTTATATAGAGATGAGGGTAAGATTGTAAATTTGGTGTTTTAATAATTACAGGGGTATCTGATTCGAATCGCCCTTTTTAAAGCGGGAACGCCGGAAATATATGAAGAATGTGGTATGAAAAGTCATGTAGTTCGGATCGAATCTTTCTGTTTGAGACAGTGGTCACACATTAAGGATGTAGTCATACAACTATTACACGGACCGAATCAGAACCGCTGATTTTAAATTTTCAAAAAGCAGCGGGAGATTAAGGATGCAGTTGTTGAAGGAATATGATTTGAGCCTAGCATTTCATCATTGTATAGTAACCAGAGTCTAAGGATGTAATTATGGTGAAAACTTGATCGAATTTGGTGTTTTAGTAATTAGGGATATTGAGGTGGTATCTAATTCGAATCTGGTGTTTCGCCCTTTTTGAAGGGAGAATGCCGAAAATAAAAGAAGGATGTGGTATGAAAAGTCATATTATCATAACCGAATCTTTCAGTTTGAAACGGTGGTCTCGCATTAAGGATGCGGTCATACAATTATTACACGGACTGAATCAGAACCACTGATTTTTTTTTTCAAAAAGCAGTCGGAGATTAAGGATGCGATTGTGGAAGGAATATGATTCGAATCTAGCATTTCATCATTGTATAGTAATTAGAGCCTAAGGAATTTAGTCATGGTGAAAACTTGATCGAATTTGGTGTTTTAGTAATTAGGGAGGTTTAGGTGGTATGCGATTCGAATCTGGTGTTGCACCCTTTTTGAAGCGGGAACGCCAGAAAGAAATGAAGGATGTGGTATGAAAAGTCATGTGATCCGAATCGAATCTTTCAGCTTGAGACAATGGTGACACATTAAGGATGCAGTCATACAATTATTACACGGACCGAATCAGAACTGCATATTTTATTTTTTAATAAGCAGTCGGAGAATATGATTCGGAGATTAAAGATGCAGCCTTAGGATGTAGTCATGGTGAAAACTTTATCGAATATAATATTTCATCACTAGATCGTAGTAAGAGGTTAAAAATATAATGGGTAGGAAATTGATAGAAACTTGGCTTAAAAAGTGTTTTTTTTCTTCCAAAAATTACCTTTTGGATTTTTTGAAATAAATGACATCCCTCAATCTTTTACCTTCTTCAAGGTATAGAAAATAACTATGCACACAAAACACATTTTCACTATAGACCAAAGCAAGCCCTTTTATAGGGGTATGTTTTTAGAAAGCAATTAGATGTTAATGTTGTCTATTTGTCTGTGTTGGATATTAGATTTTAGTTTTTAGAAAGTGATCAAAGATTGCCCGTACAAAAATAACAACTATTTGATTCGAATCTAAAATTACATCTTTAGAATGTAGTAAGATTTTTTTTTGAAAAAAAAAACAGGTTTAACTGGTATCTGATCCGAATCTAATTTTATAAGTTTTTTTTAAAACTCAAACTAAAGAAAAAATCATGTTAGATATCTAATTCGAAGCTAATGTTACAACTTTGGAAAGTGATAAGAACTAAAAGGCATAGCATAACTATATAATTCGGATCATCACAAAGTTCTTAGAAACTAAAATTGCTAGTACACTAATATATCATCAAGCTCAAATCTATACTTTATTGTTAGAAAGTGGTAGGAGATGAGAATCAATGTTTCAACATAGTCAAAGCTGTGAGGGATTGCAATGCAATGTGAACATAAGTGTCGATCGAAAGCAAAGAGGGGTCAAGTCTTCAAGAATAAAGAAACAAAGAGGAGTCAAGTGAAAGAGAACTAGTTAACATAATAATAAGCCCGAAGGGCACAACCACGGATAGAAAGCATTGCACTTCTCCACACCAACCCAACTTCACCAGCGTGGTTAGTTCATTCACTCATTCGACCTATCTTCATATACTCTGCAACCAGATCCGTATGCATTATATGATAAGAATTTTTTTTTTTTACTCTTTTTTTTGGTACTCATTTTTTATTTTCACGGCCTAGGGATTTTTTTGGTGATCTCACAGCCTAGGAAATTAAATAACTCAAATTCTTATATGTTAAATATATATATGTATATATATGTATATATATATATATCTAGATATACGTAACCATATACACACACAATAGAGTGTTATACAGTGTCCACAAAAAAAACTGAGTCTTATGTGGAAGAAAAATATTACCTAATTTTGAACATATTTTGAGATTGTCAGCCGGACTTACCGCCGCTTAATATGAATCGCTTATTACTACTTTTCAATCACGTCAAGCGTTGTGCATATATTTGATTGTCTGATCCAGTTTTTTACCTAAAAGCTAAAGATCTAGATCATTCAAACAGATGTGAGATCATTAAGTTCGGGATAACTGGAGATGTGGGATCGAGGTACATAGGTTATACGCAAAAATGACTTAATATTTTTATCGGTCACAACATTATTATCTTTAGTCACTTGTCAAATACGAATTGTTTCATAGTTGAGGAATATCACCTAAACATCCAAAATAAGCCTTTCGATTTTGATCGCCTGAGCTAGATGAATAGTTCTAACTAGGGTTGTCATAAACGGATATCTGGTTCGATTAAACTAATTGGATCAGATATCCGATAAGAAAATTTTCTTAAATTGATATCCGTATCCGGTCCGGATAAACTCGGATATCCGGTTCAAATAGATCGGATCGGATCGGATAATCCGACCGGATATCCATTTACGTATAAAAAGCTTAAATTTAAAATTAAATATGTCAATTTAGAAGATCGACTTACAATTATATATACAAAATGAAGAATATATGGCTTTATATCACATTAGAGTTGAACTCTCAACATTTAGATATCATTGGAAAGAAAAAATTAGTAAAATTAATTAGCTTTACTTTGAAATTATATAATATTTTTGAAACAATACATTATAAGTAATATATATCAGATATCAGTTGGAAAATATATTCATTTCATATCCGGTCCGTTAATCCGCTTACTTTTATCGTATCGGACCGAATTCGGATAATTATCTATCAGATTCGAACAAACGCGGATCGGAACGACCGGATCGGATATTTTTGAACACCACTAGTTCTAACTAGGGCTGAGCAAAATCCGGTCCAGACCGGATTTTTGGACCGGACCGGACCGGACCGGTACCGACCGGGACTGGACCGAGGCACTTCCGGTCCGGTCCTCGGTCCATGAATTTTAGAAATCCGGTCCCCGGTTCGGTCCAGGTCCGGTCCGGTCCGGATATTTATAAAAACTAAATAAAAAAATGAATTTAAATAAAAATTATAAAAATTATAATGTTTTTATAGTTTATTTTTAATATTTAAGTTTCACATTTATATTATATAATTAATAATATTATATTTTTCATAATTTATTTAAATAATATTATTTTTTAAAAAAAATAAAAATCCGGTCTAAAACCGGACCGGACCGGGACCGGAGTTTTCCGGTCCGGTCCCCAGTCCATATATTTAGGGGCATTCGATCTCCGGTCCGGTCCGGTTTTGGACCGGTGCTCAACCCTAGTTCTAACCATAGATGTGTAAAGAGTATATATACAAACTAGTATTTCCGGCCCGTGCCGCTGCGCTCGTAGTGTACGACCGTAACGCAGTTTGGTGTATATGTAGAAATACATTTGATAAAATTACCGCGAGTTTGTTGGCATATATAAGTAATGAAGTATGTGTCGGTGAAGAAATAAGGTCATGTTTACAATTGTGGCTTTTAATTGTTATTTTGAATGGACTTGTTGTTGGCCGGAAGAACATGTACGATAGATTATCGGTAAAGGATGACAATATACTCATATTAAAAATAGAAGCTAATGGACGGTGAAAAGTGACGTACAACACAATTGCTTAGTTTACTATATAGGATTGTTGAGAAAAACATTAAAACATGTACGTTACAGCACAACAAAATGGACTACTGTATTGTTGTTGGCATAGAGTACTAAACAGATACTAATCTCAACGGATTAATATGTTGTAAGAAATTGTAGAGATTCCCGTCCAAGAAGGAAGGTGTAGTAATTACTCCCTCCGTTTCACAATAAGTGTCGTTTTAGCTCTTAACACAGTTTTTAAGAAAAGCAATCATTCACTTTAAAACTTACAACTTTTTCTTAATCTTACCACTCATTACATTTTTTTGGCCAATGAATGAACAACTTTAGTCAACAAATACACATTCCAATAAAAACTATCATCATTCACCCCTATTAAATCACTTTGAAAACCTAAAACGACACATATTATGAAACAAATTTTAAGTGCTAAAACGACACTTATTATGAAACGGAGGGAGTAATTATCATATAAGGATTTGGATAAAAGACAAAAAAACATATCTGGTATCCTATATCTAGGATTGACTATATACATTCGAACCAAAAAAAAAGGACTGGCCCCGTAGTGATCTCAATCCCGTCCGTGTGCTTGTACTTAAATGGTCCCCCAGGTTCATATCGAAGAACAGTTAGGGTTTCTGCCGCGTTCCATCAGGTAAAAAAGCTCTGCCTTTTCACTTCTTTCTATCTTCTTCTCCGTGTTGATTCGTTCTCCAGAACATTTAGGGATTCATCCTTACTCGTATAATACAATCTAGGATTTAAATCACACGGGCCCTTATTGTTGGTTTTTCATTTGAGTTGTTTATGTTATATTAAATTTCAGATTATCTCATCTATATGGACTTCACTAATAGATTGTTTTTTAATAAGATTTTAAAAATAAATTATGTATATTTATATATTAGCAACCAACTATCTCATCTATATGGACTTTAGGGGATTCACCCAAGATACTTTTTTCTTGATGGACTAACAAAGCCATATGGATCAAATAATGCTCCTATATGCTTGTTTTTTTCAGTTCCTCTTTTAAGATATATCATAGTCGATGCAAAAAAAAAAAGGGAAAAAGTACATGTTGGGCTATGCAATAACCAAAACGTGTATACATTGTCTCATAAACATTTATGTCTCTAAATTTGTTCCCTCAAGAACCGAACCTGTTACCATTATCTCCGAGAGGAATATTAACCTGAACCGGTCACCTACACAATTATAATACCGCTCTACCTCCAGCATTACAATCTACAACCACAGCTCATATTTTTGCAGGAAAAAAAAAAACTATACTTCTTATTGGGATGAATCCCCTGACAGTTTTCTACATGTTAGAAACGGAACTACTTGTTCTCTGAGCAACTTCCAAATAGTCATCGTCTTGATCATCTTCGTCCTTAGAGGATAATAGTGAAGATCCCATTCACGTTTTGAAGCCTGCAGTCACACGCCTCTTCACATCAGGTGTAATTTGCATTGGACTTGCTTCTAACATTTCTAGTCTAATATTTCTATCTGGCAAGTCTCCCTCGCCAAGGATTGCTGTGTCTTTCTTCTTAAGGAAATGGCGGTTCTTCCATGTAGTATAACCAGCCCCCATGCTGCTATCTAGTAGCACCAAAACAAAGGCAATGCACAGCTGCTTCCCAGTGTGAGAAGACTTGAACCAAGAAATAGAGCAAGGAGGCCTAAGATTAAAGTGAACACAAAATTAAGGATTGAAGACAGTGAACCCCACCTACAATATGAACTTAGTACATTAGCAGCACATTAAGCAGTCAACAAATCTATCACATGTCTCTATAACAAACTAAAAGATGTATCACATAACCCAGATGCTAAAAACTGGAAACCTAATTGCTTAAATACTTTCCAACACCACAAAGCAGATGGATTCAATAGGATAAATAAACCATTTAAAGTAGAAGAGAACAATTTGTCCACAAATGTGGCATAGAAATCTGTGGTTTGGTAGGCATGACATTCGTTCAAGATGAGAATAATGTGTGTGTGTGTGTGCGCGCGAGGCATAGATCACGTGAGGGACAAAATGAACATTATCATGGTCAAAATCAACGAAATCAAAAGCAAATGCAATGACATCAACCTTAAACAATCCACCGATGAAGATATAAAGAAATCCAATGAACTGAGCTGTACCGCAAACAAATCACAGTCTAGGATCAACTACTGTGAATTGAAGCTCCGCAAGAAAGGGTGTTGCATCAGTAGACACGAAAAGGATCGTCTTGCCCATCAGTTTATCCCATAGAACTGCACTGCTCACTGGGCCTTCGCCAACTAATACATTCAAAACTTTGAAGACCCAAAGTGATCAACCTGCAACAGTAAATTGCATGAGCATCAATTGTCAAATTAAAAATTGGAAAAATCAGCAAGTTAGGTCGCCTTTAACCTTTCGAGAGAAGAGATACCTCTTTGCCGCCATGGTCATCGGCCTCGTCAGTGGATGTTTCGCCGCCGTTATGCTCTGTCAAGAACTCCTTAAGGGCTTTCAGAGTGTACACGTTCAGTGTCGGTGGCTTGTCGTCGTCATTGTAGGCACAACGTTTCAATGTAACCCCTTCACGGCGGCACGTGTCAGCACGGAGCGTTGGCGCCTGACACCGAGCGTTGTTGTGCGTTTTCATGCCTTGGACCACGGAGCCCGTAGCTCTGACTCTGGAACCTCCCCGTTGAATATGAAATTTAGAGAAACCGAAACCCCCAAATCAGCACACACACTCTAGCCGTGAAATTCGTGGCCGAAATCTACAGAAATCGGAAATTAAAGAGTTGGATTGTTAGATGAAAAGTGAAAGCGCACCTTTTTTGTTCCTGATTTTGCGGGATTCGGTGGGGGTAGGGTTAGGGTTTAGGGCCACGTTCACCCTCCTTGGCAAGCACACGTCCGTCCCTACGCTCTCGCGTTTGGTCGGCGTAGGTGGCAGCGGCTGCCGGTGGAGAGGGCGTTGAAGCGGCGGCTAACTTGACGGAGCCAGGCCGAGAGGACGGTTCAAAAAGTGGTTGTTCGCCCTTCCACCATGGTAGAAGTCGCCGTTTTCAGAGAGAAGTTACGGAAACTGGAAATAAAAGTCCGTTAGTAGCAAAATCAAAAGGATTCGGGAGAAGCTCGCCGTTTAATTCGGGATTGCCAGTAAACTTACTTGAAAAGTCACCTACTGTTGCTGGTGGTGAGTCAACTCAGGTTTTAGAGCGAAGAATCCACCATGGAAATCAGGTCGGAGGGGGACGGGGCTCGTTTGAGGCTTCGCCGGCAGATTGTGGAGAATCAAGTCGCCGTTCCGAGAGTATGTTTACAGAAAGAAAATCAAGACCCTAACCCTAGAAGCTTACCATGACAAAAAGGACTACGGTGGCGTTCGGAGAGAAGATTGTCGGACTCCATCTTCAACAACACTTCCAAAAAAAATTTGTTATGAAGAAACCACTACACAAACAATTTTTTTTCAGATCAGAGGATAAAAAACAAAAAACCCCACTAAAATTCGTAATTTTCATAAATGAATGAACGAACGGGCAAAAGTTGCTCACCTTTGATGGTCTTGGATTTCTGATGAATGAATGAATGGGGGAGGAAGGGATACGATAAACTACGTAAGCGAAATGCCAGTCCATTGCAGTTTTGACATGGACGCCCCTCCGTCTTCAAGGCGACTGAGGACGATGGCATAAACGGCCCAAAATAAATGGTTGGTGGGCTAGAGAATTTCCTTTTGGAATAACAGACGGTCAAAAATATGGGTTTAATGACGAAACGACTACAAAAACGCCATTATACACCAAATTAATTACATAGCCGTTTTACTTCTAGAATTGGTTGGATAGGACACTAATTAGGACAATTAATGGGTGATAATACAATAAATTATATAGGTAAATTTGATTAACGTGGAAAAGAGAGGGAAAGAAAACTATATAGATTTGTATAAAATATTTAGCATTAACTACGCTAAAAACCTTTTTTTATAGGTTTATTGATGATAAACAATTTGATCATTTAACTCAAAAATTGAGTGGAGCAAATTGACGTGTAGTTTTTACAGCGAGCATGGCTAACATGAATGTGACTCTGCGTGGAGGAATATGGGGATCGCCATATTAATTTCTTACCAAACTGAAACTCAAATTTTTGGAAGTTACAAAAATTCAGAATCCACAGTGCGCGGCTAAAAAGGACATAGGCATATATTCGGCAAAAAATCATGTCCATTTTCCAATTCAGACTAATGTACTTCATTTCACCTAAATGGAACTGAAATAATCCAAATTTGCTATCAACTAATACTATTTCTTCCATTGCTTTCTCATGAGTCCAATGTGACATTTTCAGGCCTTGAAACTTGAAAGAAACCATCACAAGAACAACATTAGGCTGCAATTTCATCTCTGTACATCTCCATATATTTTCAGACAAAGCTCTAACAACTGACGAAGCAAAAAATTTAAGCCAAAAAGGACATCGAGATGGACATTTTCTTCCATTACTCTGAAACTTGAATCGGTTTTCGGGCGAAGACGATACTAACAGACTCATCTCTCAAGAACTTCTGCTGTCGAGCGATGAACGACTCCACTTTGCGCTGAAACTCCTCATTGCTCAGGCTATCAACCTCAAAGGCCTCCTTCTCCTCCTCCAATTTTCGGCGAGGCTCCGTTTCCAACCGATGGAGCTGGCTCTTCTGCGCTGTCTCCCGATCAAACTCCTGAGATCGCGTCCTTCTGCACCTCTTCACCTCCGCTTCAATTTCCGCCGGAGCGGCCTCAATTTGCGCCGGAACGCTACGGAATTCGTCGGAAACGGACTCCGGAGGCGGAATTTGGGAGGTCGTGTCAGCGGATTCAGTGATTAGGTGTTCCTCTGAAGGGTTTTAGATGCGTATAAGCGGAATTTCAGAAACAATTTCTTGCACCTAAACATGGATCTAAAGCATTCTTGATTAGAGACAAAATTAGGGTTAGTAGAATAGGGTTCTTCTTTCGAGAGATAAAGCCTCAATTGTGACTTCTCTAATCAGTCCACACGAGCACGGGATCTGGATCTCCTTCGCTTTCGGTTGCTAGATCGAAGTGCCAAAGACTAGAAGAAAAGTATAGAAGAGAGCTTTTTCTGTTTTACGTAAAAGTTATGAAACCCTTGCTCTCTTCTTTCCTGTCAAGGCCTTATATATTTATTTCTCCAAATAAATATATCTTTTTCTTATTGGGCTGACTTTCAGCCCACTGATCCAGCCCATCAACTCAATATGTGTGACCTCATAGGACCCAATTATAATAGCTATGAATTAAACTATTTAATCCATTAATCGTAGTTGGTTTCTAGCAAAACACTACGACTCCTAAAATAACCGGATTGAATCTCTCTATCAACTGTCCTATTCCATGTTCGGTAATTGCAACTTTTATTAAAGGACACAATTCCTTCAATCTCCCACTTGTCCTTGAAAACAAGTGTGCAATTTTAAGATACCTTTGTCTCTTAATGTCTTATTTGATGATATGCTGACATTCATATCTCCCATCAAATATGTTTCTTGAATACCTGAGTTCGAACTATCAAATAACGAATGATTACAATTAATCCATTCGAGCATGGCCATGCATTTTCTAGTTCTAGCTCTTCAAGTGGCCTAGACACCTTTCCTTTTTCATGCATCAATATCAAAGACAAACCAATCATCAACTAGGATACATAACATACTCATGTTTAAGGAATCCACCAATCATGGTCAACTTAAAACTCCACAATCCCTTTTGGAGAGTCTTAAGGTTGGTCTGTCCGATATGTATCATCCATACATATCTATGTAATTGACTGGACATCTCTATGTCCCCATAGCACATGAAACCTTGAGCTATCAGTCAATGTACAATATAGTTGTAAATGAAATCATCTATGTCCTGTTTAATGATTCAAACTATGGACGTGCAATAATTCATAACTGTAGTCACTTAATGGGGTTTCATTCACCAAAACACTTAAGGTGAGCCCATTTACGAACTATGAATTATTCGGACATATTATTCAATATTAATTAATATAATATATAAATAAGAATGAAATATCATATATTATCATAAAATCAAACATAACAAGTGTCCAACACTAAGCAGAAATAATGTAATATAAGGCAATCTCACAACCATTCACCAATGTATTTGAGATCCTTAGCCTTAGTGTGACTATCATGCTTAGCCCTAGGCATAGGCTTAGTCAAAGAATCTGCAATATTGTCTTTTGTATGCACCTTACACATCTTGATGTTACCTTCAACAACTATTTGTTGAGTAAGATGATACTTCCTCATAACATGTCTAGATTTGAAACTCAAATTTTGCATATTGAACTTGTCAAGAATCTTATCCATATAAGACCTTGACATAGTACCAACAATCTCTAAAATCTATCCTTATAGATTTTTATTCCAAGTATGCACTCTGCCTTTCCCAAGTCTTTCAGTGAAAAAACATTTCTTCAGCCATTCCTTAACGGACTCTAGCATTGGAATGTCATTCACAATAAGTAGTATGTCATCCACATACAAGACTAAGAGAACCACCTTACTCCCACTAAACTTCTTATATACACAAGGATCTTCTTCACATATGATACAATCAAACTCTTTGATCTTTTCATCAAAACGAAGATTCCAACTCCTAGATACTTAAGCCCATAGATAGATCTCTTAAGCTTACATACCTTCCCAGCATGATCAGGATCCTCAAAACCCTCTGGTTGTGTCATATACACATCCTTTTCCAAAATACCATTCAGAAAAGCGGTTTTAACATCCATTTGCCAAATCTCATAATCATAATAAGCGGCAATAGCTAGGATTATCCTTATGGATCTAATCATGACAACTGGCGAAATGTTTCATCATAGTCAATACCATGAATCTGTTTAATACCTTTAGCAACTAATCTTGCTTTGTATACAGATACATTTCCATTTTGTCAGTCTTAAGTTTGAAACCCATTTGCATCCTATGGGGTTTACCTCATCTGGCAAATCTGTCAAGTCCCAAACTTGATTTTCAAACATGGAATCCATTTCAGATTGGCCTCAAGCCATTTCTTGGAGTCTGGACCCGTCGTTGCTTGTTTATAGGTAGCAGGCTCACCATGTTCTAACATTAGAACATCAAGGCCTTCGGTCAAGATGAAATCATCATATCGTCTTGGTTGAAACCTTTGCTTGTTTGATCTACATAGGAGTTCAACTGGTTCAACAACTGAGATTTCAGCATGTTCCACAACTATTTGTGGATCTGCTTCTTGAGGAATTTGTTCAGGTTCTTGGATAACATCAGATCCTTGGCCTTTAAACAAATCTATCTCATCCTCGACATCAACTATGTCATCTTGTTGTTGTGTTTGTTGCTTTTCATCAAGAACCGGTTCAAGATGAATATTTCTCCCACTTGACTTTTTGGAAATAAACTCTCTTTCCAAAAAGACACTATCCCTTGCAACAAACACCTTTTGTGCAGTGGAATTGTAGAAAAAATATCCAAAACTACCTTTAGGATATCCTATAAAATAGCATTTGTCTGATTTAGGTGCAAGCTTATCAGTTTGTAAACACTTTACATAAGCTTCACATCCCCATATTTTCAGAAAAGACAACTTTGGAACTTTTCCAGTCCATATCTCATATGGGGTCTTGTTTACAGTCCTTGACGGAGTCCTGTTTAGTGTAAATACAACAATAGTGAGTGCATATCCCAGAAGGATACCGGAAGGTTAGCAAAACTCATCATAGATCGAACCATGTCCAACAAGGTCCTGTTTCTCCTTTCAGACAAACCATTCAATTGTGGTGTCCTTGGAGTAGGTAATTGTGTTACAATCCCACAATTTTTTCAAATGATGATCAAATCCATGGCTTAAGTATTCACCACTACGATCAGATCGAAGTGCTCTTATCCTTTTGCCAGTTTGAGTCTCTACTTCATATTGAAATCCCTTGAACTTTTCAAAGGCTTCAGCTTTATGTGACATAAGATAAATATACCCATATCTGCTCATGTCATCAGTAAATGTGAAATATCTATAGCCACCTCTAGCTTCTGTACTCATAGGCCCGCATACATCAGTATGTATTATGGCCAAAAGTTCATTAGCCCTTTCATTTGTTCCTTTGAAAGGTGACCTCGTCATCTTGCCCATCAAGCATGATTCACATAAATCAATAGATTCACAATCCATATCTTTTAGAATTCCATCTTTATGGAGCTTCTTTATGTGATTCAAGCTAATGTGACTAAAACGACAATGCCATAGATAGGACTCACTCAAACAATTTGATTTTTGCCTTTTGGTATTAATGTTATACGATTCTGATTTGAGATCCAATACAATAGTTCATTAACCATTGAAATACAAGCATAAAAGATTCCATTTCTTAAAATAGATATACTTCCATTCTTGATATCAAACTCAAATCCTTCAGAATATAAACTTGAAACTGAAACAAGGTTTTAGTAATAGTAGGAACAAAATAACAATTATTCAGTTCTAAAACTAAACCAGAAGGCAGAAATAGACTAAAATCTCCTGCGGTAAACGCAGCAACCCTTGCTCCATTTCCAATGCGTAGGTCTATTTCCCCTTTCTCCAACTACCTCCTACTTCTTAGTTCATCCACATTCGAAATAATGTGAGAACCACATCCGGTATCTAATACCCAAGTAGTAGCATTGGTTGTTAAAACTTCAACAGCATTAATACTTGAACTAGAACTCACAGTTCTGTTCTTCTTGTCCTCAAAGTAGTTGGGACAATTCCTCTTCTAGGGTTCTTTATCCTTGTAATAGAAGCAATCATGATCAGCAGCCACCTTTGGCTTTTCACCTTCCTTGGGTTTTGCAACTTGTTTGCCTTTCCCTTGGATATGATTCTTCTGTTGTCTTTTCCTCAACATTTGAGGCATCAGTCAGAACAAGAATTAGGATTGCTGAGACATTCTCACGTCCTTTGGGTTTGAGAACTATTCTCGAATTCTGATCACAATCAGGAAAACTTGCTACATTGAGCTTGTTTCTCTCAACAATTGAGCACAAAGTGAATTTAAAATTATCGCTAGACATGCTTTCTACAAAAGGAAATAACAAAACAAAAGTTCATGTTTGACATGAAAATACTTAATATTAAACATGCTTTAAAACAAGTAAATGCACATTTTATTCAAATAAACAATTTATGTTCCCAGTGAATAAAATGATTCCAAGATCCTATTCCAGACAAGACTCAACGTACTTTTGCACTGCCCTAAGTCTTGTGTGTTCAAGGTAAGCAACAATTGCTAATTATAACTCCTTATAATTCTTGGTTAGTGGTCCACATCCAATGTAGGATCCACTACCATGTCTCAAGATCCAAAACTTTGCCTTTTGGTCTCTTGTTGGGTACAACCATATCAAGGTTTATGAACCCCCGTATAGATCCACCCTCACTAGTTTAATGTTTAAGAAGGACACCCTCGCTTTTGCGAAGCCCATCCAACCAAAACCAAAAAACGCCATGGGTTATGATATGGAAAGACATTGCCCCAATATTCTTTTGGGAACTTAAGCATGCAATGGTTATTTATTACTAGTGACAAAAACATAATAAATAACTTATGCAAAACTTAAATAATTCATCTCATGAAATTATATTATGAACCATTCATATGTAAGAATTAAAATCATATTATAAAACATTCATATATGCAAGAATTAAAATCATATTATAAAACAAGCATATAACTTTTAAGACAATCCATCTCATGGAAAATCTAACATGAAAATCTTGATTCAAAAGAAACTAATGTATAATATTAATCAAAATTAATCATCAATGTGCATTTAATTGGACAAAATTGTATGATGAAGATATAATATCAAATATTTTATCTTATTTTAGTGGGATTTCCTAACTCCTTAGAAGACTATTATATTAGATAATATCACTATATCATCTAATAAAATCGATAAGATCTTATCTTAACATGTATTATGAAATCTTAATTTCTTAGATCGGATCATGACCTAGTCACTATCCAAATTAACACGAGACAAAAGATAAATTACCAATTAATTTATCCAATTGTTCACATAATATTCAAAGAATACTAGATCATAAAATCCAATTTTATGATCATAAGATATATTAACCTGTATACATTATACATGGTAATCTCGTTAATTAAGATAAAAGTAAGCCAAAACAAATCAAAATCTAATTTTGAGAAGCTTACTTTCATGATCGATATCGTGAATGTACAACACAATTGTACACGTACACACTAGAGAAGTAACTTTGAATGAATAGTGTAAAATCCAATTTCACGTGTACATTACGATTTTTGTGTAGAGTTCAACCACGAAGAAAAACAAAAAATTACGTACACCAGAGTTCAACTATTAAACTCATGATCATATCATGTGTGTAGACAATCTACACGGCACACAAGTCAAAAAAAAAAATTAAAATCCAATTTCAATTTTAAGATGTCCACTGTGCACTATCGATTTCACGTACAAACTGATGTCAAATACATGTTCATGGGTACGTACTGTCATGTAGGCAACTCACAATTAAATACGATTGTGGAAATTAAATTTCAATTACCTACGATTGTGCAGTGACGTACTCACAATTAAATAATCTTGATTACATACGATTGTGGACAACTCACAATTAAATAATATCACACAATTCCAATTGTGGGGCATGTGACGTACTGTGTACCGCAAAATCCCAATTTTGCCGAGTACGAACACTAGAATTGAAACCAATTTCAATTACACCATGCGATCAAGTCACGCTACAATTTCATATACGGTATAATTTCATATGTAACGGAAATCCAATTTCAATTACCCAAATTCAATACCGTATTGTTCAATTAATTAAAATCTCTATTTCAATCCAACACAAAAAATTATACATCAATTTCATCAATTTGAATCAAGATTTGCATCAAGAACAAAACCTAAATCTTTGATCCAATCAAGATATGCTTTAAGGCTCTGATACCCTTCCGTATAAGCGGAATTTCAGAAACAATTTCTTGCACCTAAACATGGATCTAAAACATTCTTGATTAGAGACAAAATTAGGGTTAGTAGAATACCTCTTGATGCGCGATTAGGGTTCTTCTTTCGAGAGATAAAGCCTCAATTGTGACTTCTCTAATCAGTCCACACGAGCACGGGATCTGGATCTCCTTCGCTTTCGGTTGCTAGATCGAAGTGCCAAAGACTAGAAGAAAAGTATAGAAGAGAGCTTTTTCTGTTTTACGTAAAAGTTATGAAACCCTTGCTCTCTTCTTTCCTGTCAAAGCCTTATATATTTATTTCTCCAAATAAATATATCCTTTTCTTATTGGGCTGACTTTCAGCCCACTGATCCAGCCCATCAACTCAATGTGTGTGACCTCATAGGACCCAATTATAATAGCTATGAATTAAACTATTTAATCCATTAATCGTAGTTGGTTTCTAGCAAAACACTACGACTCCTAAAATAACCGGATTGAATCTCTCTATCAACTGTCCTATTCCATGTTTGGTAATTGCAACTTTTATTAAAGGACACAATTCCTTCATCCTCGTCTTCGGCGGAGATGCTCTGTTTCTTGCAATCGAATCGGCCGAATTTGACTAAGAGAGTGACGATTATGGCGTTTCCGAGGAGGAAGACGAAGTGGTGGTTGAAGAGGAGAGTAGAGCACCGGGGGAAAGAGGCGGAGAGGAATGGGAGGATCGAATTCGGGGAGGAGCGAGACACCAGCCACCAGACGACGGCACCGGCGAAGAAGTACTCGATTGTGCGGAAGATCTTCACGATCTTGCTGAACCGGAAGTATCGGTGATTCTCTTTCTCCTTCTCGATCTTGAATTGGTACGGGCTCATTGCTGTGTTTTTCGCGATGATGATTCTTCTCGGATTTTGAAAGAAGAGGGAGGCTTTGAGTGTTTTGAGTTGGTTTGGAGTGGGAGAGATGCAGAGTTTGGATTTGATTAAGTCGAGGGAGATGACCATTTTTATAGTGAATGACATAACAGTGTTGATTCATGGAGAGACGAGGGTAAGATTGTAACTTTGGTGTTTTAATAATTAGGGTGGTTCAAGTGGATCTGATTCGAATCGTCCTTTTTGAAGCGAGAACGCCGGAAAGAAATGAAGGGTGTGGTATGAAAATGTAATAACCGCTATTTTTATAAATAAGGGAAATAAAGTTTTCTTAAAATCCTTATTCGTACAACTATCAAAAAGTCGTCAATAGTAAATTCCTCGCCCAATTAAGTGTAAAACACGTTCAAATTCAATTATGGAAAAACGAGCCTTTATATTAAATTATTATTTTAAAATAAATTGTTCAAGAATATAAGAAGATTGAATTAAGAAAAAGAAATCTTAATTAAAAAGAAAATAACAAGTAACAAGTACAATAATTGGGTAGTTAATTATTTTTATAATTAATTAAACTCAATCTATTAATAGCCCTAAAATAAAAAGGGAGAGTAGGGGAAATAAGTGGGACTCGAACCCCCGACTTCTCCGACCCCTTTTCTTTCCCTTACCAGTTGAACTACGGGAATTTCTTGCGGGGTTAGGGAGATACAACCTTCTTGAAGCCGTTTTTCTTGACTTAACCAAAGCTTGACCAGATTTTTATCATATTCTTCTCAATTGCTACTTGACAACGCAGCCAGTTCTGCCAGTGAGAAAAATTTGGTGAATCTATCCTGTACTTCCCCCATCATTACCCTCACTCCCCTCCCTTTCCACCATCCTTATTTAAAATTTCAAAGCTCCCCTTCAACCATGTTGTCCATTTCGATCCAGATAAATCCCTGATCACCCCATCTCCTTCCCCCATCAACCTCAGCCGGAAATCCGTCCCAAAAACGCCTAAAAACCGACAACATCGCAAGCTGTTTTTTTTCTTTCCTTTCCCCTGCATCGGTTGCTTCCGACGGGGAACCGAGGCCGCCGCCACGCTCGTCGTCGCCACCCCGCTCGTCACCGTCGCCCGTCCCCGCTCGTCACCGTCGCCCGTCTCCGCTCGTCCCCGTCTGTCCGCCCTGCTCGTCGCCGCCGCCCATCGCCAGGTGCCGGCCGAAGGTGTTGCTGTCGGCGCCGAGCGTAGCCGTCGTCGTTGTTGCCGGTGCCGTCGTGTGCTACTGTCGGTTGTCGTTGCTGCTGTGTGGCTGCGTGAAACAAGAGGGTGAGCAACCTTCCTTCTTTTGTGTTTTGTTTGGTGTTTGGGCCAACTGGACGGATCCACTAAAATTATAGGAAGAGAGAATTTGGGCCATAGCTAAGTAGTAAAAATGGAAGGCCTTTTATTACTAGCAGATTCATGTATAAACCCCACCAAAGATGCTAACCACTTAATATAAGGTTACTAGTCACGTAATAAAACTGGGTAACTATTTAATTAAGGGGCCCATTTAATTTAACCCACTAGCTTAATCACTCGTTGCATGCGAAAGACGACCGTACACTACATTGCAAATGGTCCACTCAACTAAATATTTATTTATTTAAATTACTTTTATGGTGAAATATTAAGTTGTTAATATTAAAGTTTTAAGATCATTTTATAAAGGATATAAGGTAATATTTTTGGTAATCGTTGAGTAATAATTTTACATCATCAACGAAAAAATAGTTAACTTCACTTCTCGGGACATTACGAGATTTATATTAAAAGGAAATATTTTTCTTTATATCGAGAAGTAAATTAAATATTAATTTAATTTGTGTTCGCTCGTCTTAAAATCGCGCATAAATTAGGTCGGGTCCCCGAATCGTCATAGAGCCGAGAAACAATTTCCGTAGGACGCAATCCTCGAAAATCCAAGGCAAGTGGTTTGGTTCTTTTCTTCACGATTTCGTACATGCAAGTGGATGGTTCTCTTGCTCTTTACGATTAAACGTAAATTTTCTTCTATTCCGTTTAATATCTATATAATTGTTGGGAACACCTTGGTTGCTAATAAAACAAACCTAGGATTATTATTGTTAGAGATAATGACCTCTCTGTTCATATTGTTATTATTCCTGTACTACGCTAGTACTTGGACTTAGGACCGTTTGTTTGCGGCCTTTATGTGTTTAAATGTCTCGTTTGAGACTTTGCTATGGACTAGGATAGTCATTAGGGGTGAGAGACTCGTCTCTGCTACACCTCTTAAAAAGATGTATTAGGATGTACCTATACCCTAATACTGGGTCATGACTCTGCCTGCTCTACAAGCGTAGAGAGGTGACAACACCCTAGCTAGGTGTTAAGGACTCCGTCCTTCTTTGATGTGGCCCTTGACCCGTTTTGGGTTGCTACATCTAAAAATCGATAACTGAATGCACTTTTTGTCATTAATGAAAGATAAGTGCCCTATGCACAAATAATTAATGAACGAGGGTGGTGAGTACACCATTCTAGCTCCCGGCTTGAATATTCCAGTCGACGGAGGCTTTTCAAAATTTAATGTGAATTAATAAAGTTCCCAACAATATATCCTTTCCTTTCATAATCCCTGAAAACCGTATTCTATCTTCCAGAAGAAGCATTATATGCCTTTCCATTTAAATTCTCATATACCATTCTCCTAAAAATATCCCGACTCTCGTCACCAACAAAATCCCATTTAATTAGCCTTTCTTTTAGAACCAAGTCACGTTCTACCACTTGCTTAGTCTCGCGTTAGACTAATACCACTTTCTTTCTTCCCGACATTGGTCGGCTGGTATTTCTTGCTTTTATGGAAATATCAGGGAACAAGGATAAGGTCATTGAAGGCTGAAGACGAAGTCGTAGCTTGATCATGGAAGGACTAGAAGAAGCACTTTTGGAACGTTCTGTATTTATTATTATGATAAACTACCGTTTTGTATAATACTAGAAGGGTGATAATCTTTTGGAGCAAACGAACTACTTGTAATAACATTTCTAATTCCGCACTCTTTTCCATATTTACGAATGAATTCCCCGTTACGATAATGTTTCTGTGCAAATAACGAGCCTTGGGTGACTTTGGATGGAGAAAAACCGAGGTCACTGGCAGTAATACCCAGAGTACTAAATTGGGGTGTTACAGTTGTGGTATCAGAGCCAAAGGTTTTCCTAGTCATTCCTTTACTTCCTTCGGACGAGTTCTTGTAACAGAATTCAAGGATTTGTCGTTTCAAACCTTCTCGATCGTTAGACGCAAAAGATTTCATCTTTTAAGCGTTCTTACTCTTTTGCACATGGATTTGCAATCTCGAATACTAACCCTCTCTTTCCCTGTTTAACAGGAAGATGGTAGTATTTACGAGGAGTCTCACTCGCCTCATAGCGAACGCAAGGCAAGAGTATGAGGAGAATGAGGAGCTATTGGCCAACTGGCCAGAGGACCCGACTTTGGAGGCTCCGGACTTGTACCTGGATGATCTTTATGAGGGAGAGGCCGCGGGAGAAGCCGCAGGAGAGGCCGCGGGAGAGGCGGCCGCGGTGAACCCCGAGGCGGAGGAGGATCCGGAAGAGGACCCGGAGGAGGAGGATCCGGAAGAGGACCCGGAGGAGGAGGATCCGGAAGAGGACCCGGAGGAGGAGGATCCGGAAGAGGACCCGGAGGAGGAGGACCCAGAAGAGGATCCGGGGGAGGAGGATCCGGAAGAGGATCCAGAGGAGGAAGTGGCTCCAGTCGAGGAGCCTGCTCAGGAACAACCACCCCTGCTGGTTCCAGAGCAGGGACCGCCACCACCTCCGACACCAGACCCGGTCCAGTACGATTTTTCAGGAGGTTCTCAGCATGGAGAACCTAGTTTCCAAGACTCCTCCGCGCCGACGGTTATGCCTGATCAGTTGTCGACTGAGATGGAATGGCCGGGGGTCCACCCCTGGGGTTATATGCCGGACTCTTCTTTCTACCCACCGCCTCCACCTCCACCACCGCCAGCTGAGGGGCCCTCCAACTGGATCCCTCCGGCATCTACATACCCTCCGATGTACGGCCTCACTTGGACCCAGCGGGCTCAGATGGGGCCTATCACTCCTCAGATTATCATGCCGAAGTTCGAAGACCTGTACGCAGACAAAGCAGTGTGGGACGCAGCGATTGGAGCAGAGAAGGCCAATCTCAACCAACTCAGGGCTGAGGCCCAGGAAGCTCAACGTCGCGTTGATTGGATCAACCAACGGCGATCGCAGGCAGACATGATCCTCGACCATTTTGGTCAGATCCTACGACCCGAGCTCTTTGAAACTGGATTCCTCGACAAGTACTGCTACCCACCTCAGTAGTTCTATCTAGGTTTTCTCGTCTGTACCATAGCTAGGTCTATGACGTTGTCCGCTGTTCGAACTCAGTAAGGGTTGTGCTTTTGTTATATATATCCCTCGGTGTAGGAGAAACTCGACCCTATTTTTGGTACTGCTCGAAGGGTCGAGTCGGCTACGGTTATGCTACTACGACTTGTATGTAGATATAATCGTACTTCCTTCCGAACAGACTATGTTGTATATTTAGCCTGGATGGCACTATGAATATATAATCCTCTTTTGAGTAATCTTGCCTTAAGTATTAAGGAATTCAATCGATTGCGACTCTCTTGTTCAGATGGTTAACACACGTGGAACAAACCGAAGTGCCCCGACCATACCTAATCTTCAAGAAGAAGAAGAGGAGAACGAGTCTAGAGCCGAAGGTTCTGGAGTTAATCGAGTCCAGGATCCTCGTCCAACAACCACGTTGGATCCTGCGACCTTAGAAGTTATTAAGAATATGTTCCAACAGATGATCCAGGCAGCCGTCCCGCCTCCTGCTGTACCTCAGGCCAACGCCGACAGAATGAATCCGCCCGTGGGCCGAAGAGAAGATGACTGTCATGCCCAGGATGACGGGTCCAACTATTCTAAGGCGCTCAAAACTTTCGCCTCGCTGAAGCCAGAAACCTACAATGGCCTTGGGGATCCAGCTAAAATCTCCTACTGGTTCACTCACATCGAGAGGCTGCTGCGGAATGTCAGATGCACTGAGACTGAGAAGGTGCACCTCGCGGCCTTGCAGCTGAGAGATGGTGCTAGTGAATGGTGGGAGAACTCTCGTTTGTCTGATCACCCGATGCTGAGTTGGGACATGTTCAAGGACAAAATGATGTCCCGATTCTTCTCTGAATCCATGAGAGACGAGAAACAGGAAGAGCTTCTCTACCCTAAGGTCGAGGGTTTGTCAGTGCTGGAGAGAGCCACTAAGTTTAATCAGTTGTTGCAGTATGCTGGACCCGAAGTTTCCACTGAGGCTCAGAGGATCCGTCGCTTTCACAAGTGGATGGACCCCACACTGAGGCCTTGGATGGAACAACGGGAGTTTCTGACCCTAGAGCAGTATGTTGATGCTGCCTATCGCCTGGAAAAGTCCTTGAAGGAGGCTGATAAGAAGAAACATGGAGGTGGAAGGTCTCAGGGGTATAGTGGATTCAAGAGACCTGCATCACCTCAAGGGTCTAACTGGTCAAAGAAAGGCAAATCGAATTCAGCTTCGACGAATCTCTTTCATGGGTCTGGACAGCGTAAGGGTTCCCCAACCTGCTTTAACTGTGGAGAGCAGGGTCACATCAACAGGTATTGTACTAAGAGTCAGAAGAAGTGCTTTACCTGCGGAAAGGAGGGACATATGCGCCTCTACTGTCCGCAAGGCAAAGACAGATCAGGTCAGACCAGAAATGCATCAATGGCTCAGAGTAACAGAGTTCCGAGTAGGTCAGGAGGGACGACGTCTGTACAGTCCACTGCTCAGAACAAGGGAAAAGCACCTGCGACTTCCCAAGGGCAAGGACAGCGTCTCTACGAGATGCGTCGTAGTGATGAGCCAAATGCCCCGGTCTGCCAAGGTACATTATATGTCCGTTCGACTACTGCTTTCTTGTTATTTGATTCTGGTGCAACGCATTCCTTCATTTCTGAAAGATGTGTAGAACTGTTAGGCTTAGAATGTCGGGACATCTGCGAACCCTTTGTGGTGAATCTCCCTAATGGAGAGAAGCTTGTAGGGACAAAGCAGCTTAGCAATTTCCCTATAAGCATTCAAGGTCGGAAATTTAACTCCGACTTGATATGCATTCCCATGGCTCCGTACGACATCATCTTAGGGATGGACTGGTTACTTCGTCACGAAGCTGTAATAGATTTTAAGGAACGGACAGTAACCATTAATTCAGGAGGTAAGCATGTGTGCAAGTTCAAGGGGAGACGTGAAGAAGAGAACGGAAAATTGATCAACGCCATGAAAGCTGTAAAATTGCTCCGACAAGGGAATGTTGGATATTTGTGCTATTTGGAACCAGTAAAGAAGAAAGTTGTCGGTGTTCAGGAAATTCCAGTGGCTAGAGAATTTCCAGATGTGTTTCCCGAGGAACTCCCAGGTTTGCCACCCCAACGTGACTTGCAATTCACGATTGATCTAGAGCCCGGAACTACACCCATCTCGAAGGCACCGTACAGAATGGCACCGATCGAGATGAAGGAACTCAAGAGTCAGTTAGAAGAGTTGTTGGAGAAAGGTTTCATTAGACCTAGTGCGTCGCCATGGGGAGCACCTGTGCTATTCGTAAAGAAGAAGGATGGGACCTTCCGTCTGTGCATCGATTATAGGGAACTGAACAAGGTCACCATCAAGAACAAGTACCCTCTGCCGAGAATAGATGATCTACTAGATCAATTGCGAGGTGCCAAGGTGTTCTCCAAAATCGACCTGAGGTCAGGATATCACCAGCTTCGGATTCGTGAGGAGGACATCCCAAAGACTGCTTTCCGTACTCGTTATGGACACTACGAGTTCGTGGTGATGCCGTTCGGATTAACAAATGCACCTGCGGTATTCATGGATTTGATGCATCGTTGCTTTCACGACTACCTTGATAAGTTCGTGGTTGTCTTCATCGATGACATCCTGATCTACTCTACCAGTGAAGCCGAGCATGAAGAACATCTGAGGATCACTCTGCAAATTTTGCGAGAAAATAAGTTATATGCCAAGCTGTCCAAGTGCGAGCTTTGGTTGAAAGAGGTGGCATTCCTAGGCCACGTAATCAACCAAGAAGGAGTGATGGTAGACCCCCAGAAGATTAAGGCAGTCTCTGATTGGAAGCAACCGAAAAATGTCAAGGAAGTACGCAGCTTCCTTGGACTTGCTGGATATTATCGTAGATTCGTAGAGGGATTTTCTAAAATCGCTCTGCCAATGACCAAGCTACTCCGAAAAGACCACAAGAAATTTGTGTGGGATGATAAGTGTGAGGAGAGCTTTCAGGAACTAAAGAGACGTTTGACTAGTGCCCCAATCTTGACACTGCCAAATGGACATGAGGGGTATGTAGTGTACAGTGACGCCTCTAAGCAAGGTCTAGGATGCGTGCTAATGCAAAATGGGAAGGTCATTGCCTATGCGTCTCGTCAACTCAAGCCCTACGAAGTGAATTACCCTACACATGATTTAGAGCTAGCAGCTGTGGTCTTCGCTTTGAAAATCTGGCGTCACTACCTATATGGTGTGAGGTGTCAGATCTTCACTGACCACAAAAGCTTAAAGTATGTGTTCACGCAGAAAGAGCTGAATATGAGGCAGAGGAGGTGGTTAGAGCTGATTAAAGACTACGACATCGAGTTACTCTACCACCCAGGGAAAGCCAATGTGGTGGCAGATGCCTTGAGCCGTAAAACAGCTCAAGAAGGCTTGATCTCGATGTTGACTGCACAACCGAAACTACAAGAAGAGTTGATACGAGGAGGGATAGAGGTTTGGTTCGGGAGACAACAGGGTAGTCTAAACACTCTAGAGATTCGACCTACCCTGCTCGACCAGATCAAGGAGAAGCAAGCAGACGATATCGTGTTAATCAAGATTAGCGGCGAAGTGCAGGAGGGTAAGGCACCGGGATTCATCATACAGGATGATGGGTCATTGTGGTTCAGAGATCGCATCTGTGTACCTGCTGTGGATGAGCTTCGAAAGACCATATTGAAGGAAGCGCATTCATCAGCCTATTCCGTCCACCCAGGGGCAAGCAAAATGTACAAAGACTTGCGCAAGGACTTTTGGTGGCCGAATATGAAACAAGAGGTAGCAGGTTTTATTCTGAAATGCCTGGTCTGCCAAAAGGTGAAGATTGAGCATAGAAGACCGGGAGGAAAATTACAGTCGCTGCCAGTGCCGGAATGGAAATGGGAAGACATCGCGATGGACTTCGTCACAGGACTGCCCAAGACTCGAGGGCAGAAGGACGCTATTTGGGTGGTCGTGGACCGACTCACCAAGAGCGCTCACTTCTTAGCAATCAAGATGACGTGGGGAGTCCAAAAGCTAGCCGAAGTCTTCATCCATGAAATTGTCCGCCTCCATGGTACTCCAAAGACCATTGTCTCTGATCGAGATGGTCGGTTTACATCCAGATTTTGGGAGGAACTCCATAAGGCAATGGGAACCCAGTTAAAGTTCAGTACCGCTTTTCATCCTCAAACAGATGGGCAGTCTGAAAGAACAATTCAAACCCTTGAGGATATGCTTCGAGCCTGTGTTCTAGATCGCACAACGAGTTGGGATGTCAGCCTGAGCCTGATAGAGTTCACCTACAACAACAGCTGGCACTCAACCATTAAGATGGCTCCTTTTGAAGCCCTGTATGGACGAAAGTGTCGTTCGCCGATTTGCTGGGATGACAGTGCGGATAAGGTGCTGTTAGGACCCGAACTAGTCGAGAGGACCGCTGCAGAAGTCGCTTTGATTCGCCAGAGGATGTTGACTGCTCAGAGTCGACAAAAGTCGTATGCTGACCTGAAGCGACGAGAGGTTGAATTCGCAGTAGGCGACAAAGTTTTCGTGAAAGTATCTCCTTCCAAGGGAGTGTTCCGGTTTGGAAAACGAGGAAAACTTAATCCTCGTTACGTGGGTCCTTTCGAGATACTCGAAAGGGTAGGCAAGCTAGCCTATCGCCTTGCACTACCACCGTCAGCACATCCCGTTCACAACGTCTTTCATGTGTCGCTCCTACGTCAGTATGTACCCGATGACTCTCATGTGCTTAATTATGATGACGTGGAGATTCAGCCGAATGGTACCTACGAGGAGAGGCCTGTGAAGATTTTAGAGCGACGAGTAAAGAAGCTTCGCAACAAGGAAGTACCCTTAGTTAGGGTGTTGTGGTCGAAAAATGGTGGCGAAGAGACCACGTGGGAAACATGGGAAACCGAGCTAGAAATGCAGAAGCGTTTCCCGGAGTTGTCATAGGTTGACTTAAAGAACCAGACGTTCTTTAAGGGGGTACTAGCTTTAGTTCACTTCGTGGTAACTAAGTCCTTGTGAGCGGTAATTGTTCTTCTGTGCATCGTACCCTAGAATTTCCTAGTTTCGAGGACGAAACTATTTTTAAGGGGGTACTGTTGTAATAACCGCTATTTTTATAAATAAGGGAAATAAAGTTTTCTTAAAATCCTTATTCGTACAACTATCAAAAAGTCGTCAATAGTAAATTCCTCGCCCAATTAAGTGTAAAACACGTTCAAATTCAATTATGGAAAAACGAGCCTTTATATTAAATTATTATTTTAAAATAAATTGTTCAAGAATATAAGAAGATTGAATTAAGAAAAAGAAATCTTAATTAAAAAGAAAATAACAAGTAACAAGTACAATAATTGGGTAGTTAATTATTTTTATAATTAATTAAACTCAATCTATTAATAGCCCTAAAATAAAAAGGGAGAGTAGGGGAAATAAGTGGGACTCGAACCCCCGACTTCTCCGACCCCTTTTCTTTCCCTTACCAGTTGAACTACGGGAATTTCTTGCGGGGTTAGGGAGATACAACCTTCTTGAAGCCGTTTTTCTTGACTTAACCAAAGCTTGACCAGATTTTTATCATATTCTTCTCAATTGCTACTTGACAACGCAGCCAGTTCTGCCAGTGAGAAAAATTTGGTGAATCTATCCTGTACTTCCCCCATCATTACCCTCACTCCCCTCCCTTTCCACCATCCTTATTTAAAATTTCAAAGCTCCCCTTCAACCATGTTGTCCATTTCGATCCAGATAAATCCCTGATCACCCCATCTCCTTCCCCCATCAACCTCAGCCGGAAATCCGTCCCAAAAACGCCTAAAAACCGACAACATCGCAAGCTGTTTTTTTTCTTTCCTTTCCCCTGCATCGGTTGCTTCCGACGGGGAACCGAGGCCGCCGCCACGCTCGTCGTCGCCACCCCGCTCGTCACCGTCGCCCGTCCCCGCTCGTCACCGTCGCCCGTCTCCGCTCGTCCCCGTCTGTCCGCCCTGCTCGTCGCCGCCGCCCATCGCCAGGTGCCGGCCGAAGGTGTTGCTGTCGGCGCCGAGCGTAGCCGTCGTCGTTGTTGCCGGTGCCGTCGTGTGCTACTGTCGGTTGTCGTTGCTGCTGTGTGGCTGCGTGAAACAAGAGGGTGAGCAACCTTCCTTCTTTTGTGTTTTGTTTGGTGTTTGGGCCAACTGGACGGATCCACTAAAATTATAGGAAGAGAGAATTTGGGCCATAGCTAAGTAGTAAAAATGGAAGGCCTTTTATTACTAGCAGATTCATGTATAAACCCCACCAAAGATGCTAACCACTTAATATAAGGTTACTAGTCACGTAATAAAACTGGGTAACTATTTAATTAAGGGGCCCATTTAATTTAACCCACTAGCTTAATCACTCGTTGCATGCGAAAGACGACCGTACACTACATTGCAAATGGTCCACTCAACTAAATATTTATTTATTTAAATTACTTTTATGGTGAAATATTAAGTTGTTAATATTAAAGTTTTAAGATCATTTTATAAAGGATATAAGGTAATATTTTTGGTAATCGTTGAGTAATAATTTTACATCATCAACGAAAAAATAGTTAACTTCACTTCTCGGGACATTACGAGATTTATATTAAAAGGAAATATTTTTCTTTATATCGAGAAGTAAATTAAATATTAATTTAATTTGTGTTCGCTCGTCTTAAAATCGCGCATAAATTAGGTCGGGTCCCCGAATCGTCATAGAGCCGAGAAACAATTTCCGTAGGACGCAATCCTCGAAAATCCAAGGCAAGTGGTTTGGTTCTTTTCTTCACGATTTCGTACATGCAAGTGGATGGTTCTCTTGCTCTTTACGATTAAACGTAAATTTTCTTCTATTCCGTTTAATATCTATATAATTGTTGGGAACACCTTGGTTGCTAATAAAACAAACCTAGGATTATTATTGTTAGAGATAATGACCTCTCTGTTCATATTGTTATTATTCCTGTACTACGCTAGTACTTGGACTTAGGACCGTTTGTTTGCGGCCTTTATGTGTTTAAATGTCTCGTTTGAGACTTTGCTATGGACTAGGATAGTCATTAGGGGTGAGAGACTCGTCTCTGCTACACCTCTTAAAAAGATGTATTAGGATGTACCTATACCCTAATACTGGGTCATGACTCTGCCTGCTCTACAAGCGTAGAGAGGTGACAACACCCTAGCTAGGTGTTAAGGACTCCGTCCTTCTTTGATGTGGCCCTTGACCCGTTTTGGGTTGCTACATCTAAAAATCGATAACTGAATGCACTTTTTGTCATTAATGAAAGATAAGTGCCCTATGCACAAATAATTAATGAACGAGGGTGGTGAGTACACCATTCTAGCTCCCGGCTTGAATATTCCAGTCGACGGAGGCTTTTCAAAATTTAATGTGAATTAATAAAGTTCCCAACAATATATCCTTTCCTTTCATAATCCCTGAAAACCGTATTCTATCTTCCAGAAGAAGCATTATATGCCTTTCCATTTAAATTCTCATATACCATTCTCCTAAAAATATCCCGACTCTCGTCACCAACAAAATCCCATTTAATTAGCCTTTCTTTTAGAACCAAGTCACGTTCTACCACTTGCTTAGTCTCGCGTTAGACTAATACCACTTTCTTTCTTCCCGACATTGGTCGGCTGGTATTTCTTGCTTTTATGGAAATATCAGGGAACAAGGATAAGGTCATTGAAGGCTGAAGACGAAGTCGTAGCTTGATCATGGAAGGACTAGAAGAAGCACTTTTGGAACGTTCTGTATTTATTATTATGATAAACTACCGTTTTGTATAATACTAGAAGGGTGATAATCTTTTGGAGCAAACGAACTACTTGTAATAACATTTCTAATTCTGCACTCTTTTCCATATTTACGAATGAATTCCCCGTTACGATAATGTTTCTGTGCAAATAACGAGCCGTGGGTGACTTTGGATGGAGAAAAACCGAGGTCACTGGCAGTAATACCCAGAGTACTAAATTGGGGTGTTACAGAAAAGTCATGTGACCCGGATTGAATCTTTCTGTTTGAAACAGTGGTCACGCATTAAGGATGTAGTCATACAATTATTACACGGACCAAATCAGAACCACTGATTTTAAATTTCCAAAAAGCAACCGGAGATTAAGGATGCGGTTGCGGAAGGAATATGATTCGAATCTAGCATTTCATCATTGTATAGTAATCGGAGTCTATCATTGTTGATTTATACAGAGATGAGGGTAAGATTGTAAATTTGGTGTTTTAATAATTACAGGGGTATCTGATTCGAATCGCCCTTTTTAAAGCGGGAACACTGGAAATATACGAAGAATGTGGTATGAAAAGTCATGTAGTTCGGATCGAATCTTTCTGTTTGAGACAGTGGTCACACATTAAGGATGTAGTCATACAATTATTACACAGACCGAATCAGAACCGCTGATTTTAAATTTTCAAAAAGTAGCGGGAGATTAAGGATGCGGTTGTGGAAGGAATATGATTCGAATCTAGCATTTCATCATTGTATAGTAATCAGAGTCTAAGGATGTAATTATGGTGAAAACTTGATCGAATTTGGTGTTTTAATAATCAGGGAGATTTAGGTGGTATCTAATTCGAATCTGGTGTTTCGCCCTTTCTGAAGGGGGAATGCCGGAAAGAAATGAAAGGTGTGGTATGAAAATTCATGTGATCAGAATCGAATCTTTCAGTTTGATACGGTGGTCACGCATTAAGGATGTAGTCATACAATTATTACACGGACCGAATCAGAATCGCAGATTTTTTTTCTTCAAAAAGAAGCCGGAGATTAAGGTTGCGGTCGTGGAAAGCATTTCATCATCGTATAGTTATCAGAGCCTAAGGATGTTCAGTGACGGACGCATAATGGATTTAAAGGGGGGCACAGTTCGTCTATGAGATCCAATGATTCAGCATAATCGATAAATTTAGCTACTCAATACACTTAATAGTAAAAATAGGTACTTATTTCTCAAAAAAAATTACATTATGTATGAAATCTAATTTATGCAATAAATGACATTTAAAAAAAACAATTGGAGAGAAATGCATTAAATATGAATAAAAAAAAATGGTGCTATAGGGAATTGAACCTTGGTGGAATTAAAACAAAATTGAGCAACAAACCATCTAGGCTAGCTGATTTTCATGTTATACTAATACAAGTTTATTTAAAGTATATTCATATTTAATCTAAAATTACATATATATACCAATAATTAACCCGACGGGAGGGGAGCCACGGGCCCACTCATGACCCCCCTAGGTTTGTCTATGGATGTAGTCATGGTGAAAAACTTGATCGAATTTGGTGTTTTAATAATTAGGGAGGTTTATATGGTATCTGATTCGAATCTGGTGTTTCGCCCTTTCTGAAGCGGGAACGCCGGAAAGAAATGAAGGATTTGGTATGAAAAGTTATGTGATTCGAATCGAATGTTTCTTGTTTGAGACAATGCTCACACATTAAGAATGCAGTCATACAATTATTACACGGACCGAATCAGAACCGCAGATTTTATTTTTCAAAAAGCGGTCGGAGATTAAGGATGCGGTCGTGGAAAGAATATGATTCGAATCTAACATTTCATCTTTGTATAGTAATCAGAGCCTAAGGATGTAGTTATGGTGAAAACTTGTCTAATACTTCATCTCTAGAAAGGAGTAAGAGGTTAAAGAAATTGATAGAAACTTGGCTTAAAAAGTGTTTTTGCTCCAAAAATTACATTTTAAATTTTCTGAAATGAATGACATCTCTCAATCTTTTACATTCTTCTAGGTATATAAAATAAATAGTCACCCACAACATATTTTTACCATAAACCAAAACAAGCCCTTTTGTAGGGATGTGTCTTTAGAAGCGATTAGATATTAATGTTGTCTACTTGTCTATGTTGGATATAAGATTTTTTAGTCTTTAAAAAGTGATCAAAGGTTGCCCGTACAATAATAACAATTATATGATTCAAATCTAAAATTTTTTTTAGAATGTAGTAAGTCTTTTTTCTTAAAAAAACAGGTTTAGTTGGTATTTGATTCGAATCTAATTTATAAGTTTTTTTTAAAACACAAACTACAGAAAAAATCACGTCAAATATCTAATTCAAAGCTAATAATACGACTATGGAACGTGGTAAGAAGTAAAAGACGAAGCATAACTCTATAATTCGGATCATCACAAAGTTCTTCGAAACGAGAATTGCTAGTATACAGGTATATCATCAAGCGAAAATCTAATACTTTATTGGTAGAAAGTGGTAAGAGATGAGAATCAATCTTTCAACATAGTCAAAGTTGTAAGGGATTGCAATGCAATGTGAACATAAGTGTTAATCGAAGGCTAAAAGGGGTGAAGTCTTCATCAATAAAGAAACAAAGAGGGAGACGGGGGTGAGATTGTAAATTTGGTGTTTAAATAATTAGGGTGATTTAGGTGGTATCTGATTCGAATATGATGTTTCGCGCTTTCTAAAGCAGAAATTCCGGGAAGAAATGAAGGATGGGGTATGAAAAGTCATGTGACCCGAATCGAATCTATTAGTTTGAGACAATGATCACGCATTAAGGATGCAGTCATACAATGATTACAAGGATCGAATTAGAACCGCATATTTTATTTTTCAAAAAGTGGCCGAAGACTAAGGATGCGGTTGTGATCGAATATGATTCGAATCTAACATTCCATCTTTGTATAGTAATCAGGGCATAAGTATGTAGTCATGGTGAAAACTTGATCGAATCCAATATTAGAACCGCATATTTTATTTTTCAAAAAGTGGCTGAGGACTAAGGACGCGATTGTGAAGGAATATGATTCGAATCTAACATTTCATCTTTGTATAGTAATGAGAGCCTAAGGACATAGTCGTGGTGAAATTTGATCGAATCCAATATTTCATCCCTAGAAAGTACTCCATTAAAAGGTAAAAGATATCATGGTAAGAAATTGGTAGAAACTTTGCTTAAAAATTGATTTTATTCCAAAAATTATATTTTAGATTTTTGGAAAGGGATGACATCCCTCAATCTTTTACATTCTTCAAGGTATATAAAATCATTATTCACTCAAAACATACTTTCACCCTAGACCAATGCAAGCCTTTTTGTAGTATGTGTTTAGAAAGCGATTAGATGTTAATGTTGTCTACTTGTCTATGTTGGATATTAGATTTTTTTAGTCTTTAGAAAGTGATCAAAGGTTTAGCTGATTTGAATATAATGTTTTCTCTTTCGAATGTAGTAATTTTTTTTTGAAAAAAACAGGTTTAACTGATATCTGATTCGAATTTAATTTTATAAGTTTTTTAAAAACACAAAATAAAGATACAATCATATCAAATATCTAATTCGAAGCTAATACTACAACTATGAAAAGTGATAAGAAATAAAAGACATCGATTCGGACCATCACAAAACTTTTCGAAATAAAAATTGCTAGTATATGAGTATATCATCTAGTTCAAATCTAATACTTCATTGTTAGAAAATGGTAAGAGATTAGAATCAATATTTCAACATTGTCAAAGTGGTAAGAGATTAGAATCAATATTTCAACATTGTCAAAGTGGTAAGAGATTAGAATCAATATTTCAACATTGTCAAAGTGGTAATTAAGGGATTGCAATGCAATGTGAATATAAGTGTTGATCGAAAGCTAAGACAGGTCAAGTCTTCATCAATAAAGAAACAAAGAGAGAAGTCAAGTGAAAGAGAAAGAGTTGACATAATAATAAGCCCCCGAAGGGCATGACCATGGACGGAAAGCAATTGCACTTCTCCGACCCAACTTCACCCGCGTGGTTAATTCATTCACTCACCTTACTCATCTTCATAAGCTCCTTTTTTTTCTACAAAAAAAATATACTCATTTTTAATTTCACGGCGGACCTAGTAGAGGTTTTAAAACCTGACCTGACCCGACCCTAATCGACCAAAACTTTTAGGGTTGAAACCTGAACCGAAGAGTAGCGAGCAATGGAAAAAACCGAACTTGATTAACCCGAACCTGATCGTGTTGAAACTCGAACTTGACCCGACCGACCCGATTTTTTATATATATGTAGAATAGATAATTTTCTTTTAAGTATTATAATACATTTTATTATAAAATCAATTGTAAATAAAATATTATTATAAAAATATAGTAAAAACAATGTTTTATTATTAAATATTTTTATTTTTTCATAAAATTATTTTAATAATCATTAAATATTTAAATTCTTAACCCGTTAGATAGACTCGAACCCACTAGGCGGCTCCTTACCGCCCAGCTTCCGCCTAGCACCGTTTAGAACACTGTTATGTCGTAGGGAAGCTTCAATAGGCAGTCATAATCAAGAGAAGGCAACAAATTAATTATCTTAAGCAGGAGAGAAATTGGCTAAAGCATCCTCTGGTGTACGGATGTGAAACTCGCATGAGTTTAGGTCCCTTTTCTATGAATAGAGAGGGGTTTATTTGACCATTTTGTAGTACAGGATGTGTTGATAAAAAAAAGCGTACAAATACACGGATATGTCTATGTATTAAGCCCTGTACAAATATAGTTTTGAATTAACAATGGTAATTATAGAAAAATAAACAGATATTACTTTGACACTTACTGTCCTCGGCCTTGAGGTAAGACTGGTTACTCATCCTTTGAGGAGCCTGTTTAGTAGATTTAATGATCATATCAAATCTAATTTAAACTCGCACTTACCCAACCAACATAATACTAATCAATATCTATTACTTTACTATATACTAAAGCGGAAGCAAATTCCGCCACCATATTGCGCCACATCACCCCTTTTATTAAAATAAAATATTTTTATAAATTCTTTTATCATCTATTAAATTGAAAATTTTATCTTTCTAATACTTAGAAAATTTATCTTTATAGCATGAAATATTTATATATTATATCAAAGATATAGTTGGTAAGTGTAATCTACGTACTATGAAGTTTTTATATATCACATAGAAGATATACGGAGTGATAGGTAAGTGTAGCACGCCACATCACCCCTAGGGCCCTAACCGTCCAGCTTACTATTCAATTTCTATAATTTTTTTCTACTACTTATCTTAATTTTATATAAATTGTAAAGATATAATATACCATTTCATATTACATCACATTGCTCCTTTATCTAAAAAATTATTTTATCAAATTATAGTTTTATCATAATATGTAATCTTAATCTTATACATATTTGATTAAAATATTAGTTATATCTTAGATTTTGAGTTGTCTAATTAATAATTCTATCCTAATATATAAATCTCAATCTTATCCTTATATGGTTACCTAATTAGTTGATACATGGATCTATCCTAAAGTTTTTTATTTCACCCATTTAATTAAATAGTATATTAGTTATAAGTGTTTGATCGTAATTTTGTTATAAGATTTTCTTAAAATCATCAATAGTAGCAAATTTTACCACTATATCTACCCTACATCATTTTTTAATTAAAATAATATATTAAAGTATTTTTATTTTTATAAATATTTCCATAACTATATTTTTATATCAAATATATTAACTATAAATATTCGATGATATATGAGAATTATGTTGTTTTATAACCTAAAAGATATATATGCATCGTTTTTAAAGAAAGTAGACATATGATGATATTTATAATTATAGTAAATTCATATACAAAATAATAAAAAAATAACACCCCGTACAAGGTGCGGGTCATTAGCTAGTATATATATATATATTATAAAAGCCGACCGTTTTCGAGCCACCACGTTGATTCTGGCCCCGCTTGATTTTAATTTTTTTTTTTCAACTCAAATTGATAATAACAACTTTGTATCTTTTATTTTCCTTAATTATCTAATCTTCAATTTTATCTTTAAAATCATACTATCCAATATCTATCTTTAATTTTATTTTCCTTACTTAACAAATTTTATCATCTTCATGCTTGCTTTATTGGAAGTCATACTAACAAATTGAATGCGTATTCGTACGTGCTTGCTTGATTGGAGGCTAGATGGACATTTCACATTAGTATTAAAGATAATTTAAATCATTATTGATGATTGCAAAGGAGTCCAGATATGTGGGTTTGGATTTCTTCCATTCGAAATTAAAGTTAACCCCATGAAAAGATAAATATAATTGCTCATATATGTCTGCCATATTGTACAAATTTGTCGTTTAAAATGTCAAGACCTACAATTAAGTCATATAAATAACATTTATTTAACTTACTTTTGGAATTCATATAGTTTTAAAATTTATATATAAAAATTTATTCTCACCCCACCTTATATTTTTCATAAATTGTTTTTAAAAATGTCTATTAATTTCCTAATATTTTATATACCAATTGTTATTTAGATTCATAATATCATGATCTTTGAAATATATTATATTTCAATAAGGTATTTTTTTAGTCTATTCATACATATAGAGGTAAAATATTATTCATTATATATTATAATTAAAATAACTACATGTGTAATTTGTGTATATCAAGTTGGTGCTTTGCATACTAAAATATAAATACGCATAAATTGCATAAAAATGTGTTTTACTGACTATAAAATAGAAGTACGTGATTTGCATAATAACATATTATCAATCAATCATTTAACAATTAAAAACTTCTAATATTCGATGAAACCAAATTATATTAAAACTTTTATTATACATTTTACATTAATATTTTATTTATTATATATCCAAAAATAAATTTAAAAATACAAGTTGTGCATGGCACAACAGGTACAACTAGATAATAACAACTCAAATATAATCAACTATATATTATAAACTGATGTAGTCACTACGTTTACTGTTTCTACATCTACATTAATCAATATATATTATAAAACCCGGTCGTTTTTGAACCACTATGTTGATTCTGACCCCGCTTGATGTTAACTTTTTTTCAACTCAAATAGATAATAGCACCTTTATATCTTCTTATTTTTCTCAATTATCGAATTCTCAATTTTATCTTTATAGTCATAATATCTATCTTTAATTTTATTTTCCTTTAAATTATTTTATCTTTAATTTTCTTCTATAAATCAGTTTAATCTAATAGATTAATTTTAAAAGTGATAAGGTAATATTAACAAAATTTCATATTTAAAAAAATCCTTTTCTATCTTGAATTTTATTTCTAAGTTTACATGATGTGCTAACTATCTTTTTTCACCCACTATCATTACATATTTTTCGAACTTAATACGTGAAAGTCTATTTACAAAATCTATCTACAAATGGATATAATATTATTTAGTTATTTATAATTAAAAAGGGTTTATTACAAAATTATATAAAGCTTTGAATAATATATATATATATAAATATAGACTTATGTTTTCTAAATTAATATATTAAATCAATTTATGTAACAGATTCATTTAGCAATTTATTTGTTATGATAATAATAAAACATAATAAAAACTAATCTAAAGATACTAAGTCAAATAAAATAAAATAAAAATAATCGAAGTCAAATGATAGATCTAAATTTTTGTCATATAGACTATCAAGGTTTCAACTTTAGGATAATAAGAATAAGGATACATAATGATTGTTATAGAAAAGTTTAATGGATTAAAAGGTAAGTGCAATTTATTTACCTTGAAATATATTATATTTGGATAAGATATATGTTGTTTGGTCTATTCATACATATAGAGGCAAAATATTATTCATCAAATATTATGATTAAAGTAACTACATGTTTAATTTGGGTATATCAAGTTGGTGTTTGCATACTAAAAATATAAGTAATTATAAATTGCATAATAACATATACTCAATCAATCATTTAACAATTAGAACCTTCTAATATTCGATGAAACCAAATTATGTTAAAACGGTTATTAATACATTTCACATTAATATTCTATATATTATATATCCGAAAATAGATTTAAAAATACAAGTCGTGCATGGCACGACGGGTACAACTAGTCTACTCTTATATCGAGAGTCAATTTATAATCCGCTTTTGGTCTTTTACCTCAAGGCCGAGGACTTCAAAATCGCGGTCAACGCTATTGACGCCGTCCAAATTTTATTACTTCTACAGCATTTTCCCTCAGTTTTAATTATATACGAACTCCCATTGATTTATTTTATGCAAAAAAAAACACATTAATGTAGGCGAATGAGCAACATAAGCAAATTGAAGAACATATGTCAATTGGTAGGACTTGAGCACTGAACCTGTTTTCCCCTGAAACAATATCATTATGTTTAAAACTTGCCATTTATTCAAGAGGATGCAGATGCATCGGCCACATCAAATACAAATGAGCACAAGGTTTGTGCATTGCACGAAAATTATACGAAATATGGTCAGATATTTACACTAAAATACCTATGGAATCCTCTACAACAGCTTAAGATTGAAGAACAGCTCCTCCTGTGATTTTCCACTCAGACTGACAACAAGACATCTCATACCTTGTGGTGTATGTTCTACTATAAGAATCGCTGAGTTCTGGGTGCGCAATGTCGGTCAAACTTGCCTCCTCTTCAAGTGTAGCTTCAACTGTGGCGTGTTGACCGTCCAGTGACATTGTCACGCTGTCAATGGTCACGTTCAGCAGATTGTACTCCCAAAACCTACCACGCTCTTGGCTTTCGTTTGCACGGTCAGACCAGATCTTCAGCATTGTTCCATCCAAGACCTAAACCCATTTTTATAAGTTTAATCACAAGCCCACCTCAAAAAATTATATGAGCCCTTTGAATTGTCAAAGGTGGAAAACATAGATTCTCATGCTATTCTATCTCAGCAAAACCAAAAGTGAAAGCTATGGCTCAGGAACTGAGTTACTAACCTCATGCAATCTTTCTAGGTTGTGATCGGGGCCTAGTGCTTCAGATTTGATGTTCTGCCATTTGCGAACAACTTCATCGGCGACTCTAGCGTCCATTTTTGTCAGTCCCTCGGATTTTGAAATTGAAGGGGGACCTGAATTTTCACATTAGAGAACTTGTTAATTTTTCCCTAGAGAAGAAAGAATAAGATAAAGAAACAGGAAATCACATATATAGCTTAAGCAGATCATAGTGTTATCAATCACATACTAATTTGAACCAAAAATAAGGAAGCATGAAAAAGAGCTTTCCAGTATGTACAGTTGATACAGTAAGAAAAAGTCATCAGTTCAAGAAAAGGAATGCAAAAGATGTCATCAAATGAAAAAATGATTCTGCTTACTGCAGAGCACCACAGATTGTGTGATATAAGTCCAGAATTAAACTATGTCAGATGCTTCATAATGTTCCTTTGCAACAATTACACTATGTCATTAAGTCATACACCACACTACTACTTATGTACCTATTATCTTAATAAAAAGGTGAAGAAAGGAGCATAGATTATAAAACCTTACCAGCATCAACAACATCAGAAGCCACTGCTGAACGGACTTGATTCCTTTGATCTACTGGACCTTTTAGACCAGCTACAACTCTCAGGCCAGCAAAAGTAGTCAATCCAATGACCACACCTGCACATGTAATCTTGATAACAGCATCTTTGATCCTCTCAGTAATTTCTTTTTCAGAAACATCTTTCACTTCAGGTTTGTTCGGTAAGTCAACGGCATTTGGGATGTTGGTCTCACCACTCTCCATAAAGTTCTCAGTATCTTCACCAGCAGACAAATAATCAATACCACGATCATCTTCTACGGTCACGCTTTCTTTTACAGCACTGGGAGGAAACACTTTTCTCAATGCCTGAATTGCACTAGCCTTGACAGTGTCTAACACTGCAGTAGCCCCAGCCCCAATTCTTACTATGGCTGCTGCAGCAACTAGTGGGTACCCACTAACACCATCCAAACTTTCTAAATACCTTAGAACTGTAGGGTCATCATAGTAATCTCCAAGTTTGACTTGAACATCCTGTGTCTCCCTGAACCGGGGAAGTACAACTTCCATTAGCCAAGTTTCCAACAATTTGCAGAGTCCAAGGAGAGTATCACTGTCCTCTTCATCTTTAGAATTCTCCAAGATGAAGTCTACAATTGAAGGGTCTCTGTATGGAGAATCCTCAACATCTAAGCCCAGCCATGTACGGCATTGCTCAAGATTTCCTACCAGCAAGGAGCAGAGGCCTCTTTCCAATGCAAAATCCATCTCGCGGTTTCCAGTAACAGCATATGCAGAAGCAGGATCTGCTAGATTAGCCACCTTTGTCTGCTGAAGTTGCTTGAACAGGTTGTCAGCATCTTTGATAAGATGAGGCTTTTTCCCACTGAAAGCTTGAGCCACAAGAGCAAGGGCAACTCCATAAACTTCAAAGCTTTCTGCAGGAATGTTACTAGGAGTGGCAGCAAACAGATCAACCTATCACAATGGTAATTGGTAAGGGGCATGGAGCAATATTTGAGAATAATCATATAAAGCATATATAAGAATAACGCTCTGTTTGGAATAGTATATCATAATGTAGTTTCAGGTTATGATGTATTTTTTTCAGAGATGATGTTTTTAGCACATTGATATTTGTATCCTAATTACTTTTTGGATGAGACTGATATATAAGGGTAAAAAGGGGTGTGTAATAGCACTAGTTACATTTGAAAACCAACAGATGATTTGGGTGGCCAACAGACCCTAAGATAGTGGTAATTTGATAAAGTTCATAGCAGCACCTGCTCAGTTGCTGTCATGTGTACAAAAGCTTCATTCATGAACTTCTCACGAGTAAACCCCCCAGCAATTGCAGTTGCACCCCCTCCTCCAACAGACCATAGTATATTACGCACACCTTGCAGGGCCTCAGCCCTTCTCTTACGGTACTCATCATCGAGGGGCAAGGCTAGAAGCTCCAACACACAACGAGGAGTAATCTCCTCCAAGGTTTCATCAATCTGAGCTTGCAAATCTGGAGCAAGACTGCTGGAGCCTTCTTCCTGTATAGTTCTCACAGAAATACATCACCTTCGATATCTGCATGATGTTACATTAAGTTGAAACCTATACAAATTTATAAACTGAAACCCTTACCTGCAAGAGCTTCAACGCTCGTTCTAAGGATTCACAGCCTTGAACGTAATCAGGGGGAGTTAAAGACATTGCATCCCTAGAAATGTCAACATATGCAAGGGCCATGGTTAACACGATATCATGCTTGAGTGACTTAGGCAGCCTTTCCTTGAGTAAACTGTCACCAATCAACAGAACCAGTTCACTCTGCCCAGCCTCTTGCAACACACACAAGGCACCTGGAACCTATGAAGCCACAGAACTTTAAGTCAAGATCACTCGGCTAACCTCATCTCATAGAAAATTCCAATAAATTGCACACAACCTTATCTGAAAAAAACATAAAAAATTTCAATTCATGACATATCTACATCTTACTCAAATGGTAAGAAAGATCAGCTGAGCATGGTGATGTCATGAAAATTAGCACAAATCCCAAGTGACTGAATTTCCATGAAATTCATTCTGCATTGCCGAAAGTAATAGCATATCCAATCACATTGACAACTATTATATCAAGAAACAGTGAATTCAGACCAAAATCACAATGCACAAATACTAGACCAAAATGGTGGGGAAGATAGAGAAGTGCCTTGTCAAAGGGGACGTCAATGAGGAGGGTTTCGTCGACGTTATCAGAAAGGCCCAAATTGTAGTCTCTCCTGGAAGAAGGGTCGGAGAGAGTGTCACAAGCAGCTTGCAGAATTTGCCTTCGGCTGACCAAAGCGTCTTGGCTGTACCCATACTGAGGCGGCTTGGAAACCCTAGCTTCGTACGCCCTCCGAATCCCGTCGCCGAGAAAGTGGCCCTCCGCCCCCAAAACCTAATTGCAAAACCAGACACACACACTGAATTAGGGCGATTGATAAAGAAAGAAAGAAAGAAGAGAGGAGGCGAGTTTACCTGGTAGAAATTGAGGGGAATTGGGAGGTGGCGATCGGGAGGCGCGAGCGAGGGAGGAAGAGAGGTGAGAGTAGAGCTGCTGTTGCCGGCGCCGGCGGAGGAGGAGTCGGATGTGGGGAAGAATTGGAAATCGGGGAGGAGGCGGTCGGCCCATTTGCTGGCGGAAAATGTGGTGGAGTGAGAGGAAGAAGAAGAAGCGCCTCCGGTGGAGGAATCGGTGCCGACGCCGGCGCTGGAGGCTCGGACGGGGAGTTTTCTGCGAGGGAGAAGGGGGGGTTTGGGGGTGGAGAGAGCGAAGCCCAGGTTGGAAGAAAGGACTTCCATGGCTGGGTGTGTGTGTGAGTTCTTCTTGCTGCTTTGGTTTTCTTGTCTCTTTGGTAGTGACAACTGGGAATCGTAAAACCCTGACGTTGCCGTGTCTTTTGAGTGTTGTGGTTCAGTAAAAAGCCGCTCCTGGTTTTGGATCACACGTTCCACACCCACGGCCACGTTTTTAACCCGGTATAACTTTCTGGTTATACTATTATGGAGCATGTAAGCAAGCAGCGTTTCAACAATCAGAATCTTCTGTCCCGCTTCCGTTTTCCGTAGCACGTCCACTTGTCTCTCGTTGGTCGGAATTTTATATATATATTTTTTAAATTATACAAAACGGTACAATTTGGCAATTCCCACCAATGAGAGACAAGGGGACGGGTTATGGGACATGGGAGCAGGACAGAAGATATGGATTGGCATTTCAAACGGAAAATGACCCCATGTTTGAGGGCTTGTTAGTCGTTACGGACCTACGGTGGTCATTAGCCTAAGCATTAAGCAGTTTAACGTTCACTGTCAAGTGGCATTATCATTATGCTTCTTGTTTTTTTTATCTTGCTAAAGGTATATGATAAAAGTGTTGGTTTAAAAACTACAACTCTATTTAGGAAAGTACTATAAATCATGTAAAAAAAATTTAACAAAACCCTATTTAGAAAGGTATGTGACACGTTTTATTCAACCATTCTGATACCGTAATTAACATCTCTTGGTCTTCTCTCTTCCTTCTTCTCCTGCTCACACTTGCCAATCACATGCCCTAGGAACTGAAGAACAGTAATGAGCTTAACTGCACATGACGAAGTAAATTTGTCTTGTGCCAGCATGAAATCTATTTGCTTGATGTTGTCGGGGTGATTCCTTCTAGTTGGGCATCACCGATAGCACGTAAATGATCGGTTTTGTAAGGCTTTTTGGAAAAGCATGTCATTTTCAAATGAGAGTTTTTGACATCCCTATCCACATCAAACTCGAGGAAAAAACATCGAGTTGTATTAATTTACATAGGATAAAGAAACAAAACTATTTTCTCCTTCCAAAAGCTCTTCTCTTAAAGCGTCTGTTATGGAAATTTCATGATTTCAATATGTTATTTGTAGATACGTGCGATTTGGAAAAATGGTATGAATGATCCTCGAAGATGGGGCTTTGTTTGACATACAACTCGGGTCAATACAGGTTTGTTTCTTTGTTGATAAGTAATATCATAACACATCGTACATAGCTTTTGTAAGGTTGGTTGGAGCTACCTTTTGTTGGAAGGTCATTTGACTCATTTGGGCACCCAATACCCAACCAACCTTAAGCCAGCCCTTCGTAAAGAGACTTCCGGGCTACGTTCTAATTTTTAAAGTGCAATGTTTTTTTTTTAACAATGTAAAAATCTAACACTTTGATTGTTGAGACATGGGATTTGGGCCGAGTCAACATGTACTAGTATATAGCTCAGATGACATGCACAAATCGAAAAATGTTCCAAACTTTGCGCCACATGGGGTGACCTGATGGTAAGGGGTCTGAGGGATGATGAGAGGTCTTATATTCGATTCTTACCTTTGTCTCTTCACTTGGATGAATTGTCAAGTCTCACCATTATTACTCTTACAAATGGGCTGAGCCAACCTACACATGATCCGGGGTTACGGGCGACACGCTCGACTTTCACTACCGAAGATGGGGTTCACCGTACAAAAAAAATTGTACAAGAACAATTTTTATCGATATTTTGATAGGAATCATACAATTAGGAGTTAGGACATTGGTTAATGGATAACCCAAATATATAACATAAAAAAAAATTGCAAATAATTTGGGTACACTAACCAGAGTTTGCCTATGGACGGTCCCTACACATGTGTAAGGTCTTGTGAATGAATTGTGACTGCATGTACTTATGAGTCATGACATAGAACGTTATATTGACTATATAGTGTATTCAGTGCTAGATAGAGACCGTTGGCACATAAAGGTCTGAGCATTAAATTGTATCTGGCTCTTTGCATGTACCCAGAGATTGAATGCAATGCTCTGAAAGTACTGAACTCTCAAATTGGCGGGAGATGGTTTTTGCTGATTTACTGTTTTTTGCTTATTTTTTTACCATACCGGTTTAATTAAGAAATCTACGGATTTTAGTTTCCTTCAAAATTGACAAATTTGGACAGCCATGCCCTGGATATATAGTTAATTAATTGTCGTTATATTCTATAAATTGTCTAAAATAAATGATTTTCCCATCGGACATTTGCTGTGTGTATATGATCATGTTTTACGGATTAGTAATTGGTGGGAATGATGAGGTTAAAAGTGTCGTTAATCATACCAGACCCTCCTCAAGGGCCAAAATCAGTACTATAGAATTGCGTTATAATTGCACTCGGCGGCAGACCAACTTCGAAAATCATTTGCATTAATTAGTGCTAAACTTGCAGCTAACTTCTTTCATTTTATGGCTTAATTGCAATGGGTCATGATGATTAATCACGGCCGCAGCCTGTATATTCGACTTTATTAGATCCTTAATTTGTTAGTACGAGATAATCAAATCTTAGGAATGTACTGCTATATATAATATAATATAGTCATTTATAACAACAATTATACGATATATATATATGATTAATTAATTAATACAGTAACTGACATGATGATATAACATTATGTTGATCACAATTCATACATGGCTTTACAATTAAAATCCATACATAGCATTCATTTTTTCACATCATAATCAGAACACATACCAATATTCTATAAAATGCCAGTCATATTTGATATCAATACAAATGTTGAAATTAACCATAATAATATTCACAGGTACAGAAACTAACAAGATTTTTGCTAATTACACATGTATAGATATATGTATAAGCATGTAGATACATGATAAAAACATTTAGTACGTACATTCTTCATGAATCTTAATGTATATCGTAATACCAATCATAATCAATCTAGCTTTCCTACAAGCCACCTCTTTGGGCCGAATGTTCGTAAAAGCATCGCTAATCAATCATCAAAATTCTTGCCCTTTTACCATCTTTGACCCAATCTTAACATTTTGAAAAAAAAGGCCTTCAAAGACTAACATTGTTAACCTCACACACTCACACCACTTAATAATTACCGTATGGTAAACTGATTAGTAGAGCGACACACACGTAACCAATTTCCAAGCTCCGGCCTAATGGATTGTTTTACTCAAAAGGAAATAAAATTACTGAATCAAAATACAAAAGATTTCATAAAATACATATAAATAAGAGTTATTCTAGTGTGATTTAAATTTAGAAAATATGACTTAATTTTTAAAAAATTTAAAATGGCGATCTCATAGTATTACCCAAAAACTTATCATCTATACATATCCAAATATCATCTTATACGTTTTAGATTTAGGAAGTCATATACACTATGAAAGACATAAATTTGGAAATGTGTTTAGCTTTACACATTTCAAAGTGGTTTTATATACAATCTATGCCATTACTTAATTATACCAATAAAAAAACAAAAAAAACGACGAAAGAAATAAATACCGTATCTTATCATTTCCCTTTTTATTTGGGTCAAAATTATTCCTCTCCTTTTTTTAAGCCGTTGGGAAGATGAAGAACAAACCCACAAAAAAGTGTGCTCAGAGTAAGAATTCAGTAGGCCTACCTCTGGGCTTACTTGGCCATTTCCAACACCAAACGCTCCTCCTTCACTGAAACCATGGCCATGGCCATTCCTCCCCTTCCATTCTTCACTACCAATTTCGCCTGAACCAACTCCCATGGCAACTCCTCCTTTTCTCCTCCTCTCAATCGCGGCCTTCCTCGCCGTCGCCGTCGCCGGAATTCCAACCGAGTCCCAATCCCTCCTCTCCTTCCGCACCAATCTCGAAGATCCGACCGGCGCATTGGACGGCTGGGATCTCTCCACGTCATCCCCGCCATGTGACTGGCGCGGCGTCCGATGTCTCAACGGCCGTGTCTACGACCTCCGCCTCCCTCGCCTCCGCCTCTCCGGCCGCCTGACCGAACACCTCGCTAACCTACGCCAGCTGCGCAGGCTAAGCCTCCACTCTAACAACCTCAACGGCTCCCTCCCACGCGCTCTCGCCTCCCTCCCTCTCCTACGCGCCCTCTACTTGCACAATAACTCCTTCTCCGGCGACCTCCCTCCGGGCCTCTTCAACCTCACCAACCTCCAGGTCATCAATCTCTCCGGAAACCGTCTCGCCGGAGGATTTTCCGGCGTACGCCTCTCCGAGAGCCTCCGAGTCCTCGATTTGTCCTCCAACGGCTTCTCCGGCGAGCTTCCGAGGAGCTTCGCCGCCGGATGTCAACTTCGCCTCATTAATCTCTCGTTCAATCGGTTCTCCGGCCAGATTCCCGCCGCCATCGGAGAGCTCCAGTGGCTTCAGTATCTATGGATGGACTCCAATCGGCTCTACGGAACGCTTCCGTCGGCGATCGCGAGCTGCTCGTCGCTGGTGCATCTCAGCGCCGACGATAATCTAATCGGCGGGACAGTTCCGGCGACGATCGGAGCCATGCGGGAGCTCCAGATACTGTCCCTGTCTCGGAACAGTCTCACCGGCGACATTCCGTCTTCCATTTTCGCCAGCGATTCGCTCAGACTTGTCTTCCTAGGGTTCAATTCGTTCTCCGAAATTGCGAAACCGCCAGACTCGACGCCGTGGGATCCGCCATTGGAGGTCTTGGAGCTTCAGGAGAATCTAATACACGGCGATTTTCCTTGCTGGCTGACTCGCATTTCGAGCTTGAGGGTTCTAGACCTCTCCGGGAACTTCTTCAGGGGCTCGTTGCCTAATGAAATTGGGAGTCTAGTGAAGCTGGAGCAGTTGAGAGTAGCGAATAATTCGTTGACCGGTCAAATTCCTCAGGGAATAGCCAAATGTGGGTTGTTGCAAGTTCTTGATCTTGCAGGGAATGGATTTTCTGGAGAAATCAGCGGGGTTTTGGGGGGGCTGAGAAGCTTGAGGGTTTTGTTTCTTGGGAGGAACAGATTTTCCGGCTCCATTGGAACAAGCTTGGGAAGCCTTCACAATCTGGAACTGTTGGATCTGAGCGAGAATAAGTTCACTGGAACTGTTGCAGAAGAGTTGCTTGGGCTTGGTAATTTGACTTCTCTGCATTTAGGTCACAATCAGTTTTCTGGTTCAGTTGCAGAGATAATTGGTGAAATGAACAGCTTGATGGTGTTGAATCTGAGCAACAGTGGGCTTTCAGGCTCAATCCCATCCACCATTGGGAGCCTGATGAAGCTTCAATCCCTGGATTTGAGTATGATGAGTCTTTCTGGAGCAGTTCCCACCGAGCTGTTAGGGTTGCCCAATTTGATGGTTCTAGCTTTGCAACAGAACAGGCTGCATGGAGACATTCCTGAGGGTTTAAGTAGCTTAGTAACTCTGCAAAGCTTAAACATCAGTGACAATGCCTTTTCAGGTCATATTCCAGCAACATTAGGGTTCCTCGGGTCCCTTAGCATCCTCTCTATGTCGTGTAATCGGATTTCAGGGTTGATTCCAGCAGAGATTGGTAATTGTTCTGAGCTCCGAGTTCTTGAACTCCGTTCTAACAAATTATCTAGCCACATTCCTGATTCACTCTCCCATTTGTCTCATTTGGTGAGGCTTGATCTAGGGAACGGTGGGTTGAGTGGTGAAATCCCGGAGGAGCTGTCTAAATTATCCTCATTGAGCTACATGCTGTTGGATTCGAACCATTTATCAGGATCCATTCCCGGTTCGTTCTCAAAGCTGTCGAATCTGACGGTGTTGAATCTCTCCTCAAACAGTTTGTCAGGACAGATCCCGGATTCCCTCTCTTTGATTCATTCCTTGAAGTACCTAAATTTATCCAGCAATGATCTTGACGGTGAGATTCCAAAACTCTTGGGATCTAACTTCAATAATCCACAGGTATTTGCAAGAAATCCGAATCTGTGCGGGAAACCAATCGGGAAAGAGTGTGCTGCTGTTAGAAAGAGAAGAATGAAGAAGCTGATGTTAATTATTGGTATATCAATGGCTGGACTTCTCCTTTTGATTCTATGCTGTTGTGGCTACATTATAAGCGTTCTACGGTGGCGGAAGAAGCTGAAAGCCAAGTCAAGAGGAGAGAAAAGGCCGAGCCCGACTCAAAGAAGCTCAGGAACAGAGAGGAGGAGTAGCGGTACAGAAAGCAATGGAGGACCAAAGCTTGTCTTGTTCAACACAAAGATTACCTTATCAGAAGCACTAGAAGCAACAAGGCAATTTGATGAGGAAAATGTACTCAGCAGAGGAAAATACGGGCTCGTCTTCAAAGCCTTGTTTCCTGATGGCATGGTGCTCGCCATTCGCCGCCTTCCAGACGGGGTTGTTGATGACCGTGCGTTTAAAAAGGAGGCTGAGTCGCTCGGTAAGGTCAGACATAGAAATCTGACTGTCCTACGTGGCTACTACGCAGGGCCGCCTGATATAAGGCTTCTGGTGTATGACTACATGCCGAATGGAAATCTAGCCACCTTACTTCAAGAGGCGTCTCACCACGACGGCCATGTGCTCAACTGGCCAATGAGGCACCTCATAGCGCTTGACATCGCTCGTGGGCTAGCATTTTTGCACTCTTTGACAATGTTTCATGGGGATTTGAAGCCACAGAACGTTTTGTTTGATGCTGATTTTGAGGCCCATTTGTCTGAGTTCGGGCTCGAGAGGCTTACAACTGTGACACCGCCAGCTGGACCATCTTCTTCGATTGGGACTCTGGGGTACGTGTCCCCTGAGGCCGCGTTAAGTGGGCAGGCTACAAAGGAATCGGATGTTTATAGCTTTGGAATCGTGCTGTTGGAGATATTGACAGGGAAGAAGCCGATGATGTTTGATCAAGAGGACGAGGATATTGTTAAGTGGGTTAAAAAGCAGCTTCAAAGAGGTCAGATTGCAGAGCTGCTTGATCCAGGCTTGATTGATCTTGATCCAGAGTCGTCTGAATGGGAGGAGTTCTTGTTGGGGATAAAAGCGGGACTTCTGTGCACAGCGAACGACCCACTCGAGAGACCGTCGATGAGTGATGTTGTGTTCATGCTTGAAGGTTGTCGGGTCGGGCCAGATCTTCCTTCATCTGCTGACCCGACTTCACTTCCTTCTCCTGTTGGATGATAAAGTTCATGCAAAGTTACTGTCAATTTTAATTGTCAATGAAAGAAGTGTGATTTTGCCCATCCACAAAAGCTTTTTTGTATTGTGTTTTTCCTGTTCAATTCGCCACTAGGATTACTAGGCTTTTCCGATTGCCCTTTTGCTGAAGTTTTTTTTCTTCTTTGTGCACACAATTTGTGTTCAACAGTGATTGATTTACTTTGAGCTGTGAAATGAAATCAAGTATGCCCATTCAATTTGTCCCAAGAAAAAGCAGGTGTAAGTTCAAACTGCAATAATGTAAAGGCGAAGAAAAGTGTGTCATGCGCCTATTGACAAGAGGTTTTGTATTGGCCTTTTCTTTCCATTGGAGACCATAATTCCCATCTTTCGGTTAAAGAATGCAACAGAATTTCATTCTGTTGCAAGAAGGTAAGGAAGAGGCAACGTGTGTGGGGGACTTCATTGTTACATCATTATCTTATACTCCATAATAAGAAGCTAACTTTTAATTATTGAATCATTTATAGGAGTATATAATTGATTTAAAAATGGATAATCTTTAAAATTACTCCTTACATTATCAGGCACACTTGCTACAAGAATTGACATTTATAAAGATGACAGGATTTGGAAATTTTGCAAGTCAAAAGAGTGTCCGGAATTTATGACCCAAAAGAAAAAAAAGAAAAAATGCCCGGGATTCAATGAACGCAAAATGTGGGAAAGGCTGGCTCCAACTTTCAACTTTCATTCAAACGTAAATACGTAATGGGTTGTTGAGTGGGTCCCGCCAAACCATTAATTCCCGCCATAACATAAACAAATAATGCCACGTAGGCAAGTAGCCGTTAATTAATGAGGAGGGAGATAGGAAGTGTGACTAACTGACATTACGGTCAAAACCCGTGAAAGCCCGACAGGGCTACCCAGCAAAATGGGTCCCACTTTTTATATTTTTATATACTTTTTTAATTTCTTAATTTTGTCGGGTTGTCGACTTGTCGTCTTCCTTTGGAGTCTGTGCAGAAGTAGCACGTCAGAATCTCCAGGGGAGAAATAATCTGTCAGCTGCCAAGCACGTGGAGTCTATAAAGGTTCTTTCTTTTTAGCCTGGTTGCTCTGCAAAAAAACTTGGCACTCTGTTGCACTTGTTTCTTGTTCGATCAATGAAATTATGCAAGGCCCCCACAAATGAATCACATTACAACCTACCCAAAATCAGAAGGTGATGCAGAGAATACTATGCAAACAGCAAAACACAATGCCAATTGTTGATCTTATTCACATGTTCACTAGACAAAAATATGCAAGAGAAATGTTGAACGGGTGCAGACAGTGAAAATAGAGTGTCAATGTAGAGAAGACAAATGATGATACAGCAGCCTCACGTTATTTAAGACAACACAAATTAGTAACTTCCAAGGCTTCAACCCAGCCAAATTCATGTAGTCCAATCCAAGCTATTTTTTTAACAGAAAGAGGAACGAGTTCCGGCAATCTCATTCCGCTCTAGATTGGCCGGCGCGAGAAGAGAGGATGATGCCGACGATCAACCCGTATAGAGCAAGAGCTTCGGCGAAAATGAGAATAAGGATCATCCCGACGAAAAGCTTTGGTTGTTGAGCATTGGCCCTGTAAGGATATTAGGACAGAATGTTAACAAAATTGGTACCCCAACAAGATTGTCCCAACAAGTGATCATTACAGTAGTATAACGGGAAACTCATGATTGCCCATTTCCCTAGGTTTAATGATCAATAATGCAGCAATATGAAGAATATGATGCAAAGCATTTCCCCAAGAGACACATGAAGTCCCACATAAAGTGACATTATAAAATATCATTACTGAGACACGTTGTGTTTGTGACATCACTGACATGATACAACAAAGAGATAAAGGTTACCAACCACATGAACATATCTACACTTCTGCTAGACAAGGTATTAACTCTGGACCAGAAGAGATATAAATCAAATTTTATCTAGCCCAAGATTTTTCTGTTTGGATAGCCAATCATAATGCATTATAATGTATTATGGATTGTTTAATGCATTAAATAATTAAAATGTGTTTGGATGAAAATGATTTGAAGAATTATTCTTTCACCCATCTTCTTCCTTAACCACTGTAACTTCACACCAACCACCCCTATCACTACATCTTGACAGGGGAAGGAAGGTGAAGGGGTATGTCGCATATAATGTGAACACGTTTTAGCCATAATATATTACTTCAATGAATTCATTTAATGCAAATTAAACTTTAAAGCAAAATAATGCAAAATAAAACATAATGCAATTTAATGCATGTCTATCCAAGCCTGAAATACTAATATGCAAATTATCACTGTTCATAATAAGATTAATAGCTTAGATTTCTACACTAACAGAAACATGGTACTACTGAGGTCAATTGCAAAAATTCAACACTATTGAGAATGTTGCATTTCACCCTAAGAAAGTACGCATTTTAAAGTGTATATAGCATCCACCAAAAAATTATGACCAAGAGGCTTCTTCAAAATAAGTCGAAAACAATGAGGCTTACTTATGAGTTATGGTAAACAATGTAACTGGATATCTATCCTTTTGCTGTTAAGACCAATGACATATTGTAGATTTACAAGGCTTTAAAACCAAAAAAACAGAAGTCTCGACATTTTAAGTTCTTTATCCTTTGGGATTTGGGGGCAGCCAAACAAGTAATATGCAGCATGGTAACATCATTCAAACACAAAGAAAGAACTAGAAACAAAACCCTCGCAAGCCACAAAAAATCCAAACTACTTCTATGAAAGAAATGAAATACCAGCCAATACAGTCTAAATCAACGTGGCTATAATATCCAGCATATTAACCGATTGAATTTACCATGCAGAGAGCATAGCGGTACAGGATATTTAGTGGTAGGTACCGTTCTCATGGCCTTGACCCTTAGAGGAAATTCTAAGGCCATGACACTCTCACATAGTTATAAAAATACCCTCAGAGCTCATAGCCTGAGATAAAGCATGAAAAATCGAGGAGCTTCTAGACATAATCTGTTAAGTACCACTAAAGCAAGAATCTCGCAGGAAAATTCACACGTTTTGACTCTGATGAACTGAAAATGAATCGGATGTTTACAGAAAGACTTCAACTACCGTTTAAATAGACACATGACTCTACTAAAACTAACCACTGACAAGGAAGTGAGCCTGGCCTGAATATAGCTTAGTGCTTCTGCTAACTTGACACTAAAACTTAGAAACTGACTTTAGCTTAATCTAGTGGTTTGAACTAACCTAGAAATATGAAATGATACTGAAATAATCACACATTAACTTGAAATATTATTGACGTATTAACAAATAGATTAAAGCCTCCTAACAAAAGTTCTGCCTATATTACACTCACCATTGGGCATATATCCAAAGGGGAAACTTACAAGTTTACAAGAGTACTACTATACTTCTTATATTAGACATTCATGGAACATTGGAAATAGAAACAGGATTAGCAAGTAATCAAGGCACTCTAGAAAGAAACCATTTCTCATTTTGAATTTTTGATAGCTATGACCCTTACGTTTTTCAGCCAGATCCTATTTTAGCTAACAGACACAGCATAAAACCACTCATTGCTGAAACAGAAAAGAAAGAATCCAACTTGATCAAATTAAGATTGTAGCAACAATAAGGATCACTAATCTGATAAAGTCCGCACGTCGAAAGTGCACACCCGCACCCATTGGGACCTTAGAAACAAATGGCAATACAAGTAACCTTCCAACCTTATGCTAGGTTTGTTTAGTCCAACCCAAAAGTTGATGTGGGATGTTTATATTCCAACCCAATCCACACATATTAGTATGGGTATATCTCTTTATGAAGAAAAATAAGGCCATGTCTTATCTCCCTGCAAATCACATGATACTTCACAACCAACCACCTCCTAAGTAATGCTTTCTAAAATTCCTTGAAGCAGGTTCACGTTCAACCTCATCTTATCATTAAAGAGATTTCAATTGTAAATCAACAAACAATAACTACTTGAAATTTTTTAACACTGCTATATTGATTTTAGAAGCAAGCAATATCCACTAGCTAAATACTTAAATAACCAAAGAACTCCAATCCAAATCACACACTCATACAATCATGAACTAGTTAAGCAGATATCATATAGATAAGATGCATATGAATTGATACCGAGATTACCAAACAGACATAATAAGCTAGTAATAACTTGGTAGCGTGTATATGAACAGGAGAACTCATTGAACAGAGATATACAAATAGCAGAGGCCGTTGCGAAAACCTAGAGTTTCTATACTGAAGAAAAGGTCACCAATTTCAAACACATACCAGAAGATGAGCACGAAAGAGTTCAATTAAAATCAATAAGCACGAATCGAGACTGACCTGACACCAGCATCGCCGACGATCCCGATGGCCATGCCAGCGGAAAGACCAGCCAGACCACAAGCCAGACCGGAAGAGAGATGCGCATAGCCATCAAAGAGGTAGTAGCCCTTGGCCTTAGGGTTAATACCAGTACTAATGATGACAGCAATAATCAGCCCGTAAATCCCCAAAACACCAGCCATAACCACCGGAACAATCGATTTCATCACCAGCTCCGGCCTCATCACACCCATCGACGCCACTCCGACGCCGCTCTTTGCCGTTCCGTACGCTGCCCCCATACCTGCAACATCAATACAAGCAAACATGAAATCCGTATGCCTAAAATTGACAAATTTGCAGGAGATAGAGAGGGAATTGGAGATGTACAGGAGAAAACGAGGGCAGCAGCCGCTCCAAGGAAGCCGAAAAACGGCGCCGTTTCATCGCCGTTGAAGGTCGCAGCCATATCTGTTGGGTTTGTGTGCAGAGAAGTCGATCGGATCTGAGCCTTGTTCCTCCTGATCGATCCTCTTGGTCCCTGACTTCCTCCTGCTAGAAATCTTCAATCTTCTCAATAAAATAAAATAAAATAAATAACAAACAGACCACCGGGCCCAACAGAAGTAATTGGGCCCAATCTGAACAGGCCCAATAAATATCAAATTAGCATGTATTCCGATTTCCGACCGCCTGTGATCGGTGGAATTGGGCGGAAATCGAGATCAGATGAGAAGTGGAAGTAACAGAGGCTACGCATGGGCGATTTCAGCTGGTTTCTTCGCCGCGATGGCTGCCATCTCCGCCAAGTTCTTCTCTTCTCAGGTACTGCTAACAACAAATTTGGAATTCCTTTCCAAATTTTCTTGTTCCCCGTCCAAAATTAGGGCTTGAGTTCATTCGATTGACGCCATGGTCAATTTCTACCTTTTTGAAATCACGACCAGTAAAATAGGGTATTTGTAGTGAGTCTCATCGGTGATACGCCTCGGATCAAGATGATCTGTGTCATTCCTCTTAGATTCCATTCCCAATAGGTAATTTCGTTCCTCTCTAAGCTGTTTGAACTTTGAAAGGATTGAACTCGAAAGAGTTAGTAATGGAATGCCTCAATTTAGCTGAGTGTCATATAGCATTGTTTTTCCAGTTGCAAGTGTCTGTTCTATGCTGTCTCTAATACCCGGTTTAACTTTTGCTTTGCATTGTAATCCTTTGTGGCTATTAAAATTCCCTCTCAACTTCTTAGCCTGTGTGAATTGTTGTTATGTTTCATGGTCTTATAGATCGGCTGCTATTGAGATGGGAAGACCAGTGACTTTTCTGCCTGATGTAATTGCATGACAAGGATGATATCTTAACTTAAGTTTTGTTATTCTGATCTGATTATATGCGAACTTTGGATTTTTCAGCTCATTAAGTACAGCCTGGTTGTTGTGTGTAATGTGACAATGTGGGCATGCTACACCAACAGCCTTAGAGCCCTGTCTTCTTTGCAAGCTACTGTGACAAACTTTGCAACCAATTTCCTCTCTTCGGGTTTAGCAGGGTTCTTTCTGTTCGAAGAAAGTTTGTCTCTCAAGGTAAATATGCACCAATTCATAATGCTGTTGTAATTACATTAGAGCCTTGTATGCTTTTGTCCATGGAATCTGATTCTCTATGTTATGTCCTTCCTTTCCCCGTCACATGACGGATTAGTTTGTGTTTGAGTTCTCTCAATGAATGTTTTATTTGCATTATAATGTGATGTAATGCAAGATAATCTGTCATCTGAAATAATTCAAATTCAAACGTAACACAGTTAGTCCAGCCTTTTCAATCCTAGAATTTTAAACTACTTAGCTTTGATATTATATGAGGATTGCAACATTTAATTTAACCCTTTGCACCACTACTTTTAACAGTCCAACCAGCTTCCACTACAAACATCTTGTAATGTTCTGGTGGACTAAGATCGACTAGTAGGTTTTGCTACGTTCCTCAGGTTCTCATAAACATCTCAAGATGCCAAACAAAGTGATGCCCTGATCACTTTATTGTTTAAAGTAATTCCATTGTCAGTAAATATTCCTAATACACTTTAATTACACCCAACCCCTCCATCTTTTGTTCTCACACCCAAAAGTTTCTTGTAGATAAACCAAGATAACCATAACGATAGTAAAGAGGACTGCTACTGATTTCAAAGCTTGTTCTCAGTGGTTTGCAGGTGCCTTGCTCATAGTGAATGGAGTCTTGATACTCAGCAAGTCCAGCATAGAGAAGAAGACCAGATCTGATTAGAGCTCTGCTGATACAGAAATATACTCACACCCATTATATTCGAAACGCGACAAGTTTTCATTTCAAGCCATGGTCACTGCCCTTCATGTAATCATGTTCTTGGATATGTGGCCGACGATGGCTTACCTTTTGATGTATATTTCGATCAAATCACCTTTAGGTAGAACTTTTTTGGCTAGTGGATGTTTTTTTTGTATTAGTTATAAAGTTGCAATAGCTCTTTCCACTAGCCAAGACCACTCTCTGCATATCTTCTGTATGAGAAAGCTGTTTTTGGTAATCTCTTTTAACATGAAGGTTTGTCCATACTGGTAAGTGGTAACACGGGTAGGCAATTTTTGACAGTCATGTCAGGCTCACATGAAACGAACTTTGAGGAATGTTTATTGCTGCATGTATTTCCCTGTTATTATATAGCTTAGTTTTAGTAGACAGCTGCATCATTCAATTGGATAAAGACAGTAACTCGTGGAATTCATATTGGGTTTTTTAAAAGAGTGAAGATGGATTCTATCAGTTCAGGAAGGCTGTTTATGCTGCCATCTTCTAATGATCTTTCAATGATCATCTGGTTGATTAATGGCAGTTTTTTGTATGCTTATCTCATAATGTTGTAATGATGGTTTTTCCTTCGGCTGCTGACACAGAGTTAGCCGATGCTTATTCAATTTTGAATGAATATTGCACTGTATTTGGGATTATTAAATGCAATATTGGGTGCTGAACTTGAAAGCTGTCAATTGAAGAGCCTGTCAAACGGTCATCATAGTGACATAGGACAACAAGACTTTGAGCTTAGATTTATTGAACTCGAGGGGTAATGTTTGTTTGATTAATGCAATTAAACTAAAGGAATCTATTACTATATACTAAAGCTGAAGCAAATTCCGCCACCATATTGCGCCACATCATCTCTTTTGTTAAAACAATATTTTGTAGATAATTTTTTATCCTCTCTTTAATTAGAAAATTTATCTTTCCATACCATATAAATTTATCTTTCCATACCTATCTTATTAGATTTTAGTTTTATCATGATACATAATCTTAATCTTCTACATATTAAATTAGAATATCAAATTTTATGTTATATTTATCTTTTCATACCCCTTTTGTTACCGTATTAACGTACAAGAAGAAAGATAAATACGTATTGTGATATATAAATACGTATGTATGAAAAAACGAAAAAAAGTAATTAAGAAAAAAAGATATAAATACGTATGCTACTAAGAAAATACCTTAAAAATGGATAGATTTCTATGCAAGGCAAATAATACCTTACCAAAAGCATAAGCTCATTATATTATAAGATCATAACGATATTCCATATATTGAATCTGGATCTTTCATGTGGATTTTTTTCAAAGAAATCATAACGATAAACTTTTATTTATATAATTTAAAATATTTAGATCATAATTATATCATTTTTACCAATTTAATTAAATATTATATTAAATATAAGTTATTTTCGAAATTTGTTTATAAGATTTTTTTAAAATTCGTCAATGTTAGGAAATTCTATCACCATATATATGCCACGTCTTTCTTTCATTAAAATAGTACATTAAGTAGATATATGATAATATTTATAATTATTATTGTAATTATAATAGTTTATTAATATACAAATAATAAATAAATGAATAAACAACACCCCGTACAGGGTACGGGTCATCTGCTAGTTTGGACCTGTTCGTGAAGATCTAAACGATTGATACAGACATACTCGTCGATCTCTAAAGCTTTTTGGGCGTTTGTATTCGACGTATTTTTTGAGAGGTGAATTGCGTTTTCTTATTGCTTGATTTTCATAATTTTCTTGCACATTGTCTTGTTGCTCTCATAATTTTTTCATTATCAAAAAAAAATTAATTCTTGTATTAGTTAACATAACTTCCTTTTGATCTCTCATCGTAAGATAATGAAATTCTAATAAATAAATCTAAAAACTCTACGTAGAGTACTGTATAGGCAAATCCATTTTGAAGTGTAAATGTAATCCACGTTGATATTATCAATAAGAAAGATCAAAACTAGAAAAGACTAGTCACAAGAGCAAGCGAGTGAGAGTCGGAGTGACCCATCATCATCATCGAAAGAGAACAACTCCATCACTTCAGACAAACAATAATGCTGAAACAGGAAAATCAAATTATTAGTATTACAACAGTAATTAAGCAAAAGTTACTGCAGTAAAGACATAAATAGAAAAAAAGCAAGCCGAAGAAAAATTCTGCTGTTTTTCATGGCAGTGTTCCTGTCAAGTTCCAACTATTCCCCGTATACAAATTTTACTGCTCTCCTCTCTGTACCACTTCTCCCCCCATCCCCATCCCAGCCCCCACCCCCCAATCTTTCATCCTGCCCATGCTCCATTTTTAGGGTTTCTCTTCTCCTCCAGACCACCCTGGTAATCTCTTTGATTCTCAATTTCTGCTTCTCATATTCATGCTCTTTCTCTGCAATTTCGCATTCTATCAGTCACCCGTCTGCTTTTTTGAGGGTTAATTTAACATCATCGGCTTCTTCCGTCTGTTTTTGCTGGTTCGTACTGTTTGGTGGGGCTTTGCTGTTCATTTTTTATGGTCTCTGCTCAATTTGATTATTTGATCTTTGGTTGTTGCGTTTTGATATTAATTGGTGGGTGAGCTATGGAGTTTTTGCCATTTTCGGCGTTTGATTGTTTGGTGTTGGTTCTCTGGAGTTTGAATTCTGCTGATTTTATGTGGAGTTTTGCCTTGGTATGGCTGTATCTCTCTGTGATCAGCGAGAAAGCCTTGTTTAGTGGATTCTTTTTGCCCACTTTAACATATCTGTTCTATGCTCTTGAGTGGTTGCGAATGACCAAATTATAATGATAAAATTAAGTAGTATTAGGAATTTATTGTTTTCGTAGTTTCAAACTGGAGCTAGGTTTGGGATATACTCCCTACTAAAATGGAATGTTTAATCTAGTTGAAGGAGAAACTACCTGGGTCAATAAGGGTTTAGCAGGAGTTTTCTTTTACAGTTTGAAAGAGGAATCATGTCTGTGAGTAGTCTAATTAATTATCTTTATTCTGAAAGACCTGGTGGACTGAAAATCACGCAAAACTGTAGTACTTAACTAGTGAAATTGAGTTTATATTTATCATTAGGCCACCAGAGCGATTGAGCTCCCAAACTGTACTTAACTCCTGAAATGCATTATTTCCTATACCATTGAGATGTCTATGGGAGGAAATCAAAGAGTTGCTGAAATGAGTTTCTGTTACTCAAGAAATGGCAAACTTGTAGCAGTGTGTTTCTCTTGATCCACTTTAAACAAGGAAAGGATGTTTGTTTTGTATTCATTTGTCATATCAGATGGCTTCTTGAAGCAGTGTTGTCTTTGTCATGCTTTCTCGACTCATCTTGAAGGTTGTGAATAGGAAAAAAGCAATGAGGTTATAACTGAAAGGTTTTTACCTATGTTGAGAATGTATGTTTCCATCCACCTTCAACTCTTTGTGGAAGAAGGTTTTTAGTCTCTCTGTTGAAAGGCATCTTGAAACCTGATGAGACAGCAAATATCATATCCTTTTAGATGCTTTTTAAGGTCTTAAATATCATTCTCAAACAGATATTAGTTTTCGATGGACAATGTAGCATTTGTGTTTCATTATTTGGTCATTACTTTGCCTGAATGTATCAAGTCCTCAAAAAGTTTCTGAGCTGTGTGAGTTGAACATCATTTTGCAGCTTTACTTTTGATGTACAATTTAGCATTTGTAAACATCTTTTATGTTTCATTATTTCATCATTACTTTGCATGAATGAATCAAGTACTAATATTTTTACTTTGTTTATATGATATCTCCTGCTAGCTTTAGCTAGTGCTGTCCGGATGGTGCTGTGACATAAACCAGTTGGCTTGAATCTGCCTCATTGCTGGCAAATAGACCTTAAAGTGACACAGCCTTCTTTCTGTAAGATGGATGACAGCGGGCATCGTGAAAATGGCAGAAATAAACCCGATATATACAAATCCCCACAAAGCCAGGTAATATTTAAAGTAGACTATTATGCATCAACCTTCGTTCTGTACAGATTAACTCTAAACCCTTTGATTTGTTGTTACAGTGGTTGATGCAGCATCAACCATCAATGAAACAGATAATGTCTATCATGGCTGAAAGAGATGCTGCAGTTCAAGAAAGAAATATGGCCCTGAATGAAAAGAACAAGGCCCTGGAGGAGAGAGATATGGCAATCATGCAACGAGATACGGCAATCCATGAAAGAAACAACGCTATAATGGAGCGTGACAATGCACTATCAGCTCTTCAGCATAGGCACAACATCATAAATAGTAACAACAACAACAACAACAGCCAATCTTGTCCTCCTGGATGCCAAATTGGACGTGGTGTAAAACATTTGCACCACCCACAACAGCATCTACAACACCCAACCCATATCACAGTGGCTGAAGCTGTACCATTAACCACAGCTGTTCCAAATGAGGATCCAAAACCCCAAAAAGTCAAACGGTCAAAGGAACCGAAACCCATCTCCCCAAATAAAAGATCTTCCAAACCCTCAAAGAAAGTTAAGAGGGAAGAGGAAGACAACACTCACCAAGAATGGAAAGGCATGGCCGACATGGATGGAGATGAATATAAGCAGTTGGTGTCTCCAAAGTCTGATTGGAAGAACCAAGATCTTGGGTTAAACCAAGTAGCATTTGACGAGTCAACTATGGCACCACCCGTTTGTTCTTGCACTGGTGTATATAGACAGTGTTACAAGTGGGGTAATGGTGGATGGCAATCTGCTTGCTGTACAACAACAATGTCAATGTATCCATTGCCAGCAGTGCCTAACAAGAGACATGCCAGAGTTGGCGGGAGGAAAATGAGCGGCGGCGCCTTCAGTAAGTTGCTGAGTCGGCTTGCTGCCGAAGGACATGATCTTTCTGTACCGGTTGATCTCAAGGATCATTGGGCAAAGCATGGGACAAACCGTTACATTACAATAAAGTAGGGCTGTGTGGGTGTTTGGATCAGGGAAATAACAAAGGTAGAATAAATTGCTGGAGCTATCATGTCTATAATTGTTTTCTCTGTATTCTGTATGATCCCTTGATTAGGTCAAGTCTACATGAAGACCAACCTTGGAAATTTTGTTGGGCCTAGCTTGTTTGAAGAGGCTCTCGATCACTTTGGGATTCCTGGTTGGTATGTTGGAGGAAAGATTACTGGTTTAAGTTTGGTATTGCTGTATGTTGAACACATGATTAAGTTTTAGCCTTAGAAACATCTCAAAAAAAAATCTATGTTCATAGGGTACTCTGTTGCTGACATGAGCTGTAACTTCTGCTGGTTTCCAGTTAAATCATTAAAATTATATGATCTTCAATATCAACCTTTGATTTTGTGATTGAATGTGCTCAAAATTTGACCTTTTTTCTCCCTAAGTAAAAGGGTGCCATGAAGTAATGAAGGGAAGCAAAAGAAGATGCACATTGACAGCATCTAGAGTAGATGTAAGTCAGGTAAATCACACACTTAATCACCCCTTCAAATAACAACCTTCTAAATAGACTATAATCACACACATTAGATTCCAAGCTTAAAAGGTTCACGAAAACTTCAAGCTTCAACAAGTATCGAAACAATTGAATTAAGCAAAGCTCTAAACTAAAATGTACCTCCTAAATTTGGAAATGTTGCATATATCGCTTGTTTACAGAAGAAAGCCTGAAGAAGAATACAGTAAGAGTTTCAATATGGAAAAACTAAGCATTCATGAGAAAATAAGAAGACGTGAGAAAAAGGCCAAAGGGTCACAATATGTGATTTCGAAAGCAATACAAAAGCCAACAGAACTACGAAAACCAAGAGCAGACGCTGAACGAAGACAAGATCATTACAGCTTCTACACAATGAAAAGCATACTGCCAGATTGAAACTTAGTCCACATTTTTGTTCCAGTGCGTACGTAAATTAAATACACGCCTTCTTAGCAATAAGACATAATGGGATCTTCTTATGCACAACAATACCAGGTGACATGTTCAAGTCTAGAGTTTCTTCCTCCATCCCTGCAGGCAACGCCCAGTCAAATAGCCCAATTAAGTTGACTAGTGCAAGCTCCACCATAGCCAATCCCATTTGCATTCCGGGGCAGACTCTCCGACCTGATCCGAAAGGGATGAGGTTGAAATCTTGACCACTCAAATCAATTGTTTTCTCACCTAGAAACCTTTCGGGAGTGAACTCTTCCGGTTTTTCCCAGGACTCTGGGTCTCTCCCTATCGTCCATGTATTCACAAAGACTAGAGTCTTCTCTTGGATCTCGTATCCTTCAACAATGCAGTTTCGAATGCATTCTCGTGGGACTAGTAATGGTATAGGTGGGTGCAGTCGCATCGTCTCCTTCACCACTGCTTCCAGATACACCAGCTTCTCAAAGTCTTCCCCTTTGATCGACATATCATTGACTTTGGTTTTGATGATGTGCGCTCTTGTTTCTTCTTGAAGCCTCTTCCTTGCGTTTGGATGCCTCATGAGCTCTGTCATCGCCCAAACTACTGTTGTGATCGTTGTTTCCGTTGCCCCTACAAATATATTCTACAGCATAGCAACGTTACTTACTAGTGCAATATATTTATTTCAGTCCACTTTGTGAGAACAAACTGTTGAGAATTGCTTACCATGAGAATTGCTTTGATGTGATGGGCGGTGATGTCAAAGCCCAACGATCCACTTTTTTGGAGCTTGAGTAACACGTCAACTATATCATCCTCGTCCCCAGCCATCTCGTGAGTTCGGTCAAGATGTGTTGTTGCGGAAATAGGATCGTCGACAGACTAAGCTAGTTTTCCAGAGAGCACACAACCACAAGCAGAAATCTCAACCAAGCAAACTCAAAACAAATACCGGAAAGAAAATCAGCAGAGCACACAAACAATTTTTACGTGGAAAACCCCGATGTGGGGAAAAACCACGGGTACACTCTCGGTACCGAAACTTCCACTATCAACCAAAGATTACAAGTGGGAATGCTCTTCTCTAGCTAAGACTAGAGGAATACAAGCTCATCAAGGTCTTACCTTGGAATACAAAGAGGAAATGCACAAAAACGGTACAAGGAGATGAAATCCTACGGGAAACCGTCTTCAATCTCTCTTCTTGTCTTGAGCTCTCTCTTCTTCAATGGTGGAGACTCTCAAAATCTCTACACTCTCCTTTCTCTCTAGCTCTCTTTTTGGTGGTGGCTAGGAATTTCTCTAACTTGCTCTAGGTTTACAAGACACTAATGAGTGCTTATATATCTCTTCTAAATGGGCCACCAACATAAAAGCCCATACAGGAAAAACATAACCCATTTGGGTTCTTCCCCCATAAGGAGGGAAAACACAACAAGATGCTCCTCAATAATTTCCTCATAAAAGTTGTCCAAGTCCATGAAAACCTTGTCAAGGCGCGCCGACTTTCTTGTAAGCTTGTCAATCCAGCCCATACCCGGAAAATAATCCGCAAAGTGCAGAGTGGCCATCATTTGCTGTGCATCATCTAGCAAGTCTTGAAAACCCCGTCCACATCTAGAATCAACACCATCATACCTCCTCCCAAAGGCAATTCTACATATCACACTACTAGTAAGGCTCATCATCATTTTCCTTACATCCACAGCCTTGCCCTCAACAGAAAGACGTGAGATCTCCTTGGTCATCTCATGAACCTCCTCTTCTCGAACCGAAGAGAAGGATTGCACCTTCATAGAGTTAAAGAGATGGACCATACAGATTTTCTTTAGCTGTATCCAGCATTTGCCATGAGGCGCAAAGGCGACGTCTGAGGCATTGTAAGAAAGCCTCTGCTGAGCAGCCAAAGTTGGCCTGCTACAGAAGTTGTGATCTTGTGTTTTCATCACTTCTTTGGCCATTCTTGCCGAGGAAACCACGAGTGTCGGTTTGAACCCGAGCTTTAGGAAGACGAGGGGACCATATTTCTTGGACAGTTCATGTAGCCAGAGTTGTGGACAAGAGGAGCCAAATTGGTGGAGATTTCCTATGATCGGAAACCGAGGAGGCCCCGGAGGTTGTTTGATAACATCTCTTCTGGTTTTTCGGATGAGAATCAAGAATGAGATTATAAGAGGAAGGATCAGGACAAGCTGCAAGAAGAGATGCATTTTTGGTTTTGCAGCAGCAAATTTGCTTAGAAATGTAGTGTACAGAAGAGATGCAGAAGAGATGCAGCAAGAAGAGATGCATCAAGTATGGGTATAAGTAATAACGCTTGCTTGTTAAATTAAAAGATTGCTTAAATTGTCTTGTTTTCAATCAAAAAAGCTGGCAGCTTGCACTGAAATTTCAATGCATTGTCCATCTCTTTTCGCACCAGGGTTGTTTTCTTACCCAAAAATGCAGTACTCTTCGGTGGATTTAGTGGGTGGAGGTATTCAAATCATTTGTGGCATTCACCATAAACAGAAAAAATGTCACACTCAACTTTGCTTTTACTTTTATACATATCAATAATCAAACAAGGCAACCATATTTTTCCAACAAAAGAAACATCACCATTAGCATGTATTCCACATGAAATTTCATTATTGTATGATATCAAGCATTATTGTCCTTCCCTGTCCACTTTCATCCCAAAACGTCTTTTACATTAACACGACTTACTTCATTAGTTCGTTGATTTTTTTCAACAATCTAGCTGTTTAAATGTTTAATATACTTACTTGTGAATTGTATGGCTCTGTGTAGCTTCGATAACCTAGCTAGCTAGATAGCTAATTGTCATTTATAGATGAAAAAAAGATCAAAGCATACCACAGTTAGCTAATTGTCATTATGCAAGCTTGTCTTGGTGTTCTTTTGATGTCATGTCCATTTTCAAGTGATGAACTATTTCAAAATCTGAATTGCTATCATCACACCTCTCCAGAATTTGCCGGTTCATTTTTGTGGGTGAAGTAAACATCAACATTTCCCACCCGGGCTACTTTCATTGAGCCTATGGGAGAAATTTGGGCCTATTGTGGCCCAAATTTTAGTCACGTCAGGACAACAATTTTTTACTAGCTTAGCTCGAAGTTTTTATGTGGGCATTAGCAGGACAACAGTTTATACCACCACGTCGAAACACATTGACCAATGACCACGTCTCTTTATTTATACACGTTGCTGTGGTCAGTCGGATCGGATATGGATTGGGTCAAATATTATTTTGAGCCGTGTTCGAATTGGATCAAATTCGGATGTTGGTCGGTTTTTAGTCTAATTCAGTTCGGTTCCTTTTCAGATGGTAATACTTTAGATTGTTTCGGATCAGATCAAGTCTGATTTGGATGTTGTTCGGTTTCAGGTTTAGTTCGGTTCGGTTCGGCTCCTATTCGGATTGGGTCATTCGGATCAGAGTTTTTTTCAGATTATAATACTTCAGGGCATTTCATATTGGGTCTATTCGAGTTTGGATGATAAACATGACTATGTTTATCAGACTTTAATTTATATTGAAATCTTACAACATTTATACTATAATTTTTAAAAATATATAGTTTAAATACTTTAAATAAAAAACATATATGGATTAATAGATGAGATAAAATCTAATCATATATATACTTCTATTGAAAAAAGTCAAATATATACACAGACTTAAATAGTTGATAGATATGAACACTAAGTGCATATATGAAAAGATGGACTTTTAACGAAACTCTTATACGTAGGTTTACATATTTTTTTTTGGTCAAAGGAGAGGCGGCACTCTCCGGGGTTTACCCTTTTGTTAATGAAAGTAAGTGAGCTAAGTAGTAATCAATCGGGGGTTTACCCTTTTATACGTAGGTTTACATTCAATATCATATCAACTCATTTTATGTGTCATGTCTTTTATTAATCGAATGTATTCTTAGATATATGGATAAATAACTTTATTTGTACATATGTGATTGCTAATTAATGAATGTTTAATAATTTCAAATCTTTTATCGAGTATTTTATATTCTAATAATATGATGTATAATATGCAGTGTTCTAAAAAACGCTAGGCGGAAGCTGGGTGGTGGGATAGGGCCTAGCGCCTAGGCGGCTAGGCGGGGGTCCTAGGCGGAGCCTAGGCGGATTTGTAAGTTATTGGAAATATAAGATTATTATTCTTATTTATTTATGTATAAATTGGCACCTAGAGCCCTATCTAGGCTCAACATAGACCCGGCCAGCCCGCCTAGGAGGTCGCCTAGGCTGCCTAGACCGCCTAACCAACTAGCCCAACCCCCTAGGGGCCCATCTAGACCGCCTAATCAACTATCCCAACTGCCTAGGCGCCTGACTAGACTGTCTAGGCGCCCACCTAGACCTCTAGGCGCCCGCCTAGACTGCCTAGGTGCTCGCTTAGCCTACTTAGCCGCCCAGCCGACCGCCTAGGACCTAGTCGGGACGGTGGGGCACCGCCTAGCGCCTAGGCGGGCGTCTAGACCGATTTTTAGAACACTGATAATATGTGTTAAACAATGTACGTCTCTAATTGTTCGTCTATTAGGTGATTTTAGATCATAGGAGTTAAAATTTAGAGACACATCCCTCTTAGACCTTACTAGGTGTACCTGATGACCAATATTTTATGTGAATATATTTTCACCATTTACATATAAAGATAATTATTATTTCATAGTCTTTATCTAATTTATCTTTTTAAATTATACAGTTTTCTTAATAAGATCTTATTTTCTTATTAAAAGTATTTCATAATCAATATTTTCTTTACCTGGAAACTTAATTCTTTATATTTTAAATCAATCTTTCTTTATTTAGCCAATTATATAGTTAACACATTTGATAATATTTTTTTGAAATATAAACGTCATTTCTTCTATTTTAAATTCAATCTTTCTTGATTAATATGATATTTAACGCTTATTGCAATATGCAAAAACCAAACTTTATAACTTAACAACATAGATGTTTGAGTAATAATGGTCAGGTTCTTAATAAAGTTATCTAAGGTGGTTCCTTAGGAGAATTTAGTGAGGGATAGAGTTCGGTTTCCGGTGACCATATTTTCGACCCGTTCACTTGACCACACACGTGATTATTTCATTTATTTTAATAGGTATATAATGTCTTATGTATCAAATCAATGCATAATATATACATACTAGTCCGCGACAATTAAGCTATTATTTAATCCTAATTTAGTATATTTTTATTTTCTTATTTTATTCATATAGTATAGTGGGTGCGACTATCAAATTAAGCTATTATTTTTTCTTAAATTAGTATTTTTTTAATTTTCGTATTTTATTTGGGTAATTTTGGATTAGATAATTTCGAGTCAAATTTAATTCGGATCGGATGAATTCGGATCAGATTTTGTTCGGGTCATTTCAAATTAGATGATTTCTGATCAAATTTAATTTCGGATCGGTTCAATTTCGGATCAGATCGGATTCAGATCGGGTCTCAAGTCATGTTTGGATTGTTCATCCGTCGTGTTTTGGGTATAATTTTGGTTTCGATCAGCTCGGGTCACTTTTTACCAGGTCTACGTACTAGTACTCTAGGGGTAATCCCAAACTTCAAGATCTATTCTCACCCAATGCCAATACGTTATAGAACAATGAAGGCAAATTTTGATACAACTTATGCACAATGAAATGCATAATGCCAGGTTGAAATACAATCGTCATTTTTGTTTTACCGTGTGCGTAAATTAAATACTGGCCTTCTTGGCAATAAGACATAATGGGATCTTCTTATGCACAATAATGCCAGGTGACATGGTTAAGTCCAGAGTTTCTTCCTCCATCCCTGCAGGTAACGCCCAGTCAAATAGGCCAATTAAGTTGACTAGTGCAAGCTCCACCATAGCCAACCCCATTTGCATTCCGGGGCAAACTCTCCGACCTGATCCGAAAGGGATGAGGTTAAAATCCTGACCGCTCAAATCAACTATTTTCTCACTTAGAAACCTTTCGGGAATGAACTCTTCTGGGTTCTCCCAGGACTCGGGATCTCTCCCTAGCGTCCATGCATTCACAAAGACTAGAGTCTTCTCTTGGATCTCATATCCTTCAACAATGCACTTTCCAATGCATTCTCGTGGGACTAGTAATGGTATAGGTGGGTGCAATCGCATCGTCTCCTTTACCACTGCTTCCAGATACACTGGTTTCTCGAAGTCTTCCCCTTTGATCAACATCTCACTGGCTTTGGTTTTCATCATGAACGCTCTTGTTTCTTCTTGAAGCCTCTTCATTGCCTTTGGATTCCTCAGTAACTCTGTCATCGCCCAAACTACTGTTGTGATCGTTGTTTCCGTTGCCCCTACAAATATATCCTACAAAATAGCAACATTATAGACTTGTATAGTGTATTGATTTTAGTCTACTTTGTGAGAACAAAGTATGAACTACTCACCATAGGAAAAACTTAAAAAAAAAGAGTTACAATAGTACTAGTGTACCCATTATATTATTGGAAACAGAGACAACGCTAGCAAGTAATCAAAGAACTTTGAAAACAAGCCCCTTGTCAATTTGATAGTTCATAGTTGATAACCATGGCCGTTAACTCTCTACAACAAGATCATTTTTCAGTCAAACCCCACAACATAGATCCACTCATTGCTGAAACAGAAAAGAAAGAATTCAACTTGCTCAAATTGGATTGTAGCAACATAAATGATAAACAATCTGAATAAAGTCCGTGGGTAAATGAAGGCGCACATGCTTAGTTCAGCCTAGGACCAAACAAGACCTGTACTTAATTCTTGCATATAGAAGAAAAAACAAAAAGCACTAACTAAAAAAAACAAAACTTACCATGAGAATTGCTTTGATGTGATGAGTGGTAATGTCAAAGCCCAATGATCCTCCTCTTTGGAGTTTGAGTAGCACATCAACTATATCATCGTCTTGCCTAGATTCAGCCATCTCATTAGTTGGATCAAGATGCTCCTCAATAATTTCCTCATAGAAGTTGTCCAACTCCATGAAAACCTTGTCAAGGCGTGCCGACGTCCCTGCTAGCTTGTCAATCCAACCCATACCCGGAAAATAATCCGAAAAGTGCAGAGTGGCCATCATTTGTTGTGCATCATCTAGCAAGTCTTGAAAACTCCGTCCACATCGAGAATCAACACCATCATACCTCCTCCCAAAGGCAATTCTACATATCACACTACTGGTAAGGCTCATCATCATTTTCCTTACATCCACAAGCTTGCCCTCATTAGAAAGACGCGAGATCTCCTTGGTCATCTCATGAACCTCCTCTTCTCGAGCTGAAGAGAAGGATTGCACCTTCATAGAGTTAAAGAGATGAACCATACAGATTTTCTTTAGCTGTGTCCAGCAACTGCCATAAGGCGCAAAGGCGACGTCGGAGGCATTGTAAGAGAGCCTCTGCTGAGCAGCCAAAGTTGGCCTGCTACAAAAGTTGTGATCTTGTGTCTTCATCACTTCTTTGGCCATTCTTGCCGAGGAAACCACGAGTGTTGGCTTGAACCCGAGCTTTAGTAAGACTAGGGGGCCATATGTCTTGGATAGCTCATCAAACCAGAGGTGTGGACAAGAGGAGCCAAATTGGTGAAGATTGCCGATGAGGCCCCGGAGGCTGTTTGATCGCATCTTTTCTGGTTTTTTGGATGAGAAACAAGAATGAGATTACAAGAGCAAGTATCAGGACAAGCTGCAAGAAGACCAGCATTTTTTGTTTTGCAACAAGTTTGCTCAAGAAATGTAGTAATTGTAGTGTACTAGTGCATGGATATATATAATAAGCAGGACTTAGATTACACCCAAGGGTAGACTAATTTTTGGCCGCAAGAGAGACAATAAAAAAATTAAAAAATTGAGGAAAAACGGAATAAGAGGGTCACGATGATCAAAATTATATTTGGTCTTTTAATAACATGTTGCTACATTTACAAGTTTCTTTTTTAAAATAACGTTACTTTAAGAATAAAAAGAGAAAATTCAATATAAAATTATAACTGGACAAGCACTAACCACTATTTATGCTCTTAGAAGATTGCTTAAATTGTCTTGTTTTCAATATAAAAATAAAACTGGCAGCTTGCAATGGATGCATCTATTTCCTTTTGCATCATGGTTGCACTTAGTGCATATTGTATAATATACTTACCGGCTCTGCGTTAGAATCCAAAACCTACCTAGCTGGCTAATTGTCCCCTGTATTGATTTAAAAAGGATTAAAGCCGGCTAATTGTCTTACAATTATAGCAAGCTAGGCAGCATTATGCAAGCTTGTCTTGGTGTGTCTTTTTTTAATGTCATATCTATTTTCAAGTGATGAACTATTCCAAAATCTGGATAGCTACTCCTACTATCATCACATTGTCCAGAATTTGGCCCTTCATTAATAGAATAGTGGATGAAGTAGACGTCAACATTTCCCACCGGGCTACTTTTCATTGGGCCCGTGGGAGAAATTTGGGCCTATTCTGTGGCCCAAATTCTAGTCGTATCAGCACAGCAATGTTTTATACCAGCTTAGCTTAGGAGTCTTTATGTAGGCATTATTGGCAGGACAACAAATGTCGATATATGATCTTTATTTACAAATGTTGCTATATGATCTTGAAAATCTTTCTACCATACAGACTAGTCTTGGGGGCTATCCCAGAGTTCAGGATCGATTCTCGCATAATGCTCCATACGCTACCATAGACTGGAGTCGTTTCTCGGGTTTTGTATCCTTCTATCGTGCACTCTCCAACGTTCTCTCGCCGGACTAGTAATGGCCAAAGTTGGTGTAATCTCGTTGCCCGGATGAGATCCTCTGTCCCCTCTTGGTGTCCCCTCTATGTGTCCCCTTCAATGTATGAAAGACAGACCTGTATATGCATCGTTAGCAAGCTAATTTAGCCAGAAGACATAGTGGCTTCTCTTTGTGTGGAGTAATTCCTTGTAACACACCCATGTCCATAACTTGATCCTCCATACCCACAGGCAACTTCCACTCAAACATATAAACCAAGTTGGCAAGTGCAAGCTCCAAAATAGCAGCAGACATTTGTATCCCAGGACAAATTCTTCTGCCAGATCCAAAAGGAACCAACTCAAAATGCTGGCCTTTGAAACTAACCGATCTATCGCCCAGAAACCTCTCGGGTTTGAACTCTTCCGGGTTTTCCCACCATTCGGGGTCTCGTCCAATGGCCCACACGTTTACGAAAACTAAGGCCTTTTCTTGGATTTCATAGCCTTGTATGTTGCACTTTTGAGTGGTTTCTCTTGGAGCTAGTAATGGACTAGCTGGGTGCAATCTCATTGTTTCCTTCAGCACTGCCTTGAGATATGTTAGCTCTTTAAGATCTTCTTCTTTAATATTTCTACCCTTGTTCATCATCAATGCCTCTGATTCTTCTTTCAATCGCTTCATACACTCCGGATTCTTCATCAGCTCAGTCATCGCCCAAACCAATGTCGCTGCGCTTGTGTCTGTTCCTGCTATGAATATATTCTGCAACACAGCCAATATATATGATAGTTAATGAAGTTTAAATTCAATGAACTTACTCAGCTTTCAAAAGAAATTGTCTCAAGTTTCACCTTTACATTGTAGTACCTCCATTTTTTCATTTGACTATAAATTCTAGTTTAAAGCTAGCTGGAGTACTAAGCAACTTTTTGATTACCCAACAAACATATACTTTGAGCTTACCATGAGAACTCCTTTGATGTAATCCATGGTAAAGTCAATGCCTAGCGAATTCTCCTCGTGGAGCTTGAGTAGCACATCAACTATATCCTCTTGTCCAGATTTAGCTTTGTTGTTCTTAAGATGATCATCAATAATTTCCTCATAAAAGCCATCCAACTCCATGAATACCTTATCAAGGCACGCTGACATCCCTGTAAGCTTATCGATCCAGCCCAAAAACGGAAAATAATCCGAAAAACAAAACGTAGCAAGCATTTGCTGTGCTTCTCTAAGTATTTCAACAACACTAAGACTACTATACTTCCTCCCAAAGGCACTTCTACATATTATAGTACTAGTCAGACACATCATCATTTCACTCAAATCTACAAGCTTACCCTCATTAGAGAGCTCTGAAATCCTCTGTATCATCAAACCAACCTCCTCTTCTCGGATTGAGGAAAACGACTCGACTCTTTTGGTGCAAAAGAAATTGAGTACGCAGGCTCGTTTAATCTCCCTCCAGGAGTCACCATAGGGTGCAAATGCTATATCAGACCCATTGTAAGACAGCTTTCTATTAGCAGCCAACGCCGGCCTGCTACAGAAAGCGTGATCATGGGTTTTCAGCACTTCTTTGGCCATTCTTGCAGAGGAAATCACAACGGTTGGTACAAACCCGAGCTGTAGATACATCAGGGGCCCGTATTTCTTGGACAGCTCGTGTAAGTAGAGGTGAGGGCAAGAGGAAACGAACGGAAACCTCGGTGGCCCAGGAGGATGAACGAGCTTGTTCCCATGCCTACTCGTTCTTTGGACGAGAAAAATGAGAGAATTAAAAAGAGTTGTTGCAAGAAGAAGCTGCAAGAAGAGATGCATTTTTTCCGGGTTTTATTTGGGTTCGAAACTGTAGCAAGAATCTTTCTAGTGTGAGTTCTAAATTTGCCAGGACACAATAAATCAAGAATGGATCACTAGTAGAAGTTGGAGCTTTGTTTATGGCGAAAAAGTATGATTATATGATCCAGATTTGCCCATCCATCACATCAGGAAATAGAAATATCAGTTTGAATGTTCACGCTCATTATATAGCATACGGTGTTATGATAATGTTTTACATCACTTCACAATTACGTACACGTATTGGTCCAATTATGAGTGAATATCTCGCAGGTTTTGTCCTCTTTGACTTGTACATATTATCACATGGTGACCATTTCAAACTTGCTAGGACACTACAGTTTAGTTGACCGGCTTTAGGTAGAAACCCAAAACTCACAAGACGATTCAAATGAACAAATAAAACCAGATATAGGGAAATTTAGGGGGTCTATTTTATCTACGCACAAAAATGATTTTACATGCTTTCAGAAGTTCTGCCATAAGCCACAGTTTCAGGGAGAACAAAAGAGGCACACAACATCCATTTTCCGGGTGCAACAAGGCGAACTCGTCTCATTTCTACTGCCACGGCGACCTCTGACAATCCGATCCTTATTTGCTGCATATCCATTTCATCAAATCATAAGAAATCAAAGTAACAATAATACCTTTTCAATATAGAAAACTATGAGGGTCAGAGGCAAAAGTTTAAACAAGATAAAATGGATATCAAATTAGCTAGAGTCTGTAGATGTGTACTCCCTCCGTCCCATAATACATGTCCTTTACATGAATTCAGAATCATACCTCGTGGAAATCAAACTCTGGGTCTTCTGCTTTTGAAAATCCATAAACATGAATCCTAGGGAGAGTTGGCATTTTATCTCTTGACTTATTCTGAAATATTCCTCTAAATGCATCTGCATAATCAACACGAATGCCAAGAGGCAAGGCGTATTAAAGTTAATTGACAAAATAAAAAATGCAGTAATGTCAAAGTTATGATCTAGGCAACCAAGTCATAGTAAATGCACAATGACAATTTACTGGACCTATGCCCGTGTGGCCATGTATAATTAAATAGTCACTTACATGCTCAGCTCTGAGTTTAAACACCGTCCAATGAATTAACATGGTTTAGTCAAAGGAAATCACGCACCTAAATATTCCGCAGCATTGTTTGGTAGGTTCATAACGACTTGTGTCACAGATCGAGTGGTTTCACTTGAAAAAATAGCATCAATGAACCTCCTCCCATCCATATTATATACCTGGAATGCATATATCACATCTCAATAAAAGTAGAATAACATTGAAAAAGTGCAGGGATGAATGGATAAGCCAAAAAACAAGTCTAGCATACATTTGTCACTGTTCTAACAAATTCAAAGATTTTGGAACATCCATCAAGCTATCAGTACATTATCTAATAAAGTTAGCAATCACAAAAGGAAACTTTATGCACCATAACACAGAAATTTCCTTCTTCTATCCTGTTTATCAATCAATGATTTTGCCGGGACTCTGCCAAAAGGATCAAAGAAGTACGGAATATTGTGATTGCCAGAATAACACTTCCACCAAAGGAGATAGTTTATGATTGGTATTTAACCTATGCATTTATGGCACTAGAAATCAAGTTCCATTATCTTAAGCATTCATGCTCAGATAATAGGTAAAAAACAGCATGGAGAAACCCCATCAATTAGATTGAGACAAAATTGATATCATACCTCAATCTTTCTCTCCAGTCTATTAAGAACACAATTCCTTTCTAGATAATCAACTCCAATTGGATTTAAGTCATTCGCGTACACATATTTCACTTTTTTTGCTGCAGCTATTGCTATAGGGCCAACCCCAGAGAACACATCACCTGCATTTGCATTGAAGTGGAAGATACATTAGATATCAAGGGCATAAAAAATAAAAATGATGGGGATGCATTCAACTAGTGTCCACATAAGCATTATGCATTTGGAAGACAAAAGCTTTTGATTTATTCCCTTATACACTACAAAGTAGAAACTCTGTTCTTTTCCATTTTCATGTCATATTAGGCTTGTTAAATTCTAACATAGCTGCAGCATGTTTTATGGATATTAAATACTTACAAATTTGTATTTCAAACAAGTTTTGATCAAGGCGTATCATGAGCATCATATTGATTTGGAAAGAAAACTGACTGGGGATTGTCATATTAGGATACAACCCAAATTAAATAGAAAAGAGAAAAAGGATGTCAAGTAGAATTTTGTAAATCAAATGTGCTTTTTGTACTTCAAAAAGAAAAAAAAAGAAGATAATGTCTACCACATAGGCAAGTCATCACTTCAGTGATATAATGTAGAATATCCCATTAATAACTACTTTTTCACTCAATGCTTTCAAGTCAAACCAAAAGGCATATGAGGATTCATGCATCCTAATTACACGATCAACCAGTCAAGCCCTCTTCTCTGTACATTCAAACATAAGGATCATGACTCAATTGTATAGGGACAGAAACATACATACAACATCATTATACTCGAAGCAACTAATAAGCCTCTGTCTTTCAGTAGCTAATCTGGAATTCCAGTACCTGCAAGACAGGGAGAGATGTGATTTCTTCATTAAATATCCTATTTAATCTCTCACATTTGATTTCTTTTTAAAACATCATGTTTTGCACATTAAAAAAATTGAAGTTTCATTTTTCACAATGAATCAGCACATTCATTATATAGTATCCAAATGTATGTCACCTCCCAGGTAGATTCTCTGTGTATCTAGATGCATAGGATGTATTGGATTCCATAACAGGATAAACAGCAAAGTTATCAATATCACCTTCTAACCATAATTATTATTGTTGTGAATAGATCCCATCAACAAGTACAATCCACTTTGACCCAAAAAAAAAAAAAACAAGTACGGAGTACAATCCACTAAGATGGGAGCAATATCCATAAAAATATAGTAAGATAAGGACATATAGAGAGAATAAGGTTTTACTGCCAAAAGTGCAATACCCAACATTTACACTGGTTAGCAAGCCTCTAAAGTCAATTAGAATGAACAAGCAAATAAAAAAGACTCAAGTAAGCCATCCCTACACTACCCCAAATTGAAGACAAGCGAACTGATTAATCCAAGAGAGAATCTATATGAAAATGTTAGAGATAACATAGCAAGGAGGAACTTACACCATTCCCAGGTCAACTTGAAATCTTATTCCATTCTCACTGACGGTTGTAACGAGTGAACGGTTTCCAGCCAAAACCTCTAATTGCATCGTTCTATAATTGTTGCTAATGGCATCAAGTTTATTTACAGCCGTTTGTATCTTTGGCTTATTTTTGTCCAGCACCACCTGAAGAGAATAAGGGGAAGGCAGGAAATTGTTCAGTGGGTTGCATAAGATTCACACTAGTGAATAATGTTATTAATCACTTCATATCCAAATATAATCACCTTTGCAATAAGCTTCTTATAGGGCAAATGTTCCTCCCTCAAATTCAAGTGAGCAATATGACCAACTGTTTCAAAGGCTGATGGAACAATAAAATCCTCCGGCAATAATGCCTCCAAGACCTGCAAGAAAAAGGCCCAAACATTGGACATAATTCTTCAAAATTCCACAAATGCAATACTTTCTTCATTTTACTTTCTAAAGCTATGATAATGACCAGAATTTAACACTGCTATTTTAAGTTCTTTGTTTTGAGCATATTAATTTCCTTGACATTGTGATCAGAAACATGTAAATCATCACATTCAAGGAAAAACTGAGCAGAACGAAGGGGCAGACAGCAAACAAAGATTTGCAATGAGTAAAACTATCCATTCATGTCATGTCAACGACCAGTCTAACCACCATAAGAACTTACCTCATTCATTGACCAGTACTTGTAGAACAGCGTTAGCTTGCACCTAACAAGCTCAAAGGTTACTTCTGTATCCTGCTTGGTGTCTTCTCTTATAGCTGCCTGGAAATAGAAGGGAATTACAATACAAACAAACGCTCAGTACATGAGCATTACTCATGAACCTTAACATCCAAGTATCCAGCCAATGCAAGTGATCCACTCAATGCACAAAAAAACTAGAGATCAAGTTTTGTAAATTAGTCTATCTATTTTCAAAGTAATTAAGCCTAATCGTGTTTATGCATATGAAAAAAGAAAAGCTCAAGCCCACAATCATATAACTTCTATCTTTTCTTTCTCCTTCATAATCAATTCAACTACACAAGCAACATTCTACATCAAACTCAATCCAAAGCAACACATAAACTTCACAAACAAACTCTCACCTTGACAGCATCAGGAAGCTCATGAACTTGTTTAGTGGCGTATCTCTCATCCAAAAGCAACAATCTGGTCGACCACCTCCATCTTCGCCCCTTGAAAGCATCACCAAGCAATCCACTCAAATCCCCCTCCTGATCTTCCTCCTCCACAACCTCCACCATCACACTCTCCTTCCTAACTCTCCCACTCACCTTCTCACACTCATCCCCACTCTCCTGCCCATCCTTCTTCTCCCTCTTCCTCTTCGGCCTAGAAATCTTGGCCAAATTCCTAAACCTAACAAACCCCCTGGAATTGAACTCCTTCGCAAGCTTATCCCTATACAGAACCGGACTCAGTTCATCTCCGTCTCCCTCCGCTTTCCCATGAATCCTCCGATTCAACGACACCTCGCTACCGGAAGACTCCACACCATTCCCAACGCTCAACAGATCCTGAACCTCCTCCTCAATTTCATCCCCCGGAACCCTAGCGATGTTGCGAACTCGAGGCCAATTCAGCAAGTGGCCCCGTAGCCGACTCTCTAGGGCGTAACAGCGCTCCGCGGGGACCCGGAGAGCGGCGATTTCGTAGACGCGAGTGAACTGATCTTCGTCGAAGGGGATGTCGCCGCCATCAGAGGTCAGCGTAGTGGTGTGTTTCGAGGGGCTGTTGATTAGGCTGCCCCTGCGGAGCGAAGGCCCGTCAATGGCCGCGATTGCGCGGGTGGATATGGATGCGGAGGAGATTGAGGAACGGAGGAGGAGGAGATGAGGGAGAGGGAAAGGTGGAGATAGAAAGAGGGAAGGAGTGGGAGAGTGCGGACGTAGAAGCATCAATTTCCCTAGCATGGCTACCATTGCTGGGTTTTGGAGTTCAGACCAGAGCGAGGCTGCTCAAGCCTCAAGCTACTCTGATCCGGATATCCGATCCGATTTAGTATTTTGTTTGAAACTTTGAATCAATCTGACCCGAAATATTCGGTTTCCGGGTCGATTAATCCATTCAATATGACTGAGCCCATTCCAAGGCCCATAAAAACTAGGAACAATCTTGCTCAGCGAATGAGTGGCAGCTAGATACAGTTGGACACTTTGTGCTTGGGCTGTCCAACGGGTTGACCCGACCCGACCCGACCCATAACCCGGTTTATGGGTCACGGGTTAACGGGTTGACCCGTAACTTGATGAAACATGCCCCGAGACCCAACTCATAATCCGGTTTACGGGTCGGGTCACAAGTCGACCCGTTTGACAAGTCAAACGGGTCAAATTACAGGTCAGGTCACGGGTTGACCCGTAAAACCCGTTGACCTGATTATATAATTGTATGTAATTATTTCGTTTTTCACACTTTAAAAAAAAATTGTGATTGTGAATTATTATTTTACTAATATCCAATTTAATAAAATTATCAAAATGTGAGATCTCACAAAACAAAATAAAAAAATTATACAATTCATAGTTCAAACAAAAAAATAAAATTAAACATAAATTATTAATTTTTTTAATTTTACGGGTTTTGTGGGTCGACCCATAACCCGCCGGGTCGACCCGTAAGTCGATCCGTAACCCGTAGATGAAAATTTTATGACCTGTGACCCGACCCGTAAATTTACGAGTCGGGTCGGTCCGGGTTACGGGCGACCCGGACCGTTGGACACCCCTACTTCGTGTTGGTGCATGATTGTCCCCGTTTGGTTGGAAATGAGGAAATATAAACGGGATAGAAATGAACTTAGTTCAATTTAGTGTCATGATATGTTGATAAAAAAAAATATCTTCTCATCTCTTTCAATCATTTCTCTACAACAGGGAGGGGTAACAAAATAGAGGAGTCACTCCCTTCCACCTCACATTTAACTATTTAAGGAATGAGATGTTGGAAGAATTTGCTACATTAATGTACCATGATGTTAAATATTGTCTAGATTCGAACCATTATGTTCACGTTACCATGATTTGTATACGGATCCTTGTCAATTAGTTCAAACATAGACATGAACGGAATGCATAACCTACTAAATATTGTATAACCTTTTAGGATTCAGGGCCTTAAAAATTACATAGGACGTCCAACAGAAGAGCAAGTAGACGGATCGGACAAACGACAAGACAAACATCGTGGATCGGGCAAACATCCAGATGAGCGTCTAATTGTGGCGTGATGAGAGTCGAATTAGGTTTGGTAGGGGCAAGTCGAAACTAGCGAGAGCCAACGTTGACGATGTGAAATTGGAGAGAATAGGGTAATAGAGTGTCATGATCGGAGAGTTGAAGATGCGTGAAATGTGTTTTAGGGTTTTTTTGGATAAGAATTAAAGGGCAAAAAAAAGAAAATGGAATACTGTTGCCGCAATCACTTCGATTTTCCCGATACACTCCTCCTTCCGTCTCATCAAATTCTAGATTTTCCAATTATATAAAAAAAATAAACACAAAATATTAAGTTTTAGATAAAATTAAATAAGTGGATAAATTAGAATTCACATGACACCGAAATGTAAGATTTTCTTCCCAATCACTTGTACCCAAGACCTCGTGCATATATCATGTTTTAAAAACATAAAGCACGCCCTCTTTACCATTACACCAGTTTCATTATATTGTTCTATTTTTTTTTACATATATATATATATCTTATTATCGATTAATCGGTTAATCAACCGAAAACGAATCACTACCCATTCTTGAACCGAATAATTATTTGAAGAACCGGTCAGTTAATCAGAAACAGTTTTTTGTTTCTTTCAATATAATAAACTAGAAAAAGCAATCGGTTATCGTTTTTTCGGTTCGTTTTTTTGGCCCAGCAGTTAACACATAACAATGATCCCAATTTTGAACACCCTCTTTACTCAACAATTACAAGTTCCAAACGTTAGGGGTGCTCACATCATTATTTTTTTACTCGTTTTTCTACACGTCCAATATATTTCCCTAGCCAGAAGATTTTGTAGCCAAAAGACAAAGCGGGTTTTTCTTATGTGAAGTAAGACCCGGTAACACACTTGTGTCCATAACTTGTTCCTCCATACCAAGAGGCACTTCCCAATCAAACAAGCAAATCAAGTTTGCAAGTGCAAGCTCCACCATAGCCACCCCCATTTGTATACCGGGGCAAATTCTCCTACCCGACCCGAACGGAATCAACTCGAAATCTTGGCCACGAAAGTCGATCTCTTTATCATTTCCTAGGAACCTTTCGGGGGCAAACTCTTCCGGGTTACTCCACGATTCGGGGTCTCTTCCAATAGCCCATGCACTCACAAAAACTAGGGTTTTTTCTTGGATCTCGTATCCTTGTATGGTGCACTTGTAATAACCGCTATTTTTATAAATAAGAGAAATAAAGTTTTCTTAAAATCCTTATTCGTACAACTATCAAAATGTCGTCGATAGTAAAATCCCTCGCTCAATTAAGTTTAGAACTCATTGAAATCCAATTATGGAAAGAAAAGAAAACGAGTCCCTTACATGAAACTAATTCTTTTTGAAATAAATTAATTAAGAATGTAAGGAGAGGAAATTAAGAAGAAGAAATTTAATTAAAGGAAAGGCTAACAAGTAATCAGTACGATAATTGGGTAGACCCTTAAATAGTTAAATCTCAGCCCAAAAATAAAAAGGGGAGAGCACAAAAAGAGACAAAGTGGGACCCGAATCCCCAACCTCTCCGACCCCTTTTCTTCCCTTTACCAGTTGAACTGTGGGAATTCTTTGATGGATACGTGTCGAAACCGATTTGTCTGACAAAATTGGATCTGGATGGATATGAATTTCCCCCGTGAAATTGTGGATTGCCAGCAAAGCCGATCTTCTGAGCAAATTGAATCAGTCTAAATCCCTCTCATCATTACACCACATTCTCACCTTGTTATATATAATTGTTTACAATTTGTCCTGATAAGCTAGCAACTCTTCCCCATTTTCATGTCCCGTTCCATCACCCGAGCCCCTTTCGTCATCACTCTGCCCTGTTCCGCCGCTGGCCCGCCGCTGCTCGTGGCCACCCAGCCGTCGCCGTTTCCTCCCGCTCGCTGCCGCCTCTGCTCGCCTCGTCGCTGCCCCACCAGCCCGCTCGCCGCCCCGCCAGTCGCTCGCTGCCGCCTTGCTGTCGCCGGAAACCGCCTGGGAGCCGCCGCCTCTCGGCATCGCCGAACTCCGCTCGTCGCCTTCGGTCGAGCCGGGCCGCCGTCGTTGGTGGCTGCTGACGAAGCTGCTGAGTACCCTTGCCGTCGTTGCCTGTTGTGTGTCATTGAACCTGCGTTAAACCAGAACCAAGGCAAGCTGCAGCCTTCCCTTCCTTCCTTATGTTTGGGCCTTGTTTTTCTAGTAGGTTAAAACTTAATTAGACCCATTGATTAACCCAAAAACAGATTAATTCAAGTCAGTCCATTACCTTAGAATGATGACTTGATTTAAATTAAATAATTGGTCACACATTTCATTTATGGCTATTCATGCAATCAAGACTAAAGTTACGTAAGAGCATTTTATAAGTCCGAACATATTTATGACCAAATTAAAATTTAAGACTTGTATGTGTCCGATTATATAGAGGCAATGGACTAGATAATGCTAAACTATTATTGAGTTTGAATAAGGACTTTTATCAAATATTCTTGGACTATAAGGACTCTTATCAAATAAGAAGAGGTATTTGAAGACTATAAAGACTTTTATCAAACATTCTTGGACTATAAGGATTTATCAAATAAAAAGAGGTATTTGATGACTACCTATAAGTTTATGATCTTATCATGGCTCTAATATTATTTTAGAGTTAATTGCTAGCAAGTTGAGGAGTTTAGATAATAAATTGTTGGAGGATAATAACTTATTATAAGTCATACAAATTTTCATGAAGGATAGTGATAAAATGAGGGAATAACAATAAGGTGACCCACAAATCTTACAACCAAGGTTAAAGGTATGTAAAGAAAATTTTAGTCATGTGTTAATATTAAGGTAGTTGTCTAAATTCAAACTAGAAATATGAAGGTTTTCGGATATTTGGAAATAGTGGGTTAAATAAAAGACCAATAGTACCTTTGGAATAATCATGTACCAAAGTTAGCGTGTCAAGGCCTTAATAAGATTATTCTTAGGAAATAATATTATGACCAAGTCATAAATAAGAAATAAAGTGAGTAATTATTTAATTTACCCTTACTTCAAAATAAGAAGCTATTAATAATGGAAGTTTAAAATCATTTTATAAAAAGTATAGAAATATGACAACCTAAAAAAATATTTCCTTTCGATTAAGAAATAAATTAATTATTAATTTAATCTGTATCGCTTTGGAACCGTATCCAAATTAGGTTGAGCGCTCGAGTCGCCGTAAGCTCGAGAAACGAATCCGTAGGACTCGAATTCTGCAAAGCAAAGGAAAGTGGATGGTTCTCTTGCTCTTTACGATTAAACGTGAATTTTCTTCCATTCCGTTTAATATCCATATAATTGTTGGGAACACCTTATATGCTAAATAAAACGAACCTAGGATTATTATTGCTAGAGATAATGACCTCGTTGTTCATATTGTTGTTATTCCTGTACTACGCTAGTACTTGGACTTAGGACCGATTGATTGTGGCCTTATGTGTTTAAATGTCTCGTTTGAGACTTTGCTCAGGACTAGGATAGTCATTAGGGGTGAGAGCTCGCCTCTGAAACACCTCTCAAAAACGTATTAGGATGTACCTATACCCTAATAATGGGTCATGACTCTGCCTGCTCTACAAGCGTAGAGGGGTGATAACACCCTAGCTAGGTGTTAAGGACTCCGTCCTTCTCCGATGTGGCTCTTGACCCGTCCTGGGTTGCTGCATCTAAAAGTCGATAACTAAATGTACTGTTTTGTCATTAAGGGAAGATAAGTGCTTTATGCACAATAATTAATGAACAAGGATGGTGATTACATTTTGGAAAACCATTCTAACTCCCGACTTGATCAATCTCGTCGACGGAGGCTTTTCAAAATTGATGTGAAATAATTAAGTTCCCCAACAATAAATCCATCTCTTTCATAAGCCCCGAAAACCCGTATGCCTTTCCACGTAAATCCTTACATATCGTTCTCCTAAAAATGTCCCGACTCTCGTCACCAGCAAAAATCCCATTTAATTTAGCTTCTTTTAGAACCAAATCACGTTCTACCACTTGCTTAGTCTCACGTTAGACTAATACCACTTTCTTTCTTCCCGACACTAGTCGGCTGGTATTTCTTGCTTTTATGGAAATATCAGGGAATAAAGACAAGGACATCGAAGGTTGAAGACGAAGTAGTAGCTTGATCGTGGAAGGACTAGAAGAATCACTTTTGGGAATGCTTTCGTATTATTTACTATTATGAACTACTGTTTTGTACAACACTATAAGGGTGATAGTCTTTTGGGAGCAAACAAACTACTTGTAATAACATTTCTAATTTCCGCACTCTTTTCGTATTTCGATGATTTCTCCGTTACGACTATGTTTCCCTGTGAATAACGAGCCTTGGGTGACTTTGGATGGGAGAAAACCAAGGTCACTGGCAGTAATACCCAGAGTACGAAATAGGGGTGTTACAGCACTTTTCAGTGGTCTCTCGCGGAACTAGTAATGGTGCAGGCGGGTGCAATCTCATGGTCTCCTTCACCATTGCTTTGAGATACACTAAACTTATGAGATCTTCTTCCTTTATAATATTTTTTCTGGTTTTGTCTCCCATCAAAGTTCTTACTTCTTGTTGTGCTCGTTTCATGGACTCTGGGTTTTTCACAAGCTCGGTCATTGCCCAAGTCATTGTTGTTGCACTCGTATCTGTTCCGGCAAAGAATATATTCTGTAACAAATGGGAATCGGGAAATTAGTTAGCAATTAATGTTCTTTTTTTTGGTCGAACATTAGTAGTATAATGTCAAGATTGAGCTAGGCACATAAAAGGTTCATAATATGCTTTCACTAATCCATGACATTTTCATATATAATTACTTCTCACTATTGGTATAAGAACTTTCTCACCTAAACCCTAATCTTATATTCAAAAATATGCAATTAACCTATCTTATGATATCAGTTTTGAGCGCACTAGCTATTTCTATAGATCGATAAGTACGTTCTTGTTAAATAGTTTCCACACTAAATTCAATTATCACAACTATATATATATAATTCACCTACTGAAAATTAAGATAGCTTACCATGAGAATAGCTTTGATGTGATCCATGGTGATGAAGATGCTCAATGAATTCTCTCTTTGGAGATCTAATAGCACATCAACTATATCTGCTTCCTCATCTTCAAGCCTATTTGACTTGAGATGTTCGTCGATAACTTTCTCGTAAAAACGATCCAACTCTACGAAAACCTTTTGAAGGCGTGATGACAACCCTGAAACCTTATCAACCCAAGCCAGAAAAGGAAAGTAATCCGCAAAGCAAAAGCTTACAAATATTTCTTGTGCATCTTTAAGTATGTCTTTAAAAGTACGTCCACTTGTAACATAGTTACCTCCAATATTGTACCTCCTCTCGAAAGCGATTTTGCATATCACATTGCCGGAAAGGGAAATAATCATCTCACTAAAATCCACAACCTTACCCTCTTCAGAAAGGCGCGAGATCTCTTGCATCATCTGATGAACCTCCTCTTCTCGAATCGAACAAAATGAATGTGCCTTTTTAGTGCTAAAGAGATGGATGTTGCTTAGTTTCTTCAATTGCCTCCATTAATCTCCGCAGGGCGCAAATGCTATGTCGAAACCATTGTAAGATAGCTTTTGAAGAGTTGCAAGCCTTGGCCTATTACAGAAGAGGCTATCATGGGTTTTCATCACTTCTTTGGCTAGTGTTGCAGATGAAACCACGAGGGCGGGTATGAACCCGAGTTTCAAAGAAAATATGGGGCCGTAGGTCTTGGATAGCTCATGGAAGTAAAGGTGAGGGAGGTCGGAAATATATTGGTGAAGGTTTCCAATAATCGGAAGCCCAGGAGGCCGAGGAAGGCGACGAAGATCATGTTTTTTTTCATTTCTTCTTCTCCTTGTTTGGAAGAGAATAAGGAAGAAACTGATAAGTGCTACAAGGACGAGAGTTTGAAGGACATGCATGTTCATATGGGCTTAAGATTATACTGCGTACAACAATGTAATGAGGAAGTATATATGGTAGTAGCTATGTTTGCAAGATAAAAAAGGCCGAGGACAAGTTCTTGGTGATTTTGTTACGTATTGTTGCATTAATTTGAGTGGTGCATATATAATACATGAACGTGAGTAATTAAGTGCATGTTATCAAATATGATTGAAACCCATACTATTTTTTTTGGTCGAAAACAAACCCATACTATACAGATGTTGAAGTTTTTGGCAGTATATTCTGCATAGCCTGCCCGGGCACAGATGGAACTCTCTAGGCTTCACTCGTTTGGTTGCGCGTATTTTAAAGCTGTGATATTATGTGCTTATAGCGGTTCATGCCCTAGAAGAAGTTTGAAAAGGCAAAAATATCCCTGTTATGAAATATTTGCAATGAATACCCAAATTTATTGTACAGACGCCCAATCTCTCCCATCTTCAAAGACAAATGATCCAACCTCCTAATCTCCTCCATCTTGGCCTTGAACTCCTCATCGGGAACCATCACATCCTTCAACCTCTTCACCGCCACTGCCACCCTGGAATCTAACACCGCCGTGTAAGTCGTACCATATATCCCCTTCCTCAAAACCTCTGCTGACGCGGCAACGCCCTCAATAGATCGTCCAAATCGTAAACCCTAGGCCCGAAGAACACCAAAGACTTGTTCATCCCGATGAACAAGTCTAGAAATCATCCCCGTCACGAGTGTGTCGAGAGAGATCACGGAGATCCAAATTGAAGAACCCTAGAAGCCGAATCGAGCGGCAATAGCCGACCCGAAGCCTGAATCCGGCTTGATTGAGTGGTCCGAGCAACGAATAGTGGTTAGGGGTCCGATTGAGGAGAGCCCAATTCATCAGAGGAAGATTCACATTGAGATTGGGAAAGACCACCGGATTTCGTACCCGGAGAGAGGAACGGTGTCGTCTTCGGTTGGGAGTGGAGATGCGCGGTCCGGGGAGCAAGGGGTATGGCTATGGTGGGGGGCCTGAGGTCTCGCATCTGGGGTGGGGCCATTGGTACACTCTCAGGGAGCTAGAGGATTCTACTAATGGGTTTACTAATGAGAATGTGATTGGGAAAGGTGGGTATGGGATTGTGTATCGTGGGTGTTTGGTAGATGATTCACTTGTTGTTGTCTAGAATTTGCTTAACAACAGGTATGGGATCAACTTTGTTGTGTCTGGTTAGGATTTGGAATGCGTTTGTCTGCTTAACAACAGGGCGAATCTTTGTTTAAGTTTCCGGCGAGGGTGATGCGGACAAGTTCGGGGAGGGAGAAGAGAACCGCAGGAATCTCACCGGAGAGGCCGTTTCCCTGATGGTAAAGGTACTGGAGCTACTTGAGGGAGGGGAAATCCGGAGGGCAGAGTTCCAGTGAGGGCGTTGAAACGGAGACTGAGGAAATTGAGGCCGGAGAGGTTTCCAAGAACTCCGTTAGGGATGACGCCGATGAGAGATCGACCAGGCATGTGGGTTTCGGTGACTCGAGAGCTGTTGCAGACGAGTTTCTCCACTGAAGTCGGCATGGGCTCGGAACGACACCACTCCGCTCTGTTCCTGGTAGGGATCCCGACAGTTCGTTCTAATGAATGAGCGAGATCGATTTGTTTGTTAGGCTCAAGAGTGAAATGATCAAGGTGAGTGTATGACTGAAGTCGGCATCTCTGGGACCGAACGGCTGGCTTAAGTGCATGTTGTTGTTCAACAACTACGGCCATTTTGGATAAAAGCAATGCAAATGACGGGCGAAACTCCAAGGGGCGATAACAGTCCGATTTCTAAGCATTGCAAAAGGCCAAAAATAAACAAATTCAGGATTAATTCAATAAAGAACACTTTCCATGATTCATGCATATGCCAAGTTCAAATCAGGCATTAGCATTTCAGCAGATCAAATACGTAGTAGTATGTAGGAAGAAAGCAATTTAAATTGAAAATTCAGTATAGTAGAAATTCAGCCTAAAATCTCTCGACTCTTCATTCACATATTACACAACATTAGGATACAGAGTGATGGTGGAACAAGAGGACACACCTTAATGGAAGATGAAGATTCAACCCTAGAACCGAATTCATTTTCTCCGCATTGACCTAATGACTAAACCACCGAGCGGAGTGGTGTCGTTCCATAGCAGAGATCGGCCTCGGAGCGCCAACCGGAGGGCAACGAGGGCAGCCCTATCGGAGGCGAGGTTGTCGGCGACGGTGGATGCTACGATGGCGGGGAGGACGAACACAGAGGATTTTTTGGACGGTTGAGTTTGGTTTACCTTATTAGTTATTATTAAATATCAACCGTAATTTCACAAGTAAAATATACTCCGTATAATTTAATTGTAAAAAATGCCCAAAAAGGACTCTCTTGCTATTTAGTCCAAATAGGGGTATTTATTAATTTACCGATTTTTTTTAGGGCGTTCATGCAAATTCGCCTGATATTATTTGCCACAAAAAAAAAAGAGAAAAATTTGGGTCCCTCCTGCTACTTGAGTCCCCATCAGGGTTGACAAATTTAGATCCGATCCGAATTAATCGACCGAATTATCCGATTTGAGAGCCGATTGAGATCCGGGAAAAAAATTATAAAATGAAATCCGAAACCGATTCAATCCGACCGAATTTGACCCGGAGGTATGAACAACCCGATTAAAAAATGACCCAAAACCCGATTACATCTGAAAAGCTCATCCGGTGTCAAACCGAAACCCGAACCGAATATAACCGATCTGAGTTACATCCGAAACCCGATACAATCCAAACTCAATTATACCCGATATCCGAAAAACCGAAATCCGTTCATATCCGACAATTATATATGATACCCGAAACAATCCGTACATGATATAAAATAAATATAAACTATGAATTCTTTTTTATTCATTAAAGTATTTTTACATCATGTTTTGTGTTTAATGTGGATGTGTGCCTGTGGTACAACAATTAATAAGGATAAAAAAAGATAGATGCACATAAATAACATATATCACTGTAAGTATGTATATGATTAGAAAAATGTATAAGAGCTAGATATATTACTATTTTTATATTGATATATGCTTACTGATGTTGTACGCTTGAAATATGGAAACAAATGCATTATGTAAAATATAGTTAAATCAAAATTAGATTGATCCGCTATTCGAACGACCAAAACCTAATTTTATTAAGACCCAGTTCAATCAAAATTTGATTTAATATAAACCAATTCAACCGAAACTGATTCAACCAAAACCGATTGACCCGAAACCGATTCAACCGAAATCCGATTCATTCGAAAATTGAAAATCCGACTCAACCCGAAACCGATTCAACCGAAACCCGAATTAAATTAGTCGAGTTTAGCCCGATAATCCGATTTATCCGACAATTTGAATATCCGACCCAATCCAACCCGATCCGAATGTACCAGATTATTCGTTCATATCCGTCACTGTTCATATCCGAATGACCCGAAACCGAATTATCCGACCGATTATCCGAATTGCCACCCCTAGTCCCGACGAATTGCTCAAATTTTTAAAGCAGTGTGAGTGATTTGTTCCATTTTTGGTTAATTCCATATGCGGATGTCAATTTAAGGGTCCCGCAACAGCGGATTTACTTGCGGAACAGGGGTGGCCGAGTGGGAGCGTAATTTCACTCTTAGATTTTGTACCCTCCTATCCCGAAGGGGCAACGTTTCCGGCCACTAGCATTGTGGGGATAGCGGGTGCAAGCTGGTACGCTGCCGAACGGAGGCTAAAATATCCATTATTATTGTGGGTTGTGGACTACTCTTGTACATCTCCAATAGAGTCTCTAAAATTCTCTACAATGGAGAATGAAAAGTTCAAAATCTTTAAATTTTTTATGTTTAGATTCCAACAATTTCTTCAGATCAATCAAACTTAAAAGGAATATATATTTAATTATATGTTAAAACAAAAAAAATTATATAATATATTTGTAAAGTTTGTATTGAAACATAAAAAGAGTTTAATTTTAAGGAACAAAGACCTTGCTCTAAATTTGGGGAAAAAGTAGTTTTTTTTCTTCTCCATCTCTATTTTGGAGAATGGGATGGAGAATCCCTTGGACCTTAAAGCAGTCCAATACGTGTAATTCCCGTACCCCTACAAGGGATCTAAATAATTTCTTTTATTGATACTAAAAATTTGAATAAAATTTACAAGTAAATATATTTTATTATGAATGACCAATCTCATGAATAAAAATAATAATTAAAAAATATGATAAATTTTGAAAATTAAGTTGTATGGAGTATCTAATAGTCCAAGCTTGTACTCAATCAGAACTCAAAATGACCAACATATGAAACCAATAAATAGGTTTATTCTTCACATATAACAGTCTAACACTACAAGAAAACCCATTTATTGCAACGACGGTTTTCGTTGCAAAAGATTGCATGTCGTTGCCAAAAATATTTTTCGCAACGACATTTGTCGTTGCAGGGTCGTTGCTGGAACGCCCGTAGCGAAAGTTTTCTGCAACGACTTTGGTTGTTGCGAAAAATAATGTTTTTTGCAACGACAATTGTTGTTGCAAAAGTTTTGTCGTTGCGAAAAATCTATGATTTAACTTTTCGTTTAATAGAATTTTGCAACAACAAATGTCGTTGCAAAAGATCCCAATTTCAGCAACGCCAACTAGGTCGTTGCAAAAGATGTTGTTCCCCGCAACGACAAGATGCTATTTATTGGTGACTGATTTACCCATAAATTAGCTACAAAACATTGTTGCTACAAAAGGTTAAGAATATATAGTACTATTTGTCCCAAAAATTACATGTCAAATTCAACACAATGTTAAGTTACAAATATCCCGTCATTTCAAAACGACATAATTCCTAACTAGCCACCTTTAACATTAAGAAAAAAGAAGACTATATGGCAACATCTTTGTTCCTAGCTAGCTTGAACATTCTAAAGTAGTTAGCTTCATAAGTTGCAAGCTACAAAACAGTGATTAGCACAATTCATTCCGAAATTCGATACCAAGTGTTTGGTTTGCACAGCGTGGCTTTTGGCAAATATCAGCATCCTGCAAAAAGGTAAGAATATGAGGAACAAAGTAAATAATCAAGGACAAAATCATATAATAAAAAACGGAAAAAAAAATTTAAAACCGTTAACATTCAGTTGAATCTGAAGTGTATTATTAACCAAGATGGAGGCTTTTGATTTGATGCAAAGCATAAGAGGGGGAAACCAGTGTTACTCTTCAATGTGTATTGCGTGAGAATCACAGCCTGCAAAAATATAAAACTAGCATCTTTTTACACGAGCAAATTTAGCTTAACAAACAAATGAAATAATACAAAAACAATAGAATTGCGCATTCTATGTCATGAGAAGCAAGGAACCTGTATAGCTGTAAAAAAACACTATTACCTCTAATATATCCCTGTCATCACGAGTTAGTCTTAAGGAAGCAAATAACTTCCCATCACTATAGGATTTTTCATCTCCATATGCAGTAGTCTTTCATATGAGTCATCATCTGCTAATCGGGATGTGTTCTTTTTCACTAACGATTCCAAATTTACCTCAAGGGTTTGAAAATGAATTTTCAACTGAGATATACTAAATGAAAACTTGGGCCTGAGATTGGAGCATAAATCAACAATCCCTATAACTCCTGGACTTCACTTGGATAAATCAAACATCTGAATGCATCACTATGTTAATGTCAGCAAGAAAGAATAATGAACAAGAGCTTCAGATACATCTACCTGATTCATTGATTGACAGGAGTATGAGTGAAACTTGATTCATTTTTAAGGTAAAATACTCCCCATTTTTCCAGCTATATAGATTATCTACATTAGAGCTATTCTCTATTGTTCCTTCAATCTGATGACTGGTTGGTGTAACCTCATACGTTTCAGCTCTATTATTTATTCCATTAGGCAATTCAACAAAAAGAAGATTCTTGATGCACTGAAGAAAACATCTTAAACAGCTATGGAATGCTGCCAAAGATGTAGGATCAATGTATAAGAGGACATCCTGCCCAGCAGCATCATGTGTTAATATCATGATATCATCAAAATGTATAGTACCAGGAGGAAGCTAATCATGTCATATTCCTAATATGTACAATGTAGTTTCTTTCACAAGTTTATGGCACAAAGAATTGAACAGAATACTTATAGCGTGTAGCACCAAAGATTTAAAAAAAAAAACGAAGGAATAGTTCATATATAACAGCACCTGAAGCTTCAAGCAGACTGTCTTGAAGTCTTTCCCAGCTGAAAATGAAAACAGTGTCTCTAGCTGATATGTATCAGATAATAAATTCTTGATGGAGCTTTTTCCAACAAAAAATTCATTAAAGGTCACTTTCAGCAGGAAGAAATTGGTTTTTTTTTTTTTTTGATAAGGTAAAAATTAGCAGGAAGAAATTGGTTGTTATCGCTTCATATATGTTGTACATATTAATTTTTATGCTTATATCCTTCTAGCTTGGAGAATCCCATTCCCTCATGATTTTTCTTTCTAGAAAATTTCGAATTATTGTCCCAATATACGTATTCATTATTGAATTGTCTAGCTATCTTTTGGTTTCTTATTAATTTATTTATTGAAAAATCTTTTTGATTCGTGTGATCATATCAATAGATCATTCCTTTAATTTTTTTTTGAGCTCATTCCTTTGCAATTTTGATTATTCACGTGTAGATTGACTTCTTTTAAAGAGTGATTAGTTACCTATTTCTTAGAATAAACATCGAACTAACCTCCTCCCACAAACTAATTAAATGTGTACTTTTATATAACATGCATGTGTTAGCTAAATCATGCCCGTCAAATTTAGTACATAAATAGTTTAGTTGCACAGTATTCACTATTAATTATAATGTCATCTTTAGCCTTTCAATATTAATTAATTACAATGTTATTGCTTCATCTTTCTTTGCAATCAGATTGAAATTTAACAATTTGTTACGATAGTTTCAAATTAAATAACTATGAAATAAAACAAATAATAGGAAAATGTCAGCCTACCAGCAATCTCATTGGTAATGTCTCGTCAAGGCAAAATGTGCTACTAGATAGAGAACTTTCATAGATGCAGTGGATAAAATTCAAAAATCCACTTTCATCCTCCAACTGAACAATTTTATTCTGAATTTGGACTTTATATTTGGACTTTATATTTGAATAAAGCACACAAAAATCCACTTTCAGGGGTCCATCAAGGGATATTACTCCTAACATGTTATAAGTTGAAAGTCAAATTCCGAAGTCAAGCAACTGTATTAAACCCAAATTGGTACACCTAGAATCACCAGAACTGTCTGTAACATATCCCTTGATGGACCCCTGAATTACTTTATTAAAGGGATCGACTTCCAAAGTGCAAGTAATTACTATATCATTATCAGCATTCAGGTTCAGCCGTTTGAGTGTCGACACAGAGTTGTACTACCACATGACTTGTTTCCATCTGATTAGGACATACACTATAAGTCTGAAGCAGCTTTTTACTATAACCATCATTTAGTGACATAAAACAAAACCTTCAAGGTTATCACTTCCATCAGCTTCTCTATCAATCATGTCCCTAATATCCTCCTGAATACCCTTTAACTGCTGATATAATCTTAATAATCGTGTCAACACCTTTTGACCTATCTTAGCTAAACTAACAATTTTCTAGATCAGGTAGAGAGAACTCATCAAATATTGTAGCTGCCTATGAGTAACGTGCTGAGAGATTTAGTTGATATGTGAAATCTCAATAGCATATATATAGCAATGACTCCCAATGAGAAAAGAAGCTATGGAAAAGAAAAACGAGTGTGATGTTTCACAAATCATATATCAAGTTCTCATAGTGAATTTAGCACCAAAATAAATAAGTGTAACCATGATATGCAATTTGGAAACAACCTGGTGATATCCACTGGAGCAATTATTTCCAGCACCCCCTCCATGATCACCGTTAAGAACCTCCGATTCCATAGAAGAGAATATCCTATAGCGCAAATCTGGTAAGTTGAGTAAGAAACCACACTTTGCTCAAAAAAAAAAAGAGTAAGAAACCACACTATGGTTGAACCGATTATTGAATTCAACATCATGCTTATCCTTATTCTCCTTAAAAACCTGTAACAGCGAAGACAAAATTTGCACAGCGAAAATCACAACTGGAACGAATTTCAAAGCCCTACATTCTACAACAATTTCAGCTCTGACGCGGAAAGATTGCAATTTGCAAAACAAGGAGAAAGTGAAGTGACCTCGAAGAGAGGGTGATCCCTCTGAGCGGTTCCGTCCTCTACTCTGTCGCCTCTGGTCTTCTTCGCATCGTCTAACTGCCAATCAAAGTCGCAACATCCATAGCCAAATTCATCGAATCAATTATCCGTACTGAATTATAAAGGGAGAAGGAAAGAGGGAGAAACTGAGAAAGAGAGAGGACCTCATCTTGGGAGGCGAGATTGACCAGCCTGAGCTGAAAACCCTCTTCGTCGCCCACATCCCCGTCTCCGCCTCCGAAGGAAGCTTCGAGTTCTCGGCCTTTCCGATCGCGACCTCAACGGAGCCGTCGATTGTCACCTTCAGAGACTCTAACTCTTACTCCTCCAACGAAAACCGCGGATCTGGAACTCGGGAAGGGTGGATCGAAGCATCTTCGAGGTGAGGACGGCCAAGGGCAGGCTGGCTAGCGATGGTGTCGGTCGGCAGGTCTGGGCTGGCGAGGGTGGGTGAGAGCGGGGCCGAATGGGTCTCGGTGGTTGGGGTATCGGCGGTCGCAGGTGGGAACGGGCAAGAGGTGTTGGTGAGCGGAGGGAGAGTGAGAGGGGCGGAGATGGCCGGCGAGGCTGCTCGGGCCGACGACCGAAAATCCGAGAGGGTTGGTGGTTCCAGATCTGGGCAGAGGAAGAAAAGGTCGGATGAGAACAGAGGGGCAGCTTGAGGTCGAGACAAGTGCGAGGAGAAGCGATATCGAGAGAGACGAGTGTGAGAACAGGGGCAGCGCGCTTTAGGGCTTTTTCTTTACTTTTTTGTTTTTGTTTTGCAATAACTATGTCGTTGCCATACATGTAGAATATTATTTGCAACGACATCCTTGTTGCAATATATATCCAATTATTTTTCGCAACGCTCACTTTTGTTGCAAATTATAAATCCAAAATTTTATTCCCCGCGCGCGTTTTTAGATGGGAGGGAAGTGAAATTTTTGTTTATTGTAACAAACATTAGCAACAACCTTCATAGGTCGTTGCCAAAAATATTTTTCGCAACGACAAAATATTGTCGTTGCAAATTTTCGTTGCAATAAATGGATTTTCTTGTAGTGTAAATTTATACTCAAGCTGAACTCCAAATGACCAACCTACAAAACCGACACTATTAATTGGTTTATTTTTCATATATAACGATTCAAACTTGTATTCAATTCAAAACCAAAATGACCAACTTACTGAACCGAACCCAGTAGTAGATTTATTCTCCATATATAATACCTCAACCTCATATTTAATCTGAAATCAAAAGGGCCGACTCATCACACCGGCTTAATTAAGAGGGAATGAGGTGAGGGGAGCTATTTGAGACAAATAATGAAGCAAATAGGCTCCATTCAAAATTTTCTTACTAAATGGGCTCTTGGATTAATATGAAACCCCCCTCTCCTCTCCTCCTTTCTCTCTCCTCCCATTATTTTCCAGAAGCTCTCCCTCTCCCTCTCCATCTCCATCTCCCTCTCCCTCTTTCCTCTTCCCCTCCCTCTTCTAATCTCTCCCTCCCCCTCTTTCCTCTTCATCCATATATAATGGCAACAAGGCCGTGGTGACCAGCTTTCCGAGGACCAGCAACGAGGTAGCCGACGAGGATACCCGAGCTTGGCGGCTGATGAGGCGAAGAGGTGGCCGACAAGGTGGCCGACGAGGTGTTTCAAGGTATGTATACCAACTCTAGATCTAGATCTAGGTTTTTTTTTAGATTTTTTAGATCTAGGGTTTTTTTTGAAAGTTCTAGATCTAGGGTTTTTTGAAAGTTTTAGATTTAGAGTTTCTAGATCTAGGGTTTTTTGAAAGTTTATAGATCTAGAAATTCTAGATCTAGATCTACGGGGCTGTCATCGGGGTTTTCATCGGTGTTTCTTGATCATAGATCTAGATCTATGGTTTTTTTTAGATCTAATGTTAAAATCTGTACGTGATGACAAGTTTTTAGGTTGGCAATGACATGTTGAATGTAACCAAGTTTTCTTTGTGGTGACAAAATCTGTACGTGATTTTAGGGTTTTCTGTGTTTGTCACCAAGTTTTGTGCACAATTTAGGGTTTTATGTTTTGCAAACAAAATCTAAGGTCAAGATCTGTACGTGATGACAAGTTTTTAGTTTGGTAACAAAATCTGTACGCGGTGACATGTTGAATGTAACCAAGTTTTCTATGCGGTGACAAAATATGTACGTGATCTAGGTTCTTCTGTTTGTTGATAACATGTCACCACAGTTTGTGGTTGGTGACGTTTTTTTTGTACGATGCAACAATCCTTCATAACCGATGACAACTACGATTGCTAGGTGATGCTAAATTTTTATATATTACTTTTAATCATAGCCTATTAGCTCAAATGGTAGAGCAACGTGCCTAACGTACGATAATGTGGGTTCAAAACCCACATAGGCTTACTAATAAATTTTGATGACAAGTTTGAGCGCAATTTAGGGTTGGTTCTAGGTAAGGTGACAAGTTTTTGTACGTGATGAACAAATTAGAGTGTAATATTGGTGATATTAGTTTGAGAGGTACGTGACAAGTTTTAAACGCGATGACAAGGTTTTGTATGGGGGTTTTTTGTACGTGGGGGGGGGGGATTTTCTGTACGCGATGACAAGTTCATATACGTTAACATGTTTGGTGGTGACAAGTTTGGGTGGGATGACGTCATGTTCTGCCTCTAGTGATGTCACAATGACATGTTTTTGTAGTTGTTACCAAAAGAGCCTATTTACTTCATTATTTCACCGCATGGCCTATTTACTTCATTAATGTCACCAAATAGCCCACTTACCCAAATTCGTCCTTAATTAATAGTTTTATTTTTGATACATTGATAATTTTTTACAAAATTTTCAATTATAAAATCATCTCCATATATATTCAATATTTCGTATTATTAGGATAAGTGTCCATATTTTGGATTAAAAATTATAAAATATTTTGTGTAATTAAATATTTTCATATCAAAAATATTTATTCAATTTGTAAATAATTTTAATATATCAATATTAATCATATTAAATATGTCAAATGGATCAATTAATTGATTGCATTTAATTGCATTAATAAAATATATTTTGTAATAATATTATAAAATAACATCCAACATTTCTATATATATACTGAATATTGCATCAGTAATTAGACATATATCACCTTGTTGTGAATGGTTTTCTAGCTTCCCTTTTAAGATCATAACAGAAATAATTAATTAAGGGTTTTAAGACAAAATAATACATGTAGGATCTGCGTTAGTACTTCAGAGGCCGTCGACACCTACGATGTCGTCGACCAGAGTTAACAACTAGTGTTATGCAGCGGAATAAAGACACAAGAAAGATTGATACGTTACCACTTTGAACACAAGGAGTTATAGTGGAAAACTCTCTACAAACCAACTAGTTTGTATAGAGAAAAACTACTTGCCTTCTAAGCTTCAACTTAGAAGGACTTGAAGAGCACTTCGCTCGCTTGTATTGCTTTCTCGGATTACAAAGGTGTTCCTACTCCTAGATGTGAATCTCACACACTCTAGCAAGTACTCTTGCCTTATCTCAATCCTCACTCAATACAATCTCGCTCAACGCTCAACCTCCTAAGATCGAATCTCACGATCTCACACAACACTCGCTCATGATTACAAATGTTCGCACTCTCCTCCTTCTTAGTCCTAGAATGTATGCACGAAATGTATAAATAAGACTAAGAAGATTGCTGCACGATTCAGCCAAATCGGCTAAGACATGAATCGTACACAATCTCTACAAGATCTTTCCTAAAATAAAATCCTAAGCCATGATAAAATCATCTTCAATATCTTCCTTGATCTCTTGATGATTTTCCATCTTTATGATCTTGTCCTTGCCTTAAACGAACTGCTGAAGATGCTGTACGCAGTTTCCATATCAAAGAAACACGCTATTTCCTTTTTCTGAATTTCCGCACGCGCTTTGCTTCTGGGAACTGAGGTCGGCGACCTCTCGGCAACCTCTTCGGTTTGGAACCATCAAAACACGAACTCGGTTTTCTAACAATACATTAGGATGCAAAATCTATACGTCAATAAGTAATATAAAAAGAAGAAGGTAAAAGATATTTTAATCAAATAGTTTTTTTTTTGCATGAATATTGTGTTTTGTAATGTTATAAGTTTACTACTTTTCTATCATTTCAACTAATATTATTATATAATAGATATAATATATTTTATAAATTAAGAAAAATATGAAGATTTTTAATTTTTTTGGTCATCGATGAAAATTTCTAATTATATATATATAATCTTTTTAGGTTTCAATTATTAACTAACAAATTTAGTATAGAAACTATCATCATACATGGATGCATATGTACATAAATGAAATTTCTCCAATTTGTTTTTATATTTTCATTATTATTAGTTCTAAATTTGTCATCTAATTTACAGTGTTGATCAAATATAATAAATATCATGATTGAAGATTAATAGTATCTAACATACTTGTATGACATACCTTAGAGACCTATAATAAAAAAACATCTTAATATAATATTATATAATAAGAATATATGATAAATGCTAAAAATGAATATAAATAGTCAATGTATCTTCTTAATACATTTACAGTGATGGATAAAAAAATTCATTATAAACTAGCCTCACTTTATTATTGATAAGTTAATCTTAGATCTTCTTAATACATATTTGAAAAGGAGCTAGGTACACATGTCGTTAATTTTATTTTGTTTTGCTTTGATTTCTGTTAAAGTTGGTGGACCATATTTGATGTGGGATATACGCATCGTTCATGTGTATATGTACATTAAACTAATACATAAGAGTAAATTATGTACTTGTTGGTACCCGAAATAGCAAAAAGCGGAAAGAGAACGCTGTTACCCTTTGGCTAGCCACCCGGAGATCTCCGCACCTTTAATAGGCCCAAGTCGTGGTCATTTGAGGGCTTCCGTTTGTCCCCAGCGCGCTTTAGATCTTGTACGAACATTGGCCACTCCCTCGCGAAAGTAGAGGCACCCACCGCGCCTCAGATCGTACAAACAACACGCTGGACGAATCACAAATGTCCAATCCAAATGGATGCTCTCCTATCAAAGAGGGCGACAACGGCCTGTGGGCGCGCAGCAAAATGAGTCGCATGAACGCACCACCCGGATGAACCACCTAGTATGTGACACGAGGGCAACACCTCCGCTATCCCACATCGGAAAGGCCATCAAATGTGATCCGGGAAGATTAGTATAAATAGCGAGTTGTTTGCATGGAGAAAGGGGTCAAGTAATCTTCTTTAGCCAAAGATTACCCTTGAATAGAAACTCGACCTGTTGAGGCGGCGAGAAGAGCGTGCATAATGCGAAGGAGATCTAAACACTTGTAACACCATCAACTAACCTAAAAGCTGGTTTCCGATCCCTCTTTATAATCAACACGTTGTTGCTCTTAAACTCGATCTCGTTGTAAAGTCTTGCCTTGACTGAATAAAAAACAACTCTTTCTCATTATCCGCATCCGCATCTTTTCGCGTTTCAATAGTACTTGTATGTTAGTCCTTTTCACTTTTAATTTTTCATGAGACATTAAGAGTTCAAGAGACAGTAACGACCAATGAATCCAAGGTCGCATTGCATAATTGGCATCGATCCTCTTGCGTCACTCCCATTACCTTCAACTTGAATGGTTTTTTCTCCCATTAAAGAGTTTTTCATTCCTCTGCTTCGAATGTATGCCTCGCTTTTTGTATTACATGATACGGAGTAAATTTTATTGAATTCATTAGGTTTTTTTTATGGTAACGACTATCGCGGGGTTATGCTCAAACGGACTCTCAAGTCTCAAGTGGTCACTCATCTCCTCGAGTGCATAATAATTAAGTTTAGTCATCCCCTCTTCAGAATGACTAACCAATGTCACAACTTTCTTAAGAGGGATTGAGCTATCCAATTGCGTCACGTGTAGCTAGATATAAATTCACTTGCGAATCATCTCGCATGATTAGCTTTTTTATTTCCACAAGGTCTTAATGTTTTCCTTGTACCGCCTGATAGAATTATTTCTTTATTGGAAAGGATGTAATGAATCGATGTGTTATCTCCCATGTGAGGACAATTTAAGTATACGGTAGGATCGGTTAGTATTTTAGAAGTCGTTGACATCTACGATGTTGGCGACCAGAGTCAACAACTTATGTTTATGAAGCGGAATAAAAAAACAAGAAAGACTTAACAATACCAGATTTGAACACCATGTTTTAGAGTGGAAAACCCTCTACAAACCAGTTAGGTTGTCTAGGGAAAAATCACTTGCCTTCCAAGCTTCAACTAGAAAGGACTTGAAGAGCACTTCACTTCCTATATTGATTTCTCAGATTACAAAGGTACGGATGTTCCTACTCCAAGAAATGAATATCACACTCTCTTACAAGTACTCTTGCCTTAGCCTAATCCTCACTCGTACTCAACCTCACGAAGGCTGAATCTCACGATCTCCCTACAACACCGCACTCGCAATTACAAGATATCGCTCAAGCTCCTTTCTCCTTGCTCCTTAGTTCTAACACTAGGCTCATGAAAATATATAAAGAGAACTAAGTTGCCACCCGATTCATTCCATTTGGACGAGATATGAATTGTGTGCAATCTTTACAAAATCTTTCCTTAAAAATCATCATAAGACACAATAAAATCATCTTCAATGATCTCTTGATGATTTCCCTTCTTTGTACACTTCAACTTGCCTTAATAAACACTTTAGGAGCTGCTTCTGAAGTTACCTTACCAAAAACGCGACATTATCGGCCTTTTATGGAATTTCGTCAACACCCTTGATCAGGTTGACGATTTCGTCACCTGTTTGTAACGATCAAAACATGAACAGACTTTCTAACATATACTTAGATTATAAACCATTTAGATCGAATTGATGGAGGGTAAGAAGAGGGGTTATTCTAACCCCTCTTCTTTAACAACAAAAAAAAAAACGAGGCATACATTTGTTTATAAAGCGTTACATGCATCTCATATATAGTAATATTGAAATACATTGATTGAACCATTTGGATTTCATACCCTTGTACGGTGCACTTTTGAGTAGTCTCTCGCGGCATTAGTAATGGCGCAACGGGGTGCAGTCTCATGGTCTCCTTCACCACAGCCTTGAGATACACTAGCTTTTCGAGATCTTCTTCTTTTATGATGTCTTCGATTTTGCTTTTCATCGAACTTCTTCCTTCTTGTTGTGCTCGCTTCATGGAATTTGGGTTTTTGATAAGCTCTGGCATTGCATAAATCACAGTTGCTGCACTCGTACCTGTTCCCGCTACGAATACATTCTATATATATAACATATCGTACCTGTTCCCGCTACGAATACATTCTATATATATAGCATAGATGTGAATATTGATCAAACGAATTAGCAATATGTAATGAAAGCCGATACATTTTATATACTAGTTGAAGCTTAAGTTTATCATGCATGACTGCATGAGTATATTGTTCAAGGATTTATACTTTCATCAACTACGTACGTAAAAGAAGATATACACTTTCCATCATAAAGTATATAGAATCATATTATTTTTGTAACATTTTTATTTTTGTTTTTTTCTTCTTCTAAAATCAATGGCATCACCTAACGTACTACGCATTTAACGGCTAACCAAAATAAAATAAAAATATAATTATATACGTAACACATATGCAATTACTAAAACTATCATTTATGAGCCTTCGGGCATTTAGTCAAAACGGTTAAGCCTCCAAGGGTAGTACCCAGAGGTCACCAATTCGACTCTCATGGACAGTGCCCTCAACCAAAAAAAAAACTATCATTTATGAAACATTAATCGTAGGAATCATTTTCAATCAAAGCTCAGTGTTGAGTGTGGTCTAAATAAGGCCCGGCCCTTTAGTTTTGGATTAGGTTTGAAAGCTACTTTACTTATAACAAAATATATTTTGGATCAAAAAAACAATTAAAAATATTTAGAAAACACTTCGTATGTACGAAAATTAAACACAACTTAGTGACTTACCATGAGGACTCCTTTGATGTGATCCATGGTGATGTTAATGCCCAAAGAATTCTCTCTTTGAAGATCCAACAACACATCAACTATATCATCTTGACCACCTTTACCCTTGATTTGAGATGTTCATCAATGATTTCCTCATAAAACTCATCCAACTCCATGAAGACCTTGTGAAGGCGTGATGAGATCCCCACAAGCTTATCAACCCAACCCATAAAAGGAAAATAATCCTCAAAGCAAAAACTTACAAACAATTCTTGTACATCTTTAAGCATGTCTTGAAAACTACGTCGTCCATGCATAACATAATCACTCTCATCATACCCGATCCCAAACGCAATTTTACACACAACACTACTAGTAAGGCAAGTCATCATGTCACTTAAATCCACAACCCTCCCCTCATCGGTGAAGTGTGAGATCTTTCGCATCATCTGATGAACCCCATCTTCTCGAATCAAACAAAATGATTGTACTTTCTTATAGCTAAAGAAATGAAGTATCTTGAGTTGCCTCCAATACTCGCCATAGGGCGCGAACCCTATGTCGAAACCATTGTAAGATAGCTTTGTTGGGCTACAAGTTTTGGCCTATTAGAGAAGATGATGTCTTGGGTTTTCAATACTTCTTTGGCTAATTTCGCAGAGGAAACCACAACCCGAGTTTCAAAGACACAAGAGGGCCATAAGTCTTGGCTAGGTCATGCATGTAAAGGTGTGGGCAAGAGAAAGCAAATCGGTGAAGGATTCCGATGATCGGAAGCCCTAGTGGCCCCGGAGGTCGACGAAGAACATGATTTCTCTCCTTGTCTCTTCTTGTTAGGTAGAGGAGAAGGAAGGAACCAATCATAAGTGCGACAAGGAGAGTTTGAAAGTTTAAGAGAATCATGTTCATATGCATGTGCTTAGTTATCTTGGCTGTGTTGGTACGTGTTGCCTAATTTATAGCTAAATTCTTAGGTCCAGTGGTGTTGTATATGCTCATTAGTGTTGTATGCACGTACGCAAGTGCGTGTTATCAAATTATTGTCGGAACCCGGACGTATACATGTGACAATAATTTTGGAGATTTTGGAGGTTTGGTACCATCACAAATGAGGCCGGGTAAAAACCTCCTTCAATTTAATTTGATTGTATTTCGTTTTATCTACTAGCCTTATTAAGGATATGCGTGCATGAGATATTTATGGTTTCGTATGGTGAGCCGAAATCAATTTTCAATATGATATCGATCCAACCTTCACTAAACGTCCAAACATGTAGGTGACTATGTAATTTTTAATGTATATATATATATATACCAGCTTACTGAAAAAATAAATGAGTGTCTATGACTCTAGGTGACTATTTAGTTTACTGTTAAATGTGTATATCATTGACGTTTTGCAATTGCATATCAAAGTTTACGCCAAATGCACATGGGAGGATTTTGAAAGTGAATATGAGGGAGTTTGCCAATTTCAAAATGCATTTGTACAAATTGCACACGTAATAAATTATTTAGAAAATAATAAAACTTGAGACTATATATAAACAAGTTGTTCCCGGTAACAAGTCTCCATACATCTAGTTAAATAATTAAATCTCTATACGATACGCCTCATATGGGTTGTCTAGTGATACTATCGAAGATAGTTTCCTATACAAAAAAAAAAAAAAAAGAAGAAGAAAGAAATTGAGCCTTTATGCTAGCATCTAAATGTCTTAGGTTTGAAAATGTTACCAGACTTTTACACTTTGCAAGAACCTTTACTTTCAATATAATGTTATCTAGATCACTTATGAGTATCTCAAGCGAGTGCTTCTGCATGAAATGAATATGTGTCATAAAAAACATTAATTGTACCAAACTCAAAGCCATAGTGCTTACCAAAAGGCCTATGTAAGTAAAAAAATCATTTCTGGTCTAGCTTTTTTTTTGGATCAAACTCTGGTCTAGCTTTTTTATACCATTAAAAAATGATAAAGATTTGCCATTTATATTGACCTCCTTCAGCAGAAAACAAAGACATTTTTTTTTTGCAAATTCATAAGTGACCGCTTAAAAAATTATACAGTAAGACATTTTTGTCGGTGTCGAAAACGATGAGGGATCGAGAAATGGATGCAATGTTGTGGTGTCACTGTTTTGCGGTGGCGGTCCGGACTACAGACAGATCGGCGCCGTAGCAACATCTCAAACCATATCTTATAGCTAAGCATTATCCTTTTTTTATCGGCAGAATGTGAAAAATATACAATTTTTAGAATTCAAGAATTTGTATTTTATGGATATTATTATTGAGAATTCATGTGACGAGAACTTCATGTTTTGCATCTTGTCTCTATAAATCTATCTATATATATAGTATAAAAATAAAAAATCTATAGTATTAATATAGTATTAAGAAGAGACAATGTCTTCACAAAAATTTATACACGTGTCCTTTCTATAATAAAATAAACAGTTGGGTCCTCCATTATACAAATCAAGTAGTTACAATCTCATGTAATCTTATCTCGTAAAAAAATGGTTAAAAATTATCAAAAATTATGAATTATCCCAAAAATTATGAATTATCCCTTACTTGGAATTAGCTGGAATACTAGCAAATGACTCGCACCTTGTACGAGGGTGTTATTTATTTATTTATTACTTTGTATATGAATTTACTATAATAATTATACATATCATCATATTTTCAATAAAAATATTATATATAAAAAATGACTACTTTGTTTTTAATATCACGCTTATCTTTTGGATTGTAAAATAACATAATTATCATACATCATATTTATATAAAAATACATTTGATTTATATATTAATCTTTTATACATACATAGACATATATTTAAATGATTGAGAAAGATAAGATACATTATCAACTTTTATTAAAAATTGATAAAAAAATTTTGGCATTAAAATTAAATTACATAAACTAAATTGTATAAATAAATCAATAATTTTAAATAACAATTCGAATTAATATAGTATTATATGGTAAATATAGTGGTAGAATTTTCTACCATTGATGATTTTTAAAATTTCTTATGATAAAATTGCAAAAAAAAACTTATAATTAATATACTATTTAATTAAATTGGTAAATATCATAAGATTATGATATATTTATTAGTTAAATGAGTATAATGAGAAGATTTAGATTGATATATTAAGATATAATTATTAATTGAACAATGAACAAAATCTAAGATAAAATTAATATATTAGATAAATATATATAAGATTAAGATTACATTATGATAAAATTCAAGTTTATAAGATAATTTTTTTTAAAAAGGGGTGATGTGATGCAATGTGGTGGTAGAATTTGCTTCCGTTTTAGTATATAATAATAGATTCTAATAAATATTATTATTTAATAAAACATGATATTTATCATAAAGTAATGCTTGAAAAAATCCAACTTATTTATATTATGAGTTGATTTACCATCATTGGTAAAGAACACCAATCACAATAGGAAATTTAAATTTAGTAGGTAGAAAACTAGGAAGTATAGATATAGTCTAATTAATGTTTTTTTTAAATCCAAATTCTATTTTTTCGGACTTTGTTTATAATTGAAATAAAATTCGGATTTTTGTAAAACAAAGAATTAGATCATATCTATATTTCATAATTTCCTACCTACTAAATTTAAATTTCTTATCATTTCAAACAACCATTGAAGATAAAATCTTGTGATAATCTTTCAAGCCATATCTATATCTATATCTAAATGATTAATTTATATTTAACAATATACCTATATTATTTCCTATCGAAGAAGTTCATGAAACATATCTATAATAATCGGGTTTATAATCACATTACCCGTATATGGTAAGAAGTTCATGAAACTAATCTACTATAATACAGTATAAAGCGGAACCCAAGTCTTTGTTAAAATTTGCGCCACGTCATCAATCCTGAATAAAATAATGATTTTTATTTTTTGCATTGATTTTCAAAAAATAACTTATATATCTTCTTGATATCTTATCCAATTTCCTTATGTATACGTAATATCTTACTCAATTATATATCCTTATACGAATAAGGAAATTCAAGTGATTTTCTTTTCTATTCTTAAAAAAAAATCTTATTAATTAGTATACATTTTTTTTATTATTGAATCTTGAAGAATAGTGAAAAAATTTCACATGTGTCAATAGTATATTCATTAATAATATAAATTTGAAAATTTGAATAGAACTATTTTAGAATTAAAATTTTATGAATAAAAGTACATATATAAGTCAATAGGTTCGGACTTTGGTCTATCGGATTTGGATTATAGTTCCCGAGTTAAAAGCGTATTCGTATCAAAATTCGATCTCATTAGTTAATTCGGTTTTATATTTACATTACCCGTACATGGTACGGGGTTTGTACTAGTTAGCTTATCAAAAACAAGACATTTAAGGCATCCCATATTAATGGCTTCAGCCTCCATCCAAGCACCCCATCCCTTTTTTTCAAAGCGTTCCGCTTTTTTTTTTTCATTTTAATTTCTCATGCAATTTGCAATATTTACTTTTAGTTTTCATTATTATAATATAACTATGAACGCTTTATAAAAGTTTTCATATTTAATCCGGTTGTCCTTATCGATATTTAGTATTTGATATTTATTTAGCTTGTTCTAAGAATTGGTATGTGGTCACTTAATTAACAGCTAAAGATGTCAGAAAAGTGTCCTCATAGAGAAGCTCATCATGTTAAGCATTTAAATATATGAAGTGATATGAAATACACTAGTTGACGATATCACTATATAAAAAAGTAGTATCGTTCGATTAAGTGAAAAAATTAAAAGTATCAAAGAAGAGCTAAAAATTTGTTTTGACCTTTTATTAAAAAAAATCTATCAAACTTATTAATGAGATTAGGCATCAAGGTGCAATTGCAAAACCATTAGAAGATAAAAAATCAACCAAGCTCCTATATAAGTACCCTTTTCAAGAAAATGAAGCCAAACTTGAAGAAACTGAAGAAAAAATCAAAAGTGCCATTGAGGATCCTGGTATCACCAGCAGCGGGGAATTTGAATATGATACAGAAGAAGAAGAAGAAGAAAAAATGTATCAACAAATGGGTCGATAAGATTAAAACACTTGGAAACAATAACTATAATTGAAGTAAAACGAAGAGTAAGTAAAACTATAGGAAAGAATCCTAGTAATCTTCAAATGCACTTTGATAAACTTCTCAAGCCCATTAATGAAGAAATTAGTGATGGTTATCAGGAATGAAAAGAAAGATATATGCCCAAAAATACCATAGAAAATAGAATAAAGGGAAATTCCTCTTGGTACCCCCGAGGTCTTGACTATTCCTTTTGGTGTCCTATGGATTTTTTTTTCCTTTTGGTGCCCCCGTAGTTAAAAACATTCCTTTTGGTGCCCCTGAAGTTTAAAAACATTCCTTTCTGTACCCAAAAGTGTTTATAAATTAGTTTTCCATCCAAAAATTATCATTTTCTGTTTTAAAAAAATAAATAAATAAAACTACGGAAATTTCACCGGGTAACCCTGTGGTTAAGGCAATATCACGTGGTACCCACTCATTTACTATATTTCACGTGGTAACCTTGTAGTTTTGACAAATTTTGCCAAATAACCCTGCTATTACTTTACGGTGTAAAATGTTAAATTGATTTTTTTTTTCTTTTTCTTTTTTGAGAAAAAATTGTTTTTTTAAAATATTCTTTTAAAAATTTCATATTTGCAAGAATTAGTAGATAAGTTGTGTTATTATTACTAGAATATATGACAATTATATTATCCATATATGTATATTATGATTTTTTCTATTTTATATTAATTGACATAATTATATAGAATAACTACCTTATTGCAAGTATAATATCTTTTTCTACATTGTCTTAATTCTATAAATTTAAAAGGCTAATAACAAGCTAATGAGTGATGAAATAAGAATTCTTCAAATTCAAAAATGTATATTTACTTTCATTATATGTGAGATAGAGCTTATTCTAACTTAAACTTGTTCAACTTGATTAATATTATTCCAACCTCAAATTTCATGGATTCACTTCTAAAAATTATTCATTAGCTTGATTCAAAATTTATTATAATATATTCTAAATGTTTTTTTGTATCTTGACCTAAACTAGGTTTTTCAAACATTAACAACAAATGATTACATAAGAAATTTCTATATTTAAAACAAGTACAATAACTAATTAAACCAAATCCACCAATTGTAATAATAAACAAGAATCTAAAATTGCTAAGTTTTAATAAAAATTAAAGCTTTAACCAAAAAATAATGGTAGGGTTATTTGACAAAATTTATCAAAACTACAGGGTTACCACGTGAAATAGTGTAAATGAGTGGATACCATGTGAAATTACCTTAACCATAGGGTTACCACGTGAAACTATTCATGTTCAATTCCATTATTCAACTTTTTTCACCAAAAAAAATTCCACTATTCAACTCCCAATTCCACTTTTTCTACCCCCAATTCCTCTATTCATCTTCAATTCCCTCCGCATGATGAGCTTCGAACTCTAACAATTGCTGTACTATTATCCCTGCGATTATTTGATTGATGAATTGATCACTTGCTAGATCATAATCCCCCCGCGTGCCAATTCATATATGGAGACCCAGGCTCCTCCCGATTTCAGGTACATGGGGCGCACCTTTAGCGGGCTGGCCATGGCCAACAACGAGTCGTCCTCCTTCTCGGCCTCCGCCTTCAGCGAATGCAACAGTGACATCTCCGGCGAGTTCCCCACCACCTCCGCCCAATCCCGTCAGCTCTGGCTCTCCTGCTCCGTCGGCGACCCCGACTCCACCGAGCAACTCGTCCGCCAGCTCGTCTACGACCTCGCCTCCTCCTCCATCGACGACCAGAAGCAAGTCACCTTGGAATTGAGCTTACAAATCGGGAAATGTATAATAGCTGAATCTGCTTGTTTACCTTTTTCATTTTGGTTTTAATTTTTTTTTTAATTTTTCATGTATAATAGCTGTTATATATTAATAACAGAGTAATGAAATAAAATAGCTGTATTTATCTTTTTTTTTTAAAAAAAGAAAATCATAATTTTTGGATGGAAAACTCATTTATAAGCACTTTTGGGTACGGAAAGAAATGTTTTTAAACTTCGGGGGCACCAAAAGGAATGTTTTTAAACTACGGGAGCACCAAAAGGAAAAAAAAAATCCATAGGACACCAAAAGGAATAGTCAAGACCTCGGAGGTACCAAGAGGAATTTCCCTAGAATAAAATACATTGAAAGATGAATTAAGAGAAAATGCCGACAGGTTAAGGGAACATAACAAATGAAAAGACAGTTTCTAACATGTTAGGAATTCTCTAATGAATGAGGTTATGATAAGAGAGATTATCAAAGAAAGCATTATAGGAAAAAGAGTTTCAACAAGTAAAGAGGTGAAAAATATCACAAGAAGTATTACTAAAAACCATTTGTTAAGAAAATTAAGAAGGTTTATGGACACCACTAGTTGAAGATTCGTGAAATATGTTTTAGGGTTTATTATTTGGATAAGAATTAAAGGGCAAAAAAAAGAAAATGGAATACCCGCTACGGCAATCACTTCGATGTAAATCTTCTGTCCCAATACAAGTCCCACTTCCATGTCCTCAAATTCTAATTGGTGCAATTATAAAAAAGGTAAACATATATAAAACCCTAAATTTTAGATAAAATTAAATTAGTGGACAAATTAGAATTCATGGGACACAGAAATGGAAGATTTTCTTCGCAATCACTTGTGTACCCAAGACCTGATAGTTGATGTTTTTAAAACATAAAGCACACCCTCTCTACCTTTACACCAGTTTCATTATATTGTTCTATTTTTTTAAAAATATAATATTTTATTATTGGTTAACCAACCGAAAAAAAATCAATAACCATTCCCAAACCGAATACCCAATTGAAGAACCGGTCGGTTAACCGGAACTAGTTTTTTTTTTCTTCCTTTCTTTCAATATAGTAAGCCGAAAAAAGTAATTGGTTATCGGTTTTTCGATATGCGGTTTTGATTTTTTTTTGTCACGGCCTACTAATGACACATTTCATAAATATAGTTAACACATAACAATGATCCCAATTTTGAACGCCCACTTTACTCTCCCCTAAAATTAGCGATCATGCAGACATAGATATGCTTTCATTACTCACAATTACAAGATCCAAATCTCAAGGGCTCACATTAGTATTATTTTTTTACTTGTCTTTCTACACGTCCAATATATTTCCCCAGCCAGAAGATTTGGTAGCCGTAAGACAAAGCGGGTTTTTCTTATGTGTAGTAATACCTGGTAACACACTTGTGTCCATAACTTGTTCCTCCATACCCACAGGCACTTTCCAATCAAACAAGCAAATCAAGTTTGCAAGTGCAAGCTCCACCATAGCCACGCCCATTTGTATACCGGGGCAAATTCTCCTACCGGACCCGAACGGAATCAACTCGAAATCTTGGCCACGAAAGTCGATCTCTTTATCATTTCCTAGGAACCTTTCGGGCGCAAACTCTTCCGGGTTACTCCACGATTCGGGGTCTCTTCCAATAGCCCATGCACTCACGAAGACTAGGGTTTTTTCTCGGATCTCATATCCTTGTATGGTGCACTTTTCAGTGGTCTCTCGCGGGACTAGTAATGGTGCAGACGGGTGCAATCTCATGGTCTCCTTCACCACAGCTTTGAGATAAACCAAAATTTTGAGATCTTCTTCCTTTATAATATTTTTTCTGGTTTTGTCTCCCATCAAAGTTCTTACTTCTTGTTGTGCTCGTTTCATGGACTTTGGGTTTTTCACAAGCTCGGTCATTGCCCAAATCGTTGTTGCTGCACTCGTATCTGTTCCGGCTATGAATATATTCTGTAACAAATGGGAATCGGGAAATTAGTTAGCAACGTTCTCTTTTTTGGTCGAACATTAGCAATCTAATGTCAACATTGAGCTAGGCACATAAAAGGTTCATAATATACTTTCACTAAACCATGACATTTTCATAGTTACTTGTCACTATTTATTATAAGAACTTTCTCACCTAAACCCTAATCTTATATTAAAAAATATGCAATTAACCTATCTTATGATATCAGTTTTGAGCGCACTAGCTATTTCTATGGAGAAATACGTTCTTGTTAAATAGTTTCCCACACAAAATTCAATTATCACAACTATATATATAACTAGTTATATCCCCGGGCCTTTCCCGGGACCTTTTTAAATAAAAATGATAATTTGATTTATATACGATATATGTATTATAATTTAAATAGTAAAAAGTTAATAGGGTAATAATTAACTTAACAATTGTATGTACTGATGTATATTAAATTAGAGTAGTCAAAATTCAACTTAGCTTGATACACCAATTCGAATCAACCGAAAGTTTTATAGTTGAAACTCGATCCATAAATTAGTAGGTCAATGGAAAAACTAAAATTGATTGATCTGTGTTCAATTGCATTGAAACACGAAACCAACTAACTTAACCTCAGTTGTTATATTTGCAAAATAGAATTAAAATTTATTTTGAATATTATAATCTAGTCTTATCATGATATAATATAATAAATTAATAATAAATTATTATATGGCATAATTTTATTATATTAATATTTTAACTATCATATAAAATTTCTTGACTCATTGGATTGACACCAACCGCCCAATGATCTATCATGAGTCAACTTGACTTGACTCGTAACCCGATTGACCATAACTCGTACTCAACTCAAATCCAAAATGACCAAACCTAAACTCGGCCGAACCAAATGACATGTATATTTCTTAATATATTTACATTTCTGTAGTTTTAAAAATGAAATATATAGTGATAAAATTATTTAAATATAAGTAAGTCGACGCTCTTACCTTGTTGGGTCTGTCCGAATCCATACGACAACTGCAATAACCATACCGATTGATCCATAAATTTTAATGAGGTAAACTCGGACTCAACCCTAACACAAGATGACCGAAATCGACTGAACCCGTAAATCAACGTAGTTACTCTTATTATAAAATCAAAAGGATTTTGTTTACTAAAAGAGGACTTTAATTTTACAAATAATCTTAATGTGGATTTGTTTAGGGAAATAGTATGTTACAAATAAAAAAATCATTATAGTTATTTGATCAAATAAATACTATAGCTTAGTAAAATCAATAATTAGTAAAATTCATATCAGTTACAAAATAAAAACCTTAAAAGAAAATAGCATAATATCATAGTACTTTAGCTAAATATCTTTTTCCTTGATAACTTTTCTACACGGTTTTTGATAATAAAAAGAAAAAAACTTCCTACACGGTTTTAAAATTTAACTATCACTTTTATCTTTTTGTGTAGTTCCTTTTTTCGATTTAGAAAGTAGGTAACTTATATATTACGTATAGATTTGATGTATTTAATTGCAATATAGTAAATATATAAATGGATAGATTATTGTCATAATAAATCACTTAATTAAAAATAGGATGAGTGATTTAAAAATTTCTTATTGACGAAACTGCCCTTAACTGCTTCAGGTGTAGAAGTATATATTGATTCATCTATTGAAAATTAAAATAGCTTACCATGAGAATAGCTTTGATGTGATCCATGGTGATGAAGATGCTCAATGAATTTTCTCTTTGGAGATCTAATAGCACATCAACTATATCTGCTTCCTCAGCTTCAAGCCTATTTGACTTGACATGTTCGTCGATAACTTTCTCGTAAAAACGATCCAACTGTACGAAAACCTTATGAAGGCGTGATGACAACCCTGAAACCTTATCAACCCAAGCCAGAAAAGGAAAGTAATCCGCAAAGCAAAAGCTTACAAACATTTCTTGTGCATCTTTAAGTATGTCTTTAAAAGTACGTCCACTTGTAACATAGTTACCTCCAATATTGTACCTCCTCCCGAAAGCGATTTTGCATATCACATTGCCGGAAAGGGAAATAATCATCTCACTTAAATCCACAGCCTTACCCTCTTCAGAAAGGCGTGAGATATCTTGCATCATCTGATGAACCTCCTCTTCTTGAATCGAACAAAATGAATGTGCCTTTTTAGTGCTAAAGAGATGGATGTTGCTTAGTTTCTTCAATTGCCTCCATTGCTCTCCGTAGAGAGCAAATGCTATGTCGAAACCATTGTAAGATAGCTTTTGAAGAGTTGCAAGCCTTGGCCTATTACAGAAGAGGCTATCATGGGTTTTCATCACTTCTTTGGCTAGTGTTGCAGACGAAACCACGAGGGCGGGTACGAACCCGAGTTTCAAAGAAAATATGGGGCCGTAGGTCTTGGATAGCTCATGGAAGTAAAGGTGAGGGAGGTCGGAAATATATTGGTGAAGGTTTCCAATAATCGGAAGCCCAGGAGGCCGAGGAAGGCAACGGAGATCATGTTTTGTTTCATTTCTTCTTCTCCTTGTTTGGAAGAGAATAAGGAAGAAACTGATAAGTGCTACAAGGACGAGAGTTTGAAGGAGGACATGCATGTTCATATGGGCTTAAGATTATACTGCGTACAACAATGTAATGAGGAAGTATATATGGTAGTAGCTATGTTTGCAAGATAAAAAAGGCCGAGGACAAGTTCTTGGTGATTTTGGTACGCGTATTGTTGCATTAATTTGAGTGGTGCATATATAATACATGAACGTGAGTAATTAAGTGCATGTTATCAAATATGATTGAAACCCATACTATTTTTTTTGGTCGAAAACAAACCCATACTATACAGATGTTGAAGTTTTTGGCAGTACATTCTGCATAGCCTGGCCGGGCACAGATGGAACTCTCTAGGCTTCACTCGTTTGGTTGCGCGTATTTTAAAGCTGTGATATTATTTGCCACGAAAAAAAAAAAGAGACAAAAATTTGGGTCCCTCCTCCTACTTGAGTCCCCACCAGGGTCCACAAATTTAGATCCCATCTGAATTAATCGACCGAATTATCCGATTTGAGAACCGATTGAGATCCGGGAAAAAAAAATTACAAAATGAAATCCGAAACCGATTCAATCCGACCGAATCTGACCCAGAGGTATGAACAACCCGATTAAAAAATGACCCGAAACCCGATTACATCCGAAAAGCTCATCCGGTGTCAAACCGAAACCCGAATAAACCGAACGAAAATATAACCGATCTGAGTTACATCCGAAACCCGATACAATCCAAACTCAATTATACCCGATATCCGAAAAACCGAAATCCGATCATATCCGACAATTATATATGATACCCGAAACAATCCGTACATGATATAAAATAAATATAAACTATGAATTCTGTTTTATTCATTAAAGTATTTTTACATCATGTTTTGTGTTTAATGTGGATGTGTGGTACAACAATTAATAAGGATAAAAAAAGATAGATGCACATAAATAACATATAACACTGTAAGTATGTATATGATTAGAAGAATGTATAAGAGCTAGATATATTACTATTATTATATTGATATATGCTTACTGATCTTGTACGCTTGAAATATGGAAACAAATAAATTATGTAAAGTATAGTTAAATCAATATTAGATTGATCCACTATTCGAACGATCAAAACCTAATTTTATTAAGACTCAATTCAATCAAAATTTGATTTAGTATAAACCAATTCAACCGAAACCGATTCAACCAAAACCGATTGACCCGAAACCGATTCAATAGCGGTCCGATTAATTCGAAAATTGAAAATCCGACTCAACCCGAAACCGATTCAACCGAAACCCGAATTAAATTAGTCGAGTTTAACCCGATAATCCGATTTATCCGACAATTTGAATATCCGACCCAATCCAACCCGATCCGAATGTACCAGATTATCCGTTCATATCCGTCACTGTTCATATCCGAATGATCCGAAACCAAATTATCCGACCGATTATCTGAATTGCCACCCCTAGTCCCTTGCTCAAATTTTTAAAGCAGTGTGAGTGATTTGTTCCATTTTTGGTTAATTCCATATCCGGATGTCAGTTTAAGGGTCCCGCAATAGCGGATTTACTTGCGGAACAGGGGTGGCCGGGTGGGAGCGTAATTTCACTGTTAGATTTTGTACCCTTCTATCCCGAAGGGGCAACGTTTCCGGCCACTAGCATTGTGGGGATAGCGGGTGCAAACTAGTATGCTGCCGAACGGAGGCTAAAATATCCATTGTTATTGTGGGTTGTGGACTACTCTTGTACATCTCCAATAGAGTTTCTAAAATTCTCTACAATGGAGAATGAAAAGTTCAAAATCTTTGAATTTTTAATGTTTAGATTCCAACAATTTCTTCAGATCAATCAAACCTAAAAGGAATATATATTTAATTATATGTTAAAACAAAAAAAATTATATAATATATTTGTAAAGTTTGAATTGAAACATAAAAAGAATTTAATTTTAAGGAACAAAGACCTTGCTCTAAATTTGGGGAAAAAGTAGCTTTTTTTCTTCTCCATCTCTATTTTGGAGAATGGGATGGAGAAGCCCTTGGACCTTAAAGCAGTCCAATACGTATAATTCCCGTACCCCTACAAGGGATCTAAATAATTTCTTTTATTGATACTAAAAATTTGAATAAAATTTACAAGTAAATATATTTTATTATGAATGACCAATCTTATGAATAAAAATAATGATTTAAAAATATGATAAATTTTGAAAATTAAGTTGTATGGAGTATCTAATAGTCCAAGCTTGTACTCAATCAGAACTCAAAATGACCAACGTATGAAACCAATAAATAGGTTTATTATTCACATATAACAGTCTAAATTTATACTCAAGCTGAACTCCAAATGACCAACCTATAAAACCGACACTATTAATTGGTTTATTTTTCATATATAACGGTTCAAACTTGTATTCAATTCAAAACCAAAATGTCTAGCTTACTGAACACCGAACCCAATAGTAGATTTATTCTCCATATATAATACCTCAACCTCATATTTAATCTGAAATCAAAAGGGCCGACTCATCACACCGGCTTAATTTAGAGGGAATGAGGTGAGGGGAGCTATTTGAGACAAATAATGAAGCAAATAGGCTCCATTCAAAATTTTCTTACTAAATGGGCTCTTGGATTAATATGAAACCCCCCTCTCCTCTCCTCCTTTCTCTCTCCTCCCATTATTTCCCAGAAGCTCTCCCTCTCCCTCTCCCTCTCCCTCTCCCTCTTTCCTCTTCCCCTCCCTCTTCTCATCTCTCCCTCTCCCTCTTTCCTCTTCATCCATATATAATGGCGACAAGACCGTGGTGACCAGCTTTTCGAGGACCAGCGACGAGGTGGCCGACGAGGATACCCGAGCTTGGCGGCTGATGAGGCGAAGAGGTGGCCGACAAGGTGGCCGACGAGGCGACGAGGTGGCCGACGGGGTGTTTCAAGGTATGTGTACCAACTCTAGATCTAGATCTAGGTTTTTTTTAGATTTTTTAGATCTAGGTTTTTTTTGAAAGTTCTAGATCTAGGGTTTTTTGCAAGTTTTAGATCTAGAGTTTCTAGATCTAGGGTTTTTTGAAAGTTTCTAGATCTAGAAATTCTAGATTCGGGGCTGTCATCGGGGTTTTCATCGGTGTTTCTTGATCATAGATCTAGATCTATGATTTTTTTAGATCTAATGTTAAAATCTGTACGTGATGACAAGTTTTTAGGTTGGCAATGACATGTTGAATGTAACCAAGTTTTCTTTGTGGTGACAAAATTTGTACGTGATTTTAGGGTTTTCTGTGTTTGTCACCAAGTTTTGTGCACAATCTAGGGTTTTATGTTTTGCAAACAAGATCTAAGGTCAAGATCTATACATGATGACAAGTTTTTAGTTTGGTAACAAAATCTGTATGCGGTGACATGTTGAATGTAACCAAGTTTTCTATGCGGTGACAAAATATGTACGTGATCTAGGTTCTTCTGTTTGGTGATAACATGTCACCACAGTTTGTTCTTGGTGACGTTTTTTTTTACGATGCAACAATCCTTCACAACCGATGACAACTATGATTGCTAGGTGATGCTAAATTTTTATATATTACTTATAATCATAGCCTATTAGCTTAAATGGTAGAGCAACGTGCCTAGCGTACGATAATGTGGGTTCGAATCCCACATAGGCTTACTAATAAATTTTGATGACAAGTTTGAGTTCAATTTGGGGCTGGTTCTAGGTAAGATGACAAGTTTTTGTACGTGTTGAACAAATTAGAGTGCAATATTGGTGATATTAGTTTGAGAGGTACGTGACAAGTTTTAAACACGATGACAAGGTTTTGTATGGGGGGTTTTTGTACGTGGGGGGAGGGGAATTTTTTGTACGCGATGACAAGTTCATATACGTTAACATGTTTGGTGGTGACAAGTTTGGGCGGGATGACATCATGTTCTGCCTCTGGTGATGTCACAATGGCATGTTTTTGTAGTTGTCACCAAAAGAGCCTATTTACTTCATTATTTCACCGCATGGCCTATTTACATCATTACTGTCACCAAATAGCCCACTTACCCAAATTCGTCCTTAATTAATAGTTTTATTTTTGATACATTGATAATTTTTGACAAAATTTTCAATTATAAAATCATCTCCATATATATTCAATATTTCGTACTATTAGGATAAGTGTCCATATTTTGGATTAAAAATTTTAAAATATTTCGTTTAATTAAATATTTTCATATAAAAAATATTTATACAATTTGTAAATAATTTTAATATATCAATATTAATCACATTAAATATGTCAAATGGATCATGTAATTGGTTGCATTTAATTGCATTAACAAAATATATTTTGTAATAATATTATAAAATAACATCAATCATTTCTATATATATACTGAATATTGCATCAGTAATTAGACATATAGAGGGACGCTCAGGTACAATAGGTCTTGTGGTACAACATGTGGATTAAGGAGTGATGTTGGATTAGAGGTAATCAAGGGTGATTAACTAAGCAACATGATAAGAAAAATAGGGAGGAGAGGATTGGATTAGTGGGAATTAATTTTAAATAGGAAGGTGGCGGATTTTTAGGGGGATTTTGAAAGCCACGTTTTTAAAATGGGAAGTTCCTTAATTTTAGGGATTAACAAGAATGAGAATATTTTTAAAAATAATAATTAATTGAGCATAAAATTCAAAAATCATTCGTGAATCCTAAAAAATCAATTAGTCAGTGTTTCAATAACTCTGTTCAATGGTTTGAAAAATAAAGTCGAACATTCAAATTAACTCTGTGCGATGGTTTGAAAAATTACAGAGTTGAACATGTTTTATTGCTTTATGAATCTTTTTCTAATTTGGTGTGCTCATATATTACTATAGTTGAATAAGTACTTGTTATCACATAAAAATCAATTCATTATAAGCTGAATTAAAAATAAGGATCTTACATGACTATTGAAAAAGTACATGTATTGCATTGAATACGATGAAAATCAGGATTGTTACAACTCGAATACATAATACAATAAGTTTGAAAAAGTGCATCTATTTTTCAATATACATTGGTATGATAAAAAATGTTATTGTCTTTGTCTTCAAACTTCATCCATTATTCATCTCCCTTCTTGAATAACTGCAAAATAAAACACGCATATATGAATATCAATTCATACATAATAGTACAAACAACTAATATATTGTTGAACACAGTGGCGGAACTACGTTGTACCCAGCGGGCGCTGTAGACCTCGCTGGGATTTTTGAAAAAAAAAAAATTTAGATCTGAAAATTTGCAGTTTAACGAGAGAGGAAGAGGAAGAGAAAGAGAGAGAGAGACGAAGAGGCAGATTAGCTCGTTTTGAATCTGAAAATCCGCCTTCCGCGACGCCAATCCCGTCAAGATCGACATTGCCGCGTCGAGCCACAGCCACCTACACTGCACCGCTGAGCTGCTGTGCTGCTGCTTGCTGCGCAGAAGAAAGGGCCGAACACTAGGCCGCCAATCTCGTCGATGGACTGCGCTGCTGCTTGCTGCTCGTCGGAGGGCCGAAATTGGAGGTTTGAACTTGTTCTTCTTCTTTTTTGATGTTCTCAATCTCAATTGGAGTTTATTATTGAAGGTATGAAAGCATTAAATCGGTTTCGGATTTCTGATTTGGAGATTCGTTATTGTTCTAATGTTCTGAATTTGAAGCTATTATTGAATGTATATGTATGCAAGCGTGAAATCTATTTGGGGATTGCGGTTTGGGGATTGCTTATCGTTCTCATCTTCTCAATTGGAGCCTCTATTGAAGATATGAAACTACAAAATCGATTTGGGGATTTCTAATTTCTAAATTGATGGAGTTTTACATTAAATTAAGCAATTTTGTATGTATTTTAAATACTAGTAATGATTATAGATTTTACACTAGGGAATTAGGTCTATAAATCCACTTCAAGTGCAATCTGGAGATCCATAATCAACATCAGAGAGTATATGAAAGAATCCCTAGAAGAAGAAGACTCTTTTACTAACATTGTGTCAAGGAATGGCATATATGATTGGAGATTAGTGTATGATAGCTTGAGAGGTAAAGGGCCACAATTGACATGGAGCAACATGATTTGGGGCAAGATTAACAATCCAAGAATACACAAAAATAAGCTGATGCGGTTTGGAGTCATTCAAGAAGATGATTGTGTCTTGTGTTATGAGAATAAGCAAGAATCAGCTGGGCTGAATAGGAATTTGAGCTGGGCAAAGTTGGGAGATAAGAGACAGTGGAAGATTGGATCAGATCACTCAACCGGATGAGAAAGAAAAAAGGCTTTGTTTTCAACCTATGTATAGAAATTGAAATATTTTTCAGCATATAGACAGTTCCATAGAGAAATAGTGTAAGAGCTAGATCGAAAGCAAAATAGAGAGAGTAGAAAATGGCTAGCTAGGCTTGGCTTGGATGATGTTGTGTAATCTCTAGGTTACCTAAATCTTTTTGTAAGTTTCAGTTTTACTCCCTAATGAATACAATTAGCTTTCATTCGAAACTAAAGATCCGTAAAAAAAAAATTATATTTAGCACCCTCTGACACATATTCCCGGTTCCGCCACTGGTTGAACAAGTGTTCATCATATAATGCAAAACTATCAAAACAAAGATACACTATTGTAAAAGTTGTCTTATAATCATTGAAAAAAACTATTGTCCAACATGAAAAATATAGAATAATTAAATTCTGTTATTTGAAAAAATATTGTCAATATATAGAAAAACACAGTAGACACACATGAAACAGAAATGAAAAAACACTCTTTTCATCTTATAATGAATAAGTTCATGAAAATATTTAAAAAAGATTTAAAGAGAGAAACCAATACATATTTGAAACTAATATATGAAAAAGTTGTCATATAATCATTGAAAAACACTATTATACAACATGAAAAATACAAAACTATTTATATCTACTATTTGAAAAATTGTTATTAATATGTTGAAAAACACAATAGGCATACATAAAGCAGAAATGAAAAACATTCATTTTATGTCGTAAAAAAACATGATAATCCATATTGGTAGAGGTTTTTCAACTATGCAACGACGTTTTTCAACTATAAAATATCATATTGTACTGAAAAACAGTATGATGTAAATTGAATAAAAAACCAATAATCCATATTGATAGATGTTTTTCAACTATCCTACCGACGATGAAACAACCAAAAAACAGTAGACACACATGAAACAACCAAAAAACTCCAAAATCAGACCAAGGGATTCCTACCGACGATGTTCACATCGACAAAATCAGACCAAGGAACAACCAGAAAACCCTAGCTATTGCAAACACTTTTCAAATCGACAAAATCGCATGGGTTGTTTAAGAAGATAAACCTGAATGCAACAATTTCACCCCAATACCCAATCAAATCAGTGTTCATGTACAAAAAATCCAAAATCGAAACCCTAACATAGACGGTAGCGAAATCGAAAAATCGAGTGGGTTTATGATGCAAATAAATCAGAAAAATTACAGAGGAGTAACGAAAACTTACCAAGAACACTTGATTCAAACGAAATCGTTGATGTTGAAGATGGTTTGCTTCGATGGAGAATAGAAGCTTTTTCGCTTCTTTGAAATAGGAAGGTGGCGGCCTTGCTAACAATATAGGCGGTCTTACAGTCAACGAAGATGGCTGGGATCACTCGCCGTCCCCGGTCGCCACCAGCTGGGATACTCCGCCTACGTCCCCTACCGAAAATTGGAGAAGAAGATCGTCGTTCAAAATTGAAGAGTTGCAATTATTTTGCATATGAGAGAATTCGGAAAAAACCAATATGGAGAGAGAGATTATTTTGACTAAAATCAAGGAATTTGAAAAGATATGTAAAGAGTAATATAATTCTAGCAGATTTTAGGATGGGATCTAGTATTTCTCACTAATTTACAATAATTACACCTTAATTTTCAATAATATCCACCGTTGATTAAAACAAATCTAATGGATGATAATTTATTGCACGATGCACCTTAACTGGGTGTTGAAGTAGAGCATTATTCTATACATATATCACATATATCACCTTGTTGTGAATGGTTTTCTAGCTTCCCTTTTAAAATCATAACAGAAATAATTAATTAAGGTTTTTAAGACAAAATAATACATTAGGATGCAAAATCTATATGTCAATAAGTAATATAAAAAGAAGAAGGTAAAAGATATCATAACAGTTTTGGTTTATTGCAATGTGCAATTGATCGATTATTAATTGATATTTATTGGTGAACAATAAATATAGAAATTACTTCAATATATATTAGTAGACTTGTCAAAAGCTGACCCGACCCGCAAACTCGATCCTACCCGAAAATTTTAGGGTTTCAACCAAAAAATTTAGACCCGTGACCCAGTTTCAACCCGACCCGATTAAAACCCGATTCCGTTGGGTTAAACCCGAACCCGTTGAGTCGGACCCGATTTTTTATAGTTTCAAATTATATTACAATATATAAGAATTTATCTAAAAATTATTGTTAGAAAACCATGTGTGTGTTTTGATGGTTCCAAACAGGTTGCTGACAGGAGTCGTCGACCTTGCAAGAAGTCACCCAAGGTCGCTGAATGTTAAGAAGTCATCTGGAGGAATTTGGCAAGAGACTGTGTGTCTTGGTGAATCCAAAACAGGAGTCGCCGACTTCACAAAGATAATATCAGAAGTCGTCGACCTCCCGCCAACCTCACTGCCCAGAAGTCCGAACACGTGCAGAATTCTATAAAAGGCAAAACGCGTGAATGGTTTAAGGAAGGCACGGAAGATGATTCTGAGGTGTTTTTAAGGCAAGAAGAAGAGCATAAAAGAGGAAAATCTTCATGGAATATTTGGAGATCACAAGGAAGATTTTATTTTGTCCTAGATGATATTTTAGGAAAGATTTTGTATGGATTGTGTACAATTCATTCCTTGGGCAAAAAGGATGAATTGTGCAGCAATCTTCTTGGTTCTTTATATATAATTTCGTGGGTACATTGTAGGAACCAAGAGAGTCAAGAGAAAAACTTGTATTGAGAGTGTGTGGTGTAGAAGAGAGGATCGTGGGATTCGATCCTTAGGAAGGTTGAGTATGAGCGAGTTGTATTGAGTGAGGGTTGAGATAAAAGGCAAGAGTACTTGCAAGAGAGGGCGTGGGATTTGCCGGAGCGTGGGATTCGCATCTTGAAGTAGGAACACCTTTTGTAGCCCGAGAAATCAATATAGCGAGCGAAGTGCTCTTCAAGTCCTTCTAAGTTGAAGCTTAGAAGGCAAGTGGTTTTTCTCCTTGCAAGCACGTTGGCTACAAGGAGTTTCCACTCTAAATCGTCGTGTTCAAATCTGGTATTTCGTAATCTTTCCTGTGTTTGAATTTCCGTTGCACAACCTAAGGTTGTTAACTCTGGTCGCCGACATCGTAGGTGTCGACGACCTCTGAAGTACTAACGTAGATCCTACAATTGGTATCAGAGCTTTGGCTCTAGATTTTTCTTAGTACTTTGCAGGAAAGATGTCTACCACCAACACCGCTATTAGTGACTCCTTCTGGAAGCCTCCAATTCTCAAGGCTGGAGAGTACGATTGGTGGGCAAAGCAAATGAGAACCCACATATGCTCTCTTGATGGCCAGCTTTGGAAAGTCATATGCATAGGCCCCGAAAAGATTCTCAAAGCTGATGGAAAGGAGAAAGAAGTCACGGAGTATAATGATACTGACTTCAAAAAGCTTGAGAAGAATGAAAGAGCAAAGAAAGTCCTCCACCATGCTCTTTCTAGTAGTGACCTCAAGAAGGTCATTGGCTATGACGCCGCCAAAGAAATCTGGGACTCTCTCAAACGTCTCCATCAAGGAAATGATGATGTCAAAAAGGACAGAATCATAACCCTTGAGCGAGAATATGAGAACTTGTTCCAAGAAAAGGGTGAGTCCATCCACGACTACTACTCAAGATTCCAATCGGTGGTCAATCAACTAGAGTTTCTGGGTGAGAAGCTTCCTCAATGGAAGCAAACCAACAAGTTGATTTCTGGCCTGAACAAGAAATGGGATAGGATGGCGACTTCTCTTCTTACTCAAAAGGAGACGAAGTCACTGACCTTGGAGGATGTGGTTGGTCAACTGACCATGCTTGGAGGTATCCAAGAAAGAAGGGAAGATAGACTTGACTCTGAGAGAGTCAGGGACATTGCTTTTAAGGTCGAAAAGGCGTTCGATCTTGCTCAAGGACATGAAGACATGGAGGATGTCGACGACGACGTTGCTCTTATCTTTAGAGCTATGAAAAGACTTTGGAGTCGCAATGAGGCTCAATCTAAAGCCCCCGAACCAAGTAGAGAAGTGATATGTTATCACTGCAAAGAAAAGGGACACTTTGCCAAAGAATGTCCAAAGAAGGAGGTTGGAAAGAGCTTGTTCGCGACCTGGGACATGTCAGATGATGAAGAAGACAGGTCGCCAACCAAAGGAGCATGTTTCATGGCTTTGGGAGATGACTCTTCAAGTGAGCTAAGTAATTCTGATCTCTCACCTCTTTTAGCTAAAAAGTCTAGAGAACAACTTTGTGTTATCATTGAAAAGCTTGGTCTTCAAGTTTTGGAGCTAAGTGAACAAACTGATGAAAAAGATGAAAAAATTGCTAATCTGGTTGATGATAACAAAGTTTGGTCTTCTAAGGCTATTGATCTGGAAAAGAATGTTGTCTCTAAACCTGTTGCTTGCATTAATTGTCCTAACCTTGAGTCTCAGGTTGTCGACTTACAGAAACAGGTTGACGACCTTGAAAAACAAGTGTCTAGTCTTGAAGGTGAAAAGCTTATGCTGAAACTGGAAATTGCTAAATTGTCTAGTGATAATGAAAATCTGAAGATAGATGATGAAGCAAAGAAACAGAAATGGAAGGATGAGTTTGTCGCCGACAAGGTCCAAGAAGTCAAGCAAGACTTCGGAAAAAGGTTTGTGAAGGTTGGTCAGCGACCTGGTCTTGGCTATGGGAAAAACCAAGATAAAAAGGGGAACGCTTCTAGTTCTCAATCGCCCAAAGGTAAATCCCCTATGCATGCTCACAACGCAAATTGTTCATCGCATGTGGTGGACAACAAGGGTAAAGGGAAACAGAAGTGGTACCCTAATCAAAAGGTTTGTACCATGTGGGAAAACCAAGTCCAGAAAGTTGGCACTTCGCGAATTGATTTCTAGGCCCGGGTCGACAACAAGCCTGTCTACCCAGGATATAGTAAGTATGTAGGGTTAAAATCTCACATCACATGCTAGTATTGTGGCAAAGAAGGTCATTACCAACATGAGTGCTTTAAAAGGGCTAGAGATTCTAAAAAGGCTAGGAAGTCGAGGACTTTTAATGTGAAATCTAATGTCACTGACTTTGCTAAGAACCCAAAACCTGCTAATACTGATGTTTCTGATGATGTTGTGAAATCTGTTGCTCGACCCAGAGGAGTTGTGAAACAACTCTGGGTTCGTAAAAACTAATATTGTTTGTGCAGGTTGAAGTGAGTGTCGACGACCCCTGGTTCATCGACAGTGCGTGCTCAGCTCATATGATAGGAAAATCTGAGGATTTTTGTCTCACTTCAACAACACAAGGGAGGTAGTATTACCTTCGGAAACAATAGCAAAGGTGTGGTTTCTGGAATTGGAAAGGTGAAGATCTCGATGTCAGGTGATTGAAATAAGTTCGGGTAGGACGCTTCTGAAGGGATTATGCGGAAACATTATATTGTCTATAAAGTGGATCCCTGCTTCCAACCTGAAGAGAGTTTGTGCTTGAAGTCTGTGGCCGAGGTCGCCGACCTCTAGCATAGTTGGTTTGTTCATGCTAGCGTGCAGTTGTTGATCAAGTTGCACAGAGAGGAGCTAGTTATTTCTTGTGTCTTGAGGATGTCACTGACAAGAGTAATGCTGAAAGTCGATTTGGTGTCGCCAACAGTGACAGTGTCGTCAACTCAGATCAAAATGCAGAGGCAAATCAGAATCAGAATGAAGATGCTATGCAGGATCAAAATGTTTCTGAGGCTAGTTTAGAAAGAGATTCAAGTCAGAAAGGTCAAGGTGAAAAGGCTGGAGAACATGACGAGAAAGTCGAAGAAGTCGACGACTTTGAGAAAGCTGAAGAGGTTGTTGAGAACGTCGTTGACGTTCAATCTGATAGTGAAGACTCCAAGATTCAAGGATGTCGCCAACCCAGACTAGGTCGACGACATGTGGATTAAGGCATGGTATCCATGGAGTTTTGCAGGACAAATGATCAAAGGGCGGATATTTTCACCAAGGCTTTAAATCGTGAACCCTTTGAACGACTTCGCATGGAGCTAGGTATGATCTCTCTTGATTAACGTGTTACCTTACATGCTATCCCTCAATGACTGGTTGAAATCTGATTGTTTATCATGTGAGAATAACATGCCTATGTGCTGTAAGTCTAATGAGGTAATCATGCTTTGATTGATGATACACTTTGCTTATGTGTGCATGTCTACGACCTCCTGCTTGTTGTGATTATGCTTGCAATTATATTGAACTTTTTCTTTGAGCCCAAAAGAATCAACCTGATGACCCTTTAACCCTCATTACAAGCCCAAATGATGGTTGATTCTACTGCCGTCCCCGACCTATCATGCTTGAGAGTCTCTATGAGCCTATTTGCTTGTTTGTGTGTTTTAAACGGAGACTTATCAACTTGATCGACAAAATTCCACAAAATAGTATTTTTATGCTTGGGTTGCTTTGACACCACCCGGTGTGACCCAACCCCCAAGCTACTCCAGGTGGTAATTGTCATAGTGCATTCAGTTTGATGATTATGTTCAGAAGTGTGAGAACAGGTGAAGGTCGACGACTTCTCATGTGTGTCAGTTGAGGTCGACGATTTGGCAGGATATTTCAGGGTTGTGCTCAGAAAAAGTGAAGTGTTGAAAAGTTGTGAGGAAAGTTCTTTTGGAGTCGACGACATCGCTGTTGTCTCCGACTAATCAATGCGAAAGTGCATGTGCTGTTTTGGAAGGAAAAGATCTTGATATCAAGTGGAGTTTAGGTTCCTTTCTGAAAGAGGGTGAAGTCCAGAAGATGTTGGACTCGTTTGATGGAGTTAAAAAAAAAAAAAAAAAAAGAGGAGAGAAAAGAAAAATGAAGCCGAAAAAAAAAAAGGAAAAAGATGGGTGAGTAGGGAAGAGTGGTCAACTCTGCATGCTAAGATGAAGAATCAGATTCTTGAGCTGACAAAGGGAATGACACAGATGCTCAAGCTGATGGGAGATGTTGGTGAAGATGTTGAGGACATCAAGGAAACGCATAGAGTTATGTCTTGGTCGTCGACTGGTGCACTTCTGACTTTACCACTATCCTGATTTCTATCCCTACCACATTATTCCTCTCTCTAAAACCTTTTCTTAAGTTCAGTATGGTTGCAAGATATTAATACTCTTGCTGTGTGTGTTCTGTTTGACATTGCCATGCTTGCATGGTCGTTGACTTGGTTTCTTCATGCCTTTGCCTATATTAGCTAATATGTTTGCCTTGCTTATTTCTCCATGATTTATGATCTTTTTGATGATGCCAAAAGGGGGAAATAGCTAAAGGTTGCATGCTTAATTGAGGGGATATGCTGAATTTCAAGTGAATGTTGAACATAGGGGGAACTTTTGAAAAGTTAAGGGGGAATTGTTTTTTAGATGCTTTGATTGCCGTTTAAGATGTTTGGACAGGTTGCAGAAGAACCCTTTTCAGTGCAGATAAAAGATTGGTGTTTGTCACCATCAAAAAGGGGGAATTTGTTAGAAAACCATGTGTGTGTTTTGATGGTTCCAAACAGGTTGCTGACAGGAGTCGTCGACCTTGCAAGAAGTCACCCAAGGTCGCTGAATGTTAAGAAGTCATCTGGAGGAATTTGGCAAGAGACTGTGTGTCTTGGTGAATCCAAAACAGGAGTCGCCGACTTCACAAAGATAATATCAGAAGTCGTCGACCTCCCGCCAACCTCACTGCCCAGAAGTCCGAACACGTGCAGAATTCTATAAAAGGCAAAACGCGTGAATGGTTTAAGGAAGGCACGGAAGATGATTCTGAGGTGTTTTTAAGGCAAGAAGAAGAGCATAAAAGAGGAAAATCTTCATGAAATATTTGGAGATCACAAGGAAGATTTTATTGTGTCCTAGATGATATTTTAGGAAAGATTTTGTATGGATTGTGTACAATTCATTCCTTGGGCAAAAAGGATGAATTGTGCAGCAATCTTCTTGGTTCTTTATATATAATTTCGTGGGTACATTGTAGGAACCAAGAGAGTCAAGAGAAAAACTTGTATTGAGAGTGTGTGGTGTAGAAGAGAGGATCGTGGGATTCGATCCTTAGGAAGGTTGAGTATGAGCGAGTTGTATTGAGTGAGGGTTGAGATAAAAGGCAAGAGTACTTGCAAGAGAGGGCGTGGGATTCGCCGGAGCGTGGGATTCGCATCTTGAAGTAGGAACACCTTTTGTAGCCCGAGAAATCAATATAGCGAGCGAAGTGCTCTTCAAGTCCTTCTAAGTTGAAGCTTAGAAGGCAAGTGGTTTTTCTCCTTGCAAGCACGTTGGCTACAAGGAGTTTCCACTCTAAATCGTCGTGTTCAAATCTGGTATTTCGTAATCTTTCCTGTGTTTGAATTTCCGCTGCACAACCTAAGGTTGTTAACTCTGGTCGCCGACATCGTAGGTGTCGACGACCTCTGAAGTACTAACGTAGATCCTACAATTATGATATATTTTATTATTATAATATTTAAAAATAATACTTTATTATTTAAATTTTGGTAAAAAATTTGATACTCTTGACCTGTTGGGTTGATCCGACCCGACCCGAAAACCCGCAACGACCCGACCCAGTTTGACCCGTAACCCGATTGACCCAAACCCGAACTCAACCTGAACCTGAAATGACCCGACCCGACCCTCCCGACCCAACCCGATTGACAAGTCTATATATTATTCTTGGATGATAGAAAAATAAAATCTTGGATTAATATATGGTAAGATTTATATATATATTATTTAGAATATTACCATAGAATTTATGTGATCGAGTTGAACACCTAATTGTAATCTATTATATATAAATGGATAGAAAATCTTCATAATAAATCTCTTAATTAAAAACAGGGTGGGTGGTTTTAAAATACTTATTGACGAAACTACCCTTAACTACTTCAGGTTTAGAAGTATATATTGATTTCCAAACATTCTTAATGTTTTAATCAAATAGTTTTTTTTGCATGAATATTGTTTTTTGTAATGTTATAAGTTTACTATTTTTCTATCATTTCAACTAATATTATTATATAATAGATATAATATATTTTATAAATTAAGAAAAATATGAAGATTTTCAATTTTTTTGGTCATCGATGAAAATTTCTAATTATATATATAATCTTTTTAGGTTTCAATTATTAACTAACAAATTTAGTATAGAAACTATAATCCTACATGGATGCATATGTACATAAATGAAATTTCTCCAATTTGTTTTTATACTTGCATTATTATTAGCTCTAAATTTGTCATCTAAATTATAGTGTTGATCAAATATAATAAATATCATGATTGAAGATTAATAGTATCTAACATACTTGTATGACATACCTTAGAGACCTATAATAAAAAAACATCTTAATATCTATAATACTATAAACTACAGTCGGAATCTGCAATGAATGCTCATCATTTTATCACTATTCTAAAGTTTTCATGTGGTCTGTCTTCGATGTTATTTAGATAATGGGTTCTTCGTGATGGTCACTAAATACTGATTTATTATACCGTGTGTATTTCAACCCTTGAGTTGATGTAACTCTTGCTGTGCGTAGCCGCTCTACCTCCCCTTCCCAAAAAAATTGAAACGCCTTTTCCTAAGCTCTACCCCACCCTCTTTTTTCCCCTCTCTCTCTTTTCTTTTTTGCTTCTTTCTTTCCCGATTCCCTGCGTCTTCCCTCTGCGAATTCCCCTTTTACTGAGCTCGAAACCACCGACCCCCGTCGGAGTTGCGGATGCTGGCCCGAGCAGCACCCACGTCGGCCATCCCTGACGACACGCTCGCTCGCCCCCTCCTTCTCACTGCTCGCTCACCCTCGCATCCGACCCGCACGCTGGCACGCAACCCATCTGGACTCCAAGGCCCACCGGCCACCCCGACGGCCGGCCAAAACCCTAGCTCCTTCCGATGGCCAGGATCCCTCCCACCAAACGGAGCTTTTCGTGCCTCCGCCAAACGCAGACAGGACCGGCCGCGAAGGCCATGGCGACCGCGAAGAGGAAGAGGCCGAGCCCGATTCGTTGCAACGGGGAGAGACCGTCGGGGCGGTTCGGGAGAACGTGGTCCGAGTGCGGGCCCAGGATGCGGTCGTAGAAGGGGACGGTGAGGAGGATGACGGCGACGAAGAAGGCGGTGAGGGAGGCGGCCGGGATCTGGAAGTGGGGGCTCATGTGGCGGTCCATGGTGGCCGATTGGGTCACCGAGAGCGTCGTCAGAGATGCCAAGGTCTGGCCTCTTCAAGAAGGCCTTGGAGCTCACCGTTCTCTGCTATGCCAAGGTCTCCATCATCATGACCTGCACCACCAACAAGCTTCACGAGTTCATCAGCCCTAACACCGAGTATGTTCCCTTTCCCATCCATCCATTCCTCTGCCTAATTGCTTCTAAGTTCTCCGATTTGGAAGCCGAACCTAAGCGGAATCTGTTTCTCTGTGCCTAATTTGACAGCGCCAAGCAGAGGAAAAATCCAAATCTGCGTGAGAACAATCAATTGTGCCATGGCTTTTTAGCTTCAAAGAAGGTAAATCTCCTGAACATCGTTTTTCTCACGCGATCAATCAGAGTCTGATGGGCGTGGTCTGCGTGTTCATGTTCCTTGCCGGCCAATCGATGTCGTTCTTCAACACCGCCGATGTCGTTACCGGGATTTAGTGGCACCGCTGTCGGAATCCTTAAGGTCGATTACAACTTTCTGAATTTTCTCCTCAATGTTACCAATCTGTGTTTTCTTCTTCATGCCACTGTTAATGTTAGTTTGGTTTTCTTCATTGTGCTTGAAGTCTGCAAACAAAGAATCGGTACTTTTTTTACTCCAATGGAAGTATGAAACCATTAAAGATAGCTAAGGTTTTATGGAACTGTTAACTTTGCTAATGTATGTAACAGTAATGCTCATATCAATCAAAACTTTGCGTTTTTATATTTACCCTCTACCTTTTCTAGCTGTGAAGAAATTCCATTCTTAATGTGATTGTACTAAGATTACTGCCGCTTAAAAAGGTTATTGTGGAATCTAAAGCTTATAGCTGTGGATTTTCTTTTTTGATTGGCGTAGGTATTGGATGCAATAGACAATGAACCATGGAGTCCTCATGGAACCGCACTGACAGCTACCAATGTAGTTATGATGATGTGCTGGATACTATATTGACTAAGTTTTGCATCTTGCATTTATCAGGATTGTTGAAAGTGTGGGGACATTGCAAATGTCTGATTTTGTTTTTGTGGGGGACATCAACGTTCAAAAGAGGAGGAATGGGAAGAAAGAGTTCCTCTAATCAGGAAAGTGCTAGAAAATGTCAATGTCACTGAAGCTGAGAAGTAAGTACACTTATGCTGAACCTTGATGTGTTGAAAGTGCCGGTGAGCTGTAGAAACTCTGCCAGAACAAATTCTTCCATGTTAATCTTCCTTCCTGCTAATCGGGACTGTTGTTTCGTCTGATATTACAGGTCGTTTGATGTTGTCTGTGCCCAAGAATGCTAAATATGTATGATTTTTACTTCATGACTAATCAAAAATTCTAAACCCTTTGTGGATAATTGATTGAGTGATTAATTTCATAATGCAGGCACTCTTATCAGGGTGCTCGGCTGGAGGATTGACAGCCATTCTGCATTGTGATAGCTTCCACGACATGCTCCCATCTGCCAACGTCAAATGCTTCTCCGATGCCGGATACTTCATCGATGGGTGCGACCTAAATTAATTCTAAACAACATTAGTATACTAAGCATAGTCAATGTGACCGATGACACTTAATTAATTTGGTATTGTTAATGCTTACAGGACGGATGTATCAGGAGGATCAACCATTGAGCAGGTGTTCAGCCAAGTGGTTGCTTTCCATGTATGTTTGCAGACTGAATGAAGTTGATGGCCAATCAATTCAGCCAAAGAGTTGGACGAGGAGGAATGCGGAATGCAAAGGACCGTGGTCGTGGGCAGGTGCTGAACCAGGGTCAGGGTCGAGGCCAGGGGCAAAGTCAGGGCCGGGGCAGAGGCCATGGTGGTCGTGGCGGAAAGAAACAACCCAAGGAGAAGTCAGCTGATGAGCTGGACAAGGAGCTTGAGAAGTATCATGCTGAAGCCATTGAGACGTCTTAGAAAGGCTCCCTCACACTGCAAGAGCTTTAGTGATGGAATGACATGAAGTGATTTGAATTTCGCACTTGATAACTGTGTGGTCAAACATCTACTTTGTTTTTGAAGTAGGTAGATGGAGTTTGAGGTACTGTAGGTGGATTTTTCGTTGGGTTATGTGACATGTTGGCTACTGCATTGCCTAAAAAGTTGCTTCTTGATCCAATTTGCCTTTTCGAAACTATTGTTTTTTTACTATTGTTTTTTTTTTGTATATGTGATCTTCGTTCTGACTTCTTTTGCTAGACTTAGATGGTGTTTGTTTATTTTGTCATGTTTTCATCGCTTAATTCACATTAGATCATGAGAACCTACCCGTTCATACTATACCTCGAAAAATCCGTACGGTACGAAGCTTAAAAGTCTAAGTGTGAAAGTACCAAATGGATTCTACAACAATATATATCTATAAAACCATTCTACAACAATAAATTATCACATGAAGTAATTTGATAGCTATTTCCACTCAAAAGCCCGTGCATCGCACGGGTCCCGCCCCTAGTAATATTATATAATAAGAATATAATGATAAATGCTAAAAATGAATATAAATAGTCAATGTATCTTCTTAATACATTTACAATGATGGATAAAAAAAATCATTATAAATTAGCCTCACTTTATTATTGATAAGTTAATCTTAGATCTTCTTAATACATATTTGAAAAGGAGCTAGGTACACATGTCGTTAATTTAATTTTGTTTTGCTTTGATTTCTGTTAAAGTTGGTGGACCAGATTTGATGTGGGATATACGCGTCGTTCATGTGTATATGTACATTAAGCTAATACATAAGAGTAAATTATGTACTTGTTGGTACCCGAAATAGCAAAAAGCGGAAAGAGAACGCTGTTACCCTTTGGATAGCCACCCGGAGATCTCCGCACCTTTAATATGCCCAAGTCGTGGTCATTCGAGGGCTTCCATTTGTCCCCAAGGCGCTTTAGATCTTGTACAAACATTGGCCACCCCCTCGCGAAAGTAGAGGCACCCACCGCGCCTCAGATCGTACAAACAACACGCTGGACGAATCACAAATGTCTAATCCAAATGGATGCTCTCCTATCAAAGAGGGCGACAACGGCCTGTGGGCGCGCAGCAAAATGAGTCGCATGCACGCACCATCTGGATGAACCACCTAGTATGTGACACGAGGGCAACATCTCCACTATCCCACATCGGAAAGGCCATCAAATCTGATCCGGCAAGATTAGTATAAGTAGCGAGTTGTTTGCATGGAGAAAGGGGTCAAAAAATCTTCTTTAGCCAAAGATTACCCTTGACTAGAAACTCGACCTGTTGAGGCGGCGAGAAGAGCGTGCATAATGCGAAGGAGATCTAAACACTTGTAACACCATCAACTAACTCTAAAAGCTGGTTTCCGATCCCTCTTTATAATCAACACGTTGTTGCTCTTAAACTAGATCTCGTTGTAAAGTCTTGCCTTGACTGAATAAAAAACAACTCTTTCTCATTATCCGCATCCGCATCTTTTCGCGTTTCAATAGTACTTGTATGTTAGTCCTTTTCACTTTTAATTTTTCACGGGACATTAAGAGTTCAAGAGACAATAACGACCAATGAATCCAATGTCGCATTGCACAATTGGCATCGATCCTCTTGCTTCACTCCCATTACCTTCAGCTTGAATGGTTTTTTCTCCCATTAAAGAGTTTTTCATTCCTCCGCTTTGAATGTATGCCTCGCTTTTTGCATTACATGATACGGAGTAAATTTTATTGAATTCATTAGGGTTTTTTTATGGTAACGACTATCGCGGGGTTATGCTCAAGCGGACTCTCAAGTCTCAAGTGGTCACTCATCTGCTGGAGTGCATAATAATTAGGTGTAGTCATCCCCTCTTCAGCATGACTAACCAATGTCACAACTTTCTTAAGAGGGATTGAGCTATCCAATTGCATCACGTGTAGCTAGATATAAATTCACTTGCGAATCATCTCACATGATTAGCTTTTTTATTTCCACAAGGTCTTAATGTTTTCCTTGTACCGCCTGATAGAATTATTTCTTTATTGGAAAGGATGTAATGAATCGATCTGTTATCTCCCATGTGAGGACAATTTAAGTATACGGTAGGATCGGTTAGTATTTTAGAAGTCGTTGACATCTACGATGTTGGCGACCAGAGTCAACAACTTATGTTTATGAAGCGGAATAAAAAAACAAGAAAGACTTAACAATACCAGATTTGAACACGATGTTTTTGAGTGGAAAACCATCTACAAACCAACTAGGTTGTCTAGGGAAAAAATACTTGCCTTCCAAGCTTCAACTAGAAAGAACTTGAAGAGCACTTCACTTCCTATATTGATTTCTCAGATTACAAAGGTACGGATGTTCCTACTCCAAGAAGTGAATATCACACTCTCTTACAAGTACTCTTGCCTTAGCCTAATCCTCACTCGTACTCAACCTCACGAAGAATGAATCTCACGATCTCCCTACAACACCACACTCGCAATTACAAGATATCGCTCAAGCTCCTTTCTCCTTGCTCCTTAGTTCTAACACTAGGCTCATGAAAATATATAAAGAGAACTAAGTTGCCACCCGATTCATTCCATTTGGACGAGATATGAATTGTGTGCAATCTTTACAAAATCTTTCCTTAAAAATCATCATAAGACACAATAAAATCATCTTCAATATCTTCAATGATCTCTTGATGATTTCTTCTAACATATATACTTAGATTATAAACCATTTAGATCGAATTGATGGAGGGTAAAAAGAGGGGTTACCCCTCTTCTTTAACAACAAAAAAAACGAGGCATACATTTATTTATAAAGCGTTACATGCATCTCATATATAGTAATATTGAAATACATTGATTGAACCATTTAGATTGCTCAGGACCTCAGGTGTTGACCTTGAGCAACTAGCTGCATATGTAAGCTATATATATATATATATATATATATATATATATTGGGACTTCCGTACATGTATAAGAGTTTTCATATATGTGAAAAACTTGGGACTTTCGTACGTATATGTATGTAGAAAGATATATATATATATATCTTTCTACATACATATACGTACGAAAGTCCCAAGTTTTTCACATATATGAAAACTCTTATACATGTACGGAAGTCCCAATTCTTCCTACATGCATATAAGCTTTAGGATTTTGTAGGCACAAGACATAGTGGAATTTTCTTATTTATGGCTATACCCGGTAACGCACTTGTGTCTAGTACTTCTTTCTCCATAACCTCAGGCACCTTCCAATCAAACAAGCAAATCAAGTTTGCAAGTGCAAGCTCCACCGTAGCCACAGCCATTTGTATGCCAGGGCAAATTCTTCTCCCGGCTCCGAAAGGAATAAGCTCAAAGTCATGGCCACGAAAGTCGATCTTGTTATTATCCCCTAGAAACCTTTCGGGCGCGAACTCTTCTGGGTTATCCCAAGATTCAGGGTCTCGTCCAATGGCCCATGCATTCACATAAACAAGCGTTTTTTCTTGGATTTCATACCCTTGTATGGTGCACTTTTGAGTAGTCTCTCACGGCATTAGTAATGGCGCAACGGGGTGCAGTCTCATGTTCTCCTTCACCACGGCCTTAAGATACACTAGCTTTTCAAGATCTTCTTCTTTTATGATGTCTTCGATTTTGCTTTTCATCAAACTTCTTACTTCTTGTTGTGCTCGCTTCATGGAATTTGGGTTTTTGATTAGCTCTGTCATTGCATAAATCACAGTTGCTGCACTCGTACCTGTTCCCGCTACGAATACATTCTATATATATAGCATAGATGTGAATATCGATCAAACGAAATAGCAATATGTAATGAAAGCCGATACATTTTATATACTAGTTGAAGCTTAAGTTTATCATGCATGAGTATATTGTTCAACGATTTATACTTTCATCAACGAGAATTACGTACGTAAAAGAAGATACTTTCCATCAAAAAGTATATAGAATCATATTATTTTTGGTTTTTTTTTCTTCTGAAAATTAATGGCGTCACCTAACGTACTACGCATTTAACGGCTAACCAAAATAAAATAAAAATATAGTTATATACACATATGACATATGCAATTACTAAAACTATCATTTAAGAAACATTAATAAGGCCCTTGATTGACTAAATAAGGCCCTTTAGTTTTGGATTAGGTTTGAAAGCGAGTTTACTTATAACAAAATATATTTTGGATCAAAAAAACAATTAAATATATTTAGAAAACACTTCGTATGTACGGAAATTAAACACAACTTAGTGACTTACCATGAGGACTCCTTTGATGTGATCCATGGTGATGTTAATGCCCAAAGAATTCTCTCTTTGAAGATCCAACAACACATCAACTATATCATCTTGACCACCTTTACCTTTGATTGACTTGAGATGTTCATCAATGATTTCCTCATAAAACTCATCCAACTCCATGAAGACCTTCTGAAGGCGTGATGAGATCCCCACAAGCTTATCAACCCAACCCATAAAAGGAAAATAATCCTCAAAGCAAAAACTTACAAACAGTTCTTGTACATCTTTAAGCATGTCTTCAAAACTACGTCGTCCATGCGTAACATAATCACTCTCATCATACCCGATCCCAAACGCAATTTTACACACAACACTACTAGTAAGGCAAGTCATCATCTCACTTAAATCCACAACCCTCCCCTCATCGGTGAAGTGTGAGATCTTTCGCATCATTTGATGAACCCCATCTTCTCGAATCAAACAAAATGATTGTACTTTCTTATAGCTAAAGAAATGAAGTATGCTTACTTTCTTGAGTTGCCTCCAATGCTCGCCATAGGGCGCGAACCCTATGTCAAAACCATTGTAAGATAGCTTTTGTTGAGCTACAAGTTTTGGCCTATTAGAGAAGATGTTGTCTTGGGTTTTCAATACTTCTTTGGCTAATTTCGCAGAGGAAACAACAAGGGTTGGTTTGAACCCGAGTTTCAAAGACACAAGAGGGCCATAAGTCTTGGCTAGGTCATGCATGTAAAGGTGTGGGCAAGAGAAAGCAAATCGGTGAAGGATTCCGATGATCGGAAGCCCTAGTGGCCCCGGAGGTCGACGAAGAACATGATTTCTCTCCTTGTCTCTTCTTGTTAGGTAGAGGAGAAGGAAGGAACCAATCATAAGTGCTACAAGGAGAGTTTTAAAGATTAATTAAGAGAATCATGTTCATATGCATGTGCTTAGTTATCTTGGCTGTGTTGGTACGTGTTGCCTAATTTATAGCTAAAGTCTTAGGTTCAGTAGTGTTGTATATGCTCATTAGTGTTGTATGCACGTACGCAAGTGCGTGTTATCAAGTTATTGTCGGAACCCGGACGTATACTTGTGACAATAATTTTGGAGGTTTGGTACCATCACAAATATGAGGCCGGGCAAAAACCTCCTTCAATTTTGATTGTATTTCGTTTTGTTCACTAGCCTTATAAAGGATATGCGTGCATGAGATATTTATGGTTTCATATGGTGAGCCGAAATTAATTTTCAATATGATATCGATCCAACCTTCACTAAACGTCCAAACATGTAGGTGACTATGTAATTCTCAATGTATATATATACCAACTTACTGAAAAAAGAAATGAGTGTCTATGACTCTAGGTGACTATGTAATGAGAAAAGAAATGAGTGTCTATGACTCTAGGTGACTATGTAGTTTACCGTTAAATGTGTAAATTATTGACGTTTTGCAATTGCATATCAAAGCTTATGCCAAATGCACATGCATGGGAGGATTTTGAAAGTGAATATGAGGGAGTTTGCCAATTTCATAATGAATTTGTACAAATAGCACACGTAATAAATTATTTAGGAAATAATAAGACTTGAGACTATACATAAGTTGTTCCCCGTAACAAGCCTCCATACATCTAGTTAAACAATTAAATCTCTATACGATACGTCCCATATGAGTTGTCTAGTGATACTACCGAAAATAGTTTCCCATACAAAAAAAAAAAAGAGAAGAAGAAAGAAATTGAGCCTCTATGCTAGCATCTAAATGTCTTAGTTTTGAAAATGTTACCAGACCATAGTGTCTTTAAACATTCTTCCTTTATAGACTTTGCAAGAACCTTTACTTTCAATATCATGTTATCTAGATCACTTATGAATATCTCAAGCGAGTGCTTCTGCATGAAATGAATGTGTCATATAAAACATTAATTGTACCAAACTCAAAGCCATAGTGCTTACCAAAAGGCCTATGTAAGTAAAAAAATCATTTCTGGTCTAGCTTTTTTATACCATTAAAAAATGATAAAGATTTGCCATTTATATTGACCTCCTTGAACAGGAAACAAAGACATTTTTTTTTTTTTGCAATTTCGTAAGTGACCGCTTAAAAAATTATAAGACATTTTTGTCGGTGTCGAAAACGATGAGGGATCGAGAAATGGATTAAATGTTGTGGTGTCACTGTTTTGCGGTGGCGGTCCGGACTACAGACAGATCGGCGCCGTAACAACATCTCAAACCATATCTTATAAGAACGTAGCTAAGCATTATCCTTTTTTATCGTAGAATGTAAAGAATATACAATTTTTAGAATTCAAGAATTTGTATTTATGGATATTATTATTGAGAAATCATGTGATGAGAATTTGTATTTTTATACTAGTATTAAGCGGAGAAAATGTCTTCACAAAAATTTACGGCACGCGTCATTTCTATAATAAAATAATTAGTTGGATCCTCCTTTATACGAACCAGGTAGTTACAATCTCATGTAATTTTATCCGTAAAAAATGCTTAAAAATTATCAAAAATTATGAATTATCCCGAAAATTATGAATTATCCATTACCTAGAATTAGTTGTAATACTAGCAAATGACCCGCACCTTGTACGGGGGTGTTATTTATTTATTTATTACTTTGTATATGAATTCAATATAATAATTATAAATATCATCATATTTTGAATAAAAATATTATATATAAAAAATGACTACTTTGTTTTTAATATGACGCTTACCTTTTGGATTATAAAATAACAAAATTATCATACATCATATTTATATAAAAATACATTTGATTTATATATTAATCTTTTATACATACATATATAGACATATATTTAAATGATCGAGGAAGATAAAATACATTATCAAATTTTATTATAAGTTGATAAAAATCTTTTGGCATTAAAATTAAATTACATAAACTAAATTGTATAAATAAAAAAATATTGTTTAAATAACAATTCGAATTAGTATAGTATAATATGCGTAAATATAGTGGTAGAATTTGCTACCATTGATGATTTTTAAAAAATCTTATGATAAAATTGCAAAAAAAATTTATAATTAATATACTATTTAATTAAATTGGTAAAGATCATAAGAATATGATATATTTATTAGTTAAATGAGTATAATGATAAGATTTAGATTGATATAATTAATTAAGTATGTATAAGATTAAGATTACATTATGATAAAATTCAAATTTATAAGATAATTTTTGTAAAAAAGGGGTGATGTGATGCAATGTGGTGGTAGAATTTGCTTTTGCTTTAGTATATAGTAATAGATTCTTATAAATATTATTATTTAACAAAACATTATATTTATCATAAAGTAATTTTTGAAAAATCCAACTTATTTATATTATGAGTTGATTTACCATCATTGGTAAAGAACACCAATCACGTACAATAGGAAATTTAAATTTAGTAGGTAGGAAATTAGGAAGTATAGATATAGTCTAATTAATTTTTTTTTAAAACCAAATTTTATTTTTTTGGACATTGTTTTATAATTTTGAAATAAAATTCGGATTTTTGTAAAACAAATAATTAGATCATATCTATGTTTCATAATTTCCTACCTACTAAATTTAAATTTCTTATCTTTTCAAATAACCATTGAAGATAAAAATGTAATAATCTTTCAAGCCATATCTAAAGGATTAATTTCTATTTAACAATATACCTATACTATTTCCTATCGAAGAAGTTCATGAAACATATCTATATTAAATCGGGTTTATAATCACATTATGCATACATGGTATGGGGTTTAAACTAGTTAGTTTATCAAAGACAAGGCATTTAAGGCATCCCATATTAAAGGCTTCAACCTCCATCCATGCGCCCCGTCCCTTTTTTTTTCTAAGCGTTCCACTTTTTTCATTTTAATTTCTCATGCAATTTGCAATATTTACTTTTAGTTTCCATTATTATTATATAATTATGAAAGCTTTATAAAAGTTTTCATATCTAATCCGGTTGTCCTTAGCGATATTTAGTATTTGATATTTATTTAGCTTGTTCTGCGAATTGGTATCTGGTCACTTAATTAACAGCTAGAGATTTTAGCAAAATGTCCTCATATAGAAACTCCTCATGTTAAGCATTTAAATATTGGCGAAAGACATTATAAAGCGATATCAAATATAGTAGTTGACGATATCACTAAATTAAATAGTAGTATCTTCAGATTAAGTGAAAAAAATTAAAAGTATCAGAGAAGAGCTAAAAATTTGTTTTAACCTTTTATCAAAAAAAAGAAAACATCTATCGAACTTATTATTGAGATTAGGCATCAAGGTGCAATTGCAAAACCATTAGAAGATAAAAAATCAACCAAGTTCCTATATAAGTACCCTTTTCAAGATAATGAAGTGAAGCTTGAAGAAGAAAACGAAAGTCAATCATGAACCAAAGAAAAGTGCCATTGAGGATCCTGGTATCACCATTAGAGGGGAATTTGAATATGATACAAAAGAAGAAGAAGAAGAAGAAGAAGAAGAAGAAGAAGAAGAAGAAGAAGAAGAAGAAGAAGAAGAAGAAGAAGAAGAAGAATTGTATCAACAAATGGGGTTGATAAGATTAAAACACTTGGAAACAGTACCTACTATTGAAGTAAAACGAAGAGTAAGTAAAATTATGAAAATCCTATTAATCTTCAAATGCTCTTTGATAAACTTCCCAAACCCATTAATGAAGAAATTAGCGATGGTTATCTGGAATGGAAAGAAAGATATATGTCCAGAAATATCCTAGGAAATATAATGAAATACATTAAAAGATGAATTAAGAGAAAAGGCCGAGAGGTTAAGGGAACACAACAAATGAAAACACAATTTCTAACATGTTGGGAATTCCCTAACGAATAAGGTTGTGATAAGAAAGATTATCAAAGAAAGAATTATAGGAAAAGGAGTTTGAACAAGTGGAAAGGTGAAAAATATCACAAGAAGTATTGCTAAAAACCTTTTGTTAAGAAAATTAAGAAGGTTTATGGACACCACTAGTTGAAGATGCATGAAATGTGTTTTAGGGTTTATTTGGATAAGAATCAAAGGGTGAAAAAAGAAAATGGATACCCGCCGCCGCAATCACTTCGATGTAAATCTTCTGTCCCGATACAAGTCCCCTTTCCATGTCCTCATATTCTAATTGGTCCAATTATAAAAAAGGTAAACATATATAAAATCCTAAATTTTAGATAAAATTAAAATAGTGGACAAATAAGAATTCATGGGATACCGAAATGGAAGATTTTCTTCGCAATCACTTGTACCCAAGAACTGATATTTGATGTTTTTAAAACATAAAGCACACCCTCTCTACAACTACACCAGTTTCATTATATTGTTCTATTTTTTTTAAATATAATATTTTATTATTGGTTAATCGGTTAACCAACCGAAAAAATCAATAACCATTCCCAAACCGAATAACCAATTGAAGAACCGGTCAGTTAACCGGAACTAGGTTTTTTTTTCTTTGTTTTCAATATAATAAGCCGAAAAAGTAATTGGTTATCGATTTTTCGACTCGGTTTCGATTTTTTTTTGTCAAGGCCTACTAATGACACATTTCATAAATATATTTAGCACATAACAATGATCCCAATTTTGAACGCCCTCTTTACTCTCCCCTAAAATTAGCGATCATGCAGACATAGATATGCTTTCATTACTCACAATTACAAGATCCAAATCTCAAGTATAATCTTTTTACTCGTCTTTCTACACGTCCAATATATTTCCCTAGCCAGAAGATTTTGTAGCCATAAGACAAAGCGGGTTTTTCTTATGTGTAGTAAGACCTGGTAACACACTTGTGTCCATGACTTGTTCCTCCATACCCACAGGGACTTCCCAATCAAACAAGCAAATCAAGTTTGCAAGTGCAAGCTCCACCATAGCCACACCCATTTGTATACCGGGGCAAATTCTCCTACCGGACCGAACGGAATCAACTCGAAATCTTGGCCACGAAAGTGGATCTCTTTATCATTTCCTAGGAACCTTTCGGGTGCGAACTCTTCCGGGTTACTCCACGATTCGGGGTCTCTTCCAATAGCCCATGCACTCACGAAAACTAGAGTTTTTTCTTGGATCTCATATCCTTGTATGGTGCACTTTTCAGTGGTCTCTCGCGGAACTAGTAATGGTGCAGGCAGGTGCAATCTCATGGTCTCCTTCACCACTGCTTTGAGATACACCAAACTTTTGAGATCTTCTTCCTTTATGATACTTGTTTTGGTTTTGTCTCCCATCAGAGCTCTTACTTCTTGTTGTGCTCGTTTCATGGACTCTGGGTTTTTCACAAGCTCGGTCATTGCCCAAATCGTTGTTGCTGCACTCGTATCTGTTCCGGCTATGAATATATCCTGTAACAAATGGGAATCCGGAAATTAGTTAGCAATGTTCTTTTTTTTTTGTCGAACATTAGCAATATAATTAATGTCAAGATTGAGCTAGCTACCGCCGCTCTAAAGAGAAGAGAGCAAACCACTGTCTTAGAGTCTCGAATCCAAGACCTCATGGAGTCATGGTGCACCCATGAGTGCTCAACCAGTGAGCTAATGCGTCAAGCGCTTCAAATATTGTCACAACTATATATATATATATATATAATTCACCTACTGAAAAGATAGCTTACCATGAGAATAGCTTTGATTTGATTCATGGTGATGTTGATGCTCAATGAATTCACTCTTTGGAGATCTAATAGCACATCAACTATATCTTCTTCGTCAGCTTCAAGCCTCTTTGACTTCAAATGTTCGTCGATAACTTTCTCGTAAAAACGACCCAACTCTAGGGAAACCTTATGAAGGCGTGATGACAACCCTGAAACCTTATCAACCCAAGCCAGAAAAGGAAAGTAATCCGCAAAGCAAAAGCTTACCCACATTTCTTGTGCATCTTTAAATATGTCTTTAAAAGTACGTGTTGGGATGGTGGTTAGTCCCGACAATCGATCCCAATAGGTTTTGATGATGATTGAACACTTGAGAAACATTTAATCTAGTTTGCTACATGTTTCAGGATCAAACAGGTTGAATTGAGCATGAAACTGAGCAGGATCATCCGATGGGATCAACCGGATCATCAAATAGCTGGCGCGCAAGCAGAAGCTATTTATGGAAGGTGGATCAACGCGCAACGCTGGAAGCTATATATGGAAATGCGCGTGAAGGGATCGGATGGAACGAATTACTTATCTTTGGAAGATTTCGAAGATTTGTTAGTTTGTTGAAGATATTATCTTATTCCCTAAGTAAGATATATCTGATTTGGTGATCGATATATTCTAGGATAGAATCTTCTTCTATCCGGTTGGTATATATAGATCATTGTATTAGGGTTGTTACTCACGCCTTTTCAAGAGAGTTGAGAGAGTTGTGTGCTTGAGAAAAAGAACACACGAAGTACTCTAGGCCGAGTTGTGTACGAGGGTTAGAGGTGTGGGTCAAGTCCGTTGAGTCGAATTACAAGTGTGTCCGACGCTGAGGGATCTAGGTCTGGGTAGAAGGTATTGTGTATACCTTAAGATCAAGGATTCGCGTTTGTATGTTCATGCTTGGTAATAACAAAAGGCTGGCTTGATTTGAATTGCTTTTGTGTGAACTTTAACTTGTTTGAACTGTTTGTTATTTCCGCTGCCCGGTTTGTTGATCCCTCTGGAGGATCAACATCCGTATACTAACACACGTAGATCCTACAATTGGTATCAGAGCCTGCGTGCTCTAGTCTGTGTGTTTGTGTCAAACAGGTTTTGAGATGGAGAAACAACTTCAAGAACTTGGTGTCTCTAACTCCAAGCCCCCGTTGCTGCTCACGGGTCAATACAATCTATGGAAAGACGCTATGTCCGATTGGATCAAGGGAAAGAACTTCCAATCCTGGTTGGCTTTTGAACTAGGAGACTTTGAAGTGACTTCCGAGAAGAGAGCTAATCCCAGGCTCATGGGACCAGATGACTTCAAGGCAATGGAAGCCAACTTCCTTGCGAAGACCTTCATCTCTTGCGGAGTCACCAAGGAGGACAAGAACAAGATCGGCAATCTGAAGAATGCCAAGGCTATGTGGGAAGCCCTGGGTGACATCGACATTGGTACCACTGAAATGAAGGACGATCTGATCCTTGCTACCCAGAAGGAGTTCCTCACCTTCAAAATGAGGGATGGGGAAACTGTATCCTCCTACCAGTCCAGATTTACCTCTCTTGATACTAAGATGCTTAGTCTAGGTCTTAATGAAGAAAAAATTTCGACCAATACTAAAGTTAGAGTGTTAATCAATGGACTTACTGGTGATTGGGAACATAGTCGTCTAACCTTCCATGAAAATGATAAGAACAAATCTCTTAAACTGCATGAGTTCTTTGCTAAGCTAACAAAATATGAAATTGAAAGAAATTGTATCAGGGATGGAAAGGAGACGCCTAAGTCCCTAGCTCTCAAGCTTGAGAAGGCTATTGGGTACATCGTCGAGGAAGGAAAGGAGGACACTATTGATCCTGATGATCAAACGGCTCTCTTCACTAGAGCCATGAGAAGGCTGTGGAACAAGGGGAAGTTTCCAGGTGGTCGCCCCAACAACTCTGGTGGGCGCCGTGGGAACAATGATGAAGCTAGAGACCTCAAGGACGTCACCTGCTATCGGTGTCGTGATAAGGGCCATTATGCCAAGTCCTGCCCTAGAGGACCTGAGGGAGAAAAGCCCAACAAAATGAAGAACAAAGAAAGAGCTTTTGCTGCATGCTGGGGATCAGATGCAGAGGAAGAAGAGGAAGAAGAAGAGCACCACACGTGTAAAATGGCTATTGCTACACCAGAGTCTTCTTCATCTGAGGTACCTGAATCTGAGTTCCTTGATTCTCTGAAAGATCTCTCTAAGGAAAGTTTGATTAGATTGATCACTGAATTGCATAATGACACCATTGATGCTCAGATAGAATTCACTAAAGCTAATGACATGTGCAATGAACTAAAAGAATCTCTTGAAAGTGCTTCTGAAAAATCTGTTGATCCTTGCAAACATTGTCCTGAACTTGAAATTAAGATTCTCAACATGACTACCACCATTGATGAGCTAAATGATGAAATTGTCGCTTTGAATACTGAAAAAGGTGTTTTGTTGACTAAACTTGATATTACTAAGGGTAAGCAGGAGATTGTTGATGTAGGTCCTACCTTTGTTCCCCAGAGATTCGGAATAGGTTACATAGGGGACAAAGAGAAGGATGGGGCTCATAAGAACTTTGATGCTGCTGAGTTGTATGAACTAGGGCTGGGATACTTCGGTTCTTAGGTTTTTTTGGGCGTACCCGCAGGGTAAAAAAATATTTTTAGTTCGGTTCGGTTCGTACGAATTTTAGTGGGGAACCGTAATAACCGTACCCGAACTTTATTCGGTTCCTAACTTCGGTTAACCGAACTTATTCAATTACAAAATATACCATTAATCCCTGATCCACATCTTCTATTTTGAAGACAACAAGATCTGAACTCACTCATCATCACTAAGGGCCCGTTTGGTATCCAATGGCGGAAACGAAAACGGAATGGAATGGAATGGAAATGAATCTAGTCCACATTAGTATCATGATACATGATGAGTCACCTCACATTTCATTCAAAAACTACCGCAAGCCCCCTTGCAGTACCCTTGTGGCACCTCAATCATTCCCTAATCTAAGAGTGGGGTAACAAAACACCTCAATCATTCCCTTCATCCCTTCTCTAGACACACAAATTTCAATGTTCCAAATTAAAATATTCTTTTCAATTAATGTATAGTGACCCATAATTGGACTAGGTTCATTTCCATTCCATTCCATTCCGTTTCCGTTTCCGTTTCCGTTTCCGTCGTACGGGCCCTGAATTCGAATCCAACAATGGTAATCCATTCTATCAAATCTGAGTAAGCAAAGAGGCGAAATTGAATTCATCGAAACCTAATTCCACAATTACCTATGGCCAGAACGAAGCTGAACAAATCAACAAGTCTCAGCTAAGCACCCTAGCAAAGAAGGTAGGTAGGGAAGTGCGAAATCAAAGGACAGGAAATCGAAATCTAGAAATCAGACAATTTCTATAGAAAATCATACACTTACTCAGATAATCATATAATTTCCATAGACAATTTCCCTAGCAGAGAGAGAGGTAGAGAGGGAAGGAGACGAGCAGTAGCAAAACCAGAGAGTGTCGAAACAAGGCATACAGGAAAGTTTCGGTGGACTGGCAGGCTGGCGGCGTGATAATTCGCAAGGAGTTGGCGGCCGAAGAGGGCTTTGAGGCGTGAGGACGGGAAGTCGGGAAGAGGGCCGACGAGGGCTCTGCTAGGGCTCGGGAACGGCGACTCGCAGTTCGAACTACTAGGGCTCGACGAGGCGTGAGGACGGGAGTCGGGAAGAGGGCCGGCGACCGGCGACTCGCAGGCGGCCGACGAGAGGTTGGTGCGAACGACGGGGAGGAGCTCGGCGAGGAGTTGGTGCGAACTGCTAGGGCCTGCTGCGAGTATGGGGGGTAGTAGTGGGGTACTGGGTAGTCCAAACATGAAAAAATACGGGTATTATCAAATTTTCGGTTTTTCTTCTTTTTTTTTTTTTAAGCCCGAGAACCGAACCCGAAATTATATATAGAACCGAACCGATTTTTTTCACCCTTTTTTTTCCAAGAACCGAACCGAATCGCTCGGTTCGGTTCGGTTTTTCGATTTTTCGGGTCCTAAGTCCCAGCCCTAGTATGAACAGAGGGGCAGGGAACTACAGAGTCTTAAGGATAGGAACTTGCACTTGACCAAAAGAATTTAGGTTTTAGAGCAAGGTGAGGAGAAAAACCCGAGTGAGGACTCTGAGTGGTATGTAGGTAAACCAGCCCACAAGATGTTCATAAAACAATCTAAGGGAAGTGAGCCTAAGGACCTGAACAAGGATAGGATCAATGAGAGAAGAATCCAAAAATCTCACCCTAAGTATCACATGGGAGCTTACTTTATGACTTGTTGGTACTGTGGTGATGGGGGACATAGGAAAGCTGAATGTGAGAAGAGGAAATCCCAAGCTGAGAAGAGTGAGAATAGGACCAATGAAGCTAGTACCTCTCGGGAAGGCCCTAGGAACAGACCTGCTAGGAATAGAGCTCCTAGGAACAATGGACCTAGGAACAATAGACCTAGGAACAATGGACCTAGGAACAATCCGCGTAGAGCCCCTAGGAATTTTCAGCGTGCTAACCAAGGTCCACCTAGGATCAAGAAACTTGCTTCTCAAAATGCATGCAATGTTGTGAATCTGCTTGATTTTTATGAAGCTAGTCCTGAGGAACAAAGAAAGTATCAGTATTTTGCTCGACCTAGTCAAGCGAAGCTTGTCTGGGTCGTTAAGGACTAATCTTTTAAATGCAGGGTGTTGTGAGTGAGGAGAACATGTGGTACTTTGATAGTGGATGTTCGTGCCACATGACCGGCAATAGGAACAATCTCAACTCACTGAACACAAGTGCTAAAGGAGCTGTGTCCTTTGGCAACAAGAATGAAGGCAAAATCTTAGGGACTGGCGCAGTAAGGATCAATGACAGTGTACAAGTGCAGGATGTAAAGCTTGTGAATGATCTTGGATTCAACCTACTTAGCATTGCTCAAATCTGTGATCAAGGAGACAATGAAGTGATTTTCTCATCCAAGGAGTGTCTGGTCAAAGACAGGAAGAATGGAGAAGTGGTACTCAAAGGTAACAGGTTCAACAATGTTTACATTCTTGATCCTTCTTTCAAACCACTTCAGGGAATTTGTTTGGTAACAATTGCTGATACTAGTGCCCTCTGGCACAAGCGTGTTGGACACGCGAGCTCTCACCTCTTGTTCAAGCTTTTCAAACAGGACCTAGTAACCGGATTACCATGTGTTCAACAAGACCAGGGATCAATCTGTAATGCTTGTGTTACAGGGAAACAATCCCGTAGTTCCTTCAAGTCAAAGAATGTTGTGAGCACATCACGCCCCCTGGAATTGCTCCATATGGACTTATGTGGACCAATGAGGGTGGCTAGTCATTCCGGGAGTCGATATATCTTTGTTATTATTGATGACTTTTCTAGGTACACTTGGACCATCTTTCTCAAGAACAAGAGCGAGGCGTTCCAAGAATTTGAAGTGCTTGTCAAACAGCTGGAGGTTCGTGTGGGACAGAAGCTTGGTGCTATCTGGTCGGATCATGGGACGGAGTTTGAGAACGCTTCATTCCTACGTTTTTGTATGACCAATGGAGTCTCTCATAACTTCTCCGCCCCTCACACGCCTCAACAAAATGGAGTGGTAGAGCGCAAGAACAGGACCCTGGAAGACATGTCCAGGACCATGCTGATTGATAGTGGACTTCCACAAGTCTATTGGGCCGAAGCCGTCAACACGGCTTGCTATATCCTTAATAGGGCTATGATTCGTCCAATTCTTTTGAAAACTTCTTATGAATTGCTCAGGGGAAGAAAACCCAATATTGCACACTTGCGAGTCTTTAGTTGCAGGTGCTTTGTACATAATAATGGCAAGGATGCTCTCGGGAAATTTGATCCCAGGAGTGATGAGGCCATCTTTATGGGATATGCACTAGATAGCAAGGCGTACAGGGTTTTCAACAAGAGAACAAGGAAGATGGAGGAAAGCATACACGTGGTCTTTGATGAAAAGACTATGGCTGGAAACCATCACACCTCATCTCTTGATTCCGCGGTGCATCTTCAACAGGAGGATTCAAAAGAAGAAGATGAAGGACCAAGGCGGACAGGTGGAAGTGGAGGAAGTTCAAATGTCAATAATTCCACAGATTCAAATGATGATTCTCCAAATAATGATGATGGTGCATCTGATGCATCGATACCATCACTGGAGGAAGGTCCCGAAGATGGTGTTTCTTCTGATCCCACTCCTGATCCTTCGTCAACCAATGCTGAGGATGGCTCACAAGCTGAGGGGGAACAAGCAGAAGGTACATCAACGGAAGGATCAATTCAAGTTCGGAATTATCAACAGCGAGTTGCTCACCCACTTGATAATCTTCTAACTCCATTAGAGAAGGAAGGTGTAAGTACTCGATCCCAACTTCGTAGTTTCTTTGCATACCATGCGTTTATCTCTTTTGTAGAACCTAAGACGATCGATGAAGCTCTTCGTGATCCGGATTGGGTTGTGGCAATGCAAGACGAGTTAAACCAGTTTGTGAGGAACAAGGTGTGGGAACTAGTACCGAGACCAAAGCACAAGAAGGCAATTGGAACCAGATGGGTTTTCCGGAACAAACTTGATGATGGTGGAGTTGTAGTGAGGAACAAAGCGCGACTGGTTGCCAAAGGTTACAACCAACAGGAAGGGATCGACTACGACGAGACCTATGCTCCTGTTGCCAGGATCGAGGCAATCCGTTTGCTAATTTCTTTTGCAGCTCACAAAGGCTTCAAACTGTTCCAAATGGATGTGAAGACGGCGTTCTTAAATGGGATTCTTCAAGAAGAAGTGTATGTGGAGCAACCTCCTGGATTTGAAGATGTTGATTGTCCTGACCATGTGTACAGGTTAGACAAGGCGTTGTATGGGCTCAAGCAAGCTCCCAGGGCTTGGTATGATAGGCTCGCTCAGTTCCTATTGTCTAATGGGTATAGACGTGGTGCAATCGACAAAACGTTGTTCCTCTTGGAACAACGCGGTGAGATTCTAGTAGTACAGGTGTATGTTGATGATATTGTGTTTGGTTCCACTAACCCAGCTCTTGTAGAAAAGTTCAAAACTCTCATGAGTAGCGAGTTCGACATGAGTATGATAGGGGAACTATCATTCTTGTAACACCCCGTCTTTCAGACAAGGCGTTACTCGGTAGTAGACCTCACGAGGCGCTACCAAGCTAGTTTGACAACAGAACATCCGGATCTTGCAACGCGGGCACGACGAGAAAACATTGAAAAACATTCAACTTGTATTACGAAATAAAACTTTTACAAAACAATTTATGTTCCCAACTCAACACAAGACTAACAATTACGAACTTACCCGAACCCCAAATGCATCAACTAAATATTTGCGATATGAAACTATACAAGATAATTCAAACAATAACATAAATTAGAATAGCAATAACCCTTCCCAAAACCCCAACCATTCTATGACACGTATCGCCGCTTCGCACCACCAATCCGCCAAGTTCCTACACGGACTCCTAGGTACCTACAGTCTGAAAAATAGTTCCCCGAGGGGTCAGCTACTATCCTAATCCAAGTCAGAAAACATACAGTACTAATAGAACGTTTCAAAACGAGTTTCTAAGGTCAGCAAACAAGTCCGCAATCACACGCATAACTCTAGTCCAGTCCTAAGTCCAGTTAGTCACACACATTCATATTCACTAGCAGAATCACAATAACAAATCCTCTTACACAAACATTCATAAATCCACACATTCACACACACACACACACATTCCTAGGCGGGGTGTTAACGGCCTCCACCCACAGCACCCGCATCTAAGGCATCCTCCAGCCATTCCATTTTCCACACACTTCTAACCCCTGGTCGAGCCCCTACTAGAGCACTCGCCAAAACATATTTATAATTTTTGAGGGGGCTCTCCTTGCCATACGACCATGCCTCTAGAAGTTCCCTTCTCCTCGAAAATCCGAGAACAAGGTCGTACCGGTAGATGCCAACACACAGAAAACACATGAAAACTTTTCATACGATAAAAACCCTTTTGAAAACCAGTTGCACACAGAAACACATACGATCACACACAAACATATATATATAAAATATTTTAGGAAAATAATACGTTAGGGACTAGTTCCCCAAAACCAATCCTACCAACACAGCACGCAATCCAACAAGAATTGAATAGAACCACCTAGCCGAGCAAGTCGCAGAACGACTTACCTGACAGACGAACGAAATTCCGATACAAAGGAGGAATGATAACGGTCTAGAAAAATCAATCACCTAAAAGAAAAGATAATTAACGCGTTCTTAGATTAGGACGATTATTATTTAAGAGAATCTAAAAGGAACCGGAAATCTCGAAACCGGACCCGATTTAACGCTAACTAGCCCTGACTAACTAATTTTCTGACCCACCATTAGAACCCACCTAAATAAGGCTGCGTTCGGTTGGGACAATTTTACGTGCTTATAAGCACTTCAGTGCTTATTTCTTAAAATAAGCAATCGTTTTATCTGTTTGGTTCGAAATTTTTTTACGTGCTTATAAACACTCTATTGATTATAAGCAACACCAAAAATAATCATCAGGGGAGCTGCTTACCCATTATCAGCACTTTTTATCAGCAATTGCTGATCTTGAAATTGCCCCTCATACCCCTCAAACCCGATACCCTCAAGCTCCGGCCTTCTTCTTCGTTCATCGCTAGAGAACTTCGCTGCGTTCCCTCTCCCCACCGCTCGTCTCCTCAGTCGGCTTCTCTCCCCATCGCCGTCCCCTCGGAGCTCTCAACTTGAACCGCTTGCTCCGGCCACTCTCCGTCAAGGCGTTTTCAGGTACAATTCGAATTTCTCGAGATCTGGTTGTTGTATGTCGATTTGGGTTGTTGTTGTTCCGCTTTCTTGTTGTTGTTGTTGTTTTGCTTTCTTCAACTGGTATTGCCGTCCTTCTCTGTCGTCATCGTTGTTGTTGTTGTGTAGATGGACCTCCGAATTTTAGGGTTGTGCACATGGTTTCTTCGAATTTTAGGGTTTGCAGAATTCGGAAATTAGGGTTATTGTTGTTAGGGTTATTGTTGTTGTTTGATTTGGTTGCAGAATTCCGAAATTAGGGTTATTGTTGTTGTTTGATTTGGTTAGTCGAATGGTATTTGTTGTTATTAGCAATTTAGGGTTATTGTTGTTATTCCGGCCAATTGCTCTGATGGAGATTAGAGAGTTGTGTTCTTTCAGTACCCTTTACAAACGTGGATTGAACTGAACTTCCATTTGATGTTTGTGTTTAATTTGTTTTATTTGGTTGAGTAGGCTGTTTACTGTGAAACAATTGCAATGGTGGAAGAACACCAGCAGGTCTGAAGCATTTTTTCGTGTGAAATTGATGTGAATTTGTTGCCTCATATATAGAATCCCAGTGTATATAGCCTTGTACAAGTAACAGACTAGTTGAATACCTGTCTGTGTTCAATTTGCATGTTCTTGGTTTCTGCTGCTGGCTGCAATCGATATAGTGCTAGTTGATTAGAAATTGTATTTATGTTGTCTATAAAACGTATATAGGATGTACGACTCAGGTTCCGATAGCTACCCAAGTGGTGATGATCGAAAGTACGAGCATCACTTCATTATTAATGCCCAAGAGAAGTACAAGGAGGAGCAATTGGACGAGTATATCGAGAGTTTGATGGAGTTTAGCTGTGGCGAATGTAATACCACGAAGCTCTTCAAGAAAGTAATAGATGACTTGAGGGAGGAAAAGAAAGAAAAACAACAAGAAGTGTGGGATAAGGATGCAGAGATCATCGCAGCTGCATGTAAGGAGGAGATCCTCCGTAAAAGGATTGCGGAGTTAGAAAGCGAGGTCGAGCAACTCAAGCTTGCAATTGAGAAGAAACCCCCTACCAATATTGGAGTCCAAGTGGAGACACATTTGAAGATTATTACGATGGAGAACAATTGAGTCGTTTCGTTATCGTTTAAATTTGGTGTATTTTGAGTTCATTGTGGACAAAATGCTTTGGTTGTTGTATGGGTTGTATGTTGCTCATGTCTGACTTTTCTATTGCTTGATTGTTGCTCATGGCTGACTTTTATGGATTGTTTGTTGAACGTGGCTGATTTTTATGTTGTTTTATGGTACTTTGTGTTATTAGTGTTATTGTTATGTTAATGTGGTTGCAATTGGTTTAGGTGAAAATGGGGGAGCCTTGTACTTGGGGGACACCATGCGTTTGTGCTTTACTGAGGGTTGTTAGGGCTATCTTTGATGAAAAAGGGGAATATGGTCCTATACAATGGCTCGATGTTGCACCTCGAATGACACAAGAGACGGGACACATACATGCCCCGAAAGCGTGTAGGAATAGATTCGAGTATGCAAGGAAGGAGTGGCGTTTATGGTCAAAACTACGGAGTTCAAACGAGGGTATCAATTGGGATCGAACGACCGACATGATAATTGGTGATGATGCTTGGTGGGCCGAAATACTCAAGGTAACGAAGCATGATTGTTTCATTTGTTTATAGTCGAAATGTTCTTAACTAACAATGTGCGTTTGACTACAATGTAGAAGGACGGTTGGTATGTCCGTTTTAAGAACAACGGAATGAATGCCGAGGTGAGTGATGCTATGGAGGCTGTGTGGGGAAACCCGAATTGATGGAACCAACTTATAAGCATAACCCGAGGTGCACTGCAATGTTTGTTTGAATTTCCCAATTTCCCATTCGTGTGTGATGTCGGATTAATTGACTTTTGCAACGTTGGTATGAATTTCGTTTTTGTATTTGTGTGTTGCAAGACATTTGTGTGTAGCCTCGGGTGGATTGAATGGAGAGTTTGAAACGTTGCACAAGACATTTGTGTTTGTATCCATTTCGTTTACTTCTTTTGTGTGAAGCTCGCTTTTCCGACACATACGACCATTGCACAAGCCGATAAAATGGGAAACAACATAAACAACATGAACAACATATAACATGAACAACATAAACAACATGAACAACATAAGTGTTGGGTATGTAGCCGCTTCAGCACGGGAAGCGCGGGCAAGGAAGCAGAAGCGCGCCCGCGCTCTGGTCTGCGTAGGCCGCGCTTCGGCACCTGAAACGTAAGCCACGTAACGCGGGCATGGCCGCGCTTGCGTTTCGGTGGCGCATCCCGAGTTTCGGGTCCAGACGCTTCAGCGCGGGAAGCGCGGGCGAGGAAGCAGAAGCGCGCCCGCGCTCTGGTCGGCCTAGGCCGCGTTTCGGGCGCTGTTTCAAAAAGCCGAGTGGCAATACATTGTACTAATGTCGAGTAGCAATACATTGTACTAATGTCGAGTAGCAATCTTACGAGTGTCAAAAGCATAGTTGCACTACACTAAAGTCGAGTCCCCCATAATTGAGTCGCAATTGCATCTCGGATAGAGCTCATACCACCCGGCGTAGAGTCATGTCCAAGTTCACCGGTAATGGGGGAGACTTCGTCATCGAAGTCTTCATCTAGTAGGACGTCGTAGTTCTTGTTCGTCAAAATGAAGTTGTGAAGCGCAAAACAAGCAATTATGATGTCAATTTGTGTGTCTACGTCATAGCTCGGCATGGCCATCAAAATCTTCCATCGTTTCTTCAAAATACCGAAGCACCGCTCTATAGTCGTCCTGAGCGAGGAGTGCACCTTGTTGAACAATTCCTTCGAATTCTCAGGCACGTGTTTGTGGAATTCAGATTGATGGTATTTCACGCACGAGTACGGAACCATGTAGCCATTTCTATCGGCGTACCCCTTGTCCACAAGGTAGTACTTACCTATACACGCCAAAATTTACTGTTATGATACACATTTAGCTAAAAGTAATTACGAAAATAGAACGAGACGCACCCGGTGGGGGCCGAGGGAAGTTCATGCCAGGAGTTGTCAATGCGTGGTCAAGGACTCTTGCATCATGTGCACTTCCTTCCCACCCGACCGAAATGAAAGTGAAGTACATTTCGAAGTCGCAAACGGCCATGACATTGAAAGACGTCATCCCCTTTCGACTCCTATAAGGGTATTGTTCGCTCTTCGGAATGCAGGCGTGGATGTGGCTACCGTCGATGCATCCAATTGCCCCGATTTCCAGTCAACATCAAATGCAGTTTTTTCATTGAATTCCTTCACTATTTCTTTCCATCCCATAGGCTGGCCACAACCATGTCTTTTCTGGTACACTTGGCAGATACGTAACAATAGGGTCGTCAAGTCCTCATCCCATTTGAACGATGATCCTGGTCCTTTCTTCTTTGCATTTTTTTCCTTCTATATTTTTGCATTCAAATCGCATATAGGACATTCATTCCATTAACAAAACCAAAACAGCCACAACAGAAATTGGAAACAACAATTGGAATGGAAAACAAACAGTGGAATTCAAAACAATCTCAACCCTAAACGAAATTCAAAACGAAATTCAACATAGCTCACATTCAGACCTTCAATTGGAATTTCGATAACATAGCCAGAAATCAACAAACAACAGCTGCAATGCAGAAACCAACATTCAAAATAACAATGAACAAACAACGAGAATCAATCGTTCAATCTCAGCCTGCAGAAACCGACATTCAAAATAGCATATCACAGTAGGGGAAGCAACACAAACAACCATTGCACAAGCCCAAACTGACAGCAGGCGACAACCACTTACCGGAGCCATGGCCGACGACGAGCACACGAACCGGAAAGGCCGGCCGACGACGAGCAGGGAACAACCGCGAACTGCAACGGGCAGTTCAAAGGGGTAAGAAAAGGGTAGTCGGGACCGGCGATAGAGCAGGGAGAAGGTGGGACGGAGCTTACCTGAACGGTGGGCGTGTCAGAGCCGGCGAAGGACGACGTCGCCCCAGCAGATAACGCAGATCGCCGATGGAGGTGAACACGAAGAAGCAGGAATTGAAAGAACGGCTGCTCTTGAATTGGTATTAGGGTTTTGATGGGTTTTTTTGTTTTTTCTAATTTTAAATTGTTTCAAGGGTATAATTGTCAAAACACATCTATCTTATACCGTATCAGCACCGTCCAACCAAACACCCTATTGTTTATTTCAAATATCAGCTTTCAATTTCAGCAGCGAATATCAGCATTTTATATCAGCGTCAGCAATCAATCAGCATCAGCAATCAATCAGCATCAGTAATTGCTTATTGAAACGAATGCAGCCTAATTAATATACCCAAAATCGGATTAACCAAACCCACGACCCATAAATCCAAACCCCTCCTACTTTCTAATCACTAAACTCTCGTGGAGCCCATCCCTCTTCTACCTTGCCTTCGTTTCTTTTCCTAATCTCTCCAATATCATGTGGCCCACCTATTCCCTTCCTTCTTCGAGCCTTCTGCACACAGGCCCGCCGCTCTCTCGCTCCCTCCTTCCAAACACTCAGTCAGCGGCGCTCCCGACCTAGACTCCCTCGACTTCCTTCCGCCGGCGGCTCAGAGAGCCCACAGGAACCCACACTCACCACTACAGCCATGCCCACCCCAGATCTGCGTTCGCTCACGCCGCCGGCCTGCCCCTTGCGCGCGCCGACCCCGACTCCTCATAACCTCGCCCGACCCGACCGACGATCGAAGGTCCTGACCCTCGCTCGACCACCGCTGCCCCGCTAGACTACCCCGAACTCCGACTCCCGCAACCCATGCCCTGACGCCGACGGAAACGACCGCCCCGACCCTAACCCGACTCCGACGACCCGGAACGCCGACGATACCCAATCCCCAGACAAACGACGACGTAAAACGGAAAAGAGTTCGCGGAGCTTACCGACGGGAAAGGAATGCTTGAGTAAACACCGGCTTGGCTTTGATCGGGAAAACAAAAGATTGGCTTGAATTATGAGAATCGGCCACGACTATATATAATCGAGGGTTTGGTTGACATACGGGAATCTAAGATTGCAATCTTAGTTGGATAGATAATTGGGTTAATTAGTTAATAGGATCAATTAGATTAGAATACTTAATTTGTTTATTGATATATATAAACATGCACATATATCACGTATATATCATACGTTTGTTATTCTGATTTATTTTAGGAAAAAGGGTTATTAGTTTATAGTTAACTTATAGGTTAATTCTGGGTATTCACTTACTTAAACAACAAGACTCGAATTAACTTGTGGATCAAGAAAACAGGACCGAATTGAACCGAATATTACAATTCTTTCTTGGTCTTCAATTTTCGCAGGAAAAGGAGGGAACAAGGATTCATCAACAGAAATATATCAAGGAGATGCTTAAGAAATATGGCATGGATAACACGAAACCTATTGATACACCTATTTCTACTAACACTCGTTTGGATGCAAATGAAGGTGGGATCAATGTTGATCAAAAGACGTATCGAGGAATGATTGGTTCCTTGTTATATCTAACGGCCAGTCGGCCAGATATTGTGTTTAGTGTTTGTCTATGTGCCAGGTTTCAAGGAAATCCCAAGGAGTCTCATCTCAAGGAGGTGAAAAGGATCTTTCGTTATCTGAAGGGATCTACCAATCTCTGCTTTTGGTACCCTAGGATCTTCGAGTTTGATCTTCTCGCATACACAGATGCTGATTATGCTGGGCACATTGTGGATAGAAAGAGTACTTCGGGGATGGCGCAATTCATAGGACCTTGTCTTGTTTCTTGGGGATCTAAGAAACAGAACACGGGTGCCTTGTCCACAGCCGAAGCAGAGTATGTTGCGGCTGCAGCGTGTTGTTCCCAGGTACTATGGCTAAGACAGCAATTGGTGGACTATGGTATGTCTCTTGGAACTACTAGCATTCGATGTGATAACACTAGTGCCATAGATATTTCCAAAAACCCTGTTCATCACTCTCGTACTAAACATATTGAAATTTGTCACCATTTTTTACGAGACAATGTTGATAATGGTTTGGTTAAGTTGGATCATTGCAGGACTGAAAACCAAGTGGCAGACATTTTCACCAAGGCATTGGATAGAAAACCCTTTGAGCATCTGAGGATACTCTTAGGCATGATCACCATGAACTAGTCAAGTCCCGGTCCTCTATTCCCCCAATGACTGGCTAAAATAACTCTTTGATCGAGGGGGAACAACACTGTTAAGTGCTATCTTCTTGACTATGTGCGTTCATGATGATTTACTTGTTTTGATTATTGATCCATGTTGCTTTCATTCACAAATCTTGAGCTATCATTATTTAAAGCATGAAAACCTTTTCTTTGATCCCAAAATGACTAACTTGATCTTGTTATCCCTTGTTATAAGCCGAAATGATAGTTAGTCATAGACCGTCCCAAGCCTTGATCCAGGTAAACGTTTCCTATGAGCATATCTTTCTTGATCCTTTCTTTTACGGGATTTACTTATCTGGATCATTTGTTGTGCCTTGCTTGTGTGAAATACTTTGTTTTGGATATGCGTGTGAGTTTTATTTGTTACCTATTTGTTATCCAAAATCTGCCCCTTTTTATTCACTCAAGTATGTGTGTGGGATCAGTCCAAGGGATCAGTCTGAGTTGTGCAGTGTATGGGATCAGTCTAAGGAGCATTGAAATCAGGGGTAACGGCTAGTAAAAATTAAGGAGAAGCATTGTTACCGTTACCGGGTGAACGTTTGTGCAGAAATAGAGCCGTTGGGAACATTTATTGCACAGATTTTGAACTCAGAGTTGCAGGGAGCCGTTGAGACGTTTTTGTGAACGTTGGGGGATCAATCTGAATTGTGGCCGTTGCGAGATCCGTTAGAGGTAAATCTTTCCATATCCATTCCATATCTTTTCCCTCTATCTTCTCTCCATAAATATCTCACCAAAATCCCATCGAATCCCCTTCACTCTCTCTTGCTTAAAATCTCTCTTGCCTTAACCACATCCCTGCGTCCTATAACTCTCTGCTTTCCCCATCCAATTGCTCACAAAATCTCCAAACCCTAACTGCCTTTCCCAACTCAAGCTCTAATTCAAACTCATCCATGGCCTCCCCATCCCGTGACGAAAAGATCGCAGCCCTACAAGCCCAAATTGCCGAGCTCTCCGCTCAAAAGGAGAGTGATTCCCAACCTCCCAAAGCTACAGAAGCCCTACCTATGACCTCATTGGACTCCGTCGCCAACATTGGCAAGGAGGCGGTGGCTGAGGCGGAGCCGTCAGTGGCGACCAAGGATCAAGAGATTGCTCCCTCTGCATCCGAGAAGAACACCGTTGAGGTGGAGGCGGCAAAGAAAAAGGCTGAAGATGAGGCCTCCATGAAGGAGGTGGAGACAGACCTGGCCTCCCCTGCCAAAAGTAAGACTCTCTCCAAGAAAAGAGAGAGAGACGAGGAAGACGATGAGGACGAAATCATGGAGGTGGCCTCGGATCTGAAAACTCCGGTGCCTAAACGCAAAACAAAGAAGCAAAAAGGCCAATCCTCCACCCCTCGTTCCTCCGCTCATGCCACTCGAAGCCGGACCAAAACAAAAGAAGAGAAAGGCAAGATGGTCCTTGCTCCAGTGGTGGAATCCGAAGAGCCTGAGGAGCAGGTCTCTGAGAATCAGAAGGATAGGAAGATAGTCGCTCCCCTAATCATTACAGAGGCTCTTGCTGAGGAGCACGGGCTCAAGGATCTCTGGGAGCTCATTCAATTTCAGGGCTGGGATCATCTGTCTGAAGAAAAGGTATCTGTTGACCCTGATCTCGTTCGATCCTTCTACTCCTCCTTCCAATGCTATGATACCCCTGTCTGTCTCTCTGGGGCTTCTAAGATCGGAACCAAAACCCTAGTCTTCTCTGCTGATGAGGTTGCTGACTGGTTGGGGATCCCGCATGAGGGGATCAGTGAACTGCCTACTTCTGGGGTCTGGCCTGCTAACAAAGACAAAGATGAGCTCATGGAGACTGTGTTTGGGAGCTCTGAGGCGAGGATGGCCACAGCAGATATGCCATTCATGGTGAGGATCGCTCACTAATACTTGGCCAAGGTCCTTCTTCCTCGACAGGAGAAGCGCAACAACCCCACCATAGCTGATGTTGTGCTTCTGGACCAATTTTTGAAGAAGGAGCCGCTCGACCTCTCTAAGCTGATTCTTCTACATATGGGCAAGTGCACAGGCAAAACCCACTCCCTTCCTTACCCGGGTCTAGTTAAGACCATTCTTGAGAAGAGGGGCCTGTACCAGCCTAAGGAGGAACAGTCCTTTGGGTTCCCTCTGGCCAAGCACAACCTTGAGCGGATGATTCATCAGGATCGACCTACCCCCACTGTCAAGAAAACCCCCAAGAAGAAACCTGCTCCCGAAGGCCACAGCTTACAGGGTATTGAGGATGACTTGACAAGGATCAGAGAGCTCCTCGAGACTTTTGTCAGTTTCTACGTCTCCAGGGCTCAGCTGCAGGATGATCCCTCACTCCCTGAAGGCAAAGATGAATCCCCCTCCCATGCTTGAGTGAACCCCCATCATGATCCCTAGCCCATATTATCTGATGTTTTGAGTGATTTTTTCTATGTTTTTGTGTTTTGATTTTGATAGTTCAGGAACCATCTCTTTTGCTTGCTCCCGATCATGTAATCCAAACTTTATAAGTAATGAATGAATTGCTATTTTCCTGAAGTGTTATGTGCTTATGTGTTAAAATGTTTCATAAGGATCAAATTGAGTTATTTGATGATGCCAAAAGGGGGAAGTTAGGAAAATTGCAGAGATGCGACTGGTTCTTGGTACAGAGGGATCAACCATATGCTAAGGGGGAACTATGCTATCTTGTGAGTAAGTTCGGTGAAGATCCTACTCAGGGGGAACGTCTTACACTTTGTTATCTTTTTTGTTAAATTTTCCCAAGTGTTTGTCATCATCAAAAAGGGGAAAATTGTTGGGATGGTGGTTAGTCCCGACAATCGATCCCAATAGGTTTTGATGATGATTGAACACTTGAGAAACATTTAATCTAGTTTGCTACATGTTTTAGGATCAAACAGGTTGAATTGAGCATGAAACTGAGCAGGATCATTCGATGGGATCAACCGGATCATCAAATAGCTGGCGCGCAAGCAGAAGCTATTTATGGAAGGTGGATCAACGCGCAACGCTGGAAGCTATATATGGAAATGCGCGTGAAGGGATCGGATGGAACGAATTACTTATCTTTGGAAGATTTCGAAGATTTGTTAGTTTGTTGAAGATATTATCTTATTCCCTAAGTAAGATATATCTGATTTGGTGATCGATATATTCTAGGATAGAATCTTCTTCTATCCGGTTGGTATATATAGATCATTGTATTAGGGTTGTTACTCACGCCTTTTCAAGAGAGTTGAGAGAGTTGTGTGCTTGAGAAAAAGAACACACGAAGTACTCTAGGCCGAGTTGTGTACGAGGGTTAGAGGTGTGGGTCAAGTCCGTTGAGTCGAATTACAAGTGTGTCCGACGCTGAGGGATCTAGGTCTGGGTAGAAGGTATTGTGTATACCTTAAGATCAAGGATTCGCGTTTGTATGTTCATGCTTGGTAATAACAAAAGGCTGGCTTGATTTGAATTGCTTTTGTGTGAACTTTAACTTGTTTGAACTGTTTGTTATTTCCGCTGCCCGGTTTGTTGATCCCTCTGGAGGATCAACATCCGTATACTAACACACGTAGATCCTACAGTACGTCCACTTGTAGCATAGTTACCTCCATCGTACCTCCTCTTGAAAGCGATTTTGCATACCATAGTTCCAGCAAGGGAAATAATCATCTCACTTAAATCCACAACCTTACCATCTTCGGAAAGGCATGAGATCTCTTGCATCATCCGATGAATCTCCTCTTCTCGAATCGAACAAAATGAATGTACCTTCTTAGTGCTAAAGAGATGGATGTTGCATAGTTTCTTCAATTGCCTCCACTGCTCGCCATAGGGCGCGAATGCTATGTCGAAACCATTGTAAGATAGCTTTTGAAAAGTTGCAAGCCTTGGCCTATTAGAGAAGATGATATCATGGGTTTTCATCACTTCTTTGGCCAGTGTTGCAGACGAAACCACGAGGGCGGGTACGAACCCGAGTTTCAAAGCAAATATGGGGCCGTAGATCTTGGATAGCTCATGGAAGTAAAGGTGAGGGTATCTGGAAATAAATTGGTGAAGGTTTCGGATGATCGGAAGCCCGGGAGGCCGAGGAAGGCGACGAAGATCATGTTTTCTTTCGTTTCTTCTTCTCCTTGTTTGGAAGAGAATAAAGAAGAAACTGATAAGTGCTACAAGAATGAGAGTTTGAAGGAAGGCATGCATGTTCATATGGGCTTAAGACACTCTTTTTTTTTTTGGGTTGAATGGGCTTAAGACTCTACTAGAACAATGTAATGAGGAAGTATATATGGTAGTAGCTACATTTGCAAAATAAAGATGGCCGAGGACAAGTTGTCGGTGGTTTTGGTACGTATTGTTGCATTAATTATTTTAAGTGGTGCATAATATATTTTTTTGGTAGAAAGTGGTGCATAATACATGAACGTGCGCAATTAAGTGCATGTTATCAAATATGAGTCAAACCCATACTATAGATGTTGAAGTTTTTTGGCAGTGTATTCTGTATAGCCTGGCCGGTCACACATGGAACTCGCTTCTTTTATGGTAGAAACAAATGGAACTCTCTAGGCTTCACTAGTTTGGTTGCGACGTTGCGTGCATTTAATTTTGCCTTATCCCCGACTAATAATACAATCCAATAAGATCTACTAGTGACAAGTGATATTATTGGCCAAAAAAAGAAGAGACAAAAATTATTTATTTGGGCGCAGACAAAAAGTTTGGCGATATTGAATAAACTAATGTAATTACCCAATAAAAATTTTAAATTTAATATGTTTTTTAAGTATAAATAGTATATTGATCTCTTATATGTTTAAATCAAAATTTATGTATAACCAATGGTGTTTGTTCGGAAAACATATTAAATTTAAATTTAAAAACATATAAAATACATATATAATTCTATAAAAATTTATTTTTTTTTATATCCAAAACGTCTTAGTGTTTTGCTTGTACGGCGTGATAGAATTACTTCTTTGTTGGATATGATGTAATGAATCTCTTATCTCCCATGTGAATCATGTGATGACTGCTTAGATTGAACCATTTAAATCGAATTGATGGAGGGTAAGAGGGCATGTTCTTTGACGACAACAAAAAACACGTTGCATACATTTATTTATTTTAATCGAAGAAGAGACGACATTCTCTGGACCCTCGAGGGGGGTTGAGGCATACATCTATTTATAAAGCGTTATACATGCACATCTCATACATAATAATATTGAAATACATTGAACCATGTAGATTGCTCAGTACCTCAGGTGTTGACCTTGAGCGACTAGCTGCACATGTAAGCTATAATTATATATATCTTTCTACATACATATAAGTATTAAAGTACCAAGTTTTTCATATGAAAACTCTTACACATGTACGGAAGTCCCAACTTCCTACGTGCATATAAGCTTTAGAATTTTGTAGGCACAAGACATAGTGGATTTTTCTTATGTATGGCTATGCCCGGTAACACACTTGTGTCTAGTACTTCTTTCTCCATATCCTCAGGCACCTTCCAATCAAACAAGCAAATCAAGTTTGCAAGTGCGAGCTCCACCGTAGCCACACCCATTTGTATGCCAGGGCAAATTCTTCTCCCGGCTCCGAAAGGAATAAGCTCAAAGTCATGGCCACGAAAGTCCATCTTGTTATTATCCCCTAGAAACCTTTCGGGCGCGAACTCTTCTGGGTTATTCCAGGATTCTGGGTCTCGTCCAATGGACCACGCATTCACATAGACAAGCGTTTTTTCTTGGATTTCATACCCTTGTAGCGTGCACTTTTGAGTAGTCTCTCGCGGAAGTAGTAATGGCGCAATCGGGTGCAGTCTCATGGTCTCCTTCACCACGGCCTTGAGATACACTAGCTTTTCGAGATCTTCTTCTTTTATACTGTCTTCGATTTTGTTTTTCATCAAACTTCTTGCTTCTTGTTGTGCTCGCTTCATGGAATTAGGGGTTTTTATTAGCTCGGTCATTGCCCAAATCACAGCTGCTGCACTTGTATCTGTTCCCGCTACGAATACATTCTATATAAATAACATAGATGTGAATATTGATTAAACGAATTAGCAATATATGATGAAAGCCGATACATTCTATATACTAGTATGAAGCTTAATTAAGTTTATCATGCACGAGTATATTGTTCAAGGACTTAGTACTTTCATCAACGAGTTACGTGCGTAAAAGAAGATACTTTCCATAATAAAGTATATAGAATCATAACATTTTTGCAACATTTTAAGTTTTGTTTTTTTTGCCTGAAAATTAATGGCATCACCTAACGTACTACGCATTTAACGGCTAACCAAAATAGAATAAAAATATAATTATATACACATATGCAATTACTAAAGCTATCATTTATGAAACATTAATCGTAGGAATCATTTTCACTCAAAAGTCAGTATTGAGTGTGGTCTAAATAAGGTCTTTTAGTTTTGGATTAGGTTTGAAAGCGACTTTACTTATAACAAAATATATTTTGGATCATAAAAACAATTAAAAATATTTAGAAAACACTTCTTATGTACGGGAATCAAACACAACTTAGTGACTTACCATGAGGACTCCTTTGATGTGATCCATGGTGATGTTAATGCCCAAAGAATTCTCTCTTTGAAGATCCAACAACACATCAACTATATCATCTTGACCACCTTTATCCTTGATTGACTTGAGATGTTCATCAATGATTTCCTCATAAAACTCATCCAACTCCATGAAGACCTTATGAAGGCGTGATGAGATCCCCACAAGCTTATCAACCCAACCCATAAAAGGAAAATAGTCCTCAAAACAAAAACTTACAAACAATTCTTGTACATCTTTAAGCATGTCTTTAAAACTACGTCGTCCACGCGTAACATAATCATTCTCATCATACCCGGTACCAAACGCAATTTTACATACAACACTACTAGTAAGGCAAGTCATCATCTCACTTAAATCTACAACTCTCCTATCATCGGCGAAGTGTGAGATATTTCGTATCATCTGATGAACCCCATCTTCTCGAATCGAACAAAATGATTGTACTTTCTTATAGCTAAAGAGATGAAGTATGCTTACTTTCTTGAGTTGCCTCCAATGTTCACCATAGGGTGCAAAACCTATGTCGAAACCATTGTAAGATAGCTTTTGTTGAGCTACAAGCTTTGGCCTATTAGAGAAGATGATGTCTTGGGTTTTCAACACTTCTCTGGCTAATTTCGCAGAGGAAACCACAAGGGTTGGTTTGAGCCCGAGTTTCAAAGACACAAGAGGGCCATAAGTCTTGGCTAGGTCATGCAAGTAAAGGTGTGGGCAAAAGGAAGCAAATCGGTGAAGGATTCCGATGATCGGAAGCCCTAGTGGCCCGGGAGGTCGACGAAGAACATGATTTCTCTCCTTGTCTCTTCTTGTTAGGTAGAGGAAAAGGAAGGAACCAATCATAAGTGCTACAAGGAGAGTTTGAAAGATTAAGAGAATCATGTTCATATGCATGTGCTTACTTATCTTGGCGGTGTTGGTACGAGTTGCCTAATTTATAGCTAATTCTTAGGCTCATTAGTGTTGTATGCCCGTGGGCAAGTGCAACAACTACTATCCTTACATACTGTCAGCTCTACACGTAACCAAGTGCGTGTTATCAGATTATAATCCAATACCCAGACGTATACATGTGACAAAACCTCTGGGGATTTTGGAGTTTTGGTACACTATCATAAATGAGGCCGGGAAAAAACCTTCTCCAATTTTGATTGTATCTCGTTTTGTCTACTAGCCTTATTAAGGATATGCGTGCATTAGATATTTATGGTTTCGTATGGGTGAGCCGAAATCAATTTTCAATATGATATCGACCCAACCTTCACCAAACATATAGGTGACTATGTAATTTTCAGTATATATACCAACTTATTGAAAAAAGAAATGAGTGTCTATCACTCTAGGTGACCATGTAGTTTACTTTTAAATGTGTATATCATTGACGTTTTGCAATCATAACTATATACTAAAGCGGAGGTTAAAAATAATATTTAGCACGACATGTGTCGATTTCTCATTGGACCGTATCACCTATCTTTATTAAAACAATTTAATTTGTTTAATAGGTAAAAAATTTCATTGTAGACCCCACATTAAATTGTACACATAATAAATATCTATCCAAATCTTAAAAAAAACTATCCAAAATTGTACACATAATGAAAATCCACTCTTTATAATTTTCAATAAATATATTTTTATTTAGTTATATATCATTAGAATAAATCCCATAAGAAAAAACCATTAATACAACATTTTTTATTAAATTATTTTTTTGAAAAATTTTATATAAAATTTAAGATTAATACTAGTTGCATATCAAAGCTTATGCCAAATGCGCATGGGAGGACTTTGAAAGTGAATATGAGGGAGTTTGCCAATTTCAAAATGCATTTGTACAAAAGCGCACACGTAATAAATTATTTAGAAAATAATAAAACTTGAGATTATACCCGTAACAAGCCTCCATACATCTAGCTAGTTAAATAATTAAATCTCTATACTATACGTCCCATATTTTTTTTTTTTTTTTTTTGATAAGGAAAGGAATTAGACTAGGCCTTATACAAGATAAGAGACACTATCCTAGAGCATCCTTACGGATAAGGTCCAGAAGACCTGAATCGGAACAAACAGGCAGAGTCGAAACACAACGGAAGGAGTTGGCGATGAAGTCAGCAGCAGCATTCGCTTCTCTAGGAACATGAGAGATAGACCAACTCTGAAAATTCCTAAGCAAACCATGAATATCCGCCCGAATCATTTCCACCTCCCACGGGCAGCTCCAGCTCCCCAGCACCGCATTGACGACTTGCAGATTGTCACCTTCAATAACCAATCGGGGAATGCCACGGTAGATGGCCTCCAAAATCCCCTGTCGGAGCGCGTATGCCTCCGAGAAAACCACAGAGCGATTACCAAGGAACCCTCCGTCATGAAAAATGGGCGCTCCAGACTCATCCCTGAAAATAAATCCAAAGGAAGCAACACCAAAAGAATTAACAGCCCCATCAAAATTGAGTTTGATGTGGTTAGGGGGAGGTTTGCTCCATTTCGACGTTTTTCTCCTTTTGTGGCATATGTTTTTTCCTCCGTGTTCTAAATTATTGGCTTGTCTCCATTCTGCTTTCTGTTTTTTGTTGAATTCATCCACAACCTTAGGGGTTATGTTCGAATGGTTATCTGAATCGAATGTTAGCTTGTTTCTGAAGAACCATATACTCCACCAGATTCCAACTAAATCTTCAAATTCTTTCGTCGTTGTCTTAGATTTTATTTCTTCTATTAGTTCTATTGGTTTTTTATTGTTTGGATTTAGATTTCCTATCACTATGGTTGACTTATTGTTAACGGATTTGCTCAGAACTTCAGTTACCATCTGGCAATTCATAAAAAGGTGGTAAGAGTCTTCATGAGTGTTTGTACAGAAAACACAACCCTGTGGAACTCCAATGTGGTTTGCAGCTAGTCTAACTTTTGTGGGTAGGCCATTTCGGCAGATTTTCCATAGGAAGTTTTTCTTTTTTGGTGGAATTTTTAGTTTCCATATCCAGTCAAGGTCTTGAGAAGGATCATTTTTACTCTTATGGATCCAATCTACCGTTGCTTGAGTCGAGAACCATCCGTTCTTACTTGGTTTCCAGTATAATCGGTCTTGGACGAACGTTTGTGGGATGACTATTTGAGATATTAAGTCCACTTTATCAAGTTGGATGTTTCTTTTTAAAAGCGGGATATTCCATGTTTTGTCTTCTTTAATGTATTTACTAACTGTTTCCTCCATATCGGGTGGGTTGCTTGTGTTTTCTCTTGGTGTTAGAGGATTGTCTCCAATCCAACAGTCTTTCCAAAACTTAATCGTTTTTCCATCTCCTACCTGCTAGTAAAGGCCGGATAGAAATTGTTTATGAAGGCTGATGAGCTTGGCCCATTGCCATGATGTGTTAGATTGTTTTTTATAGGTGAAAAAATTTTGGTTTCTAATATATTTTTCCTTTACTATTTTCACCCATATATTAGATGGTTCAGCGACTATTTTCCATAGGAGTTTTAATTGTAGTGCTTGGTTCATATCATCTGCTTTAGTGATCCCCAAACCTCCCAACTTATGGGGTCTACAGATTGAATTCCAACTTATGAGAGGTTTGTGTCCATTTTCCTTGTTCCAGAAGAATTTTTTGTTTGTTTTGTCCAAGTCTTTATAAATTGATTTTGGTAGGTAGAATGATTGCATCATATAGTTCGATTGTGCTGACAGATTAGTTTTTATTAAAATTGTCCGGCCTTCTTGGGATAGTGTGTTTGCTTTCCATTTTGATAATTGGTTCTTAGTTTTGCCATTAATATCTTGGAATGTATTTTTGGTAACTCTTTCGTTGATGATAAGAAACATATGGGTTGTCTAGTGATAAGAAACATAAGGGAATATTGAGAGGTTTTGAGTTCGATATCCGTTTCTATATATCCTTTAACTTCGGTGAATTACCATAAAGTCGAGTCTCGTCAACTAGCCTCAAACCAATTTACTGGTTCATGGTCCATACTGATTGAGCCACCCACCAAGGATATATAGAAACATTTTTTTTTGGATAAGGTAATAATTAAGGGTCTTGTTTATGGGAAACGACTTAGAGCATCATTTCAGATGAGAACATTAAGTTCTTGATGATTCTCAATGCGATCAATAGGGATGTCGTGGCTCAGGCGATTTTATCAACAACGACATTAAGAATCCTATTCACATGCTTGATCCGAACTGACTCGAAACCTTGGAGGAAAGCCTAGATGTCCGAGATCAGTAAGTCAATTTGTCAAGGACACTACCATTATATTGGTAGTTTCAATAACCATCAAGTTCTCACCTTCAATTTCTAGCTTTTTGTATCCAAACTGTTTGACTTTTCTGACTCCATCTTGTAGACTGAGGGCTTCAGTTATTAGAATTGAGTTATGACCATACTTCATAGCTCCATCCTAATCTATTCTACTTTATGGTTTCTTTAAACAATTCCCGCTGAGGTGGACGTACTCATCGTTCAGTTTCGAATTATTAAAGTTAAGTTTAATGAAATATAGTCTTTAAACATTATTCCTTTATAGACTTTGCAAAAACCTTTACTTTCAATACAATTTTATCTAGATCACTTATGAATATCTTAACTCTTAAGCGAGTGCTTCTGCTTGAAATGAACGTGTCATATAAAACATTGTACCAAACTCAAAGCCATAGTCCTTATATACCAAAAGGCCTATGTAAGTCAAAAAATCATTTCTGGTCTAGCTTATTTATAGCATCAAAAAATGATAAAGATTTGCCATTTATATTGACCTCCTTGAACAGGAAACAAAGACGTCTTTTTTTTTCTGCAAATTCATAAGTGACCACTTAAAAAATTATAAGAACGGAAATTTCACGTGGTAGCCATGAGGTTTAACATTATTCATGAAGTCTACTAAAGTTTGACATATTTCAAGCGGTAACCTTGAGATTTATACGAAATTCGTGCAATGACCCTAAAATATATATATATATATACAAAATTTGTCACATGCCCAAAAGGTTAAAACTTGTATTAATCTTTAAATTTGTGAATTAAAAAGAGAAAATTAAAAAGGGTTTGACCATTCTTCAAGTATAATTTTATCCGATATTAATATTAAATATTATAATAAAATAAATTTATTTTTCCTATTCATATTATTATCTTATAAAGTAATTAATAAAAAAATAATCAGATAGTTTATGTTTAAATTGAAAATATATAAAATATAAATAGTTTAAAATTTGAAAGTTTCATTACAATACTTTTGATTTTTTGCATATATAATTTTGATTGTAAATAATTTTCAAATTTTGATATTTTAATTTATTTCTTTTATAAGAAAATAAAATTTTCATAGTATAAATAATTACAAATTTTCAATGGTCAATTGGTCATTGTCATTGATGAAAAGTTTAAAAGAGTTATCAACTCAAATAGATGAATTATATTCCGTATTAATTTTAATAGATTAATAAATAAGTTTAAACTACAACAATAATTGATAAAATTAAAATATTTATTTAATTCTATTATATAATCTTAAGGTAATAGATAAGAATATATTATAAAAATCTTATTAAACTTTTAAACTAATATTTATAAACAACCTTTTAAATCTATATTATTAAGTTAAATAAATGCATTACATGTTTTCTTGAATTTTTATTGATCATGCTGATCAGTAAAAAAGTTTAAATTATTCACATTACCAAAATTAATTTACCTCATGAAGGAAATAAAGTAAATTATCAAAAAACTATAATATCTACATTATAAGTTATTTGTACAAAACTTTCCTTAATTAAAACAATAGGAATTTTGAATTTTAATTACTTATATCATCAAAATTTTCAATGTAAATTTAAATTATTTTATCATTCTTTGTTAAATAAAGAGATTATATTATTTTGATTAGTATATTTTTATTGTAAATAATAACTCATATAAGGAAACTAAAATTATACGAGTAGAATCTTAAGATTTTTTTCTATTTTTTAAAATCGTTTTTCACAAGTTTAATATTTAAAATCAATATTGACTTTTTTCGACATATGATAAATTTTGTACATAACATGGGGTTATTACGTGAATTTTATATAAACCTCAAGGGTACCGTGGGATATATGACAAACTTTAGTACACCTTATGAAAAATGATAAACCTCAAGGTTACCGTGTGAAATTTCCGTTATAAGAAATGTACCCAATACCGCAGAGTGATCAAAAACTAAAAGGATCGCGCTTGGCGCATCAGCTCACTGATTGAGCACTCATGGTAGTATCATGAGGTTTCGGATTCGAGACTACAGGGCGGCGGTTTACCCTATTTTCTTTAGAGCGGAAAAAAAAAAGGATCGACTAACATGAAAATAGTTGGACACATTTTATAGGCATTTTCGAATAATACATAACACTTTGAAAACTGCACATAATATATGTTTTTTCTTTAATTGAAATAATTTTACTATATACTAAATTAAAGAGGTTAAATTAATAATATGAAACAATACATGTGAATTCCAAATTAAACTACATCATACTTTCCCCCAAAAAATAACTAAACTACATCATATTTTTTTAAATCAATCTAATTGGTTGAAAATTAATTGACTTAAGTTTTATTGATTAAAATTTTATTGTAAACCCCATGTATGAAAAAATTATTTATAGACATATGGTTTAGATTTTAATTTTTCTAAATAACTATAAAATAAAATAAAATAAAAAATAAAGATAAAGAAACTTATTGATAACACATTTATTCATCCTCCTTATACAAAAAACAATGCTACAGCCTCATTATTAGATTAAAAAAAATATGTTGTTACATGAAGAATATATCTATCATTAAATTAAATCTCATATAAAATAAATATAAATATTTTTTTTTATCAAAAAACGGGGAGACCCCAGCGACTTAAATAAATAAAGGCTTAGTCATCCCCCGAGGGGGTTACATAATCTGCTAAAAGAAGCTGCATAATATCCATAGGCGGAGAATTAAAAGAATAAAAAGGACAATTTGAAGAAACAGCTAGATTTGCTAAAGCATCGGCTACCAAGTTCGCCTAACGGTTCACATGGGACACGTTTACCGTTCCCGGATAGTTAAGAATAGCAGACTTGCATTGTTGAGTGAGGTGGAAGTCTTTTGGAGGGGGCAATTCTTGTGAGCAGAGCATCTTTACCGCAAGCAAGGAGTCGGTTTGGATGGCGACCTTGCGAAACTCGGCCCTTGCAGCCACCTCGAGACCATGCCAAATCGCCCATAGTTCCGTAGTCAGAGCATCACAAGACCCACAAAAGAACATGAACCCAAGCACAAACTGACCCGATCTGTCGCGAAACAAACCTCCACCCCCTGCAGGCCCCGGGTTTCCTTTGCTTGCGCCGTCCACATTGAGAGCAAGAAAGTCCTATGTGGGCGGTATCCACCGTGGCGGAACCACAGCCGGACTGCGCAGGCTCGTCACCTCAGCCGGAATACCAGTCGGTTTGTCTACACACGCCACAAAAGATGCAGACACCGCCGTGACCGTCGTCGACAGAGTATTAGCGGTATCACAGCCTTCGAAGACAAGCCGGTTACGAACCTTCCAAGTGAACCAAAGCATGAAGCTGAACATGGTGCTCCATTTATCCGTTTTCTTGGTGTTGGCCTGTATCCACTGCAAAGGAGAATGAATTGAAAAGAAATTAGCAGGCAAGTTATTACCACTAATTGCTCTCCATACTTGTTCTATAACCGAGCAGTCCCGGAGCAAATGTAGGACCGACTCATCAGCAGGGCATCGGGGACAGCGAGCTGAGGTCGCTAAATGGCGCCGAGCACGAACCAAATTGCAAAGGATTGAATTGTGCGCTACCAAGTACATGAATAGACGAGCCCGCTGTTGTGTTGGTGTTTTCCAGATTGCTGTCCACGCCGGATCCTTAGCATTCCATTCAGCTTGAGACACTAAGGCCCTCGCCGACTTTGACGAAAACTCCCCATCAGTCGATGGCATCCAGACGAAGCGATCCGCCGCATCAGCCTCGGCACTCACTCTGACAGCTTGTAACTTAAGCAAGACATCAGCGGGAAGAAGCGGACTGAGCAGCTCCCAGTTCCAGGAAGAATCCGCCCAACACTCAGCCACCGTCATGCCGAGAGTTTCATCAGAGAGAGGTGCACGAGCCACCTCAGAGAGTGGTTTATCAATTAGCCACTGGTGATCCCAAAACAAAGTGAGTTGACCATTGCCGATTGAAGAACCAAGACCTTTCAGCAGAGTTTTGGACCCTTGAACAATGCCTTTCCACATGTGTGAGGAACGGGGTCGTCTTTGGAACATATCCCTATCCAACTGGCCCCCGCAATATTTCCCTCTGACCAAGCGGCACCAAACTGTGTTGGGCTCGTTTAACATGCGCCAACCAAGCTTGGCAAGCGACACATCATTCGAACACCGCATAGTACGAAGCCCGAGACCACCTCTTGACTTGGGTTGAGTAATCCGCTCCCAAGCGAGGAGGTGTATCTTCCTCTTTTCAGCCGTAGACCCCCACACAAAATCACGGATGTACTGGTCAACATCATCACAAAGAGAGCGAGGGATCAAGGTCGTTTGCATTACGTAAGAGGCCAAGCTAGACAGGACCGAGTTTGCCAATGTGATTCGCCCGGCCGTAGACAACGTCTTCGCCTGCCAACCTCTCAACCTGGACGACACCCGGTCTAACAAGAAGGAGTACTTATCCTTAGACATGCGCCCACATAGGGTGGGAACTCCAAGATACGACCCGAAGTCCTCCACCTCAGAGATGGATAAGCGGTTGCTTATGGCAGCTCGATCTTGAGGCGCAACTCGACGGGAAAACATCATGGAGCTCTTGTCATAATTAACTTTCTCACCAGAGATGGAACAGAACTTTTCAAGACACCGCTTGATAACCGTGGCCTGCGCGTCATTAGCTTCCGCAAACAACACGAGGTCATCCGCAAAAAATAGGTGCGACAGCTGAACACCTCCCTCAAACACCGGCTTCCAATTACCAGACGCCACTTCTTTGTCAATGATGTGTGACAAGTACTCCATACAAAGCACGAACAAGTATGGTGAAAGTGGATCACCTTGACGGACCCCCTGAGACGGTTTGAACGAGCCCCCTCTAGAACCATTCCAAAGAAGTTCCATTCTCCCTTCGGTTTGACACTTCATGATAATGTCAACAAGGGCGGGTGGAAAGCTGGCCGCTAGAAGAATCGACCTCAAGAAGCCCCATCGAACACGGTCATAGGCTTTAGCAAGATCGATCTTCAGAATCATGGTCTTAGAGGACGAATGAGCAGCAGCCATGGAATGAAGGACCTCCTGGACAATGACCACTAACCAAATGAAGGCACGAGCATTGACAATCATCGACTACTAACCAAACGAAGGCTAAATCTCCTATCTAAAACACAAGACGAGAAATTATGCTAATGTTAGGATTTGACCTCCCAACCGACAGTCCCCATAACTTGCTTGAATTTGTTGGAGTTTATTGAGGGTGTAGTGCTATAGTTAGTGATGGCCAACGGTGCGGGCCGGCCCGGCCCAGCCCAGTGTCATGGGCCCAAAAAGCCCGACCCGACCAGCCCGTGGGCCAGACGGGCCATGGGCTGGGCCCGGGCCGGAGTTTTCCAGCCCAACCGGTCCGACCCGGTTCATATTAATTTTATTTTTAGTTAAAATAAAATTAATATGCACCCTATTAATTGTACATTTGTAAAAATAAAGTTATTTGTACCCTACTATAAATTATATTTGTGCAAAAATAAAATTAATATGCACTATAATTATTAAAATTAATTACATATGCATCTTAATAATTAAAAATTTGATAAGTATTTATTAAAAATAAACTATCGGCCCGGCCCAGCCCGGTATGTGTGGGCCAGCCCGGCCCGGCAATAGCCCGCTCCCAGCCCGCCCGGGCCTATGTTGGCCGGCCCACCCTAGCCCAGCCCGGGGACCGGCCCGGCCCAGCCCGATGATTTGCCGGGCCGGGCCTGGGCCACGATTTCTTGGCCCGGCCCGGTGGCGGCCCGGCCCAGCCCGGCCCGGTTCCATGACTAGCTATAGTCAACTGTTAATAAATCATCTTAATTTATTAACATTATCTTATATATTAATTAGTTGGCTCATAAGCTGAAAATTGGGATGGAGCCCCAGCCAAGGGTAAGGAAGATCTACGGGTTCAGAGAGGTCTTATAAGAGGCCGGGATTTACATATGCCCCACTTTAAGGAGACTAGGGGATCGACCTGCGACCTGTCAAATCGATACCCTGTCTTGTTCTACTAGACCAACCCCTTGAGGTTAAACGGTTTTATTATTGAAGGTACACTCAACGTGATATGGCTCGGACCGACCCAGGGGGGTCAGCACGCGTCCGGCCCGTGTTCGTCGACCGTCAAAGCGTTATCTTGATTAGAATTTGGATATTTAGTATTTATTTTAGGTAGAATTTATTTTATTTTAAGAACAATTTTTCTTGTTAGAGTTTAATACTCTCTTTCCAGGTTTTCTATCCGATTCTTTCCTGGATCGCTTTTTATTGAATCGGTAGGGCATAGGATAAATACCTTGTGTATTGCTAAAGAGGAACTCATTCAGAAATATACTCCTTTGCTCTAATTCTTGTGTCTCTCTACCAATTACGTACCAACGTAAAACCCGAGGAGTTCTCACCTCGAGAGCGTCTCAAACCCTCGACCAACGTGGTCTTGTTGAGTCTCCACATCGGATTCTTAACAACTGGTGCTTTGATCCCGAACACTATGTCGTCCTCCGACGGAACTCCCACCGATCCGGTCACAGCGGCATTGGCTCGCATGGAGGATATGTTACTTCAGTTGATGACGGACGTAGAGAACTTTAATCGCCTCCAAGAAATCGAACGCCTGTGTACGGATACCGTGTTTGATATCATCAATCATCAACGGGAACCTACGCCGGCGGCAGCAGCAGCGGGGAACCCTAATCCTGCCGCCAAAAGGGCCACTTGCTCCCATCGCAAATCCAGCAGCCGCGCACGCCGGAAACGCCGCGCTGGCGCCGAACCCTAATGTCACGGTCGCGGATGGAGATGCGGCACACTTCGCGGTTTGGTTGCTTCCGGGACAAGTCAACCCGATTTTGCCCGCTCCCAATCCACCACGGGACAACGGCGTCGAACTGCGAATGCCACCAGGCCACGAGACGATTCCCAGGATGCGTCTTGACCCGCCACGGTTCAATGGGTCGGATCCGCAAGGTTGGATTTTTAAAGTCCAAGCATACTTCGATTACTTCTACACCGCTCCTCTAGATCGTCTGCGACTCATCGGCATGCTCTTCGACCACCCTGCATCGGATTGGTTTCACTATCAACGTCGAAACAATTGCGGAGAGACGTGGCCGACCTTCCTCCTGTCCGTACAACAGCGTTTCGACCCGACATATTACGAAGATTACGTCGGTCTTCTCGCCGAGTTGAAACCGCGGTCCACCGTCTTGGATTATCAAACGGAGTTTGAAGCGCTCCTCAACAAGGTCCACGGCTTGTCAGAGCCGACCCTCATCTCGCTCTTCAAGGCCGGGTTGAAACAGCCGGTAAAGCGGGAACTCAACTTGTGCAACCCGACAACTCTTGCTCAAGCGTTCGCCATGGCCCGAGAACTCGCTGCTTCGTTCTTTGAGGTCGCTACTTCTTGGCAATCCGGCTCTCGTTGGAATTGGTCAGGCGGTGGGTACAAGTCGGGTGGTCAGCCACCACAAGTCGCGCCTTTAGGCTCCACGCCTCAGGACAACGACATTCCACGCCCGACTCCCTTGAACGGTAATGTTTCTCAACTCCCTATTAAACGTCTTACTCGTGCTGAAAGAGATGAACGTTCTAAAAAGGGTTTGTGTTGGAATTGTGATGAGAGGTACACCCGAGGCCACCGATGCACGCCGCGTTTCCTGGCTTTGTTGGATTGCGCATCCGATGATGACGAGCCCGAGCCGAATAATGCCGAGGATGAACAGGTAATGACTGGTGATATTTCATGTATCAATTCTATGGAGGGCGCGCCCAGCCCTAGATCCTTGAAGGTCTTTGGCACAATTGCTGATGTCTCTGTACAAGTCTTGATTGACGGGGGCAGTACTCATAACTTTATCCATCCAGCGATTGTTGAGAAATTGCAGTTACCGCTGTCAGCTATTACACCATTCCGGGTCTTTGTCGGAAACGGTGCTTATCTCTTATGCTCTCATCAGTGTCCGGCGACTAAGGTTACTTTACAGGGTCACGACTTCCCTATTGATCTATATGTATTAGCTGTTCACGGCCCTCAGCTGGTTCTTGGCGTACAGTGGTTACAAACTCTGGGCAAAGTTTCTCATGATTACGCGCAGTTGACCATGAAATTCTTGTGGCAAGGTCAGTCTATTCTACTACAGGGTGATCGCCAGACACCAAAGTTGATCTCTATTCATACTTTACAAACCTTATGCGCTTCATATGAGCTAGCGCAGTGCTATGAGATCATGGCCGTTTCGCCCATGGTCCCGCCGGCGGACTCGCCGAGTACTCCGGCGCTTCCGGACGATGTCCCCGCGGCCATCAGGGACGTTTTGCAACGTCACTCGTCGGTTTTCAACATTCCAACCGAGCTTCCACCACCATAAGCGTGGGATCACAGGATCGACCTCCAACCGGGCGCTAAACCAGTCAATGTCAGGCCCTATCGCTATCCATACTTCCAGCAATCTGAGATCGAGCGACAAGTTCAGGAGATGCTTCAGCAGGGTATTATTCGGCATAGCACTAGTCCCCTCTCTTCTCCTGCGTTATTGGTCCCTAAGAAAGATGGCTCTTTCAGGTTCTACATCAATTACAGGGCATTAAATGCCGCTACAGTAGCAGATAAGTTTCCTATTCCAACCGCTGATGAATTGTTTGATGAATTGGGTCGTGCTTGTATTTTTACTAAACTTGATCTGCGTTCAGGCTATCACCAAATCAGGATGCACAAATCGGATGTTTACAAGGCCTTTAGGACTCATGATGGTCACATCGAGTTCCTCGTCATGCCGTTCGGCTTGACGAATGCTCCATCTACTTTTCAAGCAGCCATGAATCAGATATTTGCTCAGAATGTCAGGCAGTTCGTCATTGTATTTTTTGATGATATTCTGGTTTACAGCCCATCCCTAGAGGCCCATGCGCGACACATTGACGTAGTGTTACAAATTCTGTGTGACAACCATTTTTTCGTCAAGAGCTCTAAGTGCTCGTTTGGCACATCCACGGTGGAATATCTCGGCCACCTAGTCTCAGCAGGACAGCTTGTTGCCGACCCTTCTAAATTAGCGGCTATAGCAGAATGGCCCATCCCAAAGTCGGTTAAGCAGCTACGCGGTTTCCTCGGCCTCACAGGGTACTACCGCAAATTCATTCGACACTATGCTCTTATTTCGGCTCCACTCACAACCCTTCTTCAGAAAGATCGGTTCGCCTGGACCGACGAGGCCACAACAGCCTTTCAGCGTCTCAAAGACACCATGATGACGCCTCCAGTCCTTCAGTTGCCTGATTTTTCGAAACCCTTCGTCGTGGAGACAGATGCATCCGACGAAGGTGTTGGCGTCGTGTTATTGTAGGACGAGCGGCCTTTGTCCTTTTTCAGCAAGAAGCTCGGGGTGCGTCGCAAAGGGTCTTTGGCTTATCACATAGAATTATTTGCTATTGTCTCTGCAGTACAGAAATGGCGACAGTACTTGCTCGGCCGTGAATTTCTCATTCGTAGCGATCAGAAGAGTTTGAAGGAGCTTCTTTCATAAGTTATTCAGACGCCAGACCAATAGTTCTTTATTCGTAAACTTATGGGCTATAAGTTTCGCATTGAGTATAAAACTGGCGCGAGTAACAAAGTGGCGGATGCCTTGTCAAGATGTATGATCGAGGATGACGGTCATATTCGGGAGTTTCTAGCGTTTTCAGCGCCCCTGCCCAACTTGCTTCATCGGCTTCGCCAAGAGAACACCACCCTGAAGGATCTATTAGCTTGGCATGATGAGGACGCCGCGGGTACCCTTGCCGCACCCTTTCGTGTACACGATGGCATCCTCTACTACGGGCACCGCCTGGTGGTAGGAGCAGAGTCGGCACTGAAAGCCGAGATACTAGCTGAGTTTCACGCTTCGCCGAGCGCCGGTCACCCAGGCATTGACCGAACCTTTCGCAGAGTAGCGGATGTCTTTTACTAGCACGGAATGAGACATGATGTCACTCGGTTCGTTAGCTCTTCTATTGTGTGTCAGTCGACTAAGTACAGTACACAGAAGCCTGCAGGTCTGCTTCAGCCCTTACCGGTACCACAACAGGTCTGGGACGATGTCTCTATGGATTTCATCACCGGGCTACCTCCATCTCGGGGACACTCTACTATCCTAGTTGTGGTGGACCGGTTGTCGAAGTATGCGCATTTTGGCGCCCTAGGCTCTTCCTATGATGCAAATAAGGTCGCTACGCTATTTGTTGATATGGTCATCAAACACCATGGAATCCCGACCTCTATTTTGTCAGACAAAGATCCGATTTTCACAAGTGCTTTCTAGACCGATGTTCACCGCCTTAGTGGTACTAAGCTTCGCCATAGCACCGCTTACCACCCACAAACAGACGGGCAAACCGAGGTCATGAATCGGGGCCTTGAGCAATACCTTCGTGCCTTCACTCAGGGTCGACCCCAGCGTTGGTTTGATTTCTTGTCGTGGGCTGAGTTGGCCTTGAACTCCCGTTTACATGAGGGGCTGAAAATGTCACCTTTCAAAGCATTGTATGGGCGTGATCCGCCTCCCATTACCCGCGCCACCGTCCCGACGGGTCCACCGACTCCGACAACAGCCGCGGTCCGAGATCATGAGCAAGTCTTGGAGCTGCTCAAAGCCAATTTGCTTAAGATGCAACAGCGAATGTCATCCAATGCAAATAAACACCGCCGTGACGTCGTCTTTCAAGTGGGCGATCTCGTCTTATTGAAGCTCCAACCGTACCGCCAACATTCTATTGCTCGGCCATTATCACACAAGCTGGCCCGTCGCTTCTACGGACCCTTCAAGATCACCGAGCGGATTGGGCCGGTCGCCTACAGGCTGGAACTCCCGGCATCAGCTCGCATCCACAACGTGTTTCATGTCTCGTTGTTGCGACCCTTCCTTTAAGACGGTTCAGCCGGCACGCCCAGCTCATTACCGGCGGATTTTCTCTATGATCGGCCGCTTTCCAAGCCATGTCGTGCCACCGCCGAGCGCCAGGTCCTCGTGGACGGCAAGCCACGCCTGGAATGGCTTGTTGAATGGGACGATGGTCAGCCAGCCGCCACTACTTGGGAGCCCGTTGAGTCGCTTCGCACGTCTTTTCCGGATTTGCGTCTTGAGGACAAGCCGATTCTCAACGGGGGAGAGATTGATACGGCTCGGACCGACCCGGGGGGGTCAGCACGCATCCGGCCCGAGTTCGTTGACCGCCAAAGCGTTATCTTGATTAGAATTTGGATATTTAGTATTTATTTAAGGTAGAATTTATTTTATTTTAAGAACAATTTTTCTTGTTAGAGTTTTATACTCTCTTTCCAGGTTTTCTATTCGATTCTTTCCTGGATCGCTTTTTATTGAATCGGTAGGGCATAACATATAAATACCTGTGTATTGCTAAAGAGGAACTCATTCAGAACTATACTCCTTTGCCCTAATTCTTGTGTCTCTCTACCAATTACGTACCAACGTAAAACCCGAGGAGCTCTCACCTCGAGAGCATCTCAAACCCTCGACCAACGAGGTCTTGTTGAGTCTCCACATCGGATTCTTAACACAACGTCCTAAATATAAAAACTAAAACCCTAAAAATAGAAATAATAAATCCGTCATAAAAAAATCAAAAAAACTCAAAATTTAAGATTTATCTTATGAAAACCTTTCTCCGCCGATTAAGCTCCCTATCACATAGTTGATTGAGAATTTATTTTTTTGGTCAAAGAATCTTTGAAAGTAATGATTCGGTAGTAATTTAGTATCTCCCATTAGTTATGTACGGAGTATATAGAAAAAACGTACGGGTTCATCCAATCATATACGATGATATGCCAAAATTTGGCTCCCAAACATTAACTAAAAACGATAGAATTTGTAGGCACCAGCTGTATAATAAAAGATTCCAAAATCCTAACAGAGTCCCAATGCAAGGATCCCTTATTCCCCATTAAGTACTTGTACCATATATAAGTCTATAACACAACTCCTCCAAACCCCAAAACATAGCCCCAACGCCGCCATGGAAGATCCCAACAAGCCCTTGGAAGACGACGTCTCGCCCGTGGAGGAAGTCCGGCTGGCGGTCCCAACGGGCGACGACCCGAGCCTCCCGGTATGGACCTTCCGAATGTGGTTCATCGGGATCGTGTCGTGCATGGCGCTCTCCTTCGTCGACACGTTCTTCAGCTACCGTACCGAGAACGTGACCATCACCATGATCACCATTCAGGTGATGGCCCTCCCCGTCGGCAAGTTCATGGCTAGGGTTTTGCCCACCGCCAAGTTCCGGATACCCGGATTCGGGTCCCGCGAGTTCTCGTTCAATCCGGGTCCGTTCAACGTCAAGGAGCACGTCCTCATCTCCATCTTTGCTAACGCCGGCAGTGCGTTCAATAACGGCACCGCTTATGCGGTCGGGATCGTGGATATTGTCAAGGCGTTTTATCATCGCAAGATCACTTTCGGCGTCGGCTGGCTTCTCATCATCACCACTCAAGTAAGTAATTCCAATCGATCCGTTTCGATCCTTTACGTTTCCGTAGTCAGAAACCAAACGTGCCCTAATTAGTCTTGAATTTGAATTTGAATTTTTAACCGAGTTATGACATGTATAGGTCCTGGGATATGGATGGGCAGGGCTACTAAGAAAGTACGTGGTCGATCCTGCTGAGATGTGGTGGCCAAGTTCATTGGTCCAAGTTTCACTCTTTGGGTAATTGACTATACATTGTTCTTTTGTTGGTAATTTCTGTGTTTATATGGCAAGTCCAAAATATTAGACTTTATCACGCATTAATACAATGTATATTGGGTAAAGTAATTGCATTTTCTGAATTGGGAAAGTTTATTTTCTCACAAAAGGAAAAAACTTAGGAGAGCATATCCGATTGAAAGATCTTTAGCAAACTGAATCATTCAAGTTGTTCAAATTTTGAAAGATGTTTATAGTATAGGTACATGACATTGACTATACAACCCAACAACAGCAATATTTACTCAGAGAATCTCGTCGCACGATGGGGATGGTTCATTCCAGACATGAACTATACAACCTGATTGAGAAATAATTAAGAACGTATATATTCCTACAGAAAAATATGAGCTCATGCATCTTTTGTATATCAATATGAAGGACTTATATACATTTAGCATTGCAGTGCAATGCACGGAGAATACGGGGATAAGAAGGAGACCGAAAAGACGAAGCGAGGGAAAAGCCTATCTCGAGGCCAATTCTTCATAATAGCGATGATTTGCAGCTTTGCTTGGTACATGCTCCCAGGCTACTTCATGCACATCCTACAAAGTTTGGCTTGGATCTGTTGGATATACCCCAACTCCGTCTTGGCCCACCAAGTCGGATCCGGGATGAACGGACTAGGTCTCCTCACATTCGGGCTTGACTGGGAAGTCATTGCTGGGTACCTCGGGAGTCCCCTTGCCACGCCTTCCTTTGCTTGTGCCAACATTGCTGCAGGCTACATACTCATCATGTACATCATGACTCCATTGTGCTATTGGGGCTTGAATGTGTACAATGCCAAGAATTTCTCCATCTTTTCAGAGGATTTGTTCACGATTCAAGGGCAACATTACGACATAACTTCCATTGTGAACGACAAGTTTCAACTCGATCTCCCAATGTATGAGAAGACTGGGAAAATCCACCTTAGTACGTTCTTCGCAATGACTTATGGGATCGGGTTTGCTTCTTTAACCGCCACGTTGACCCATGTTTTGATGTTCAACGGCAAGTAAGTAACGACTAATTGTTAAGTCCCTACGTACATACATTGTACGTGCATCTTTATATGTTGTTGATCAATATGATTATAGGAATGATTGTGAAATTGAGCTGGTTGTTGAGTGTAGGGAGATATGGAAGTGGTTCAAGTCTTCACGCGATAACAAAGTCGATGTTCATACGAGGCAAATGAGGAAGTACGAGGATATACCCGGTTGGTGGTTTTATGGCATGCTTATAGTAACGATGGTGGTGTGCCTTTTGATGTGCATATTCATGAGAGACCAAATCCAAATGCCGTGGTGGGCTCTTCTTTTGGCTGTTGCTCTTGCCTTGTTCTTTACTCTTCCTATCAGCATCATCACTGCCACTACTAATCAGGTTAGTTAAGAATGCAAATAAGGCTAGTACATCTGCACATGCATGTAGTTAACTTGTATAAGAACTTGATCAGTCTAACACTTGCAAATGCTATATGTATCTATGCAGACGCCTGGACTTAATATCATAACGGAGTACATAATGGGGTACCTAATGCCAGGCTACCCGGTAGCAAACGTCGTCTTCAAAACTTATGGGTATATGAGTATGTCGCAAGCCGTCGCCTTTCTCCAAGATTTCAAGCTTGGCCACTACATGAAAATCCCTCCTAAATCCATGTTCATGGTTCAGGTACTTGTACAATAGTGTACTACACTAATTCTAGAGAACGTTGTCTTACTTGCTCTTCTGTTGTGTGAACAGTTGGTTGGAACCATTGTAGCTGGGACAGTGAACCTGGTAACAGGTTGGTGGCTACTAACATCAATCCCACACATATGTGACAAAAGCCTTCTCCCTGAGGGGAGCCCATGGACATGCCGTGGCGACGGTGTCTTCTTTGACGCCTCGGTCATTTGGGGCCTAGTGGGCCCGAAGCGGCAATTCGGACCCCTAGGCCCATACTCGGCCCTCAACTGGTTCTTCCTAGGGGGAGCAGTGGGGCCCATCATAATCTGGGCGCTTTACAAGATGTTCCCGAACCAGCGCTGGATCGGGCTGATCAACTTCCCGGTCATACTCGGGGCCACGGGCAACCTGCCGCCAGCCTCGTCCGTCAACATGAACTCGTGGCTGGTGGTCGCCGTGATTTTCAACTTCTTCCTTTTCCGGTACCGGAAAGGGTGGTGGCGCAAGTATAACTACGTTCTGGCCGCCGCGCTCGACGCCGGGCTCGCCTTTGGGACCGTGCTAGTGTTCTTTGCCCTTGGCAATATACAGCCGGCGTGGTGGGGCAACGACCCTAATAACTACGAACGTTGTCCGCTCGCCACGTGTCCTACGGCCAAAGGCATCGTTGTTGATGGTTGCCCTGTGTTTTGATCAAGTAGAACGTGATCCCCTTTGTTTGTAGTTATGGACTTTGGTCTCAAGGTTTTTAACACTTCCTATTCATTCATGTTTTTATTTTGTAGAGGGAAGTTTACCTATTTTGATCTGATTACTTATTTATTTGATGATGTTTAGAAAGTTTTTACTGTAGTATTTTTTATTGGATCGTGCCCGATTAATTAGAGCCATTGAGCTAAACTAGTCGATCTTAAAACTTGTGAAATTTAAATAAAAGAATTAAGAATTAATTTATCAACTATAGGAAGGAGCTAGATAGCTATATGATTTTACATATGCTAGAATGTTTATCCCCTTTATTGGACGAGAAAAACGTTTTTTAATATATGTTCAATTTTCAGAAAAGTGTACATGTTTTCAAAAGATAATTAAGACATGGAGTAGACATGTAGTAGTATTATTAAGCTGCTAGTTCATTTATCTACATTGTATAAGGTAACTTTTTGTGTTTTTCTATGAATTTACTTTTCGTGGTTAAAGAGTTCAATTTATTTTGATCAAAAAAAAAAAGAGTTCAATTTATATGGTTCACGAAAGTAGAAAACTATATACTTTGTTTTTTACTATTTTCAAATTATTTTTCTTTTTACAATGTAACGTACGAAAGGAACTTCATGCCTTCGATACAAAAGGAACTTTTTAAGAAAAAAAAATTCGTAACATCAAATACAGGTACATATGCATATTTTTTGGTTCAACATATAGCAACTGAACTGAACAAACAAACGTGATGTAGATGTAAACTCAAATAGTGTGAGCAATTCGGAAGGGATGACCTACCAAAATTCTTGGCGGAAATGGAGGTCATAGGAAATTGATGCAAAAGTGGTAGATTGAGATGAGCAAAATCAGTTGAAAGAATGTATTCACGCAAAAATCATGATTAGTTAATTTTATTTCCATTACGCAACTTACAAGGATGCAATACTTCCTATAAATACATGCCTCCCTCAATCAACTTAAACCGTTCAAGCAAACCCGAATATACATGATAGTGTTGTAAAGTGCGGCAAAAACTTTTTTGCTTTTTTTTTTTTTGGGTTCAGGGTACCGTACATGAGAGTCGAATCGATAACTATTACATACTACTCCTTTTGTTCTGGTTTTTTTTGTCCAATATTCCTTTTCGGATGACCCTTTTTGTTTGCCGTAATTTCTTACTTTCCTTTTATATCTGTATTTTCCTTACTGTTTTATCCTCTCTAAACATCATATTTTACCTATTTCATCCAATTTTATCATCTATCTTATCACTTTTCAACTTTTAAACCTTATTAAATTATAAAACAACCCCATATTATGTTGGATTCTGGTGTTGATCTCTGCGTTGATCCAGCGAGCGCTGCTGCGTCTGTTGATCCGTCTTCACTTCAATGCAGAACACCTGGGGAACAATCAATGATGTCTGTCTTCGGATAAGATTTGAGTCGTGTAAACACTTTCCGAAATCAGTATTTTGCCCCTTATAAGCCTTAGCGAATCCGCAAAATCTGAAGTGAGATAAAACAAATCTACTGATCCTGTCCAAGGCTTGTGGTAAGGATCAAACTATAGAATGATGTATGATGGATGTATGACTTTGACTAAGTTGAATCTTGAGAGAGATTCTGTAACCCGCCCGACTTCATCTTCCTTTAGCCTTATATAGGGCGTAGGAAAGCCTAGGGAGCGGTTTCTAGACGTTATGGGCAGTTAGCAAGGCGGTTACCAGCGGTTACCGCTGATCCTTAACCTCCAACGGCTCTCTCTTGGAGAGACACGTGGGCCATCTGAAACCAATGATAAAAAGGAGTTACTCAAGTAGTTATACAACGGTTATATTGGCAGTTAACACACGTGACCAATATTCAAACCGTTAGACTGACTGATCCCGTTGGTACCAGTCCACCAGAACTCTTGTTCTTTGTACTACTGATCCCAGAGTAACATATCCTTATTATTCCCACTAGATCCCAAATATACTTACACAAGCGTGTACTCCACACCCCCAGACTTGTGATAAGCTAAATGAAACCTCATAAAGTCGCATGAATCCCGATAACACTAAATGGACATTGATCCCTCAAGAACCATCACGGATTCTTCAGGGATCAATCCAGTGATAACACTAAAATCACCAACAATCCTCCCCCATTTTAGTGTAATCCTTGATTCACAAAATAAGTAAGTCTTCATCCCAAACTCATGCATAAACACAAATGTCGTGACGATTGAATTTGTGTCTTAGTGTAATTACACATTTTATACACCTCGGAATCATGGTGTCCTAAGGATTGAACCAATCAACCTCTTTAGATGCATAAAGATAACACACACATAAGTCACTATACACTTCTATAGTCTAACTTGACTCCATTAATGGTCCTTGAGTCCTTATCCATTCACGAACGTATGTGAAGCCAACCCAAGCTTCATGGAGCGACCAAAAAACTCCACGTCCACATAGGTAGATCCTTTTGTCGTACACCTACATTGTACTTTTTCAAAGGAACTATTAAGAAGATAGAATCTTCAACCTCTGATCCTGTAGGATAGAGCACACTTTGGGGATTGATTCTTTGTGCTCACAGTTTCTAGAAATGGGCTTTCCACATTGAATTCTGTTCTAATTTTCATTAGATAGGAATTGGGTGTCCCACCCCTAGAAAGCAATATGGGTCTTTCATTCTCATCCCCTTAGGACCAACCACTTCGTCAAGTGATCAGCCACATTGTCTTTCACCGATTCAGCCAACCAAAATCACACTATGTGTCATGAATCTTCGAACCATGCGATACCTCACATCAAAGACGTGACCTGGTATCAACAAGCATGATCGATCCCCTCTGGCCAGAGTTACTATGCTCACATAAATGAAATCAGTTTCGGCCTTAACGAAACATGGTAGATTTAGTTCATAGTAGTTACCTCAATCCAGGGTACAACTTATCTTACCAGCCTCGTTCCCATTGTCATATTAGAATGCTAGATCCTTTTCCATAGTTCAGGATTTAGAACTGATCCCAAGTAGATATATCCATCCACCTTTCAAGGAACAATTCTTAAACTTGATCCAACTTGCATTCAACATTTCTTTTATATCCAAGAAAATAATGACATTGTCAACATGGAATGTTGAGGGACACATTTCTAAACAAGAAACAAGTATTCATGTCAAAAGATATCGATCCCGAAGGACAGTCAAAAGACATCAATCCTGAAGGACGGTCAAAAGACATCGATCCCAAAGGACAGTCAAAACACATCGATCCCGAGGGATAGTCAAAAGAGATCAATCCCGAAGGATACGTTCCAGTCCTATCTAGGGACATTGATCCCTCAACCTTGTCTCCCAACACTTTCCTTGTCTCCCAACACTTTCTCAATGTAATGAGACTGGGATCAAGATAAAACTCATCTTTCCTCCCCTTTTATCTTAATCCCTAAGATAACATCAAACTCTCCCATATCTTTCATGGAGAATAGTGATGACAAAAATTTCTCCACAAGTTCTACTTGTCCTTGATCCTATTAAAGATCAACATGTCATCGTATGCATTTGTTCATAGCACAAGCATGTCAAATAGACACTCACTTCATTTCCCTTTAGGAAAATAGTTGTAGAACAAATTTCCTTGATCCTATGAGATCAACGATGCAACAGTGTGTAATTCTCACTATTGTTGATCCGAATAAGGTTATGAACCTTAAACATGTCTAATTGCTTCATCATTAACCTGCAATTAATCAAATGTAAGTATAAAACTCAAACAAAACACATCAACGAAATGAAATAACACCGACTAATCTATATGGGAACAGTAGAGTCGAAAAGCCAAACTGTGAAACACAGTAGGTCCTTAACCAGTAGACTCAAAAGAGTAATCTGTCCAACAGGGAACAGTAGACTCCTATTGAGTAATCTGAATTTAAACATGAGTAATCTACACACGAGGTATAGTAAACTCATTAGGAAACCTCCCCCTTTTGAGGAATATAAATCCATTTGTAGTTTATCTTTGATAAACTATCAGTTTCCTTCGAGGGAACACTGGTGTAGATACCACTATCGTTGTTACCCTTTGACTTACGTGGAGTCATACAACATTTCAAATGCAAATTAACATTTCTTATAACTGTTCAATGATGAACATATCATTTAAATACACTCGTTTTGCTTTTATGAACAAAACGAACACATTCCCTTCTAGGGAACCACATCCATCGATCCCTTCTCGGGAACATTCATCCGAATTTCGATTTGATCCAAAATTTCATTTGGCCTTACATAATCATACAAAAATCTCTTCTATATGATTATCACATTCTTTGATATCACACTCAATCATTCTCATTAAAAGTAACAAGAAAACATGGACTTGTGTTCAAGACACTTCCCATAGATGTGATTTTCTTATCTCATGATCAAAATCACGCATGGCTTATAATTCACCATTAAATACCATTATCCAAGATAATATCAAGACCAAAAGCCTTTTCTTTCTCAAAATCAAACTTGAGAAAAACATGGATCAATTCCATCGGATCTTGGGTTCTTTTGTAAGATGATCAAAGTGCCATTGATCCTCTTCAACTTCAACCCGATTGTCATCGCACGCACAGACGTCATTGATCAAGAAAATACTGATTTCGACTGTTGGATTCTGGTGTTGATCCCTGCGTTGATCCAGCGAGCGCTGCTGCGTCTGTTGATCCGTCTTCACTTCAATGCAGAACACCTGGGGAACAATCAATGATGTCTGTCTTCGGATAAGATTTGAGTCGTGTAAACACTTTCCGAAATCAGTATTTTGCCCCTTATAAGCCTTAAGGAATCCGCAAAATCTGAAGTGAGATAAAACAAATCTACTGATCCTTTCCAAGGCTTGTGGTAAGGATCAAACTATAGAATGATGTATGATGGATGTATGACTTTGACTAAGTTGAATCTTGAGAGAGATTCTGTAACCCGCCCGACTTCATCTTCCTTTAGCCTTATATAGGGCGTAGGAAAGCCTAGGGAGCGGTTTCTAGACGTTATGGGCAGTTAGCAAGGCGGTTACCAGCGGTTACCGCTGATCCTTAACCTCCAACGGCTCTCTCTTGGAGAGACACGTGGGCCATCTGAAACCAATGATAAAAAGGAGTTACTCAAGTAGTTATACAACGGTTATATTGGCAGTTAACGCACGTGACCAATATTCAAACCGTTAGACTGACTGATCCCGTTGGTACCAGTCCACCAGAACTCTTGTTCTTTGTACTACTGATCCCAGAGTAACATATCCTTATTATTCCTACTAGATCCCAAATATACTTACACAAGCGTGTACTCCACACCCCCAGACTTGTGATAAGTTAAATGAAACCTCATAAAGTCGCATGAATCCCGATAACACTAAATGGACATTGATCCCTCAAGAACCATCACGGATTCTTCAGGGATCAATCTAGTGATAACACTAAAATCACCAACATATTATCTAATTTTTTTACCAACTATCACATCTACTTTATCTCTTTTCAACTTTTTACCTCACTAACTTACAAAACAATCAATATTCAATCTTATTTTTTACCTATATAATTCAACTTTCACACTTACCAACACAACCTCACACATTTTCGTAATAAATGTGAAAATCGTCCTTTTGGACGAACAAAAGGGGACGGAGAGAGTACTATGAAGGGTTAACCATTTAACTAGATGTTCGAAGGCCAAAGATTTTGCTATTTGATTGTGGTGGCTTTAACCACCATGGGCATGGGCGTGAATCTCGGGAGTGTGTGCAGCAGTGCATCCAGTGATGCAGCTACACGAAGTTGGAGGCTGAGTACAAGAAGTGTATGGGCTCATGCGGGTGGGAGTGTTGATATCCAACTGTCCTGCTTTTCTAACAAGGCTTAGTGACTAGTTAATGAGGTTGTATTGCCATCATTTTAACTAATCATTTGGGACCCTAGCTAGTTGGTTTATTTTGCCTGTTCTTATCTTTACCCTAGTATAAATAACCTTATTTCCCGTAATGTTGTAAGGCAGAATGAACCGGGATTGTAGCCGTCATGGCAACCTTATCTCTCAATGACTGAAGCACAAATGGTGTAAAACTCGACGTTTTTTCGACATTCTTAGACGTGCAAAAGCCTCATGATTGAAGCGTTGAGATTATCACTGTCGAGTTTTGCACTACATAAAAAACAGTCGAGAATTTCGACAGTAAAAAGCATTGAGTTGTGCCACTACTAGATTATAAAGCTAATTGCAGGTGTGTTATTGCAGTTGTTTAGTCTAAATAAGCGGTTTTGTGTTGAGGTTTAGTTAATGAGGCGGTTTCGCAGGGATATAGTTTTTTTTGCAAGTACCAAAGCTAATGCAACGACATAAAAATCTAATGAAAGGAGGGTAAAACCGGATGCAAATCTTCTGTTACACATTGGTGTTTCCAAGTTGTGTTTTTTCATTGTGATTGGTGGATATCAATTTCAATTTGTGAATTACTTTTTTTTACTTTTGTTTATTTATCTAAATGGATCAATTATCATCAGAGGAATACAATTTGGAAACACCAATTTGAAACAGATGATTTGCATCGGGGTAAAACCCAACCCATACCTGCAATACAAACTGAATTATTTTAAACGTCTCCAACTCAAAATGATGTTTCTCGAGTTCTCCAAATAGGGGTATTATGTTATGAGAACTTGTAGTTGGTGAAATTAAAAATAAAAATATTTTAATTAAAATTATGATCATGTGAAATTAGAAATGGATCATGTGAGAATAGAAACTAAAGTTAGAAATGTTAATAAAATTAAAGTTACATTCACACCTAAGATCGCAAGCGCGTGCCTTATTTTATCCCCGAGGGCGCAAAATCTAACAATTGACTTTTTATTTTCGATCACTTAACATACTTGTGCTTTTCACTTATCGCAATTCCGCATGCTCTTACCTCATTGTGTGTGCTATTTTCATTTGTATTTGTAATAAGTATGCAATATGCCAATATGTGACGAGTGACTGCGTAATTCCATTTAACATGAATGCGTCTTTCCACTTCAAACGATTGTATATGCTTTTGTCTCGCTATGTGTGATATTATTCCTGTGATACACTGTATAACAACAAAATTGCATCGTAAAGTGTCGGAAGTGCAATATTATTTTGAATGCATTTTTGACACTTTGTAATGCACTTTTAATTTGAACCGTAAATAAAGCACATCCGATGATCAGTAATGCACCTCATATTATACATAATTTTTTAGTTATACATGATATACACCGTACTATAAATCGATTGGATTTTTTTAACAAATGTTGATATATAGGTTCCGAGCCTCCGACAAGGGCGTGTTCACTTTCTAGCCAAACAATTTTTTCCTCAAAAAAATTATTTTAATTTTTTTAACATCAATATTAGTAGACCTATTTTAACGTTTTTCAATATAAAATTTTCACCCAAAAACTACTTTTAAGCCAAAAGTGAAACAATGCCTTGGAATTTTTGGCTCAAAATATGTTCACAAAAGTGCTCAAAAAATATGTTCACAAAATATTAGGTTCTCACAAAAAATAATGATGCAAAACAGCAGGACAAAGCAATTAAGTTGCTGCTTTGAAAACTCGTTGAGGATAAAGCCTATTATTGTGGGGAAAGTCGGTTGGAAAACTTAAAATTGAATTGGACCCAGATTCATTATGGTGTGTGGTCACGGATGTAGGATGACAAAGAAGGAAACATCGAAACAAAGACAAATAGACAAGTTCCAATTCAACCAAAAAAAATAGACAAGTTCCAAATTTCCACCGAAAAAAAAAATAAACAGGTTCCAAATTCGACCGAAAAAAAATAGACAGGTTCCAAACAGCGGCATGCATAATGCATTACACATACAATGCCATCGCACTCACTACTAGGCGGAAGTTTTCTTGGCCACAAGACACAAGTGATTTTTCTTATGTGCTACAAGTCCATGTACCACACTAGTGTCCAAAACATCTTTCTCCATACCTTCTGGCACCTCCCAATCAAACAAGCAGATTAAGTTGGCGAGTGCGAGCTCGGCCATAGCCACACCCATTTGTATACCCGGGCACATTCTTCTTCCAGATCCGAAAGGAATCAGCTCAAAGTCTTGCCCTCGGAAATCAATCTCTTTGTTATTTCCCAGAAACCTTTCGGGTATAAACTCTTCTGGATTTTCCCAGGATTCGGGGTCTCGTCCAATGGCCCATACGTTAAGATAGACCAGGGTTTTTTCTTGGATTTCATATTGTTGTATTGTACACTTTTGAGTGGTTTCTCGTGGTAGTAGTAACGGCACAACTGGATGCAATCTCAACGTCTCCTTCACCACTGCCTTGAGATATACTAGTTTCTCGACATCTTCTTGCTTTAAAATGTCGACCTCAATGCTATTTTTCATCAAACGTCTCGCCTCTTTTTGTGCTCGCTTCATGGCATTTGGGTTTCTCATCAACTCCGTCATTGCCCAAACCACCGTGGCTGCACTTGTATCGGTTCCCGCTATGAATATGTCCTGCGACAAACGAGCATATATCATATAAAGTAATAAGCAACACATAACAAAGATATGTTACACCAACCCATAAGAAAAACCTACCATGAGTATTGCTTTTATGTTGTCCTTTGTAATGTTAATGCCCAATGAAGTTTGTCTTTGCAACTCTAGTAACACATCAACTATATCCCCTTGGCCAGCTTTAGGCCCAACCGAGTTGATATGTTCACCAATAATTCTCTCATAGAACCCATCAAACTCCATGAAGACCTTTTGAAGTCTTCTTGACATCCCTGTAAGATTGTCAACTACCCAACCCATGCTAGGAAAATAATCCGAAAAGCTAAAGGTTAAGAACATTTCACCGGCATCATTAAGCATGTCTTGGAAAGTACGTCCGGATTCGTCATGTCCACCACTATCATAGCTCCTTCCAAAAGCAATTTTACATATTACAGTGCTAGTAAGGCACACCATCATTTCACTTAAGTCCACAACTCTACCTTCACTAGAAAGACACATGATCTTTCGCGCCATCTGATGAACCTCGTCTTCTCGTATCGAAGAGAAGGAACACACTTGTTTGTAGCTAAAGAGATGAATTAGACTTACTTTCTTGAACTGCCTCCAATGCTCGCCATACGAAGCGAACGATATATCGGAGCCGTTGTAAGATAGCTTTTGTAGGGTCACCTGCTTTGGCCTATTGGAGAAGATGAGATCATGGGTTTTCAGTACTTCTTTTGCCATTTTTGCAGAGGACACTACAAGGATTTGCACCGAACCGAGTTTCAAGGACATGAGAGGGCCGTAGATCTTGGACAAATCATGCAAGTGAAGGTGAGGACAAGTCGGAACAAATTGATGGAGGTTTCCGATGATCGGAAGTCCAAGAGGACCCGGAGGTGGACGAAGAGAGTCTTTTCTTTCATTTCTTCTTCTCCAAAGAAGAACCAAAAAGAATGAACTGAAAATTGTTACAAGGAGAATCTGAAGAAAGAGATGCATGTATGATCGATGGTTTTTGTGTGTAGTTAGGCAATAGTTTAGTTAAGAAATCTGGTAGATTATCAGAAAAGCTAGGGAGTGACATTGGTGGTGGTATTATGGGTAGGACTAATTTATAGAAAAGAAAACATTAAATTATTACTCGGTAAATTATCAGAAAAACTAGAAAATATATAACCTCGATCGGTAAATTAATATTCGTTAAATTAATAAACACTCTACAATAGAATCAATATTTCGGTTCGGTTGGGCTTTCTCGATTAACCAATAACCATTTGTATAATTTTATTTTAACTAATTGAAAATTAAAATGATAAATTTCGAATAAACAAATATGATCAAACTTGGTTTTCACTTTTAAAATTTGTACTTGTATCATGTCAATTTGCTTGTTTATAAGCAAATATCAGGAATATATATTATAATGTGTAAAATCAAATCAAATACAATAATTACTTTGTTATAATTAATAAATAAGTACATCTCATATCATTGAAAATAATAAAAAAGTAGTCTATGATTGTTACAATTGGTGACAAAAAGTAGTCTATAATGAAAAACTAGTTTATGATATACTGTTATAAATAAATAAGTGCATATATCTCGTATCATCGACAATAATGAAATAGTCTATGATTGTTACAAATTGAAGACAACAAAACTTAGATTATATCATTTGCTTGAAAATCCTAGAGTTTGAACATTTATACTCCGTACAAAGTAAATATATCTTAGTTTGAAACTATATTAATATATTTTTGGTTAACCATTACTCGCAAAATCATGAACCAAAGCAAATCGAAAAACCCAAAATTTGGTTGGGTGAACCAAACTGAAACTATAATTAACCTAAAAATGACCCCTTTTTTTTTCAGTTTTCGGTTTTGGATTTTTATGAACACCCCTAGTTGAAACAATACATGTCAAATGGGTCTGTTCGATCGGTTGGGTTTCGGGTTTAGGTTGGGTGCAGATTCAGATCAATCGGGTTGCAAGTCAAGTCGTGTTAGGTCATGACAAGTTATCGTGCGAGTTTAGGTTAGTCGACATGTAAAGAATGCCAATTTTCTTATAGGTGTTAAGATAATATTATGATTAAAAACAATATTTAATAAAAATATTACTTTTGTAATAAGTTATATTATAATATTCAACATAATTTTATTTATTATGCAATATAATAAATTGGGTCAATTGAACAAAATTTTGGATTTCAACCCTCTAACGTATACGAGTCAATCGGGTTCGGTTTATTTTGGGTTTAAAATTTTCTAGCTTCGTCCTTAAAATTGCGGGTAAAATTTTTTGGACAGGGCTGAGGTTTGACGGTTGAAGTTACAACCAACCAATTAAAGATATCATCTCTAATGTATTGATACAATAATTTCTTTCACTTTTCTAACTTTTGTGATCTATGTAGGTATGAAAGTCATAAGGTTTAGAGCCACCACATTACGTCATGTATGCTTTTTTCATGTGTCGTCCTCATATTTCGTCACCTAAGATGCGTTGACACATGTCAGTCTATCGTTGCTCTCTGTCACATATTATTTAATTTTTTATTAAGCCACATCAAATCTATTTATCCATGTCATATATATTTGTCCACATGCAATTTTTTTCCTATCAAATAGGTAAATGCAAAGATTTTTTTCCAATTAGGTAAATGCAGAGATTTTTTCTACCAAATAGGTAATGTAGAGATTGTTTATAAAATATTTTATTTTTTTGGACTCTACAAATCATATCTATAACAGATTAATTAAAATAATGATTAGGAAAGGAAAGATTTTGATAATTATATATTGGTGAAAAGCTATTCTTATCAAAATATTTCATTTTTTAATTAATATGTTAATTTGCCTTTCCTTTCTCAATTAAAGATTTATAGTTGAATGATATGTTTGTTAAACTTATACACTATTTATTAAAATTTTACATTTTTCACCACTTAAACATAATTAATTAGAATACTAAAGATATATCCAAACTTAAAATATATATTGAACTTTTTCAAATAATTATGTATTGAATAATCATGTACAATTATATAAAGAAAATTTTAATAAAGTGTACACTAGTTAGAGTTTAGGGGTGGTTTGGTTTTCAACCACAGAAACATAAACGGAATGGAAATGAATCTAGTCTAAATATGTGTCACCTATACATTAATTGAACGGAAATTTTGCCCGGTAACCCCGTGGTTAAGGCAATTTCACATGCTACCCAATGATTTACACTATTTCACGTGGTAACCCTGTAGTTTTGACAAATTGTGCCAAATAACCCTACCGTTATTCTATTGTTAAAGTTTTAAATTTTAATAAGAATTAGCAATTTTAAATTCTTGTTTATTGTTACAATTGGTGGATTTGGTTTAATTAGTTATTGTACTTATGTTAAAATATAGAAATTTCTTATGTAAGATCATATGTTGTCAATGTTTGAAAAAACCTAGCTTAAGTCAAGATTAAAATACACATTTAGAATATATTAAAATTAATTTTGAATCAAGCTAATGAATAATTTTTTGAAGTGAATCCATGAAATTTGAGTTTGGAATAATATTTATCAAGTTGAACAAGTTAAGTTAGAAGAAGGTCCATATCACATATAATGAAGGTAAATATACATTTCTGAATTTGAAGAATTCTTATTTCATCACTCATTAGCTTGTTATTACACTTTTAAGTTTATACAATTAAGACAATGTAGAAAAAGATATTACACATGTAATAAGGTAGTTATTCTAATCATAATAACACTACCTAGTACGAAAAAAATAAGTCATCTGCTAATTCTTGCAAATATGAAAATTTTAAATATAATTTTTTAAATATAATTTTTTTCTCAAAAAAGAAAAAAGAAAAAAAGAATCAATTTAACATTTTAGACTATAAAGTAATGGCAGAGTTATTTGACAAAATCTGTCAAAACTACAAGGTTACCACATGAAATAGTATATACATATGGGTACCACGCGAAATTGCCTTAACCACAAGGTTACCAGGCGAAATTTCCAAAAAAATATTCTAATTTGAAAATTGGAAATTTGTGTGTCTAAAGAAGGGGTGAAAGGAGGTGAGTTGTTATCCCACCCTTAAATTAGATAAATAAGTGGAGTACCGTAAGGGGGCTCACGGTGGTTTTTGTATGAAAATTGAAATGATTCATCGTGTATTATGATGCTAATATAGACTGGTTTGTTTTCATTCCGTTTACATTTCCGTTGGTCGATACCAAACGGGCCCTTAATTTACAAACCATCTCGACGCGCGCGCGTTTGGTTGTGAATAAAATCACTTCATCTCTTAGGGTGCGTTTGGTGCAAGGAGATTATAGGTTATAAGGTATTATTTTTGAAAAGGGATTATTGATTTTGTAGAAAGTGATTTATTGGGGTTCCGATATGTAGCTAGTACATATTTAATTAAAAAAAAGCTAAAATATCTCTCTTATCCTCACCAACAACCCAACTCTCTGGCTCATCCGCAACTCCGTTGTAACCAGTGGCGAAAGGAGGTAGTGCCCACTGGGATTTTATATTTTTTTTTGAAAAATTATTAATATAGTAATATATATTATTGCCTCCGTATTAAAATAATTGTTCAAATAGTATTTGTACATGTATTAAGAAAGAATTGTTTTTCCTATATAATCTATATTATTATAGAGTTAATTATTAGTGTAAAGAAACATGAAAAAATGTATATGATTATGATATAGTTATTTATTAGGGGTTAAATGAAAAAATGTGAAATTTACAAATAGTGTGAAACAAGAAAAGGTGATTACATAGACAACTATTTCGAAACGGATGGAGTATTAAAACACATATATAAACAAACACAATCATACACTATAATCGAAATGAATTTTGGCTGTAAAAAAATTGGTGAAACATATATTTAGTGGAAAATATTAATTAGTAGCTAATTTTTAAAAGAGAGATACATTTTTGTGTATAATAATGGAAGAAAATGTATACAAAAGCGCCCTTAATTAATTTTTCCTCAAGACCTCTAATTTGTTAGAATCGGTCTTGTCTGCCTTAGATCTGCCCGCCTCCGTCCACCAACAACTTCACTTCCACATTTTCGCCTGCCTCCACGATGGCGACCCCATCCGCCTATCCAAACACGGGCCCTGTGTTGTATCCAAATTTTATTGGTTTGAACTTTAAACTTGTCAATTGGATCATAATGTTCGGGTTTAATAAAAATTTTAATTTTGTTTCAATTTCTTTACTCAAATTATGACTAATTTTATACTTATAGATTAAATATTTCGGATTTATTTCAAGCTCTAATGATTAATAGATTAATCAAATTTTTTACGGTTATACTTAAATTACGCTATTTAGCCTCCTCTGCCCTAAAATCCTGGTTTCGCCACTGGTTGTAACTCCATTATCTCTTCCAAATTTCCATACATTCTTACCTCCATTCTCCCCCATTCTTGACATAATTTGTGCTTGGTGCTCCAAATTCAGATTCCCAACGCACCATCCAATGTGATATTTATTAATACATTTTGAGATTTGTCTTCTTTGGTTTAAATTTTTTTACAAAATTTTAGAAAAATCTGTAGGAATCAACTAGTATTTTGCCTCCTTTGATGCTATTCATCCTTAATTGAAGACAAACCCCTTGTCAATTTTGAAATTTCTTAGCAAACAACATGCCTAAGTTCATCTCCTCCTAATCTTAGATCTAGGGTCTCCAACTTGGAATTTGAGAGAGAAGCCAACCCTTTATAACTCTTATTATCTTTATCGCTCCATTGTCGTCGATCCACCAATTCTACAAGCAGGTCTAGGACAAAGAGTAGCTTTTAGGAATGACAAGTGAGAAGATGCTTTTGGGTGAATGGAGATGAAATGTAAAAGTATTTTAAGAAAAATAATAGCTTAAAACCTCTTGTTGCCGAATGCTACTTTGTGAGTTTAATATGTTATAATGAATTATAATGCATTATTATTAATAATGAGGTTGTTGCCTAACGCACCATTACACATTACTAGTACTCCAAACCTATCATACGTATTGTGGACCAAACCCGCAATTGTAGCTCAGTTGGACACCACATATTCGTACATATGTGGTGTGTTGTCATGAAATCTATGGAGGACAAAGGAAGATTTGTTTGTATACGTAACGCTATTAATCTTGCATCCAAACAAATGATAAAAAGGACAAATAGACAAGTTCCATCCATCACACGTATACGTAACGCTATTAATCTTGCGCCATCGCATTACTTCACAACATTAATAAATACTCCTTATCCTTTACAAAATGCTAACTTGCTAAGCATGCATTATATGGCTCATGTATTATATTAGCTGTAAGTTTTATTGGCCACAAGACACAAGGGATTTTTCTTATGCATGACAATGGACTTGTGTCAAAAACATCTTTTCCCATACCTCTAGGCAATTCCCAATCAAACAAGCAAATTAAGTTGGCAAGTGCAAGCTCCACCGTAGCCACACCCAGTTGTAGGGCTGGAAAAATTCTTCTTCCAAAGCCGAAAGGAATGAACTCGAAGTCTTGCCCTCGAAAGTCAATCTCTCTTTCAATTCCCCAAAACCTTTCGGGTATAAACTCTGTTGGATTTTCCCAAGATTAATATTCAGGGTCTCGTCCAATGGCCCATGCATTCACAAAGACGAGGGTTTTCTCTTCGATTTCATACTGTTGGATTGTACACTTTTGAGTGGCTTCTCGTGGAAGTAATGGCACCGCGGGATACAATCTCAAAGTCTCCTTCACAACTGCCTTGAGATACACTAGCTTTTCTACATTTTCTTCCTTTATAAGATCGGCTTTAACGTTGTTTATCGATCATCAAACTTCTTGCTTCGTTTTGTGCTCGCTTCATAGCGTCTGGGTTTCTCATCAACTCTGTCATCGCCCAAACTATTGTCGATGCACTTGTATCTGTTCCAGGAATGAATATGTTTTGCAAAAAATAACATCACTAAAGTAATAAGTGGCTTGTTGGTTTTGTTCACACTATTGGTAGCTGCACAATTCTGATGGCGGAGTTGTGGGGCGTTGTTCAGGGATTACAGCTTGCTTGGAGCAAGGGTTTGTAGATTGTTGCCATCTCTTAACTAGCGTGGTACATAAGTGTCAAAGCTTGATTCGAAGGAATTGGGATGTCCAATTTCGGCATGTTTACAGAGAAGCGAATCATGTTGCGGATTTTCTTGCTTTTCTTGCTTTTTCTTTTCCTATTGGTTTGCATGTTGTGACAGATCCACATGAGGGTGTTCTTTCTTTGCTTTCTGACGATGTTAGGGGTCGAGGTATCCCCCACTTGTGTACTATTTAATCCATTTTAATTATTAATAAAACACCCTTTAAGGGCACGGAAACTATCACCTCTCTTTCGATAAAAAACAAATTAACTAACATGATGTAGATGTAAACCACTTAACTAGATGCCCGAAGGCCAAAGGTTTTGCTATTTGACTATGACGGCTTTGACCACCATGGGCATGGGCATGAATCTCGAGAGTGTGTGCAGCATTGCATCCGGCGATACAACTACATGAAGTCGGAGGCTGAGTACAAGTAGTGTATAGGCTCATACGGGTGGGAGTGTTGAGCCAACTCTCCATCTTTTCTAACTAGGCTTATACTAGTTAATGAGGTTGTATTGCCATCATTTAGCGTATCATTTGGAACCCCAAGCTAGTTGGTTTATTTTGTCTTGTTTTTCTCTTTACCGCAATATAAATAACCTTATTTTCCGTAACGTTGTAACTTGTAAGGCAGAATAAAATGGGATTGTAGCCGTCATGGCAACCTTATCTCTCAATGAATGAAGCACGAATGGTGCCATAGCAAAATCTGTTCTTTCACTCTCACAACTAGGAAATAGTGTAAAACTCGACGTTTTTTTCGACATTTTTAGACGTGCAAAAGCGTCGAGATTTTAAATGTCGAGTGTTGCACGACATAAAAAAAATCAAGAATTTCAAAACAAAAAACATCGAGTTATGCCACTACTAGATTAAAAAGCTAATTGCACCTGTTTAATTACAACAATTTATTCTAAAAAAGCAGTTTTGTGCAAAGGTTTAGCTAATGAGGCGGTTTTGCAGCGATATAATTTTTTAGCAGATGACAAAGCTAATGCAAGGGACATAAAAATCTAATGAAACAAAGGGTAAAACCCGACCCATAGCGTCATTGCATACTAAAGAAACAGAGTCCATAGGACGACTCATCTAATAAGAAAAACCGTTATTTTATTTGTCCTAAAAGTCCCCTATACATAGAAAACCCATTGTCTTTTTTTTTTTTTGTAAATAAATGGGTTAATTTGTATTAGTGAGGAAAGAGTTTACATGGTGCACCATTGTATGAATGATACACACCAAAAACGCCATCTAGGCGGCAATCAAAGTGGTGAGAAGCAACCTCAAAAGACAAAAACAAGGTAGCCAAAACAAATAAGGTCATAAGTGATGCCTAAAAATCTAAGTCAGATTACATTCAATGAGGTGATAGCTCTTGGCGTCTTGGATCGAATAATCTCTTGGGACTTGTTTCTTGATCTTCTGGGGATAAAAATTACTATCTGAGCTAGCGTTGTTGAAGACGACCTGATTAATTGCTGCTAGCCAAATGTGGTACACAATAGTGGTGAGCAGAGTCACCCAAGGGTTCGACACGAAGTTGTTGTGATGTGCATGACAAATCCAATCCAGCCAATCAAGTAATGTGTCGAACTGGTGATGGATGTTCATCCAGGGAAGGAGGTGTGAAGGATAGTGATTAAGAAGGAACACTCTATCCAGAGGTGCTAGCCAGTTTCAACCTTACTATTGCAAAGTGGGCAACCACTGTCAGTAATATCAATCCAGCGGGCAAGTAGGTGTTTAGTTGTTAGTCGGTCATGAATAGCAAGCCAAGTAATAAAGGAACACCTAGGGTTGTTCGGTTTCACGCAAATAGAGGCCATATGCGCTTGTGATGGACATTTGTGCCGAATCAGATTATAGATAGCTACGGAAGAGTAATTATTGGCCTCCCCCTCCATAGTTGTGATGCATCGGGTGGAGTCGCTCTTAGTGAGAAGGTGGTCTCGGGCCTTGAGGAGGCTCTTCCAGCCCTAACTACTATCACCTTTTGCTTGCACAATCTAAATACTTTCACCTAGGGTTGGAACGATTGTTGCGGGGACAATGAACCTAGTAACAGGGTGATGGCTACTAACGTCAATCCCACGTAGTGTGACCAAGCCCTTCTTCCAAAGGGGAGCCCATGGAAATGCCGTGGCGACGGTGTCTTCTTCGATGCCTCCGTCATCTGGGGCCTAGTGGGCCCGAAGCGGGATTTCGAACCCCTAGGCCCATAATCGGCCCTCAATTGTTTCTTCCTAGCGGGGGCAGTGGGGCCAATCATAATATGGGCGCTTTACAAGATCGATGTTCCGGAACCAGCGCTAGATCAGCCTAATCAACCTCCCTCTCATACTCGGGGCCACGGGTAATATGCTGTCAGCCTCATCCGTCAACATGAATTTGTGGACGGTGGTCATTGTGGTTTTCAACTTCTTCCTTCTCTAGCATCGGAACAGGTGGTGGTGCAAGTATAAGTACGTTATGGCTGTCACCCTTGACGTCGGGCTTGCCTTTGGAACCGTGCTAGTGATCTTTGCCATTGGCCTGGTGGGCCAACGACCCTTCTAACTACGAACGTTGTCCGCTTGCCACGTGTCCTACTGCCAAAGGCATCATTAATATAACGATTTTTATATAATGTGCCTTAAGGGCACACTATAAGAGACTAATAGTAGAAATAATTTCTAAATTTTAAAATTTTGATTTTTTAATCTTTTTTGTGACGGGTTCACTATTTCCATTTTAGGGTTTTAGTTTCTGTTTCAGAGTACGCTGTATCAAAGATGAAAATGGGAACATGCTAGTGGATGATCTTGAGATCAAAAAGCGGTGGGAGAGGTACTTCTGCAACCTCCTCAACGAGGGGGGCGAGTCGATGGAGAGTCAGCAAGCCGCAGGTAATCAAGTTAATCCCCCTCTATTCAGGCGGTTCTCTAGGATAGAAGTCGGTGAGGTAATCCGCAGAATGGGCAGTAAAAAGGCTGTAGGACCGGATGAGATTCCCGTTGAAGTTTGGAAGTGCTTGGGCATGCGAGCGTGGAGTGGCTAGTGACTCTGTTCAACGTCATTTTAAAGACGGCTAAGATGCCTGAGGAATGGAGACTTAGTAAGTTAATCCCAGTCTACAAGAAGAAAGGGGATATCCAACAGTGTAACAACTATAGAGGTATAAAGCTCCTTAGCCATACAATGAAGATGTGGGAAAAGGCAATCGAGTTGAGATTGAGGAGCCTAGTGCAGGTGTCAGAAAACCAGTTCGGATTCATGCCAGGGAGGTCGTCGATTGAGGCTATCCATTTGTTGAGAAGGTTGACAGAAGCATACAGGGAGAGAAAGAGAAATTTGCACATGGTGTTTGTAGATATAGAAAAGGCTTACGACAGGGTCCCTAGAAAGTTGATTTGGGATTGCTTAGAAGCCAAGGGGGTATCAGAGTCTGATACCAGAATCATTCGGGATATGTATGAGGGATCGAGGACTAGTGTCTGTACTCTAGGTGGGGATACAGAGTATTTTGAGGTGAGTATGGGTCTTCATCAAGGTTCAGCTCTGAGCCCCTTTTTGTTCACGCTAGTGTTGGATGTGCTGACAAGGGATATTCAGGGAGAAGTTCCGAGGTGTATGTTGTTTGCAGATGATATCGTTTTGGTGGAGGATTCCAGAGCTGAAGTTAATAGCAAACTGGACACTTGGAGGGAGAGATTAGAATCTAAGGGGTTTAGACTGAGTCGCTCCAAGACGGAGTATGTTGAGTTCATTTTTGGGCGGGAAAATGAACCTAGGAGTGAGGTTCAGCTGGGAGGGGAGGACATTGCGCAGAAGGACAAGTTTAAGTATCTGGGTTCAGTTCTGCAGAGTGATGGGTGTATTGATGAGGATGTTAGATCGCGTATTCAGAGTGGGTGGAAAAAGTGGAGGGCAGCTTCAGGGGTTTTGTGTGATAAGAAGGTCCCGCTCAGGCTTAAGGGAAAGTTCTATAGATCTGTTATAAGGCCTGCGATTCTCTATGGAGCAGAATGTTGGCCGACGACTAAGGCTCAAGAGCAGAAACTTGCAGTTGCAGAGATGAGGATGCTTAGGTGGATGTGTGGCCACACGATGATGGACAGGATTAGGAATGAGGAGATCCGAGGCAAGCTCGGGGTGGCTTGTATAGAAGATAAACTGCGGGAAGCAAGACTGCGTTGGTTCGGTCATGTCCAGAGGCGGAGTCCAGACGCAACAGTTAGGAGATGCGAGAGGTTGGATTTAGGGGCTTACCGGAGGGATAGAGGCCGTCCGAAAAAGCGCTGGATGGACAACATAAGACAGGATTTCAGGCTTTTAGGGATTTCAGAGGAGTTGGCGCAATGCAGGAAGACTTGGAGGGAGAGGATTAGCGTGGTAGACAGCTAGTCAGCTTGCTGGTGGAGTCAAGGGGAGTTGTTCTTTCTTTTGTTGACCGTCAGTTTCTCGCTTTGTGGACTTGCTCGTGGAGTCGTTCATTCGTTGTCTTTCTTCTTTCTTTTAGCCCTCGTAGTAGTTTTTGTTAGCTGTTGGTTTTTAAACTTTTCGGAGTAGGGTATTGAGTGTTCTGGTATGTATCCTTTGGGTCGTTTTTGGGCGCATTCCATCTAGGTCTGGAATGCCCCCGCCCTGACCCCCCAGATCCTGCTTTTGCGGGAGTTCACTGGGTATATGTTGTTGTTGTTGTGATATGCTTATCACGTGCCCTTAGGGCACACAATAGAAAAACCATTAATATAATTGTTGATGGCTGCCCTATGTTTAATAATGAGCATGGCTTTTTATGTGTCTTTTGATCGCGTTACATCCACAACAAAGATCACAAGCACACAACTGTGTTTTTTCATGAAACGTGATTGTGTCTTCTCGTACATGTTTTTACGTCATTGTGTGCAGTTTTTTATTTTTGGTGTGTGATGAGTATGCAGTATATATGTGACGAGCACTTGTGCAATTTCACTTAACATGAGTATGCTTTTTCACTTAACACGATTGTGCACGCTCTTAATCGTCTCATTATGTGTGATGTTTTTCCTGTGATACATAATAAAAAATTAAAATTGCATCTTATAATTTTAAAACATGTATTAGTTATTTGAATGTACTTTTTACACTTTATGATACACTTATAATCTAAAGGATAAAACCCGACTGTGGTGGGGAAAGCCGGTTGATAACTTGGAATTAAATTAGATTCAGACCCATTATGGTGTGTGGTAAAAAATGTAGGACAAGGAAAGATTTGTTGGTAACTGCATATTCTTGCATCGAAACAAATGGGATAAGGACAAATAGAGAAGTTCCAAATAGCGACATGCATTACACATACATTATTAGTCGGAAGTCTTCTTAGCCACAAGACACAAGTGATTTTTCTTATGCGAGACAAGTCCATGTAACACACTCGTGTCCAAAACATCTTTCACTATACCTTCTGGCACCTCCCAATCAAACAAGCAGATTAAGTTGGCGAGTGCGAGCTCGACCATAGCCACACCCATTTGTATACCCGGGCACATTCTTCTTCCAGATCCGAAAGGAATCAGCTCAAAGTCTTGCCCTCGGAAATCAATCTCTTTGTTATTTCCCAGAAACCTTTCGGGTATGAACTCTTCTGGATTTTCCCAGGATTCAGGGTCTCGTCCAATGGCCCATACATTAAGATAGACCAGGGTTTTTTCTTGGATTTCATATTGTTGTATTGTGCACTTTTCAGTGGTTTCTCGTGGTAGTAGTAAGGGCACAACTGGATGCAATCTCAACGTCTCCTTCACCACTGCCTTGAGATACATTAGTTTCTCGACATCTTCTTGCTTTAAAATGTCGACCTCAATGTCATTTTTCATCGAACTTCTCACTTCTTTTTGTGCTCGCTTCATGGCATTTGGGTTTCTCATCAACTCCGTCATTGCCCAAACCACCGTGGCCGCACTTGTATAGGTTCCTCCTATGAATATGTTCTGCGACAAACGATCAAGCATATATCATTTAAAGTAATAAGCAACACGTACATATAACAAAGCTATGTTACACCAACGTTACCCTTAAGAAAAAACTTACCATTCAGATCAATAAAAAAAAAACTTACCATGAGCATTGCTTTGATGTTATCCTTTGTAATGTTAATGCCCAATGAAGTTTGTCTTTGCAACTCTAGTAACACATCAACTATATCCCCTTGGCCAGCTTTAGGCCCAACCGAGTTGATATGTTCACCAATAATTCTCTCATAGAACTCATCAAACTCTATGAAGACCTTTTGAAGTCTTCTTGACATCCCTGTAAGATTGTCAACTACCCAACCCATACTAGGAAAATAATCTGAAAAGCTAAAGGTTAAGAACATTTCACCAGCATCATTGAGCATGTCTTGGAAAGTACGTCCGGATTTGTCATGTCTACCACTATCATAGCTCCTTCCAAAAGCAATTTTACATATTACAGTGCTAGTAAGGCACACCATCATTTCACTCAAGTCCACAACTCTACCTTCACTAGAAAGAAACATGATGTTTCGCGCCATTTGATGAACCTCGTCTTCTCGAATCGAAGAGAAGGAACACACTTGTTTGTAGCTAAAGAGATGAATTAGGCTTACTTTCTTGAACTGCTTCCAATGCTCTCCATACGAAGCGAACGATATATCGGAGCCGTTGTAAGATAGCTTTTGTAGGGTCACTTGCTTTGGCCTATTGGAGAAGATGAGATCATGGGTTTTCAGTACTTCTTTTGCCATTTTTGCAGATGATACTACAAGGATTTGCACCGAACCGAGTTTCAAAGACATGAGAGGGCCGTAGATCTTCGACAATTCATGCAAGTGAAGGTGAGGACAAGTCGGAACAAATTGATGGAGGTTCCCGATGATCGGAAGTCCAAGAGGACCCGGTGGTGGACGAAGAAACTCTTTTCTTTCATCTTCTCCAAAGAAGAACCAAAAAGAATGAACTCAAAATTGTTACAAGGAGAATCTGAAGAAAGAGATGCATGTGTGATCGATGGTTTTTGTGTGTAGTTAGGCAATAGTTTAGTTAAGAAAATATGTTAGATTATCAGAAAAGCTAGGGAGTGACGTTGGTGGTGGTATTATGGGTAGGACCAATTTATAGAAAAAAAAATATCTATACTATATATTAAAGTCGGAGAATTTTGAGCCTCCACGTTAATTCTGGCCCCACCACATGTTAAATTCATTATAAATCAATTATCTATCTTTAATAATTTTACAAATAATAAATTATCATATGTATCTATCTATTTACCATATGTTGATATATCAAAATAATATCTATATCTATATTTCTTATTAATTTTATAAATAAAAAAAATTCTCATATTTATCTATCTAATTACCACATATTGATATATTAGAATAATATCTATATCCATAATCTATCAAAATAATATCTATATATCCATATTAAAAATTATTTATAGAGTCATTGACCACGCTGATTCGAATCTCGTGGTATTTCATCTTGCACTCTGTTCCGTTCATGCTTCACTTCATGAAGTATAAGTATCTTTTGAAATTTATATCCTATGCATGATGCATGAATTATATACGGCTAATAGATTGGCATGAATCGATGATTGTGGAACATTGAAAAATAATTCAAGATAAACTTATATGGGCATAATTAGGGTTTATTTTGTTGATTCCATGTACGTGCATGATTCGATTCCGGCCACAATATAAGAAATCAAATTAAAAATCAATTTATAATGACCTATAGTGACACATTAAGAGCAAATTAGATTATTCGACTAAAAAAGAGCAAATTAAATTGACTTGCATGCATTATGCATATACTTTTTTTTCTAAAAATACTAGATTATTGCCCGTACCCTATACGGAACATGATCGATAATAATTTTTTGATGTATTATTCAATTAATACAGGAATGCATAATAGTATTATTAAAAATTAGATAATTATATAATCTTTTTTATCTGAAACTGTTACAATATTTTGTTAATCCAAAATCGTGATTTAATGTTAAGAATAAACTTAAATTTTAAAATGTAGGTAATACGAGTATGACTTAAATAAATAGTATAGATAAAATACTATAATATTATTTCAAAATATATTTGATTAATTAAAAAAATCATATGTGATAGGATATGAAATTTCAAGTGAAATATTTTATCAACTTATATATTTTTATAACTAATAAGATTTATATAAATCAAAAATTAAATTAATTATGACTTATTTAAATAAATCTTTTAGAAAAATAACCATTAATAATATTTTTTAAAATAAAATGAATATTTTCATTGATCTTATAAAAATATAATTAATTTACTAATAACAAATTTATAGATCAATATGATTTATAAATCAATATTATACAAAAATTTAGTCTATATATTTTTAAGATATTTTATCTGTAGCTTAAATTATAAATTTATGGGACAAAAAAGATTGACAAAGAAAAATGGTGAATGTATATGATTATAAAAATACAGTAAAAACAAAAATTCAGAGTGACAAATAAGTTTAAAAAATTAATTATAATTTTGATTTACAAAAAAAGAATGTCTAAGCAAATAGTTGAAAAGTATAGAAATTAGGTGAAAAAGATAGAAACTAGAAAAAGATAGATGATATACAATTAATAAGAATAAGAAGACTTTAAAATTATTTTTTTAAGTTTTATTTTCTTAAATGGAGTGGTGCCAGAATTAACATGGATGTATTAACACATGAATGCATAAAGAGAAGTGAAAAATGTATATAATAAACTATCCAAATTTTATCTATCTATACAATCTAGATTCATCCTAAGAGTCCATAAATATTAACACATGAATGGATTGTAAATTGAAAATCACGTAAAGAGAAGTGAAAAGACTAAAAAGAGAAAAGGTATTAACTTCAACCCAATCAATTTGTTTTTTTAGGATTACGGATACATACGTAGAAGTTATATGTGATATATGAACAAACCCAAATCCTTATTATTTCTGAACAATTTTCACATTAGGATTACAGGACATAAATCCAAATCCTGATTAATTGTATGTAGGGTTACGCAGGGTATCAAAACATCTTATACAGAGTACGGGTACCTCGGCGATGCATCTTATAATTCCTATTAATTCCTATTAAACGGTCAAAAACCCGTACAGGGTACGGGTATAAAACTAGTAAATTAATACTCGGCAAATTATCAGAAAAGCTAGAAAGTATATAACCTCGGTGAATTAATACTTGGTAAATTTATAAACACTCTACAATAGAATCTATATTTCGGTTCGGTTTTCTCAGTTGACCAATAACCATTTGTATAATTTTATTTTAACTAAATGAACATTAAAATGATAATTTTCAAATAAAAAAATATAATCAAACTTGGTTTTACCTTTTAGAATTTGTACTTGTATCATGTCAATTTGCTTGTTATAAGCAAATATCAGGAATATATATATTATTATGTATAAAATCAAATTATTTACAATAACTCTTTTGTTATAATTAATAAATAAGTGCATCTCATGTTATTGAAAATATTAACAAGTAGTCTATCATTGTTACAATTGGAGACAAAATATAATCAAAAAGTAGTCTATGATTGTTATTAATAGGGAAGTGCATCTCATATCATTGAAAATAATGAAAAAAGTAGTCTATGATCGTTACAATTGGAGACAACAAAACTTAAATTATATCATTTGCTTGAAAATCCTAGAGTTTGAACATTAATACTCCGTACAAATTAAGATATCTTAATTTGAAACTATATTAATATATTTTTTTGTTGAACCATTACTCGCAAAATCATGAACCGAAATAAATCGAAAAACCGGAAATATTTTTGGTTCGGTTAACCAAACTGAAACTTTAATTAACCTAAAAACTGACCCTTTTTGGCAACTTTCGATTTTGGATTGTTATGGACATCCCTAAATCCCTAATTAAAAGTATACATGTCAAACGGGTCTGTTCGGTTGGGTTAGCTCATTTGGGTTTAGGTTGAGTGCAGATTCATGTCAATCAGGTTGCAAGTCAGGCCAGGTCGTGTTAGGTCCGGACAAGTTATCGTGCGAGTTTGGGTTAGTCAATGGCTAAAGAATGTCAATTTTCTTATGGGTGTTAAGATAATATTATGATTAAAAAACAATATTTAATAAAATATTAGTTTTATAATAAAATATGTTATAATATTCAAAATAGTTTTATTTATTATGCAAATATAATAAAGTGGGTCAACTGAACAAAATTTTGGTTTTCAACCCGCGGGTTTCGGGTTTAAAATTTTCGAGCTTTGTCCTTAAAATTGCGGGTCAAGTTTTTCGGAGAGGGCTGAGTTTTGACGGTCGGAGTTAGAATAAACCAATTAAAGATATCATCTCTATTGTATTGTTAGAATACTTTCTTTCACTTTTTTAACTTCTATGATCTATGTATATATAAAAGTCATAATGTTTAGAGTCACCACATTATGGTACGTATGATTTTTTCACGTGTCGTCCTCATATTTCGTCACCTAAGATTTTGACACGTGTTGATCTATCGTTGTTCCATGTTACATTTTTTTTATTAAGGTACATCATATCTATTTATCCATGTCATACACATATTTGTCCACATGCGATTTTTTTCCTATCAAATAGGTAAATGCAAAGATTTTTTTCTTCCACTTATGTAATTGCAAAGATGTTTTCTACCAATTAAGTAGGTGAATGTAAAGATTGTTTATACAACATTTTAGTTTTTAGGTTCTACAAATCATATCCATATCAATATTAATTGAATTAATGATTAGGAAAGGAAAGATTGTGATAATTATATATTGGTCAAAAGCTATTCTTATTAAAATAGTTAATTTCTCAATTAATATGGTAATTAGTCTTTCCTTTCTTAATTAAAGATTTATAGTTGAATGGTATATTTGTTTTTAGTTTATACATTTTTTATTAAAAATTTACATTTTTCACCACTTAAACATAGTTAACTAAAATACCAAAAAATATACCCAGTGGCAGAACTAGGAATTTACCTCAGAGGGAGCTAAATAGTTTAATCTACAATGGTTGGAAAAAGTTAGAAATTAGATTAATCTATCAATCATTAAAACTTGAAATAAACCTGAAGTAGCTTAATCTAAGTATAAAATTAGTCCTAATCTGAGCAAAGAACATGACACAAATTTAAGTTTTTATTAAACCCAAAATGGATTTCAGGAAACATTATAATCCAATTAACTAGCTAAAAGTTCAAACCGATAAATTTTAGAGACAAATCTGCTTTGACGAGGGTCAACAAACAACTCTTTCTTCTTGTTGGAGGTCGATAGTGATTCCAACGAAGAACTCTTTCTTTCGGCCAACAGGGTTGGCTTGCGCAACAACACAGTTGGCCCATGGTTGTACGAGCGGATGGCGTCGCTGTCGTGGACGTGGGTGGAACTGGAGAAATGAATCGGTTGGCGGATGGAGGCGGGCAGGTCTACGATATACAGGGTCGGTCCTAACAAATAAAAGGCCTTGGACGAAAACTAATTAAGGACCCTTTTGTATACATTTTTTTCCAATATTATTTACAAAAAGTTATCTTTTTTCTTACAATTTTTTTATGGTCAGAGTAACTTTATTTCAATTATATAGTGTAGGACTAATATGTGCTTTTAATATTCTATCCGTTTTCAAAATAGTTTTTCGTATAACCATTTCTTCTTGTTTCACACTACTTATTCATTTCACATTGTTTCATGTTTCGTTATACTAATAATTAACTATATATTAATAGGAACAATATAGAAAAAATAATTATTTATTAATATATGTGAAAATACTATTTGGACAATTATTTTAAAAAAAAGAAAACATTATATTAGTATATTTATGGTAAAAAAAATATATAATCCCAGTGTGGGCGGTTCCCACCGGTGAATATATGTAAACTTAGAATATATACATTCAACTTTTAAAATGATTATATATTGAATAATTATGAAACAATAATAAAGTGCAAGCACAATTACACGAGTTAGAGTTTAATTATTGATTTATTGTAGCTGAGTTGGACCCACACTCAAATTGTGTAATTGTGACTTGTGAGCAATCATATTCGTACATAGGTGGTGTGTTGTCGATCATGAAATCTATGGAAGACAAAGAAAGATTTGTTTGTATACGTAACGCTATTAATCTTGCATCCAAACAAATGATAAAAAGGACAAATAGACAAGTCCATCCATCACACGTATACGCAACGCTATTACTCTTATTCGATCACAACATTAATAATTTGTCCTTTACATTACAAAGTGCTAACTTGCTAAGCATGCATGGCTCATGTATTATATTAGCTGTAAGTTTTCTTGGCCACAAGGCACAAGGGATTTTTCTTATGCATGACAAGTCCATTACATGGACTTGTGTCCAAAACATCTTTTCCCATACCTGTAGGCAATTCCCAATCAAACAAGCAAATTAAGTTGGCAAGTGCAAGCTCCACCGTAGCCACACCCAGTTGTAGGGCTGGACAAATTCTTCTTCCAGAGCCGAAAGGAATGAACTCGAAGTCTTGCCCTCGAAAGTCAATCTCTTTTTCAATTCCCAAAAACCTTTCGGGTATAAACTTTGTTGGATTTTCCCAAGATTCAGGGTCTCGTCCAATGGCCCATGCATTCACAAAGACGAGGGTTTTTTCTTCGATTTCATACTGTTGGATTGTACACTTTTGAATGGCTTCTCGTGGAAGTAATGGCACCACAGGATACAATCTCAAAGTCTCCTTCACAACAGCCTTGAGATACACTAGCTTTTCTACATTTTCTTCCTTTATATGATCGGCTTTAATGTTGTTTATCAAACTTCTTGCTTCGTTTTGTGCTCGCTTCATAGCTTTTGGGTTTCTCATCAACTCTGTCATCGCCCAAACTATTGTCGATGCACTTGTATCTGTTCCAGCAATGAATATGTCCTGCAACAAATGAACATCACTAAAGTAATAAGCAACGGATACACATGTGTATGAATGAAAATTACAATAAGCGCGTACGAATATATATCACCTAGCCACCAACTCATGATATATAATAACATAGATTAAACAATGTTCTTAACTTGCTTGTAACAAAAAAATGTTCCTGTACTTATTACCAATAATTAAGTTTAAGATGGTACCCAATACCCATCATTCCAAGGACAGAAAAACCAAATCATGACACTATATTAGTTTGCCACACCGTCGTTGCCTAGAATATATTAGGCATTTAAAACACAATCGATTTAAACAAGTTATATATGTATTATTATATGTAAGCTATCTAATGAATTGAAATTAATTTGGTTAGTGGTTGTCAAGCCTTATAGTCAGTCTAACTAGTGACTTAATTGATTTTATGATAAAATCTTATTAGACCTATGACCATTGGGCATATGCACATAAACATATATACTCCCGTTTCGTTGTTATTGTTGGGATACAAAACTTATCCCACATCTGAAGTTGGGAATAAAATTGCATAGTATATAAGACGGTTGGCTACTCCTCCTATTGTCAATTGGTTTTAGGATGGAACCCCACCGGGTTTGTATCTGGGTCACCCACACGTCTAATATGGTATCAGAGCGGGCGGTCTGGGCCCGTTTCTTCAAATGTCAACTGGGACGGTCCAGTTGCACTTGAGGGGGCGTGTTGGGATACAAAACTTATCTCACATCGGAAGTTGGGAATAAAATTGCCTAGTATATAAGACGGTGAGCTACTCCTCCTATTGCCAATTGATTTTAGGATGGAACCCCACCGGGCTTGTATCTGGGCCACCCACACGTCTAATAGTTATTAGTCCACCGAGATTTAAGGGATATACTACACCAAACCAAAAACAGCTTACCATGAGGATTGCTTTGATGTGATTTTTGGTGATGTTGGTGCCGAATGAATTCACTCTTTGTAGCTCTAGTAACACATCAACAATATCCTCTTGGCCATCTCTTGGCCCATTGGAGTGGAGATGGTCATCAATAACTTCTTCATAAAATCCATCAAACTCCATAAAAAGCTTATGAAGTCGTGTTGACATCCGTGTAAGCTTGTCAACTACCCAACCCATGCTAGGAAAATAATCCGAAAAGCAAAAGGTTGAAAACATTGCACTTGCATCTTTAAGCATGTCTTGGAAATTATGTCCAGACCCCTCGTACTTACCTCCATAATAGCCCCTTCCAAAAGCAATTTTACATATAATAGTGCTAGTAAGGCACGCCGTCAATTCACTTAAATCTACAACTCTATCCTCATGAGAAAGACGCAAAATCTTCTGCATCATCTCATGAACCTCATCTTCTCGAATCGAAGAGAAAGAACGCACCTTCTTATTGCTAAAGAGATGAACGAGGCTTAGTTTCTTGAACTGCCTCCAATGCTCGCCATAGGAAGCAAATGCTATGTCTAAACCATTGTAAGATAGTTTAGACATAGCATGTACGGGTAAGATGTCGCCTTGTTAGGGTGAAGATTAAAATGTTAGACTAGTGGTCAGTTGGGTGGTGGAGCGATATTATATATAGATTATTTTTATTTTTATTTTTCGTTCTTTTGGGTTGCATTGAGCGCATTTCATCTAGGTTTGAAATATCCTCATCTTGACCCCGCTTTTGCGGGACTTTCCTGGGCAAATGTTGTTGTTATTGTTGTTATCTTTTTTGGTATCATGATACAACTAGGTAGATGGTCCGTGTTATGGCACGGATCTTATTGATTAGTTTTTATATTATCTAAAAAAATTATATTTTTTCGTATACTATTTGTTTATATATTGTGTATAATGTTATTTGTATGTCAATGTTATGTATATAAGTCTATGTAATTGAGTCGTTATTTTGTCAAATAAGGTTTCTTATGAACAATCAACTATTAAATTAGCAAAACTTTGATATATATGTATATAGTTGGTTTGACAAAAGTCCTTATAAGTAAAAGAATAAGTATCATTAATATCATTTACTATAATTTAATTTATTTTATATGATATTAATCATCATTCTAATTAATATCAATTGTTAGGAATAAGAGAGGTTACAATTTCCTATCTTATTCCTATGTATTTTGAAAAAAAATAATAGAATTATGATCATTAAGTAGTCTCATTTAATAGTGATTACATCATTTCAACTTCTTTTTATTTTCTTCAAATAACATATTTTGATAGGAAATGATGGTGAATATTCTGATTATATTTAGGATTTTAATCAATTTTTTAAAATTCTTTGTTATCTTATAGTGTTACTAATTGAAAATTTTAAGAATATAAACAACATAATTTATTTATTAGGTAGCTATCGTCCTTCTAGAATCATGAATATTGTGCGTATACTATTTTAGTGAAATCAAAATTATTATCCAATGAAATTTCCCTAAACCCTAAACTCGCACCATTGTGTTGACCTGATTGGTTATATATGTAGAATATATAACATTTATTATTATTATTTTTATTTTTATTTTTATTATTATTATTATTATTATTATTATTATTATTATATTTTATTGATAAAACTATGAAACTAGTATTTTGTTAACCATAAGGTCAAAAAAAAAGTTGATATTTTTGACCCGTTAGATCGAAACGGACCTCTTGTGACCATGTCATGACCCGATCCAGCTTGACCCGCTACCCAATTGACTCGAAAAATGTACCCGATCTGAACAGGATATAACTGAACTTCAACCCGACCTAACCGACCTGTTTGACAACTTTATATAATGATAATTAACTTTTTGATTATCTAAATAATACAAAATGTTAAGTGTAGTAATTAAAGATCAAAACTTTTTTTTTGTATGACTTTAAGTGAGAATGTGCCATAAGTGAAAATTGTATATGTTTTATAGATAAGTATACGTAGATAGATAAATATTTGGACGGTAATTATGATTAATTGTTAATATATTTTAGATATTTTAAATTTTATGAGATTATAATATAGTACATTGTGTTTAAATGTGTTTAAAAAAGAACATTTAATGGAAGGTCATAAATAGACAAAAAAAATCTTTTTATATGTTTTGTAGATTGTCTATCTTCTAAAATTTATATATATATATATTTTATATACAGTATTATCCCTGTTCAATCACTCTATTATTGAATAATTTTATCTACTTTATTACCTTTTAACTTTCTATTACTACAAATAATAAAGTTCCACCTATCCTAATATTGTCATTCACAATTCTAAAGGGGTCTTGAAATGTCAAATCATATAGAAATCAATTCTGAGAATGTCAAGTTAAGCCGAATACATCCTAACATCATGTCATAATGAAACTTTAATACATCAAATGTAATGGTGAAACATTTTTTTTTTGAGCTACTAACTACTTATTTTCAAGTTAGGTTGAAATGCTTTTCTTGTTATGGTACGTTCATGATTACGCCTTGTCTCTTTTCATCCCCGTAGTCAACAAGGAAACACAAGAAGTGGAAAGTATGTGTCATCTTTACCCGTTTGAATACAGTGTGTTTTTTTTTGGTCGAGGGAGCAAACCAAGGGATTACAGAGTCTAAGGGATTACAACAGATCGAGGGGTAACAACCCCCCTTACATCACAAGAGAGGATAGACAAAATGCCCGGATCAGGGTCCGGAATGGCATGGAAGCCGATGGGAAAGTTGTGAGCTGAGGAAGCTAGGTAGTCCGCCGCGCGGTTGGCTTCCCTGAAGATGTGGCGGAACCGAACGATCCAGTCCCTACTGAGTAAGCCTTGACAGCGGAGAGTTAGGCTAGCAAGGGGGTGTGAGGGAGGGGGAGGTTTGGTGAGGAGGTTGATGGCCGTAGTAGAGTCGGATTCGACCTCCACTCTTCTATGACCACGCTCCCAGGCAAGGATGAGTCCATGATAAATGCCCCATAGTTCGGTGGCCGGGACGGAGCATAGACCGAGATTGCAGACGAATCCGTCCAGCCATTGCCCGTCCTCTCCCCTGATAAGGCCACCAGCCGCAGCAGCTCAGGAGTCGCCCTTGACGGAACCGTCCGTATTCACCTTAACCCAGCTCTCGCTCGGCCTGCTCCAAGCGATCTGGATTTCCATCCTGGCTTTTCGGCCCTGAGGGTCGTTGGAATAGGTCGAGATAGAGGCGTAGTAGCCCGCCTGCTCAAGGATCCAACCCGAGTCATAGGAGGGCTCCTCTCCTTGCCGAAACACCCTTTCGTTCCTACTCTTCCATATTCGCCATGTTGCCACGGCGAATACCGTCGCATCATCGACCCCCTGATTGAGTTCGAAAACGCCCTGCAGCATATTAAGGACCCAAGTCCTTCCATCGACGGAGAAGAACGCCTCCTGGTGGTGTGGGGAGACCCACTGACTCCAGAGGCTTTTGGCCTTCGGGCAGTCCCGAAAGAGATGCACAAGGGTCTCGGCTACAGCCCCACAGACCCCGCAGTTAGGGTCGCCGGTCATGTGACGTCGAAACCTTTCCGCGTTGGTGAGAACCCTACCCTTGATAACGAGCCACATGAATACTCGAATTCGTTCCGGGACATTATGTAACACCCCTATTTCACAAGCATAAGGGTATTACCGCCAACAACCTCGGATTTCACGGTCCGAAGCCGTTTAAGGCTTGAGTATCATAACACGAGAATAACAAAACCAAACCATATTTTATAACAAAAGCTGGATTCGGTTACAAAGGCTCATACGCCTTAAGTTGTTTAGTAATACAAGAGTAAGGAGTTTGCAGCGGAATATACAAGTCTCGGATAGAGACGAAAGCGAGTGGAAACCATAAAGTAGACAAAATATTTGAAGACGTCTTGCTTACTTCTTTTCTTCCTTCCTTCCTTCCTTCCATCGTGGGTCTTCGGTTACTCTTGGATAGCCTTCCCTTTCCTATCTGATATCCCCATAAAAGCAAGGAATACCAGCCAACAAAGTTGGGAAAGAAAGAAGGGATGTTAGTCTAACACGAGACTAAACAAGTGGGAGAGTAATGTTTCGGTTCTGAGAAAGGTTGGACATAACGGCAATCCTTAGCCATATGATGACTCGTAGGTGCACGTTAGTCGAGGTTCATCATGACGATAGCAAAACAGCAGTCTGAACGAGAGGTTTAAGTGTTTGGCACGGTGTACGAAGGGTAATGAGAGAAGATAGAACTTCCTCGGGAATAGGACGTTATTAGAAGATAACGCCTAGGAAAGGAAATGTGTTTATCGATTCGTTGGGAACTTAAACATTTGAGATTTTGAAAAGCATCCAACATATATCGAATCGTATCAACCTCATCATAACTCGACGATGCCGTCAGAGAGGTGGCCACAAGGACGCTTATACACCTGAACCCATCTTGCCATTTTATAGGCATTTTAACAACTCGAGTTATGCATTCAGATTGGATAGGCGATTGTCAATAATGTGGACCCGGAGTGATTTTCCAAGTTGTACTAATCACCCCGCGTTCATTGATTACTATGCACGAAGCACTAATCTTTCATTAGTTGTAAATCAAAGCACTTCACTTAGTGACTTTTAGAGATAGGCAAGCCCTAATGAGGGACGAACCAAAGTAAGGAACATAGTCCTCAACACTTTGCAAGAGTGTTAGCCTCTCTATTCGGAGAAAGGCAGAGTCATGACCTAGTATCAGGAGCCGATAGCTAAAATATACCTCCTAATACATTATAAAGAGACAGCGGATCACTAAACCGACAATCCCTATCTTAAGCTAATCCAGAGCAAAGTCTCGAAAAGAGACTTGAAACAATCAAAGGCCACACATCATCGGAGACCTAAGTCCAAGCCTAGCATTCGATAATAATAATAACAAACAATGGTCATTATTTCTAAGCATAATAATCCTAATCAAATTATTAGCAAACAAGTTTGTTCCCAACGATTATTTTGATAACGGAAAGAAATTTCACGATTATCGAGTAAGGAAACGAAGAACCATCGACTTGCCTTAAGACATTTTTAAAACGTTAACCGAGGCGTGGAGTCGAGGCTACCGAGGCCCTAGACGAGGCCTAAGGCAAGGCCAAGACGCAAGGCAAGGCACGGCCCGAGCAACGGCTAGGCAACGGCCCGGGACGAAATGCAAGCTAGGACACTGGCGGCGGGCGCTGCCCCCTTGGCGGCGGTCGCTGCCCCTGTATGTGTCGACGGCGTGATTTTGCAAGCCTCCTCCGATCAGCTCCGGCCACCTTTCGACAAGCTTTTGCCAACAGTAGCAAGAAGAACACTTGAACTTTATAATGGAAGAGGTTTCAAAGGGAGAGAGGAGAGATTTGGATGCCTTAATCCATCATCTTCAACCCCTATTTATAGTGTTCCATCTCCCTAATAATCCAAGAAAGAGAGTTGACATCTAGCCTAACAAGCCAAAAGGGGTTGACAATCCATAGTTGACATTGCCCAAAAGGTCTTAGGATAGATCTCCAAGCAATACTACCACAGCTCCCAAAACCCCGGCGCCCACAAGGAAAACGTCCCGTCGGGCCACTTGCATCTGCAGCAAGGCGGCGGTCGCTGCCATTTTGGCGGCGGCGCTGCCTTTTGGGGACTGGGCAACGTTTCGGTAAAATTGGCATAACTTTTTGAATACTTATCGGAATTGCCTCAAATATTGAGGGATGAATCTATACTCCTTTATCTACCATTAGGCTTTAGAATTACTCAATTCAGAGCTCTAATGAAGGTTTTATGAATTTTTGAATTTAAGGTGTCCGTTTAGCGTTATCCAACGCTATTCGGTTAATCGGGTGACCATTGCCCTTTCTCTTGTCGTTCCAAAGACAAAATTGAGTCATAAAACTAAGGAGAATTTCATGATTCATTTTATAAACTTTGCGGATATTACAACAGTACCCCCTTAAAAATAGTTTCAACCCCGAAACTAGCCGAGGTCCTATAAACTAAAAAGGAAGAGTACATCTTTAGAATATCCGGAATTGACTAAGGAATACTTCCACTAGTACCCCCTTAAAGAAATTCCCTTTTCTTTAGTCACTTGCTAGCAAGTCAGGAAAACGCTTTTGCATATCTAGCTCTGTTTCCCATGTCTCCCAGGTAGTCTCTTCACCACCATTTCTAGACCAAAGTATCCTGACCAATGGTACTTCCTTGTTGCGTAATTTCTTTACTCGGCGTTCAAGAATCCTTCTGGTATCTCTTCATAGGTACCATTTGATTGTATCTCGATGTCTCCAAAATCGAGAATATGGGATTCATCCGGTACATATTGCCTAAGGAGTGACACATGAAAGACGTTATGGACAGGGTGAGCCGATGGCGGTAGAGCAAGCCGATATGCGAGTTTGCCTACTTTTTCAAGAATCTCAAAAGGGCCCACGTATCGAGGATTGAGTTTTCCCCTTTTCCCAAAGCGAACAACCCCCTCAGATGGTGACACCTTTACGAAGACCTTATTGCCAACGGTGAACTCAACGTCCCGTCTCTTCAAGTCAGCGTAGGACTTTTGTCGACTTTGAGCAGTCAACATCCTTTGGTGAATGAGGGCGATGTCGGCGGCGGTTCGTTCTACCAACTCTGGTCCAAGAAGAAGTTTATCCGCGTTATCGTCCCAACAGATAGGCGAACGACAGTTACGACCGTATAGAGCCTCAAACGGAGCCATCTTGATAGTAGCATGCCAACTGTTGTTATATGTGAGTTCTATCAAACTTAAGCTGACATCCCAACTTGTTGTGCGATCTAGTACGCAGGCTCGGAGCATGTCCTCTAATGTTTGGATTGTCCTCTCGGACTGCCCATCAGTCTGAGGATGAAAAGTAGTACTGAACCTTAGCTCAGTCCCTAGTGCGTTGTGCAATTCTTTCCAAAATCTCGACGTGAACCGGCCGTCCCGGTCAGAGACGATAGACTTTGAAGTTCTATGCAAACGGACAATTTCATGGATGAAAATCTCGGCCAATTTTTGGACTCCCAATTCATTTTGATGGCAATGAAATGGGCACTCTTGGTGAGTCGATCCACGACCACCCAGATTCTATCCTTCTGCCCTTGAGTTTTAGGCAACCCGGTTACGAAGTCCATGGCGATGTCTTCCCATTTCCATTCCGGCACAGGAAGAGACTGCAACATTCCTCCAGGTCGCTTATGCTCTATTTTGACCTTTTGGCACACCAGGCACTTTGAGGCAAAGTCAGCTACATCTTGCTTCATGCCTGGCCACCAAAAGTTCCTTCGCAAGTCCTTATACATCTTACTTGATCCAGGATGGACCGAATAAGCTGATGAATGTGCTTCCCTCAAGATAGTCTTTCGGAGTTCATTCACTGCCGGCACACATATGCGGTCCCTAAACCACAACGATCCATCATCCTGTATGATGAATCCCGGTGCCCTTCCGATCAAAATTTCTCCACTGATTTTGATCAGCATGACATCCTCTTGCTGTTTTCCTTTTATTTGGTCCAACAGGTTGGAATGGATTTCCAAGGTACACAAACCGCCCTGTTGCCTTTCAAACCAGACTTCAATCCCTTCACGGACCAAGTCTTGTTGTAAAGCCGGCTGAGCTGTCAACATTGCAAGTATCTTCTCTGGCGGAGACTTCCGACTCAAGGCATCCACGACAATATTAGCTTTACCCGGGTGGTACTATAGCTCAATGTCGTAGTCCTTGATCAACTCCAACCAACTTCTTTGCCTCATATTGAGTTCCTTTTGGGTGAAGACGTACTTCAAACTCTTGTGGTTGGTGAAGATCTGACACTTCACGCCGTAAAGATAATGTCGCCATATCTTTAGAGCAAAAACCACAGCTGCTAACTCAAGATCATGGGTCGGATAGTTGACTTCGTATGGCTTGAGTTGGCGGGATGCATAGGCTATGACCTTGCCGTTTTGCATCAACACACAACCAAGACCCATTTTAGAGGCGTCACTATATACCACATAACCGTCATGACCATCCGGTAGAGTTAACACAGGTGCGCTGGTCAAGCGCTTCTTCAGCTCTTGAAAACTTTCCTCACACTTTTCATCCCAAATGAATTTCTTATGAACCTTGCGGAGTAACTTGGTCATGGGCAGGGCAATCTTCGAGAATCACTCCACGAACCTCCTATAGTACCCGGCCAATCCTAGGAAGCTTCGAACTTCCTTGACGTTACGAGGTTGTTCCCATTCAACTACTGCCTGAATTTTCTGGGGATCCACCATCACCACGTCTTTGTTGATGACGTGCCCTAAGAAGGCAACTTCTTTTAGCCACAGTTCGCACTTCGATAGCTTGGCGTACAACTGCTTTTGTCTCAAGATCTGCAAGACGATCCTTAGGTGCTTCTCATGTTCTTCCTGACTCTTTGAGTAGATCAGGATGTCGTCGATGAAGACAACAACGAACTGATCGAGATACTCATGAAAACATCGATGCATCAGGTCCATGAAGACTGCAGGGGCATTCGTCAACCCGAATGGCATTACTACAAACTCGTAGTGGTCATAACGAGTTCGGAAAGCCGTCTTCATAATGTCCTCATCGCGGATCCTTAACTGGTGATAACCTGACCTTAAATCCATCTTGGAAAATATCTTAGCACCACGTAGTTGATCCAACAAATCATCAATCCTTGGAAGAGGATACTTGTTCTTGATGGTGACCTTGTTCAACTCTCGGTAGTCAATGCACAAACGAAAGGTACCATCCTTCTTTTTCACGAACAGCACAGGGGCTCCCCAAGGTGATGCACTCGGCCTGATGAAACCCTTTTGCAACAGTTCCTCAAGCTGATTCTTAAGTCCCTGCATCTCTACAGGTGCCATTCTATATGGGGCCTTAGAGATCGGAGCCGTCCCTGGCTCTAGGCTGATAGTGAACTCCGCATCCCGCTGGGGTGGAAGCCCAGGTAATTCCTTTGGGAAGACATCGGGAAATTCACACGCTACGGGAATTTCACGAATGTCAACCACCTCCTTATCCGTTGGTTCTAGATAGCACAAGTACCCAGCACAACCTTGACGTAGAAGTCGACTGGCCTTCATGGCATTGATCAGGCTCCCATTTTCCTCGTCTCGAGACCCCTTGAACTTGCACACATGCTTCCCTCCGGAATTAATGGTGACTGTTCGGGTATTGAAATTAATCTCGGCCCCATGTCATGATAACCAATCCCTTCCTAGGATGATATCGTAGGGCGACATCGGAATGCATATCAAGTTGGAAATGAATTTTCCGCCTTGAATGCCTATGGGAAAGTTAGTAAGTTGCCTGGTACCGACTATCTTATCCCCGTTGGGAAGGTTAACTATGAAGGGTTCGTAGATATCTAAGCATTTCAGATCTAACAGTTCTACACAGCTTTCAGATATAAACGAATGAGATGCTCCGGAATCAAATAACAGAAAAGCAGCAGTGGAGTGAACGTATAAGGTACCTTGACAGATGGGAGCTTCCGGTTCATCAGTCGCACGCATCTCATACAGGCGTTGGACCTGACTCGGAGCAGCAGCTGGCCCTTTGCCCTTATTCTGAGCCGTCGACTGAATAGAAGCAGACGTTGTCGACTTTGCTGGTGCCTGATTGCTCTGTGAGACAGAAGATGTAACACACCCCTCCCACACGGGAGGGGTGTGTTACAGACAATTGGAACAACCGTATTGAATCCTTTTATAGATGGGAACGAGAGGGTTCTAGGGATGCTCTCAATTCCGAATACCGCTTAGGGTTTTGGGAGATATTGGGCTCCGAATCGGGGTGGTATTCGAGGGTTTGGCTTTAAAATTGGTAAGAGATCTTGAGCTATTTCGGCAACAATATTATAAGGGGTTCGTATGAGATCGATGATATCTTCACCTTCCTTGCATAATAGGCCATGATTTTCCGAGGAAAATCTTAAGCAAATCGGGTCTTAGAATGGATCGGGGTGTTTGAAGAAGGAAAGAAAGAAATAGGAAGAAGATCGGCTGTCAAGCCACCTTTTAGGGTTAATTACAGAATTGGCCCAAGGTTTTTAAATTGTGATAAAAGTACCCTTTTCCATTATAATTTATCCGAAAACAATTTCTTATTCTAGATATTAATTTTCTTTTCCTTACATATGCATGTAAGTGTGTTTATAAATTTCATTTATTGTTTTCTTCCTATTATTTCCCTTTAAATAAAAGTTCTTTCTTTCTTTTTAATATAATATTATTTTAAAACAATATTATTGTATGAGTATAAAAGATTACCTCCCATTTTATTATCTTAATATACTCATTTTAATTTAATATAGCTTCTTAGTTTTATCTCTCAATGATGTTTCATTTAGCTTTATCTTAAAACTTTGAACACTTTCTTTAGCATAGGTTAATAGGTACATGACCTATTGATATGAGTTTAAAAGTATTATCATGGCATTATTGGTTCTTATTAAATTTCCATTTAATAAATAATGCCAATACTTTTATTCATGGTGTTCAATAAGGGAAAATTACAATAGTACCCTCTATGAAAAAGAGGGTTATTACAATAGTACCCCCTTAAAAATAGTTTCGTCCCCGAAACTAGCCAGAGAAAAGCTCCGGGAATCTAGTCTGCATATCTCGCTCTGTTTCCCAGGTCTCCCACACAGTCTCTTCGCTTCCATTCTTGGACCACAAAACCCTTACCAAAGGTATCTCTTTGTTGCGTAGCTTTTTCAGTCGATGCCCTAATACATCGCCAGGCCTCTCTTCATAGGTGCCATTAGGCTGGATCTCAATATCTTCGTAGTTGAGGATATGTGAGTCATCCGGCACGTACTCGCGTAACAACGAGACATGGAAGACATTGTGAACCGGGTGTACTGATGGTGGTAGGGCAAGCCGGTAAGCTTGCTTCCCAATTCTCTCAAGGATTTCAAAAGGGCCGACATAACGTGGGTTGAGCTTCCCTCGCTTTCCAAAATGAAACACACCCTTGGTTGTTGAGACTAGGACAAACACTTTCCCTCCAACAGTGAATTCAACGTCCCTTCTTTTTAAATCTGCATATGATTTTTGTCGGCTTTGCGCTGTAAGCATCCTTTGCCTGATTAAAGCAATGTCGGTAGTGGTTCGCTCCACCAACTCTGGACCAAGAAGAATCTTATCAGCATTTTCATCCCAACATATCGGTGATCGACATCTTCGACCATATAGAGCTTCAAACGGTGCATTAGAAAATCATGGTACCCACGATTGGCCGTCGGGATCGAGATTGGTGGACGGACGGCCGAGATATTGGTTCGCGAAGTGGCCGTCGGGCTCAGCTTTCGCTGAAGAGTTTGGTAACTTTGCTTGGGATTTTCGGGCAACTAGATGAGATGGTTGTGGGATGGGGTTAGAGGGCTTTTATAGAGGGGAACGAGAGGGTTCTAGGGATGCTCTCAATTCCGAATACCGCTTAGGGTTTTGGGAGATATTGGGCTCCGAATCGGGGCGGTATTCTAGGGTTTGGCTTTAAAATTGGTAAGAGATCTTGAGCTATTTCGGCAACAATATTATAAGGGGTTCGTATGAAATCGATGATATCTTCACCTTCCTTGCATAATAGGCCATGATTTGTAACACCCCAAAATTATCTTGGGAATGCAACACGCCAGTGACCTTGGAATTCACACCCAAAGTCACCCAAGGCTTATACAGTACATAACAATAAAAAGAATAATATCCAAAATTCATAAATAGATCTCAAAACTTATATTGTCTTACAATCCAAAACAGTAAATGTGAATAATTAAAACGAAAGTGCGGAAGTAATCGATAACAAACGATCCTTACAATAAAAGTATCACATTTATTCTCAACTAAATCCAAATGAAAATAACCTTGAAAGAAATGCTCCAAGTCTTCAACTCACTCCTCTTGAGACTCCAACGGCTCGAATCCTGATGTGCCGCGACGTAAATACGGTTGACACCAGCCGACCATGCAAGGAAAGAAAACGGACGGTTAGTCTTGTGACAGACTAAGCAAATGAGTTTTACAAAAACGGTTCTTATGGTTAGACTCCACTATTAGTATTGAATACCGAATGAAAGCCGGTCAATAATCTAATAATGAAGTATCCCCATCGAAGGTAAGAAAGGAAATATGCTCAGGAAGGAAGATAGGACGCCACACGAGGTGGTTCCTTAAACGAAGTATGCGATTGTTGGGAACTTATTATTCACACAAGTTTTTGAAAAACCTCCGTCGAGTGATTCAGTCTACGACCAACCTCACCGCACAATAATTGTACGAATTCAGATTGGAAAGCAGACTTGGTCAATCGGGAGTAAGAACGGTTTTCCAAGTTGTACTAACCGTCCTGGTTCATTAATTATGTGCATAGGCACTTATCTTACTTACTTCCAAAACGGTACATTCAGGTTGATAGCTTTTAAAATATCGGATTCGACAATGGTCGAAACAAAACGAAGGAGATCTCAAGAATTCAATAAAGGCACTAGCTAGGTGCAATCACCCCTCATATTCGGATGAGGCGGCACGGTCATGACCAGGCACTAGGGTATAGGTCCATCCTAATGCAAATATTTTAAAGAGGCGTCCAGGGTCTAACCCACACCCCTAATACTACGCTAAGTCCACATCAAGTCTCAATGGAGATGAAACACATAAGGCCACAACATCGAGACCTAAGTCCAAGTTCTAGCGCAGTCTAGCAATATATACATCCTACAATAATAATGAGGTCATTAATGCTACAACAATAAATCCTATTTCATTTATTAGCACACAAAGTTCCCAACAATATTTAAAACAGTTATGCAAGCGAGAACCGTCCACTTGCCTTGATTCGAAGGCAAAAGAGAAATTTGTCAACGAGGTGAATCCTTACGAACAGGGTTCGTTTCCTGTTTCATTAACAACGACAAAATAAATTATAAGAATTTATTTTGGTTTTTCGTTAACTAGGAAAAGGTTGGATTCAAGATATATGCTAAAGATCTTATATGTATATAAATATTTTATTTATTATACATACTCATGTTCTTAATATATATCTTAATCATTATTTCATTCTTGATTTTAATTTCTTAAATATTACATATGTCTTAGCAAAACACTTTTGAAAATCTATTCTTTTAAATTTACCAACACTTAGTCATGGTAAAAATTAAAGGATCAAGAAACAATAATTTTATTTTTATGTTCATAAAGTAAAAATACATTCTTTTTGGCTAATTACAATCTACTAGTTAAATTACGATAAAATAGGCTATAATATAAATAAAAATTACGTAAATAATAAAAACATCTAAGTTACTTAGAAATACTTAAATCTGTTAGTTTTGAGTTTCGTAATTATTTTATGTAATTAAAAATTGTATTCTTTCTTTAATACTCTATATTGTGATAATTGTTTTCTTTAGGCATCAAAAGTCGAATAAAATATTCAAAAATACTGTATATAGTTCATAAATTATATTTACAGAACATATATAATTTATAGTAATTTATATAATTAATTTAGAATAAAATACGAATTTATTTCGAAAATCAGGCTGTGTGTTTAATAGAATTTATTAACCAGCAAAATCGACATTATAATTTATGAAAATTTTATAACAATTAGAAAACTACGTGAAGTCGTCATATGAATTTTGGTATGATTTATAAGAAACTCTAACTAATTAAAATCGATTTTACAACAGAAGTATGCTGTTCGAAATTTAAGAGAAAGTGAATGGGAGCAGGGATTTACAGTGGCGACGAGGTGTTTTCGGGCGGCTCGTTCTCGGTGGTCCGGCTACGGTTCGACGCGGACTATGCAACAGTTTGAAGAGGGTGGTTCAAGGAGTACTCAGGAGGTGACGGCGTCGAGATTGGTGGACGGACGGCCGAGATATTGGTTCGCGAAGTGGCCGTCGGGCTCAGCTTTCGCTAAAGAGCTTGGTAACTTTGCTTGGGATTTTCGGGCAACTAGATGAGATGGTTGTGGGATGGGGTTAGAGGGCTTTTATAGAGGGGAACGAGAGGGTTCTAGGGATGCTCTCAATTCCGAATACCGCTTAGGGTTTTGGGAGATATTGGGCTCCGAATCGGGGCGGTATTCTAGGGTTTGGCTTTAAAATTGGTAAGAGATCTTGAGCTATTTCGGCAACAATATTATAAGGGGTTCGTACGAGATCGATGATATCTTCACCTTCCTTGCATAATAGGCCATGATTTTCCGAGGAAAATCTTAAGCAAAACGGTTTTATTAAAAGATTTTCAACTTTTAAACATGGTTTCATATATTTTAAACTCTTTTAAAAAAAATAAATAAAAAAAGTTTTGATGAAATCATTTAAGTTTCAATGTCTCCAAGTCATAGTTACTCCTATTCTCCACGTTTATAGAATTATGGATATTTTATAACCACTAACCCTCCTCGGTCTTCGTCTTCAGACAATGGCTGGTAACCGCAACGTTTTTGGGATGAATGGAAGCACTTTCCCTAAAGAGGGCATGTCTCCCCTGTACCCGATCATCCTGGATGACGATAAGGGGAAGCAACCCCTGCTTGAAGAGGAGGAGGAGGAAGACCCAAGTGAGACATCAAGCTACAAGAGTGAGGATCTTTATGTGAAATCCGAGACTAATGGGAAACAACCCATGCTAGAAGAGGAGGAGGAGGAAGACCCAAGTGAGGAGTCGAGCTACAAGAGTAAGGACTTTTCTGTGGAGTCCGAGGCTGAAGGACCATCCAGGAAGAGGTGGAGGTCTCCAACCCCCTATACTCCTCTACCCACTGTTCCTAATGGGCGACCTAGGCCGGAATACACTCCCTTGGGAGGCGCTGATGTAGACCGCCCTGACATTGGGAGAATTCTGACCTCAAACCGCCCTCTACATGAGAAGATAAGGATGGTGAATGAAGAGGTGGAATGGAACGTAACCCGACGACGCCCTTGGGAAGTTTTGGTAGACATGGGTGAGGAGAGGCCGAAAAGGGTCAAGATCAAGCATGAAGCTCTTCTTCCTCAGATGGACACTTGGCGTAAGGATCTGGACTGCCAGAAGGCTGTAATCAGTAGGCTCATGGACTTAGTGACCAAGGAGAGTTGGGTTGCTGATAGTTTGAAAAGGAAGATTGCTCAAGGAGAGGAGTTGCTCAGCTGCACAGGCTCAGTCAAGGACCCGACCGAGTTTGACCATGGATTCCTTGATATTTACTGTGATCCCCCACTTGAGGATACTACCCCCTCTACCTTTAAGAATCGCTTTGGCGAGTATTAAGATATAGATCTATTTCTAGTCCTAGTTACTATGAATAAGAGCTTAGACTCCGTATGACTTAAGTTGTTTATTTTTGGTTGTTGGTTGTTGGTTTTGAGTACTATGGTTTGTTTGGAACAACTATTTCATTTATGAAATTTGAGTTTGAGTTTAACTCATAGTTGCTGATACATACCTTATTGAGTACATAATGATTGAATGGGATAAACTTATACGTATCCAGATGGTGACCACGAGAAACCAAACCCGTGATGAAGGGAGCAACTCTCCTCGAATCCCACTTAGGAGTGCTCCGAATCAGGGTGGAAATAATGAAGAGCCAAATGCTGGAAACCAACCGCAGAACCTCAACACCCCTACTTCCAACACTGCTGCGCTAGAGGCACTAGCTGCTCTCCTCCTGAAGAGCCTTCAAGGGATAGCCCCCAATCATGCCCCTCAGATAACTCCGGGGGATCAATCATCGGGCAATGACAACATCCAGGCTCACACTGATATTGGAACCAATTTTACTCAAGCCTTAAAGACAATTGCTACCTTGAAACCTGAAAGCTTTGACGGTGCAGGAGAGCCTATCCAAATGACTTACTGGTTCACCCACATTGAACGCTTGCTCCGTAATGTCTCGTGCACCCCGGCTGAGAAGGTGCGCATTGCAGCTCTGCAATTGAGAGGGGCTGCCAGTGAGTGGTGGGAGAATACCGGTCTAGCAAACCAACCAAATCTCACCTGGAATGACTTCAAGAATAAGATGTCTGGTCGCTTCTTCCCTAGTGCTATGAGGGATGAGAAGATGAAGGAGTTCTTATACCCAAAGACTGAAAGCCTGAACGTGGCTCAGCTGGCCACTAAGTTCAATCATTTGCTACAATACGCCGGGTCAAAGATTACCTCAGAAGAGCAAAAGATTAAGAGGTTTCATGGATGGATGAACCCTGAGGTAAAATTGGCCATGGTGCACTACTCATGCAGCACCTTGGAGGAGTATGTGAATGCGGCCTATAAGGTAGAGGTGACTCTTGAGGAGAATTCTAGCAAGTCAAAGGGAGGAGGGAAGACACCGCATCATGGATCCCAAGTCACCGGGTTCAAGCGACCTTACCCTTCTTCCAACTTTGAAAGGTCTGGCCGAGCTCGTTCTGAGTCAGGTCAATCACGGTCCACTCAATTCTCTGGCCATCAGAGGGGTTCTGTGGTGTGTTATAACTGCAATGAACCAGGACACACCAACAGACAGTGCTTTAAGGAAAAGAAAAAGTGCTTTGAATGTGGGAAGGAAGGACATATGCGCATGCACTGTCCTCAGAGGAAAAGGGCAACCCAATCACGACAAGCATCAGTCTCTCACAATAACCGAGCTTACTCGGGTCCATCAAGGGCAGCTTCATCACAATCTACTGCCCAGAACAAGGGAAGGGCACCGACAACTTCGGCTAGTCAAGGCCAACGACTGTACGAGATGCGTCGTGTGGATGAGCCCAATGCCCCAGTCACTCAAGGTACCTTATACCTCCGCTCTATTACCGCCTTCATGTTATTTGATTCCGGTGCAACACACTCCTTTATCCGAAAGTTGTGTAGAGAAGGTTAGCCTTGAATGTAATGCTACATGTGAACCTTTTATCGTGAACCTCCCTAACGGGGAGAAAATCGTGGGGACAAAACAACTCACAAACTTGGTCCAAAGTTGCCGTTTGAAGCCGACAAAAAAGTGCACTTTTTTGTAACACACCCCTCCCACACGGGAACTGGGCTGTCAGGTCCACAGCCCAATACACTCCAACCCATCACCTAAGAGGCCCCAAGCCCCAAATAGCCTTGGTTGACATATCTCTCCCATGTGGGAAGTTATGCCAAAGGTCATGGGTTCGAGGACCCATGGCAACAACCTACCTATTTGGGGCTTGGGGCCTCTTAGGTGATGGGTTGGAGTGTATTGGGCTGCGGACCTGACAGCCCAGTTCCCGTGTGGGAGGGGTGTGTTACAGAAGAGGCCTTAGATTGCCCGGGACCACCCTTGATTTGTTGGCAGTAGGTCCGGACATGACCCTCCTTCCCACAACCGAAGCAAGTCTTCTTGGGTTTCGTGCATTTCCGATTGACGTGCCCGGGTTCACCGAAATTATAGCACACCAACGGACCCTTAGTGCGTTCAGACCCTCTTGAGGATGTAGTCATAGAAGACTCTAACTTCCCTTTCTTTGGCCAACCCGACTTCATAGGTGAAGCAGGTCGTTTGAAGCCTCCATTACCCGGTGAATAAAACTTCCCGTCACTAGGTTTCTTCTGGGCAACCCCATTCAGAGTGATTTCCATACTGTAGGCATGGTCGACATACTCTTCAAGGGTTGAGAAAACGCGATTCATCATCCAGGGCTTGATGTCATCATTCATCCACTTATGGAAACGTCGGATCTTTTGCTCCTCGATGGTGAATTCGGAGCCAGCTTATCTCAGCAGCTGGTTGAATTTCTTTACCCTATGGAGGACACTGAGTCCTTTCACCTGAGGGTTGTACAACTCATCTTTCTTCTCTTCAAGCATAGCAGGTGAGAAAAAACGCCTCAACATCTTACTTTTGAACATGTCCCAAGTCAGATTAGGATGTTCAGTAAGCCCAGATGTTTCCCACCAATCGTTTGCCTCATCTCTCAGCTGGATGGCGGCAATATGCACTCTTTCTGCTTCCGAGCAATGCACATTCCGTAAAAGTTTCTCCATGTTGGAAAACCAGTGGTAGGCACTTGAAGGCTCTCCAGCACCTCCAAATGTTTCAGGCCTTAGTGATAGGAAAGTCTTCAATGCCTTAGCATAGTCAGACCCCCCATCATGCTCTGAGCCTTTAGCAGCTCTTGGGTTCCCAGCAGGAATAGTCTCTGTTGGGTCAACTTGACCCGGAGTCACAGGTGGAATTGCCTCTCTTACTAGCTGAGTGACCATGTTGCGAAAGATGGTCATCGCAGCTTCATCTAAGATCATAGTTGGTGGTGCGGCATTCCCTCGTGCATTCCCCCTAACTCCCGAGGTAGCAGCATCTCGGTCACCCCCAGCTGGAGTGGCATTACAGTCATTCCTAGTAGTGTTCCGAGTGTTTACCATCTGTATAATTGATTCACAATTGTTTCCGTTATAACAAGTTGTGGAGAATTGCTATCCCACATCGGAAACAAAGAAAGAAACTGCCTTGTATATAAACCCTTGGGTTACTCCCCCTATTGCCAATTGGTTTTAGGGTGGAACCCCATGGGCTTATCTGCTAGGCTCATACACACGTGTGGTCATACCGACACGTCCCATTCTACCTTTCTACCGGGCCCACAGACTTTCTTCATGGTATCAGAGCGGGTTTGGTCTTGGGCCCATTATCTACCTTACTATCTACCTGGGTTGGACTTAGCCAGTTTGTTGTCCGCCCATTATCTACCTACTGTGTGCAAGCTCAAAGTCCAAGTGTCAACTGCCGTACCCAGTTGCACTTGAGGGGGCGTGTGGAGAATTGCTATCCCACATCGGAAACAAAGAAAGAAACTGGCTTGTATATAAACCCTTGGGTTACTCCCCCTATTGCCAATTGGTTTTAGGGTGGAACCCCATGGGCTTATCTACTAGGCTCATACACACGTGTGGTCATACCGACACGTCCCATTCTACCTTTCTACCGGGCCCACAGACTTTCTTCACAAGTGTGACAAAGCCATACGAACACCTCTTTTGAAAACAAATGCAATATTTATATTAAACATTGTTAACTTCGGTCGTATTTACAGAGGAACTGTACAACAACTAGAAGACTAAAAGCTTTACCCCCGACCTAACTATCCATGCTACAAAATGGGATGGTCAAGTTACATCCAGAGTGGGCCACCTTGGGCTACGCACTCCACTACCCTAACTACTAACTAAAAGGATGTTGAAGGCAGGTAGCAGTAGCGGTCAAGGAATCCTGGACGGAAGTCATTCGCGTCCACCTCATCCCTATCATCATCCATTAGCCATTCCGCCTGCTGGATATCATGGTCAAGAAGCTCTATGCGCCTCCTCTCATTGATAGCTGATATTTCATACATGGCAAGAGATTCCTGGCGATTCTGACGTGTCGCACGCCAGACGGAATCATGCCAACTGAGTTTATCCATCCTCACTTGGATGTCTATAGGCGGGATAGGAATAGATGTGTCCCGTTGCTCTCCTGGGTGCTCTTGAGCAAAGCGTTGATCCACATAGTCTCCTAATGCCTCAAACATACTCAAAGGAGGAGGACTCGGCGGAGGAGTCCGGTTGAGGTCCGGAACATTGGGACGGTAGCAGATAGGCTCATAGTCAAAACTCGAGTACCTAGTCGGATACCTTCTAACAGGCATTGGCGTGTACTCCATTTCGTCCACAACCACTTCGGGATCCTCCTCAGGGTCTTCTTCGGGATCCTCCTCATCCGAACTGATCAGGATGAAAGTAGAGGGGTTATTGGCGGAATACTGACCATCAGGTGACTCTCCTTCGCTGGAACTGTCAGTGTCCCCGAGATCAAACTCTTCCAGCTCAGACTGTATATAACCCATGTCCTCATACCAGACCGTCGGGTGCATAACCTCGGGCTCTTCCAACCTAGCCGGTTGTAGAGGCTCATCCCAGGTTGGCCACTCGGCAAGCCCTTCTTCGGAAGGCACCACATCTCTGACGATGTTGCAAGTCTGGTAAGTGCAATCTGGCGATCATAACACATCTTCCTGTAAAGGAGTAGAAGGTTAGATACAGCAGTGCAAGTCTATGAAGATGATGTGAAGGAAGTATATTTAGGGAAAACATAAATTCACTACTCGAGGTCTATTACGAGAAGGTTTGAAGAAATGATCGGTTCTCGAGGTCTGTTACGAGAAACCGATGTATAAAGCAGTGGTCTCTTGAGGTCTGTTACAAGAAACCCTCGGAAGGAAAAAGTTTATTTTTAGAAATCTTTGAAAATGAGAAAGGAATCCTTTAATACCAATATCCAAATCGGTATTAGTCCTTCGAAAAACTTGGTTCTAAAAATATTAAAGATATTTTAAATTTTGGAAAAGAAACCTTTGGCTCTGATACCACAACTGTAACACCCCTATTTCACAAGCATAAGGGTATTACCGCCAACAACCTCGGATTTCATGGTCCAAAGCCGTTTAAGGCTTGAGTATCATAACACGAGAATAACAAAACCAAACCATATTTTATAACAAAAGCTGGATTCGGTTACAAAGGCTCATCCGCCTTAAGTTGTTTAGTAATACAAGAGTAAGGAGTTTGCAGCAAAATATACAAGTCTCGGATAGAGACGAAAGCGAGTGGAAACCATAAAGTAGACAAAATATTTGAAGACGTCTTGCTTCCTTCTTTTCTTCCTTCCTTCCTTCCTTCCATCGTGGGTCTTCGGTTACTCTTGGATAGCCTTCCCTTTCCTATCTGATATCCCCATAAAAGCAAGGAATACCAGCCAACAAAGTTGGGAAAGAAAGAAGGGATGTTAGTCTAACACGAGACTAAACAAGTGGGAGAGTAATGTTTCGGTTCTGAGAAAGGTTGGACATAATGGCAATCCTTAGCCATATGATGACTCGTAGGTGCACGTTAGTCGAGGTTCATCATGACGATAGCGAAACAGCAGTCTGAACGGGAGGTTTAAGTGTTTGGCACGGTGTACGAAGGGTAATGAGAGAAGATAGAACTTCCTCGGGAATAGGACGTTATTAGAAGATAACGCCTAGGAAAGGAAATGTGTTTGTCGATTCGTTGGGAACTTAAACATTTGAGATTTTGAAAAGCATCCAACATATATCGAATCGTATCAACCTCATCATAACTCGACGATGCCGACAGGGAGGTGGCCACAAGGACGCTTATACACTTGAACCCATCTTGCCATTTTATAGGCATTTTAACAACTCGAGTTATGCATTCAGATTGGATAGGCGATTGTCAATAATGTGGACCCGGAGTGATTTTCCAAGTTGTACTAATCACCCCGCGTTCATTGATTACTATGCACGAAGCACTAATCTTTCATTAGTTGTAAATCAAAGCACTTCACTTAGTGACTTTTAGAGATAGGCAAGCCCTAATGAGGGACGAGCCAAAGTAAGGAACATAGTCCTCAACACTTTGCAAGAGTGTTAGCCTCTCTATTCGGAGAAAGGCAGAGTCATGACCCAGTATCAGGAGCCGATAGCTAAAATATACCTCCTAATACGTTATAAAGAGACAGCGGATCACTAAACCGACAATCCCTATCTTAAGCTAATCCAGAGCAAAGTCTCGAAAAGAGACTTGAAACAATCAAAGGCCACACATCATCAGAGACCTAAGTCCAAGTCTAGCATTCGATAATAATAATAATAATAAACAATGGTCATTATTTCTAAGCATAATAATCCTAATCAAATTATTAGCAAACAAGTTTGTTCCCAACGATTATTTTGATAACGGAAAGCAATTTCACGATTATCGAGTAAGGAAACGAAGAACCATCCACTTGCCTTAAGACGTTTTTAAAACGTTAACCGAGGCGTGGAGTCGAGGCTACCGAGGCCCTAGACGAGGCCTAAGGCAAGGCCAAGACGCAAGGCAAAGGCAAGGCACGGCCCGAGCAACAGCTAGGCAACGGCCCGGGACGAAATGCAAGCTAGGACACTGGCGGCGGGCACTGCCCCCTTGGCGGCAGTCGCTTCCCCTGTATGTGTCGACGGCGTGATTTTGCAAGCCTCCTCCGATCAGCTCCGGCCACCTTTCGACAAGCTTTTGCCAACAGTAGCAAGAAGAACACTTGAACTTTATAATGGAAGAGGTTTCAAAGGGAGAGAGGAGAGATTTGGATGCCTTAATCCATCATCTTCAACCCCTATTTATAGTGTTCCATCTCCCTAATAATCCAAGAAAGAGAGTTGACATCTAGCCTAACAAGCCAAAAGGGGTTGACAATCCATAGTTGACATTGCCCAAAAGGTCTTAGGATAGATCTCCAAGCAATACTACCACAGCTCCCAAAACCCCGGCGCCCACAAGGAAAACGTCCCGTCGGGCCACTTGCATCTGCAACAAGGCGGCGGTCGCTGCCATTTTGGCGGCGGCGCTTCCTTTTGGGGACTGGGCAACGTTTCGGTAAAATTGGCATAACTTTTTGGATACTTATCGGAATTGCCTCAAACTTTGAGGGATGAAACCAGACTCCTTTATCTACCATTAGGCTTTGGAATTACTCAATTAAGAGCTCTAATGAAGGTTTTATGAATTTTTCAAGTTAAGGTGTCCGTTTAGCGTTATCCAACGCTAATCGGTTAATCGGGTGACCATTGCCCTTTCTCTTGTCGCTCCAAAGACAAAATTGAGTCATAAAACTAAGGATAATTTCATAATCCATTTTATAAACTTTGCGGATATTACACCTTAATCCGCCAAATACCCCTATAAATTGCTCGGGTAGGTGGTGGAGGGTTGTGCACGCTCTCGCCCCGGAAAAGGTTATAGGCCATTGCTACCGTGTAATCCCCGCTGGGTGAGGGACCCCAGCTGATGCAATCAGGGATGAAACTAGACTCCTTTATCTACCATTAGACTTTGGAATTACTCAATTCCGAGCTCTAATGAAGGTTTTATGAATTTTTGAAGTTAAGGTGTCCGTTTAGCGTTATCCAACGCTATTCGATTAATCGGGTGACCATTGCCCTTTCTCTTGTCGTTCCAAAGACAAAATTGAGTCATAAAACTAAGGAGAATTTCATAATCCATTTTATAAACTTTGCGGATATTACACCTTAATCCGCCAAATACCCCTATAAATTGCTCGGGTAGGTGGTGGAGGGTTGTGCACGCTCTCGCCCCGGAGGAGGTTATAGGCCATTGCTACCGTGTAATCCCCGCTAGGTGAGGGACCCCAGCTGATGCAGTCAGGGGCCTGCGGGTCGTGGGATAGGCTAACAGAAGCCAGCCTGAGCAAGGTTTCGTTGGGGACACGCGAGGCGATTTCGGTCCATCTCCAGCCCCCTTCTTCCGACCAATAGCTGCGGACCGGCCGGTAGTCATCCTCGAGGGACGTGAGAGCATGGGGGAGGTCGCGGAGGGGCCCCTCGCCGATCCAGTGATCGCTCCAGAACCTTACCGTTCTCCCATCCCCGACATTCCAACGGAGCCCTTTCGGGAGAAGTTCCATCAGGCTGCCCTTGATGCTCCTCCATGTTGCTGAGCTGTGGCAGCGAGTGGATTGGGCCTGCCTCCCGTTTGTCCACGTCAGCCCATATTTCGCGCGTAAGAGGTCGGCCCAAAGTCCGCCTTCTCCTTTGATGAGTTTCCAGCCCATCTTTCCCACAAGGGCTGTATTCATGTGTTTTGCCTTTCTGAAGCCCAAGCCCCCATGATCTTTTTTTTGGCAGATGTCCTCCCAAGTGACGAGATGCGTCTTTCTCTGGCCCCCGACGTTTCCCCAGATGAAAGACCGGACAAGCTTGTCAAGTTCCGAGTGGATGCCGGCGGGAAGGGAAATAGATGTCATGGCGTAGTATGGGATGGTAGCGAGAGCTGATTTGGCGAGTGTCACTCTACCGGCCAGGCTAAGGGAGTTGCATCTCCATCCAGCAAGGCGGCTTCTGGCTTTCTCTAATAGGCTAGCAAAAGTGTTGGCGGTTACGCGCTATTGGAGGACCGGCATTCCAAGATAATTACCAAGGTTTCGGGTGACCGGGAATCCCGCTATCTCTTCAAGATTGCTAGCAAGATCACGGGAGACGTTTGATTACAGTGTGTTCTAAAAGACCATTTGTTACTACCACGGATTGATGTAAGATGAACTCTTCCCATGGTATGCCAAATGTCAAATATGACCCATCGTCTTTAACAATATATATGTGCACTACAACTTACCATGTTAAAAGAGCAGGTACTCTAAATCATCCTTGATAGGAGGTTTCAAATGCTTCTAAAGAATGATGGGATGAACCTCTCAATACACATCTTCTTCCATGAGAGGTTTTGTCTTGTTTTTGTTTTCAATCCAAAGCTATCACCAAGATTCGTGTGATGGTTTTTCTTCAATCTCAAAATGTTTAACATTTCTCTTTTTAGATATGCTATGTTAATTCACCGAGTGATTATGAAAATTAAAAGCCCTTTGTGGTTAAACCCATAACCTAAATTGGCGATCTTCTATATGAGTTCAGAGTTATACGGTCTTTATTTTAAACGAAGACTCAAAGTTTCAAGCTCAAAGTTATTATATGATTGTATAGGGAAATTCTCTTTCTAATAAAATCGTCCAACGTGAATCTTCTGACCCGACCTAAACTTTGAGTTTAAAGTCTAATCCGATCACAATGAGAACCACAAACCGGAACCGGAAAACCCGTCAGAGCAAGTTTCGGTTTAGGTTTGTCGAAACCCCAAAACCGACGGTTTGGAAGATCGGGTCATGGTAGTTCTCATCCTGTGAGTATTCAGGACAGTGCAAAAACTGAGCATGCCGTATCATGATGTCCAAAGCATCATTGGGCCCAGCCTCTGGCCTGTTAAAAGGGCCCACAATAGGACCTCGTTCCTATTCTTTCGATACGTATTGATTGGCTAATGAATTTTTACCTTCGTTTCAAAGAAAACTTTTTATCAAGCGATTTGCGGGTAAATTGATCTTGATCAAGACAAGAGTCGCTTTGTTGCTGTTCTGGAAATTCGGTGATATGGCCATGGTGTCCGACGAAGCCATTAGCAAATGTGACCACTGGTAATCGCTCTCTCACAATTCGGCTTCAGAATTCCTGATTTAGGTTTTTGATTGGTTGTTGAGAAAATTATTAGCTTCAGACGGAGAATTCCGTCTCTGAGATTGGGAATTGGATCGATAATTGATAAAATTGGCAACTTCACTGATTTGGCTTTAATTATGCTTGATCAAATTAGGTTTAATGCTGAACTGAAGACTAGATAATGTGTTAGAATGGTTGGGAAGCTTTTGTAGGGATTTGGTATTCCGAGGGTTCTAATTATTCGTGAAATTCTTTACGTTTTGCAGTGACAGAGACATTCCTTCATCAAATATCGATCTGCATTATGTTCACTGCTTACGGAATCTCCAAAAGTGCGAAATCTGTAGTGATATGGTTCCTAAAACACAGGCTGAAGAGCACTATCTCAGTACTCATGCTCCAGTAAGTGATTAATATGTGTTGTGGCAGATTTCATGAATATTGAAATCTGAACTATCTGCTTGAATGTAGTCTAATAGCTGCCTTTCAAGCCTGACAAGAGAAGGAAATACCTGATTTTGTGGCCTTTCAAATACAAAAGCATGAATCTTTTGTTTATCAGACACCTGGTGTTCTGTGTTCATACAGGATTACAAACCTCGAGCCTTGGTTTTCTGCATAGTATAACCCTGATATAGATATGAAATTATCAGAACTTGTCTAGCTGAATAAGAAACCTTTTAAGCCATACTTGTTCATGATGTTCCCATTTGTACAGGTAGCTTGTTCTCTATGCAATGAAGTAATGAAACGGGAGACTCTAGATGTTCATACGGGTGAAAACTGTCTCCGGAGAACGGTTAATTGTGAATACTGTGAATTACCTTTACCAGCAGTTGATCTCTTCGAACATCAGGTAGTTGTTGAGTCACAGAATTGCAAACAAGCAATTGCTGCTGTGTGCCATGGCCTTATATGCACTTCTTTGTACTTGTAGGAAGTATGTGGGAACCGTACAGAATACTGTCATCTATGTCAGAAGTATATAAGACTTTGTAACAGAGTTGTCCATGAAACATCGTGCACTGGTGTTCTTGATGATACTGCTAATCCTTCCAGGTATGTTATATACTTCATTAATGATTTTCCTATGATCGCAGGCCTATGATGGCAGGTCTTTGATTTGCAAGCTTTCTGATATACCTTTCCATCTCAATGCAACACAGATTCTGTTTCTATCAATCCTATAAAACCCCTATATTCCTATGTAAAGGAATTAAAATGTTATTCTTGTATGACAAACTAGGGTTTGTTGAAGGTCCATTTTCCCCAAATACTCATCATTTATAGGCTGAAGGATCTGGGTTCAGTGGTTTTGTGACAAAAAAGATCTACATTAAATGTTTGATTAACATTTTCCATAAAGAATAGAAGAAAGTGGTTCATCAGGTTTGCAATTGAGAGTAAATTTAGGAAGGGAGAGAGTATGGCTCTAGTCACTAGTGCTGCTAGAAATCCATAATATATCATTCAATGTGACTTGTTCTATTTCAATCATGAAGATAGGTAGGGATGGTAGCTGAGTACTTAAACACAACTTGATGAACTGAAATTCATGGTTGCTGGCTTCTGAATATTGGTATAGATTAATTGGCACATATAGAGAATCAGGAGTATAAAGCATTGAACTCTTATTATCTTTCAACACATCAGTACCTCGTATCTGTTTCCTAGAAGAGTTGTTTCCTGATCCAGATTTTTTTCCTCCCCTTTTTCGGATTGTTGTTGAAAGGGATGTGAGGCCACGGGAAAGAGAAAGAGGCCAACAACCACCACGGGGAAGGCGAAACTTGCTATTTTCAGTTGCGATAACAGGAGTTGCAGTCATTTTGGGATCTTTATTCTTTCAAGAAAAGAATAGGCAGCAATGAGCTCCGGAGTGACTTTTAAGAATCGCTCTGGAATCCGAAAATGTGCTTTTAACCTCTCTTTGAATCTTTCATTTATGGCTATCTTTTTTCTGTTATGTAGATGGAGAATTCACTCCTTGATGTAAGCTTGCTTGAAATGTGTAGAAAGATGAAATAATACAAAATGAAAGGCAAATTAACTGCAAAACTATTACTGATGTAAAGCTTGCTCTATATGCTTACAATTTACTCCTATCCATGTGCAGTAGCTTTAAGAGCTAGCAACCTAATAGGTGGACACAACCTACACAACATGCAAGAGAATGGTTTCTTTCCTCTTACTACACTTAATTGATTAGAGTTACTGATTCCTAATTCTTCCAACACTCAGTATTTTTGTTTCTTTGTAACATGTCATATTCTCGGTCATAAACTGTTATCATATTACAGATAGATGGCAATTAGGATTAGGTGAGCTTTCCTGCTGTTACTTTCATGTTTCATTTTCATTTTTGCAGCCCTGCAGATAAGAATAAAACTAGATTCTTTGTACAAGTGAATTAAGCGTTTCTTGCATTGGCCAAAAGACATGATTGAACTGCAACAGTAAAGGCAAAACCTTCCTTTCCAGCTTCTGAACTAATGATAGAATTTCATTACCCAAACCGGTCAATTGAAGCCATCATCACCTGAGTCATAATCTGAACACAGTACCAAATCATAATTTGAAATAATTTCAGCTACATGGTTATCATAACCGTGGGAAAAATCACAATTTGGAATAAAGCCTACCGAATCTTATGGACTTAGTTAACTCTGTCACCTGATAATCATGTGACAGTGCCGTTTCTCCTACCAACAAAACATGATACCTGTAAATTTTGCGTAATTTTGTCTTAAGAGCATTAGAACTATTCTGTAGTGAAATGTTGATCATTTACTTTCAATGTGCCTTAAGGAAATGGCTAAAATCCTGCAAAATGACAACCAAGAATCACAAAAGCTTTCTGTTTGCTGCTAAGTAAAGAGATCGGCTGAAGAAATTCTGCTGGGGAAGTGGGTGTGTGGGGAATGGATAAAAAGTGCAATAAATGAGCAAGCTTGAATTCTAGTTTAAGCTAAGGCAACTTAATTGTGTCTTATCTCCCATGCTTATAAAAGCTAGAAATTTCATGGCTTTTCCCATGCAGATCCCAGAGAGGTAGAAGAACCCAACAAAAGAGGCCTTGTTTATGTAGAAATACATTCACACGCATGAACTATAAAATGCTGCACTATTTGCATGATTAGGTTATAGTTCTTTCTTTGCATCAGCTTCCAACCTTCAGCTATATTGAAGTTAACCAAAAAGTAGTGCAATACCAAAGAGGGCTCGTTCCATGGCATTTGGAGGTGGTGTTAAGCTGGAGATCAAAGATGACCATGTAATTCTATCTATTTGATACATTTTTTCTGACTGATTAGTTCATTACGAATGGAAATGAAAATGCAAATTTGTTGCAGGTGAGATTGGATAATGGCATACTCAAAGTCACAATCTTAAAGCCAGACGGGATTGTCACGAAGATTGAGTTCAATGGAATCAAGAACTTGCTTGAAGAAAGAAATGTTTTTGTGGACAGAGGGTAATGTAGCTAGCTTTTCTTTTATCTTCTTCTTCTTCTTCTTCTTTTTTTTCTTTTGCAATTTCATCTTTGAAGGTAATGATTTGTTTTACTTGTCAAATGGATTATGCAGATATTGGGATGTTGTATGGAGCCCAACTGGAAGTCCTGGAACAACAGGAACCTTTGAGAGGCAAACAATTTACAAATTTCAGTCATTCATTTCTTCTTTTTCATTGCATCTCTTTATGTTTTCCATTTGGCTTACAACTTTGACATGTATGTATTGCAGGATCATTGGAACAGATTTTGAAGTTATAACACAAGAAGAAGAAGTTATAGAGCTGTCCTTCAGAAGAACATGGGATCCCTCCCTTGCAGGAAAGCTGGTTGCTTTGAATATCGACAAAAGGCTTTTATTCTGGACTCTTACTTAGATTATATTACCTCTTCTTCCACCAAGACTTTGTCTAAATAGCTAATAAAAATAAATGTTGTAGGTTTGTAATGCTCCGTGGTTCATCCGGGTTTTACTCGTATGCCATCTACGAGAAGCTAAGCGAATGGCCTGGCTTCAACCTACCCGAAACAAGGATTGCTTTCAAGCTCAGCAAAGACTGGTAAGTTTAGCTTGGAATACCTTTTAGCCACTTGGTTATCGTTGTATACTTCAAATTTTAAAAATGATGAAAACCCATTTTGTTTTTAAAAACTTTAAGGTTCCATTACATGGTAGTAGCGGATAACAGGCAAAGGGCAATGCCGTTGCCAGATGACAGGGTACCGCCACACTGCGAAGTCTTGGCTTACCCTGAAGCGGTTCTGCTTACCAATCCCATTGAGGAGCAATTCAAAGGAGAGGTAACAAATTAGGTGGCTTTTGGATTACCCCAGCAAATGCATTGTCTTGCATTACAATCTCACAATTTTGAACGCTTATCAGGTGTAATATATCCAAACACACCCTTAATTCCTCTTTGAAAAATGTTAAAGAATTTGTATGTAAGTACTGAAATTGATAGATTTTTTTTAATCTATTTTGTTGATGATCAGGTGGATGACAAGTATCAGTACTCTTGTAACAATGAAGAGCTGAAAGTGCATGGGTGGATTTGTACTGATCCACCCACTGGATTCTGGCAGATTACGCCCAGCAATGAATTCCGGTCTGGAGGTCTCACAAAACAGAATCTCACCTCTCATGTTGGCCCTACAAATCTTGCAGTGAGTAGTTATTCAGAAGGGGAAAAAACACTATTTCAAGTGGCAAATTATGAATTAGATGAAGAAGTAATTTGGCTGTTTCTTAGATGTTTTATAGTGCCCACTATGCTGGGGCGGATATGGTGACAAGATTGGCTGATGGAGAGTACTGGAAGCGGGTATTTGGTCCGGTTTTCATGTACTTTAACTGTATGCCAAAGGAGGATGATTGGCATTGGTTATGGGAGGACGCTAAGGAACAGGTCACTTCAATCCTTTCACTTGGGTCCATTTGGATTGCCGAGGATAAAGCATTTTCTTGTTACTTGTTAAAGAATTTGTTGAGAATAATAGGTGATAGAGCAACATAAAACATATGCTAACTTTTTTCCTTCTTTTTTTGTTTTGATTTCAGCTGGCGGTTGAAGTTGAGAGTTGGCCTTACTGGTTCCCGGCTTCGCAGGACTTCCCATCGTCTGAACAACGGGGAAGTGTAGGTGGCAGATTGCTCGTCTTTGACAGGTACCGTATTCTTCATTAGTCTCATGAATCCAAAAAAGCAATAATCTTGTATATGTTATGTTAATCACAGGTTTTTTTGTGTGATTGTCCAAAGTTGTGTAAGTAACGAAAACATGCCAGCAAAGGAAGCCTATGTTGGATTAGCTCCACCGGGAGATCCCGGTTCATGGCAATTAGAAAGCAAGGTTATCATAAAACATGTCATGTTGTCAACTAGCTTGAAATAAACTTTTCTCAGATACTAACATTTCAAGATAATGCATGATCAGGGCTACCAGTTTTGGACCAGGGCAGATAGTGGAGGCTATTTCTGGATTCCTAACATAAGGCAAGGAGAATACAATCTATACGCTTGGGTTCCGGGCTTTATTGGCGAGTATTGTTTTGAGAAGAAGGTGACCATCACAGCAGGTGTAGGATTTTGCTGCAAAACTCTTTTCATAAGCTCCAAACTGATTGTAGAATGTAAAAGAGAACTTGAAATGAGTCACAGAACTGTGAAGTTTTATTTTCTGTTGAGCAGGTGGAGATTATCTTGAGCTGGGCAAGCTTGTATTTGAACCACCAAGAAGTGGGCCTACATTATGGGAAATCGGCTTCCCTGATCGCCTTGCGCGTAAATTCTTCATTCCTGACCCTGATCCCAAATATGTCAATAGATTGTATGTTGATCATCCAGACAGGTAACTGAATTTGCAACTCCTGAGACATACTAAAATGCCACAATATCTTCTTTTCACACCTTACAATTAGACGGTTTTTCTATCCTATTCCCCTAAGAATCAAATACCATAACATAATCTACAATCTGTAGTACATTATGATAAATTTGCTCAATACAGCCACCTAAAAAATACATAAACTTTTGCAGGTTCAGGCAATATGGACTATGGGACAGATACACAGACTTATACCCAGACAATGATTTGATCTACACTGTTGGGACAAGCAATTACCAGAAAGATTGGTTCTTTGCTCAAGTTACTAGGTACACACCCTCTTTTAAACACGATTGCATGCATACCGATTGGTATAATTGTATAAAAATGATCCCTTTGTTATGCAGGAGGAAGAACGATGGGACGTACATTGAAACCACCTGGCAAATCAAGTTCAGACTCGACAATGTGAATCCAACAAGCAAGTACACGCTGCAACTCTCACTTGCATCAGCTAATCTTGCAAACCTTGAGGCAAATCCCAGAAACAAACTCCTCTGTTTATAAACTTAAGTTACACTTTGGAGAGTCTTTTAATTTGATGTTTCGTTCAGGTCAGAGTTAACAATCCAAGTGTTGAGGCGACAGCATTATTCAGCACAGGCCAAATAGGCAAGGACAACTCCATTGCAAGGCATGGGTGCCATGGGATATACAGGTTTTATAGCGTCACCATTCCAGGGAACAAGCTTGTAGAAGGCGACAACACGTTGTATTTGAGGCAGGCGAATAGCGGCACGCCGTTTATAGGCATCTTATATGATTATATCCGTTTGGAAGGCCCTACTGTTGTTGATGCATAAACCTTGATACTGATTTTTTCAGTGTATAATGTGTAATGTATGCTGTTGTCATCTATTGTATGCACTTATAGGTCTAACCGAAGGCCAATGTTGCCTTAAGATTTCATTTCTGTATATGTGTTCTCATCTTGGTTTGTAGTCAACTACATGTATTGAATTATTGATTGATGTCTTGGGTTTGTGTGGAGCATTTTCAAAGGTTTGTTCGCTTGAACAAAATATCGGTAATTTTGGTCCTGATTTGTAAATATTATTTTGGGAAGTAATTGAGCAACACCGCCTGGCATTTCTAATTTTGCTGTCCAACGGAAAACCAGATAGCCAGTCTATTCCAGAAACCACAGACGAAGGTAATCTGATAATCTCTCTCGCTCCATTTTTCCAGAAATTGTCGAATTAGGGTTTCAATTGAAGCTTACGAACGAAGATTTCAGTTCAATTTTGTAGTTCAATTGCTTGCTGTACGATCATTATCCAGAGAAAGAGGAGGCGATAAGGTTTTTGATTCAATGTCTGCTCTTCTCTTCAATTCTCCCTCTTGCTCTTCCGTAAGTATCTCTTCTCTTGCACACACACACATACATCTTCGAATCTTCTGGTTCGTTAGGGTTTATTGTGATTGACGAATTTGGATTTTGAACAGTTGAGTTCCAAATCGATCGTCACTGCCAAATTTGTGCCACAGTACCAGAAGTATACGAGGATGAGGTCGAGAATTGTTCCTGTTAAGGCCTGCCTCTTCGATTCGTTTGAACAAGAGCCAATTCTCAAGGAAGCTCTCAAGGTTGTTATTGTTACCTTCTTCGTTTTCAGCTTCCTACTGATTACGCTGTTTGTTGACAAGATGTGGAATTAGGGAATTAGGGAGTGGATGTTTGATAAGCTTTGCCTGAGTCTATCAATCCTCTGTAGATGACCAGCATATATATTTTAAGGATGATATGGGAACAAGTTGATTAGGCTTGTGCAGATGAATCATGATAGTGGTTTTAGAAATGAGAGTTTTGAACTGAGTTAAGTATACACAGAAATTGATGTCTGTAACTTGAAGCCTTGCTAAGGTATCCCTTGCTTTTCAAACTAGATTGCTCGTGTAGATTTCCTTCAGCATAGACTTCTGTACCACCATTTTTCTTACCTCTAGAGTTCTAAATCCCTGAACTGATCAAGGGTAAACTGAAACTGATGTCCATAAGTGAAGTTTTGTTGAAGGATTGATTCCTTCTAAGTCTGAATTGGTTGTGTGATTTCCTTCAGCATCAGCTTCTGCACAACCATTTTTCTTACCATTTTTCTTACATCCAAGCTGTTTATCTCTAAATCTGAGGGCTTGTTACATTGGCAGGAGCCTGTGGCCTTCATGGGCGGTATCGTTGCGGGTTTCCTGAGGCTGGACTTGAACGATGATCCCCTCAAGGAATGGCTGCAGAGGACCGTTGAAGCATCTGGTGTTACAGAAGAAGTCATCAATGCCGATAGCAGGGAACCAGAAGACGATGCACCCCAACAAATCGAAATCGAGTGACCTTGTTCTTTCACTTTCATTGGCAATACTCAACAGTAACATTTTGGTTATGTGATTTTGTGCTACACCAATTAGTGTATTTTATGGTTATGTACATGAACATTCACTTCACAGCCCCATAAACAAACCAAATTGGGCAACCAACTCCGATTACCATCCAAAAGAAAATAATACGATGAGTTTGATGATCATTAATCAAGTTGTGTATGCTAGCTAGTTCTGTGGCTAGGTATATGGGATTGATTGGCCGGTCATTTATTGACTATATATTTGCAACATAGAAATTGCACAACCAACAAGAGATCGAGCAATAATATTGACGGTATCGAATAAGGAAATAATTCATTATGAAAACCATATATATGCATGATACGAAATTGATTGGTCATCATGAATCATATAAGACCGTATCATATACATTCCATGTATATTTTATGCATGCGACGAAGATTAATACGGGATCGTATATACGTGATCTCCATTATGAAGGAGATTTTCATTTCCAACTTTAGCTAGGAGGATCTCTATATATAACGTAATGCACATAAGATTGGTTAATTTAGAAGAGAAGATTGATCAACCAAGAAAATGGCGGTGACAATGACAACGAAGATGATGATGACAATGGTGTATTTGATCGTGACCTTGCTCTACATCGCCAACACGGTGAGCGCCATATTACCAGATCAGTGTCGTCAAGGATGCCTAAACGGGTGCAGAGGGCGCAAGGACTTCGACGACTGCTTCAAGAGTTGCTTGTTGTCGTGCATCTAGATTCTAGCTAGATCGATACGTAACGTACTCATCGTCCTAGCCTCCTAGGTATTATGCCAATGCACAAGTTTTTCCAATGTACGTATGATCAATAATTAGACTTGTGCTCTATATGAATCCTCGATCAGCATTAAGTGTCTTGTACTCGTGTTTGGTTTTTACTATCATTATATTATTAACTAATTAATATAATAAAAACGTTTCTGCAACCAAAAAAAAAGATGGACGTGTTCAGTGTTGCAATCACTTCCTCTCTAGCTCTCTCCATATCAATTTAGAACCGGCCGTCCCTAGTGGATATACATGTATGTATGGATTAATGTGTCCCCTCCTCCTAATTATAAGATGGAATTTGACACTCTTAAGATAAAAAATAATACAATTTCATTTATAACTTCTGGTTAAAACCTAACTATACTCGACGACCCAAAAAAAAACATACTTTCTCACATACTTCGTACGTATCAGACTCCAACACATGATACTGCGGATCGACTTATAAGGAAAAAATGAATTGTATATATTTTGGAGGGACTCCTATTGCCACAATGAATGGAAACAAATCAATTAAAAAAAACGAAAAGGGTCCAAAGTTGAGGGTCAGGCCGGCTACATGAGAATTGATTTCTACGACCGTTTAATTTTTGGAGACACCGTGTAAGAAATGACTAAGGGTCCAAAGTTGGTTAAATAAGTACACATACCGACTAATTTTGATAGGAGTTTGGTTTTTACTCGAGAATATGCAATTCAAATTGAAAGACTAAGTTCGAAACTATTGATTTATACATCTATTTTTATTAATGTATTAATGTAATTTCACTTTTGAATAATCTTATTTAATTTTTATATTTATATCTACCCTATTATATTATAAAGCAGAACCAAAATCTTCATGAAACATTTATGTCATATGGCACAAATATAATAAAATAATTTGTTCAAATTACTTAACTAGATTTCATAAAATATATTTACAAAATTAAACTAAAATAATCATGTTTTTAATAAAAACATGATCTTTTCTAGAGATACTAGAAAGCTTGCCCATCCGATGGACGGACAATTTCTTTCACCGTATTTTTCTGTAAGGTGAAAATTATAATTTTCGTCATAACACAATTTTGTTTTAATTAATAAATTATATAAGTATTTTGTATTGAATTGTCCAAAAAATAGTAGATAAAATATGAAATTAATTTTTTTGATTTTATTAATTTCTTATGAGAATTATTTTGATAATATGGCTTTTCTATTACAATTAAGTTTTTTAGCCGAATGAACATGTGTAGGGATTACTCTTTATTATTTTATAGACATTTTGGAGGAAATTTAAATCGAAAGCATATGGTTATTAGCTCTTTAGGCTTTACATTCTTGCTCAAAAAAAAATGATAAGGCTTTGCATTCAAGTTTACAATATTATAACATGATATCTATCTATCTATACAACTTGAATAAGGCAACACCTCCTTTAGCTTTAATGTCGTTAATTAACTCCATTTCCTTTTTTTTTGAAATCAAATTTGCTGCATCATATCATATATCTAATGAAAAATTGGGTTCGGCATTAACATCAATTTTGATCATTAAGGTTGCTTCTTTTATTTTATTTTTTTATTTTTTTGGTGAGAAGGCTGCTTCTTTTATTAAGGGAAGAAATTTTGGTTTTACGATTGAAAATTGGGTTTTGCGTTTCCCCTTCCCACGGGCAGTTCAGTGTGTTCGTTTGGCCTTCTTCCTTCCCAATTCAGTCTTGCGTCTCTACAATTAAGCAGGGGCTCTCCAATTCTCAATTCCACCTCCCATGGCTCAATCCACTCTCCTCCACGACTTCGGTCTCTCGTGCTCCTCTCCAAGCCGGCGCCTTCGTTTCCGCCGTCTGCTACCTCCGCCTTCAGCCCCTGCGGATCGGATCTCTCATCTGTGGCCCCAATCACACTCCAATCTGCAATTCAAATGATTCCAATTGGGCTGTGTGCTTGTTCAACGAGCTGCGGTTTGTAGATCTGTATCGAAGGGGGAACCGAATCCATGGAGGCGAATTCAGGCGGAGGCGGCGGAAACAACGTGGTGATGCTCTGCAAGACTCTCCAGGTTGAGGACAAGCTCTTCTACTTCGACCTCAAGGAGAATCCCAGAGGTCGCTATCTCAAGATCTCCGAGAGCTATGGACTGTTAGTTTTTGAAGAGTTTGTTGATCCATTTGTTCAACACTGGCTAGGGTTCATTGGCGAGATTGACGAGATCGGGAAATTCGTCTTCGCCTTGGGGCCACGGAGGTTGCGAGCGGCGGCATCGTAGGCTCTGGTGGCGTCCTCGGCGGAGTCAAAGGTCCCGTGCCATACGCGAGTCTTCTCTCAAAAATCAAAATTGAATATTTTGATACTGAAAACACTCGAAAAAACACTTCTCCGCCGGAGGAGTTACCGTCACCGTCGTTGTTCTCGCCTTTCACCGCCAGATCTTGCTCCGAGGTAGCTCGTTCACTCTTCCTCGCTCTCTCTTTCTACCGATTTGATCTGCATTTCGTGGTTCATTACGTTATCTCGACAAAAAAAAATCGTGTTCGTTCGTTTTTGTTTTGTGATCGGCTACCTGTTGTGTATCCGTGTTCCATTGGCGGATTCGCTGAGGAGATTCTCGCCTTTTTTTGTCCAAAAAACGGAAAACTTTGTTTCCTCTTTTGGTGGTTTCTGGTTCCTTCTTTTGGAGCTTTCGCCTGGATTGCGTTGTACTCCTCTTTTGTTGATGTTTCGTTTTTTTGGGGGGAAAAACTTGATTTATGGTAGGGAATGGGATTTATATCAAGGAAGATATGCCCAGCATGCGGAAGGATGTGCATCTGTTGCCCTGCTTTGAGGTCGAGATCTCACCAGCCTGTCAAACGCTACAAGAAGCTTGTTGCTGATATCTTCCCCAAGTCGCCTGTGAGTGCTTTCATCTCACTATCTTCTCTCTGGCTGTCTTGATTTTGTTCACTTTTTTGTTTATCGAATAGACTGCTTTGTTGTGGTTTTAAATGCTATTTCATAGTGTTTCTGCTTGCGTGTTTTGATTAATGGATAGGCTAGAGGGAACTGAATATGTGTATGATGGAGTTAGTTTTAGGGGTCTGTGCTCTGTAGTCTGCTATAAGAAGATGAAATAAATGGAAGTTTGGAGGTTGGGTGATCATTTGTTAGCTGGCTATGTTTGAATTGATGGCTTTACCAAGCTATATTGTAAGTAGAGAATTCTCGGATTCCAAAGCGGTTTAGTTACCTCGTCTGCCTTTGAAGGAATCAAATGCGGAGGAAAGGTCTTAAAAGGTGATGTTCCTCTCTTTGTTTTCATGTTTGGATGTTCATGGTGGCATTGAATTCCTTGCCAAGAATGATATATGGGCCTATATAGAAAGAACTGACAGGAGTTTATAGTGTTGTACTGCAAAAAAAAAGTCGCCTTTCTTATGTTAATTTCGAAACCTACGAGCCGTTCTATATATGTATGTTCGCTAATTTAAATGATGTGGTTTAGGTGCTTTGTGTGGCTTGTTAATTCTCTAATGTGATCGATAAGCAAGTTTCTGTGTCTTCTGCTTGCGAGATGGACAACCGAATGGCAGAAAAATTGGAAAGTTATGTGAATATGCTGCAAAGAATCCTGTTCGAATCCCGAAAGTACAGAACTGGGGGCTCTAAAGCAGCCATTTCTAAACCATCTTCCTTTTCTTCTTATGGCTTCTGATATTCTTTGTATTTATTGTGTAGATTACAAAATATCTTGAAGAAAGGTTTCATAACGAATTGCGCAATGGGCACCAGAAAATGGTTAATGTTATAATGGAGGCTTACAAGATGTTATTAAGCATCTGTTCAAATCACATGTGAGTGCTCCCCTTGGATAGCTCAAAGCAGCCATAATGGTTCATGGCATTTAATGTTGTCTGGGTCTATTTTTAGTAGTATTTGCAGAAGATCTGATTCAGAATACTTTTTACATTTGCAGGGTATTTCTTGCCTCTAGTGTCCTCAATGTAACTCCAGTGTCTGGGCTCCCCTTGGATAGCTCAAAGCATGATTCTCTGCATGTAGCTGGATGTCAAACACTGTCTAAGTTCATTCGCAGTCAGGTAAAATGATGTGCCTGCCCTTCTTAAACATTTAATATTCAATATTCCTGAATGCTGTGATGCATATTAATTTTCCATGTTGCTTCTTTCTATTATGTCCTGAACTTATGTCATGAGGACGAGGTCAGCGAAAGCAAAATAATTGTTTTATTGATACAATATGTAAGACAATTTGAGGCATGAAACATGGTCAATAGTGAGAATCCCCTAAGCTGAAAGGTTTCATCCCTGCACTTGTGGGATACGCGGGGTAGATGTTGTTCTTTATAAATTTCTTGAATTGTTATTCAAAGAATCATTGCTTACATTTTTCAAGTGGATGAATCTGTTGCTGCCTGTTGAAATAGCTCATTCTTCTTGTGTGTTATATTTCTGTGATGTTTTGCTTTGAACAACTATAATGGATTCCCAATGCATGACATTTACATGTATTGATGGAATTTGCCTGACATTGTCAGCCTTCCATTCACTTGCCGCCTTCTATTCTTTTGTATTTCTTTTGAGCTATTATGTCCTACGTTATAAGCTAATTGACTGGGTGCTTTATGGCTGTGAAATCTTTCTTGAACAGCCTGATGGAACTTATGCACGCATTATTGAGAATTTGGTCCCCAAGGTGTGTATGTTGGCTCACGAAAATGGAAAAGCAACAGATCTCCGTTCGGCGAATAAATCTCTGAGGGTCTCGTTTACCCTGGCGGATCTCCGTTCGGCGAATATATGGAGTTCCACCTGGTGGGACCATTGTAGAGCAGCCATTTGCTATTGGAGGTATGTTCTGTTTAACCTTAGCCTCATGGATGCGTACCTATTATAACTTTTTTGCTAATTCTTTCATTTTTGTGACTCCTATTCTTGATAATTCTATCAGATTAAGACCATCTTTGTTTAAGTTAAAGGGATGTTTATGCTCCAATGAATTTAAAATCCTTTTTTTATGGTGCAGTGATTTGTAACTGGCATCTTAACTCTTTTTTGTAGTCTATTAAATTGATAATTGTTTCTGCATCCTAAATCGTTTTTGTCAGGTTTGTCTTTAAAATTTCCGAAAACTCAAATGTCTTACTCTGCTGCATTTAATCAAATCATTCACTACAGCATACATGGAAAATTTGCATAAATTCCTTAAGATACTGATTAGCTAACTTTCTGAAACCCAAAAACTAGAAGATTCCTTACGTCCACCTGCGAGATATGATGAGATGTCTGAGCATTCAACTGTGGAAAAACATATTGAACAAAGTGGGATTATGGAAACACCCTTGTTTCTTACAAATCCAGTCAAGCGCCTAAGACAGGTATACTTGTCTTTTCTTTTTATACTGTTTTTTCTTTCCTCCTAGCAACCCCTTTGTCGTGGTATTCATTTTGGCTCTTTGACGAGGTAATTATGGTAGCTTTTATTTGTTTTCCCCCCTTCAGAAACTGCGATGGCGAAGAAGGCAACTTCGGGCAGCAGAACTCCTCAAAGAAGACGAGGAGGTGGACAAACATATGGGATTAGCTGCCATTGAACGTTCAGAATCACTAGACACCATTGTCAAGGGTAAATATAGCATTTGGAGGAGAGATTTCGAGAACCCAAGTTCTGACTCTAATGTAAAGTTAATGCGTGATCAAGTCATAATGGCAAAGGTATATGCCAGCATCGCAAGAATAAAAAGTGAAACTGCTCTATATGATTCCCTTATCGAAAGTGCTCGTGATAATCTGCACGCAATAGGGGAAGCAACTTTTGATTCCGAGCTACCGCCGAGGTAGAGCTGTTTTATTACTTGCAATTGAGCTGCACATCAACATAATCTATATTCATTTTGAGAATTTCTTCACTCATAAATTGGTGTAAATTGTTTCTTTTTACAGTGCACTTGTGCAAGCAAAGAAAATGGGTCATATTTTGTCAGTAGCAAAAGATAAGCTATATGATTGCGTTGTTTTGGCAAGAAAGCTGAGGGCCATGATTCAAATAAGTGAAGACAACGTAAATGTTGAGAGGAAACAAAGTGCGTTCTTAGTTCAGCTGGCTGCAAAAACAGTACCTAGACCTTTGCATTGTCTTCCTCAGTTGCTTACTCCAAATTACTTCTTAGAGGGTTATCAACACAAAAAGGCGTCTAACAAAGATACACTTGAAGATCCCTCTCTATATCACTATGCCATATTCATATTTGGGAGTAAAATGAAAGCACCCTTGATCGGTTTTCGTCGGAAGACGGGTCTGGACTCTAGAGATTCAGCCGAGAGAGGGGTTGGCCGGAGTGGAACCAGTGGTGATCGAATACAACTCCCGAGGGTCGGATCGGAATGGATGTCGCTGAATTCCGGCGAGCTACCATTTGAAAGAAAAGACCATCTACCATATGCTTCCAAAGAAGCACTCACCTGCTTAAATACAAATGAACAACGACAGCATTCTTATAGGTTTACATGCAAACAAACCAAGTCCAAGTGATTAACTAAGTAGCCTTCAAACATGATTTCACCACCTTCATTTGTCATGCCACAGTTTGACAAGGAAACCCTACACTTCAACCAGCTCCACATCTTGGCGGCCTTGGCATTGGCCTTGCTCATACTTCGGCATTGCATCAAGTACACCTGCATCTACCTCGTCGACTTCTCGTGTCACCGGCCGGCCGAAGAATGTAATGAATGTAAATAAGGGATTCTTTATGTGCTTCCAACGTTATTTTTTTTGCTTGAAGGTGGTTTCAACATTATAAAATACTCATCTTGAATTTTATGAAATGTTTGTATAAGTACACAATTTTGTAAAATGTGACGACAACATAACGAAGAGCCGAAAAAGTATATTTATGTGCTAAAAAAAAAGAAAAAACTAAACAAACAAGAAAACTGGGGTGCGAAAGATGGGTCTCAATTTTCGATCATGATGGAAATCACAAAAAACTAAACAAACAAGAAAACTACCAACTTTTCCCTGCATATACGCTCGCCTTAATCCATTACTAATCAGTAATCACAACTCATTTCTACATAATATTTCGTTCATACCAAACAAAAAACAATTATACAAAAAGTCTTTTACTATAAACAAACAATATAGATAAGAGAACATCGGTCCAAATTCAACCACCAAATTACATAGAAATGTTTCAATCTTCTTATTAAAAATATATATAATGCCCGTCCATCGGACGGGCTCCGCTGACTAGTATGTATGTAAAAAGTAAGACATAGTAGCATGCATTCATAATCAATTACAAATAAAAAAACAAATAAAAAATCAAAAATAAATAAATATCAAACCATGCATTTATTTGACAAGGAAAAGAAAAATAAGAGTTGTAGAGATAGATAATTCACTCAAAACAAAACAAAAATAAAAGCAAATATAAAGAAGTCATTAATGTGACAAGAGGGAGAGAATTTTAAGTGTTGTATAGATTTTAGCTAATGTCGTTAAATTAATCCATTAATAAGGTATGCAATCCTTAATTACTATCTTTAAACAAAGTTAAGGGAACTATCAAATAATATCATTGATAGGGGTCAAATAGTAATATTTTATCAAAAAATATTATAATAATGATTTATCAAAGACTCAAAGTAGGTGATTTCAAAGAATTAGAAAGATTTTGGCTGTGTTCGGTTACAAGATGCTTATGGAAAATAATAGCTTATTTTTTGGAAGAAACTTCTAGACCAAACAAGATAGACTAAATTATAGACAAATGGCCCAGTTTTTCCTTGTTGGCACATGTATTTTATAGGTGTTGTTTGGTAACAATAATCTCTTTTGAAAAATAAGTTCTTATTTTGCATAAGCTACATGTTGCCGAACAGGCCCTTTATCTTATAATAATATTTATTAGTTAAAAATCTTATATATTATTTTAAGAGTTTAGACTTTGAATCATAAATATACACATATCTTTATAAATTATTTTAACAAACCCTTTGTTTGAATAAGTGAACTTTTTAGATATAATATATTTCTCGTTGATGTGTTTAACAAAAAAATTATTACATTTGCTTATACATGATACGGGGGTTAAACTAGTTAATTTTTTTTTTTAAAATGACGTTATTGATTCACCGTTTGTCAAACCGACCTCGTATGAGAATATTCTATAACTTGATCTAGTTTAACGACTACTTTGATTGAGGTGAACTCATAGACAATCAAGCCTCAAATAATTAAACCTGAACCACTCGATTGACACAATTGACGCGTCTAATATCTTGATTAAATATTTTTAAGAACTACCAATTTCATTAAAATACTTATAAATTTACTTGATGAAGAATATCCTTCTATGTTTTGTCTATAAACAAATAAATTCAATCAATTTGATTAAGATCATTATGTAAGATTAGCTTCTCGAGTAATATTTATTGAAATAATTTATTTACATTAATTTATTGAAATTTTCATTTATGTTTAATAATATGCCTATTTTTATTTTACTTATAAATAAACGAAAAAAACAATCATTTCAATTATGAAGTGATTAAAAAAACTTTTTTGACTAAATAAAAACTAATTTATTTATTTAGTGAAAATTGTATTTTCTTAAGATATCAAAATTATGTAAGATATCAAAGATTAGTGAATTATATCTTTCAAAAAACCTTATAAATAGAATGTCAATAATATATTCTTTCATATTTTACAAACATGTGGTCTACAATAAAAACATTTAACCAATTAAATTGTTTTAACAAAGATTGGTGGAATGATTTAATGTAAAGTTAACATGTGTACGTAGTTTTAATAGGGTGATGAATTTTGGTAACGATAGCCCTGTTAGACAATTACTTCTTTTTCTTGCCCCAAAATCTTCATTCATTAGTTGATCTAGAGAGACATCCATGATACATCCATGTTGATAATAGATGATAAATAGTTTAGTTTGTATACTATGCATATTTATATGTTATAACAACGCAAAACTGTGTGACTAATATGGAATGATATAAAATTTGGCTTTCAACTCTACTGATCGATCTATAAATGTCTAATTCTTAAGTCATTCACCGTTTCAAATCAAGTCATTACATATATCCTATTTAGATTATAGTGTTTTCTTTCTCTATCCATTATAACTAGATTGTAGAAAAGATATATTTGTTTTCTTTCTCTAAGATACTAGCAAAGGTGAGTTTGTCGCGGTTGCTCTCCGAGCTCTAAAATTGCCTTCTGACTAGAGAAAAGAAGATTAAGAGGTTGGAGAAAGTAAAAACTTGGTCTAATCTAGTTTTTTTGTGAAATGTCGAATTTGGCTTTGAGCTCGTTAAGAATTATATTGAGTACCCAATTACCCACAATATGTCATTTCATTATATTAGAGGATATTTTAAAATAAGTTTCTGCCTTATAAATTTTGTGACCCACCGGGTTTGGCTCGACCCTAACATAGAATTCTTCGGGTTTACCAGGTTGGATTTAAATCACATTTTGGGTTCAAATTTCTGGGTTGAAACCCTGAATTTTTCCGGGTCAGGTTGGGTCGGGTCAGATTTTGACAGGTCTAGTTAGACTTGGGTCCGCTTCCGAAATCACCGCTTCAGGTTCCAAAATCGCCAGTTCCCGGTTCCACATTTCTAGGAACCGGAGCCGAAACTGATCCTTGACCGGTTTTTCGATTCCGGATCAAGTTCCGGGTTGGTTCGATTTCCGCGGCCGGTTCAGGTTCTAGTTCCGGAATGGGCCAAAATTTTAAAATTAAGAAATTGTCTTTTATTTTACTTTTTACAAAATAAACTTCGCTAAGTTCAAACATAACTAATCTCTTTTGATGTATAAACCTGGTTCTAGTAATTATATATAAACGTTTAGAGCTTAATTTGTATTTGTTCTTGTAAGTTTGGTATAATATATGTATATATATTTCTTGTAAAAAAGAGGAGAAACTGGAGATTTGGGCCAATTTGAAACCGGATGGAACCGTCGATTCCCCATTTCTGGGGGCGGTTCCGGGGGAAGGGGGATCAAAACCGAAATCGGAATCGTAACCGCACTCGGAATCGGTGCCGGACCTAGGTCTAGGTCCAGTAGCTATTACTATACATACTAGAATGGAAAACGAACTATTTAAGTGACCTAGAGTTTGGCCTTAATCCGTTTTGGTCAGGTTGTTGTTCGATATTACATATATCTATTTTTATGCCCTTTTTTATTTTATCGGAATTTGGATTGAGCAAGTCCAATTTATTTCATTCAAGTTTTAGTAATCTATTACTGTATACTAAAGTCGAAGCAAATTCTGCCACCATATTACGCCACTTTACCCCATATTACCCGTTATTTAATCTATCTTATTAAATCTTGATTTTATCATAATCTTATACATACTTAATTAAGATATTAGTTCTATCTTAGAATTTGAGTTGTTTAATAATTTTAATTAATCATGCTATCAAAATATAAATCTCTATCTTATCATTATACACATTTAATTAATACACAGATCTATTATAAACCTTTTATTTTAAAAAAATAGTTTTTTCATAATAAGCTATAAACCATAATCATAATATTTTACCCATTTATTAAATATCATATTAACTTTAAATTATATTTCGTATTTTTATTAAGGTATTTTTTTAAATCACCCATGGTAGCAACTCTACTACTATTTAAGACAAATATTCATTCTATTATAATAATATATTAAATATATTTTTACTATCATGTCATATTAAAATATCAATAAAAAAAGTAGATGTTATATTTACCATATATATATCGATAATTTTGCATATTGATTGCGCTTTAGAAATAAATAAAGATTTCTTAATTAAGATAATAATTCGTTAACCTTTTCATTGTATACATGTCTATATATTTATTTATTTATTCAAAAAACAATAACATATATATAAGATAATTTGGTTTTCTATTTAACTTATTACATATTATCTATATCTTTAATATTATAATAATTTTCAACATACATTGACAGTAGAGAATATAATGATACAAATCCATTATGACCAAATTTACAAATAAAAAAGTAGTGCATATAATGCACAAATCCAACAGTTAACTATCCGTGGAAAAGGCCAATAACAAAGCTAGTCGTATAGGAAATAAACAAAAACACACCGATCTTGGACTTGGAGAAATTTTGTTAAGTAATTACGTATTTGTGTTCGTGTTTCATATGTATATATAGAGGCCAGGGCCGGCCAATGAGTTTAGGAGGCCCTGTCCCATAATTTTTCGATTATGATTTGAATTCCTGTAAACATCAACTTTTTGATAACTTCACTAGTATATTTTGAGATTTTTTATTCAACAGTTAATCTATTATCATTCAATTAAAAAATATGTTTTTATTATAATAACTTTATTGTAAAAGGGGGAAAAAAAACCACATTTGTATAAGTATTATTCTACTACATGATTTGAACTTTAGGTAATTATTTATTAAACTAAGCTATTTTTTTATCCATTAAACAAGTATGATATACGTAAGCTTTACCCTTTACTCTCTTTTTTTATTATTATACAGGGTTCCAAAATTTTGATATGTAAAAGTCAATAAGATAAGTGCAATTTCTTCATACTACTTAGTAAAATAATGTAAATAATTATTACAAATACTAATTGCATCGATAGGCCCCTAAAATAGTAAAAGCCTCTATAATTAATAATAACATAAATGTATCACATTTATTTTTATATATATATATATATATATATATATATAAAAGCTACTGCACTTTAATTTATCAATATTGAGTAAAGGGTGTTACTGTTAACGTGTTAATATTAATCATGTCAAAACCAAATTGAAAACCAGTAAAAAGTGAGAGTGGAGGGGTTCGAACAACTACCCCCGTGTACTGTGATTGCAAATATGGGTATAATTAAACCATTGTGCCATCTTGTTTCTAATGACTAGGCTAGTACTATTTTATTTACATACTATATATATTTGGGTTCGAGGCCCTAAGAAACCGGAGGCCCTGTGCCCGTGCACCTGCCCCGAGCCGGGCCTGATAGAGGCTATAACTTATCTTGTGCTACACAAATGAATAGAAAATTAAGATAAAAATCAGTATTTAAAAATATGGATATCAAGATATATTATGTATAGATATGAATGGATAGAAATTTGTCATAATAAATCACTTAATTAAAAATAGGACGTGCGGTTTAAAAATTCTTATTGACCATATTCTACTCATTAATTATATAAATTATCCATCTATAAAAGAAATTTGTATAACATCCATCTAAAAAAGAAAATAATATTCTATTAAGGTATAGTATTCATATATTATATAGATTAATTATAGTAGTATGATTTATCAAGTTAAACCATTATTAAATTACCATATTACTCTAGTTATATCCCAGGCCTTGCCCAGGGGCTTGTGTCCAATAAAATTTTAAGATAGGTTAATTTACATATCATATAAGTATTATAAATTCAATACATAGCTTATTTTAATTCGTTACTTGTTTAATTTTAGTGACATGAACCTATGTAGAGTAAACTTGAATGTAATGTTGTGAACCCCCTTAATGAACCGATGCTTATCCGAGAGCTTTTTTAATTGAAAAACACAATATGTTAATTTACATATAATATATGAATACTATTCCTTAACTTCATATTTCTAGCTTTAAAACTGGCTATATAAAGCAAATGAAGACCAATTTTAATAATAGATCAAGGTGTAGTAATCTATTAACAACCACTATAATTATACTATCAAGATGTAGCAATCATGATTTATATACATAATATAAAAATACTTATTATCCATTTTCTAGGATTACTACGTTTTCATATAAAAAATACAATATCATAGGTAGGTTTATACTCTTGGCAGGATGTTCCATCCACTCCTATTAATTTTAGAGTGATAAATCATATAGAAATATTATAAGAAATTTATAGATCAGAAAATATACTACGATCAAAAGTTATATGGCAAAAATAAGTTAAATCAAATTTAATATAATAGTACTAAAAATAATTAGGGTGTATTGTATTAGTAAGTGAAATTAAACGTGTATAAATTTTATATTATAATATATCTCAAAATAATTTTAATATATGAGACATTGTCGTACATGGTACGACGGGTTAAGCTAGTTGGCATTTATAGTAGGCTCTTTAACCTACAATTCATGTATGATAACAATTTTCAGTAGTATGAATACTTTTTAAAAACGATTTGTAAGGGAATTTTAGGTACCTTGTCAAGCTGGTATGCTTGCTTCTCTAAATTTTCACCAAAATAAGGAAGTGGATAATTCTTCTCAGTAGTGATTGACTTGTTGCTGAGATATGTGAATTATCTTACAATATTGAAGTAATCTTTGACACCCGGAGGCAAGAGGAGGAGGAGTTGTCAATTGCAGTGCGTCGATAACTTGCTACTTTGAATAAGCAAAGCAATGACCTCCCTCAACCACACAATGATAGTTGAGAGTTGAGAATGATGTGAAAAGTTGGTAGAAGCAGTCTGAAGAAAAACCAGGTGGTCAAATAAAGAACTGAAATAAAATATTTATATTTATTACATCGCATACATATTTATATTTCTATCTTGATTTAATAAGTTAATATTGATACATTAAAATTATTTACAAATTAAATTAATAATTTTAACACGCAAGTAATTAATTATACAAATATTTCATAATTCCTTAATACTAAATATGCACATTTGGCATACTAATGTAAACTATCGTATGTGTATATAGATGATTTTACAATTGAAAATGTTATAAAAAGTTATCAATGTATCAAGAATAAAACTATTTATTAAGTTGGTTATTTTGCTTTCGGATGAAGTACAAGACCGAGATATGATATATGGAGAATATACCTATTCGTGTGGTTAATTTGGCATGGTTGTTTAATTTTGAGTTTGAATTAAGTACAAGTTTGTACCGTTATGTATGAATAAGAAACTATCAGTTATATAGGTCGGTCATTTGAGTTCAAATTGAGTAATTATATATGGAGAATTAAGCTATAAGTATGATAGGTTTGGTAGGTTAGTCATATTAAGTTCGGATTGAGCACAAGTTTGAGTCGTTATATATAGAAAATAAACCTATTGATGAGATCAGTTTGATTGGTCGATCATTTTGATTTTGGATTAAGTACAAGTTTAAGATGTTATATATACAAAGTGTATCCATTAATATGATCGGTTCGGTAAGTTGTTCATTTGAATTCAGATAGAGTACAAGTTTGGGCGGTTGAAATTTAAATATCAATTGGGTAGGGTCGTTGTAACTTTGGTTTAGTTGGGTTTGGGTCAGTTAGTTTGGTTCGAGATTAAATATGTTCATGTCATTAATTTTATAAGTTAGTTGGGTTAAGTCATTATGGTTTTCTTACAAGTTTATGTTCACCAATTAGTGAAGAGAGTCGATTACCTTATACTTTCGTTTGATACCAACCTACTTGAACCAGATTGATGACGAGTGAAATTTAATTGTATTTATACAATTTTTATAATAAAGAAATATATATTTATATTTAAATAAATGTATTTATTGAATTTTAAAGTTAGAAATATGACATCAAGTTATAGTATTTATAAAACATATGTAAATTAAGATATTACATTTTTCATTTGAATTTGTTCTCAGACAAGCATTGGGTCATTAACTAGCTTCACACCATCAAATTCGAGTTTGCTTAATTTACATAGGCTCATGCCACTAAAATCAATCAATTAACCAATTCTAAATATTGTAGTTCTCACATTACTTATCAAATTCAAATATATTATGTATTTATTGATAATTTATTTGACCATATTAACTTTGTTTTAAATTTATTGACAATTTGTATAATCATAACTATATACTAAATCGGAGGTTAAAAATAATATTTAACACGACATGTGTCAACTACTCATTGGACCGTATCACCCATTTTTATTAAAATAATTTAATTTATTTAATTGGTTGAAATTTCATTGTAGAACCCACATAATTATCCAAATATTTTTCATTGTTAATATTTTTTATCAAATTATGTAGATATTTCCTTATTATTAAAAATAATTATCCAAATCTTAGAAAAATCTATTCAAAATTGTACACATAATGAAAGATTCAGTCTTTATAATTTTCAATAGATATATATTTATTTAGTTTTATTTTTAACCTAAATCTATCTAATTAATGTTGTAAATAACTTTATATAAAATATAAACTAAGTTTTTACTTAAATCAAATTCGTGCCTTCAAGGCACGGGATTAATACTAGTATCCATCTAAAAAAAGAAATTGAATGAGGAGAAGTATGAACTTTTTTAAGGGAAAACAAATGTCAGTTACTTGATTTGAAAGACAAAAAACTCAAAAACTCATAACTCAAGCAACATCTCATTCATCACCACCCAAACTTATGAAAACCGGCCTTAAGAAATTAAAGGCATTAAGTTAACCTAGTGCATGAACCAACTTAATCTTAATCTAACGACCAATCCCGACTCTAAGAACTCTCTATATACATAGCGTAGGTGCATTAGAAGTTCATGAACACAAAAGTACACAAGATTCAGTAGAAGAAACAAAACTAAGGAATTAAATAATGGCGATCGCAAGGGCAACAATGAAGAAGTTGATGACAACAATGGTGTATGTGATTGTGAGTTTGGTGTTTATCGCGACTTTGGTGAACGCGGACTACGATTCACTACGAAAGTGTCGCCATGAATGCAGGGCCAGGTGCGGGCCAGGCAGAAGCTACGACGAAATGTTGTGCTTCAGGAGCTGCTTGATGGAAACTTGCATATAGACAACAACATAACATGCACGTACTTGTATATGTGTATGCACAAGTTCTTTTCTAAGAGGACTTGTGCTTTAAATAAAACCGTCACTATTATTTATGTTTGATGTTTGGTCTTGCCACCTATAAATAACAGTACGATCTATATTTCTTTACATGCTGTCATTAAAAAACCTGGAATGATCCGACCAGATGAACTTTTATCCATGATGTATAATATATGAAATGCCGATTGACCAGTCTTGCCACACTTTTTAGCAGCAAATACTTTTTTTACCATGAAATCTATGAAAAATAACTAAAATACACATATTTCGAGATAAAAAAGGTACACTTTATTACAAAAAACTATTTTTTGACTACAAGTGTAGCGGCCTTATCTTTCGGGTTGCCTCCAATTATTAGTTGGCTAAGGCATATTAAGAAAATGGCATAAGGTAAAATTAAGAGAAAAATCTAGTATCATAATCATCATCATAACTATATACTAAAGTGAAGGTTAAAAATAATATTTAGCACGACACGTGTCAACTTCTCATTGGACTGCATTGTCCATCTTTATTAAAACAATTTAATTTGTATCTTATTGAATTTCGGAGTGCGCAAGTCCAATTTATTAAATTTCTCGTATCCGGTCAAGTTTTAATAGTATCTAACTAAAAAGAAATTGAATGAGCGGAAGTAGGAGCATTTTTACAGGGGAAAAAATGTCAGTTACTTGATTTGAAAGACAAAAAAAAAGCACATAGCTCAAACAACATCTCATTCATCACACCACCACTTATCAAAACTGGCCTTAAGAAATTAAATACATTAAGTTAACCTAGTGCATGAATCAACTTAATCTTAATCTAACGACAAATCCCGACTCTAAGAACTCTCTCTCTCTCTATCTATATATATATATATATATATATATATATATATATATATATAACGTAGGTACATTGGAAGTTCATGAACAGAGAAGTAACACAAGATTCAATTAGGAGAAGAAACAAAACTAAGGCAATGGCAATGGCAACAATGAAGAAGTTGATGACAACAATGGTGTATGTGATTGTGAGCTTTGTGTTTATCGCGACTTTGGTGAGAGCGGACTACGATTCACTACGAAAGTGTCGCCATGAATGCAAGGTCAGGTGTGGACCAGGCAGAATTCGAAGCCACGACGAATTGTTGTGCTTCAGGAGCTGCTTGATGGAAACTTGCATGTAGACAACAGCATAACATGCACGTGCTTATACATATGTGTATGCACAAGTTATTTTCAGAGCTCAAGTATATATGATCCATAGAGGACTTGTGCATTAAATAAAATCGTTATTATATTATTGAGGGTGGATGTAATGGTGCAAATATTAACAGAGAGTTGAGTTCTGCTTTATGCTATATTATTATAGTAGATGATACGTAATATAAATGTTGATAGTGTCAATTAAGTCCGTAGATAAACACTACACAGTATAATTTAGACAGATCATGTTTAGTACGGAGTATGTACTATTGAGGTTATGATTTTGTTTAGAATTAAATTTTTGATCTGTGCCCGGTATAATTTAATTAAACTACGTGAAATGTATCGTATCGTATCATATCACCCATTATAGATGGAATAAAATGAGAAAGAGGATCACGTTAATTCATATGGGTAATGGGTGCATTCCATATTGGTGTACTGTATATCACTCCAGTAATAAAACCATTAATTTACGTTACCAAAAATAAGAGATCGTGATCTTTTTTTACTAGGAAAATTTCCGATTCCAACGTACTCTAGGTCACCGGCCTCTCTATATGTACGTGACATGCATACAGTAAAATTACTCATTAAAAAGATATTGATAGAGAAAATGGCAACGACAATGAAGATGAAGATGATGTTGACATTGGTTTATTTGGTTGTGAGCTTGTTCTTCCTTGGCAACGTGGTCAACGCCATAAACTATGGCCAATGCCGTCAAGGGTGTTTGGACGAGTGCAGAGGAAGCAAAGACTTCAATGACTGCTTTACAAGCTGCTTGTCGTCATGCATCTAGATATTCTGCATGCATGTATAACTCGCGCGATCGATCATCGTATTTGAATGCACAAGTTATTTTCCCTTTTAGTCTCTATATATGCAGCTAGTATGATCAGTAATAAGACTTGTGCTCTTATTCCGCAACATATATGTCGTCTTTGGTTTTGATATCTCAATATAAATTATCATATCAAATGCCTCCTGCACTCTTTTGAGTTAAAAGATAGTCTTTTTTAGCTGATCTTACTCGTTTTGAATCTCCCAATCGCTTATGACTGTCGTTTGTACGGCCTTTCGGATTATCAAGTTTGTTTAGTAATTTAAATTTTATCCTTTTTTGCTCAAGATTTATATACTAAAGGCAAATGTGAGTTACAAATTGAGGACCGAACCAGTTTAATATTCATATTAGGTTATCATGTATATATCAATATATAGTTTTTTTTGGTAACATGTATATATGAATAGTTGATACTCAGTTATTATTTGATATATCCATATAGTGATAAAATTTTGTTTTCTATATAGGATATCGGTCGACACTGGTTTAATTTCAGAGTAATTTCAAAGTGACATCAAAACTCTACAAGAAATACATAGCTTTTTATCAAAAACATAACTCAATACTCATATTTGATGCATTTGTAACCTATATACTAGTTATCCATACCGGCGTTCGATATCTGATTGCTTAACCAAAAACTGAGTTTTTTATCTTTGCGCCAGGATTCATGCAACTCTATTATGACACTTTTTGGCTAATTTTGTACTCCGTTGTCCTCCGGGGCTTATTCACTTTTCATACCAACGATTTTTTCCTTTAAAAATTTTATTTTACCTTTTTTAACTTTCATATCATATCTCTACTTTCGTATTTTTCAATATAAAATTTTCACCCAAATCAATACTTTTCAACCAAAAAAAAACTAATTTTAAACCATAAGTGAAACAAGTCCCTGAATTTACCAACCCTTCCCTTTTGTGCTATCAAAAGCAAGGATTATTTTTAGAATTAGTTGGTTAATAAGTTAATAACTGCTCTTTTCTTTTAAAATTAATTAGTAACGATTTCTCAATTGTAACGACGATCCTAATCTTTACCCTTTCACAAAAAGGCATGGATAGTCAACAAATTTCATTTTTTGGCAGTATTGCCGTGTTAGTTAGTGCATATGGTGATCGATTGACATTTGAGCAAACATTAAAGAGTTTTGACATTAAAATAAACCTTAGTTGAATTGTAGGTTGAACAAGTGATCGAAGGTGACACAAGTCAAGGATAATAATAATTATACATGTTACCAAAGAGTACTTGCAATATTCTTCCTTTGTTAAGCTACCCCCTACCAGCCTCCCTATTGCAGTACGTTAATTCAATTGCATTAGGTTCAAAAGCTTCTTTGGTCAACTCTAAAACATCCCAAGTGCAACATAACAAAACCTGCCACATGCATTTGTTTTAGGTATATGTCTATCGGTCTATGCAACACCAATAGAAACTAATTTGAAACCTTTTGTAGTCGAGCAGTTAAACATCTAAGCAAATTAAATGATATATACAAATCTTTGATTCATTTTCATGGATACTAATTTGAAATATCGCAAAATTTCAAAGTAAAAATAATAACCTTCTGTGGTGCTTCGTAGTATTATGTGAATGATTATAAAATAAAATCCAGGTCTTGATCCGGAGATCTTTTCAAACGTCTAATCTATGATTCGTAGAATTTTACTACAAATTTCGGACAAAAAAGAATTTTACTACAAAGAACTCTAATCCAACATGATCGAGCGCAAGAGATGAATTCGGGGGAGCAAGCTCCATATTTTTGCGATCTTAGAGGTCGACGATCCAGGATCTCAAACTACACTGAATTCAGTAAAAACAAATTCATCTTCCTACATTTGATATTGTTAGTGGCACAAAAAGGATGAAGGTGGATGTGGAAGTAGGATGTGCTTCCCACATTGGAAATCAAATGTGAAACCACCCACTATATAAGTACATGGGCTACTCCCCTTATTGCCAATTGGTTTTAGGGTGGAACTTCATGTGTTTATGTGTCGGGCTTACCGCGCATATGCACACGAACCGACGTGTGAACCCCTCACGTCATGTATGGCCCACCGAGATTTAACAGTGGAAACACGGGCCGGATTCAAGAGTGTTCGTTGAGCACACTAGCATCGATGAGTTAAAGCTCCTAACGCCACGTGCTAGAGAATGATTCCGATAGGAAACAATCGAGAGTCGTTAATAGGCTCTAAACAAGGTCTAGGGAAAAGGACCCATGAACAAGACCGGAACTTATACAAACAACGGTATGGTTGTCAATTGTCATTCTAATAGGCTAAGGGCAATTTCCAATTTATAAGTACTTTTTGCTCAAAATTTATGCATACTAGAAATTCTAATTCGACTTAGGGGTTGAAGGTGAATTCGATTAACCAATTAAGCCTCCACCCCTTTTTTTTTTTTGGTTGAGAGCACTGCCCATGAGAGTCGAACCGGTGACCTCTGGGTACTACCCTTGGAGGCTTAACCGTTGGACTGAATGCCCGAAGGCTAAGCCTACACCCCTTTGTCTCTCACATGTTATCACAAATTGTAGGGTTCATCAAGACTACAAATTCGATCAAGTCAATATATGGTCCAAAACCCGACCATCGTCAACGTACACCAAAGTTATTGTAAACAATGTTTTCTTCTTAATAGTACCATACATTGAGCCTACAATCACGGGTAATAACTTTTAGATTAGGACCGAAAAAACAAATCTAGTATAGTGGTTTGCACATGGTTGCTTAGAGGTGATTCCTTTATACTTAGAGTGACCCTAATTACTTTATTGCAACCGTGGCTAAAAAGAAGCGCAATAGTTAGATAACTTACCTCTCCAAAAGGATGAAAAGTGGCATACTTCCTTCAACCAAAAAAAGATATATAATCTATTAACTCGGCTGTATTAGATAGAATACAATGGGCATGTTCTAAGAAAAATATGACCTAGCTTATAAACTTGACATGTCAAACTCAAACTTACATGGTTGAGCTTGTAAGTTTTTGTTGTCTTGTCTTATTCGATCGGCAAAGGTTATTCTTTGCTTGGATCAAATACTAAGAGTCCCCGTCCCCGGAATTTTATCTTTTGCTCTAGGGCCTCCGAAATAATTAAGACGGGCTTGTGTTTAGAGCTCATATTTGTCCAACACAATTGACATGTCTCACCCTAACCTTAGAAGTGTGAGGAAAATATATGGAAGAAGCCAAAAAGAAGATCACATTGGTGATGTACCCGTGAACAAACAACGAACAACCTCACAATCCAGGCATCATTGTCAATTACTATCACGGGCCACCCAAAATCTCACACTTTGTGAGCATAACTTTACACTAACAGACGCCATCAGAATTCCTCTTAATTAAATTTCCTTTTTGCTCACTTAAAATGTTCCATTTTTTGCACACACACATATATATGTAGTTGTCATTTGTAGGCAGATTTATTAATTTGTAAAGTGCTTCAAAGAAAAATATCCAACGTTATCAGATCATCTTTTAAAGTGCTTAACTATGCTCCAATGATGAGTATTTTCATGAAAGAAAAATAAAACTATTCGTGAACCCACTAACTACATTACCTTAAGGAAAAAGATCATAAAGTCAAATAGTGGAAGTACCTTCCTCTCCATCTAAACAACCTTTAATCTTTAATTAAAAAGTTGGTTTAAAAACCTCCGTATGATCCCCTCCCACATTCCCATACCATGCCCATACACACCACTTTTTGCCCACCAACAAAAAATCCTCTGTTTGCACTCGCCCAAATCTGCAAGTTACCAGAGGATTAATTAAGGGAAAAACCCCTTCACTAATCAATTCCTTAATTAAACCCAAAACCCTTTTTCAACCCCCATCTTCTGTTTAATATGCCATCAATTAAATCCCATCTCCTTAATTTCTTGGCCGGTACCACTCCCTTTCCTTTATTGTGTTTCCATGGCAACAAAGCAAGAATATAAATGGGCCGATTTAGGCCGTCCAATTCAGGCATGGCGTCTGAAGAGAAGTGAATCCGAAGAAAGCTCAAAACTTGGGTTTGTTCTGTTCTGTTCTGTTTGTTTGGTTCACCAGCAACAGATTCAACAACCTCAAAAAGACAGCTGAACTTGAAAAACAAAACCATCATATGCTTTAATTCCACTGCAAGGAAACCCTTCAAATTCAATTGCTCCATCGATTTTTTCGAGCTCGATCTCAGATATATACACTCTTTCTTCTAGCTTCATGCCCACAGAGACAGGGACAAGTGTACACAAGATTAAAGAGGTACGTTAATTAGTTATGGGTTTATTAGTCTCAGTGATTATTAATCAGCTTTTGAGCTGTGTTTAGTTGTTGATCATGATTTTTGTGAAGGCCTTTTTCTTGTGGTGGTAAGACAATCATGTGAGTTTCATTTTTTCTTGCTATTGAGCATATGAAGACATCATTTACGTTCATTTTATTATGTATTTTTTTTCTATTGTATGGTCTTAAATATAATAGGCCTCTTATTATACAACTGAAAAAAAAAGGGAAAAAAATATTTTACAGAAATTTCTAACCAAGTCACGGGTGACAACAATGTGAAAGGGTTAAAAAAAGGAAGTGAAAAAGATGGAAGAATGTAGCTCATCTTATTGTCACTATTCACCAACTACATATAATTACTTCAATTTATGTTAATCCCATTCATGAAATTAATAGCATATATTCTTCCTTCTATATGAAACATAATTTCCCGTACATTGTATTGAACGACTTCCATAAATTACTAACGTATAGTTCCTTTTCTGAAATCAATATGATTTGCCCAGCAAGGCAAAGATCTTTCACTTTTTGGTAATTCAACAAAAATTAAACATGCAACCATAAAAATCTCAAATTTTCTTTCTTGTAACAACAATGTTTGTACTCTCTGTTTTCTCTTTGATATATAGTTAAGTGTACAGCTCTCCGTCGATGAACATGGACCGTCCGATCATCATGGTCCTCTGCACCATCATGATGATGATGATGATGATGATCGGCTGCTGTTCAGCCATCAGAAGGTAACAACAACAAAGCTCAAGCCTTATTAAGCATAAAACGACCACGTTTTCAGTTGAATGTATACTCATGTGCTTTCTCTTTTTTGTTGTTTATTCAAGGGATTTCAAGGCTCCACAAAAACAGTACACAACAGCTGAATCGGGATTTGAGCCCCCTGATCCATCAACGTCAAGCAGTTTAAAGCTCCATATTCAAGACAATTATGTACGTTTTTTTTAAGGAAAATCAGAAAGATTATCTGCAAATGTAAATGAAAATTTTCTTACATTGTACTGTAGTAATATAATGCTAATATGTTAAATGTAGGTTGTATTGGAGAATGGTATACTCCAAGTGACGATTTCAAAGCCAGAGGGAGGCATCACTCAGATCAGTTACAATGGCATCCAAAACTTGATGGAACAACTTAATGAAGAGCCTAACAGAGGGTAAGACTGGGCCAGTAATTGGGCTTTTCATTTTGGTCCATTGGGCCCATTCACTCTTTTGGGCCCATTGTCTAATTATTGGTTTTTCAATTTTGGGCAGGTATTGGGACATTGTGTGGAAAGGACCTGGAATTACAAGGAAGAAAGGAAAGCTAGACAGGCTTGAAGGGACAGAATTTGAGGTGATTGTAGAGAATGAAAAACAAGTGGAGGTGTCATTTACAAGAAAATGGAACTCATCCATGGAAGGAAGATACCCACCTCTAAACATCGACAAGAGGTACATTATGCTAGCCGATTCGCCCGGCCTCTACACCTACGCGATCTTTGACCGTCCCACAGGGTGGCCCAACTTCACCCTCGCCAACACCCGCCTCGCTTTCAAGCTCAACAAGCTATGGTTCCATGACTTGGCTGTGTCGGACACAAGGCAAAGGGAAATGCCTCTTCCAGATGACCGGCTGCCCAACCGGAGCCAGGCCCTGGCCTACCCTGAAGCGGTTTTACTAACGGATCCCGTTGAGCCCAACTTCAAAGGAGAGGTGTGTATGAATCCTCCAGTCTAGCAGCTCACTAACTTCCACATTTATCATGTGATGTTATACATGTCGATTTATGTTATAGGTGGACGACAAGTACCAGTACGGGGGAGACACGAAAGACATCCAGGTTCACGGGTGGATGTGCCGGGATCCTCCCACCGGAGTCTGGCACATCACTCCTAGCAATGAGTTTCGCTCCGCGGGGCCCTCAAAGCAGTTCCTAACCTCCCATGTCGGACCCACATCTCTTTCTGTAAGTCTTCGTGGGTCCCTATTACAGTAGCTTATAACTTTTGAGTTAGAAGATGGATCACCAACTTATAATACAGAGACCAACTTAAACTATCACTTTTGTCTCCTTTCTTATTGTTATTAGGTTCTGCTGAGTACTCACTACGCAGGAGCAGAGCTCATGGCGGATTTCGCAGAGGGTGAGCCATGGAAGAAGGTGCTGGGCCCGCTTTTTATATACGTGAACTCGGTGCCTAGAGATGAAGACTGGCATCCTCTGTGGGAAGACGCTAAGAGACAGGTCTGAAACTTCACATAACTGCATAATCAAGTACTGATCAATCTACGCAATATGGTGATTAAGAACTCCACATTAATCAATTTGTTTGGCGTATGATGGCAGATGGTAGTTGAATCACAAAGATGGCCTTATGATTTCCCAGCTTCGCCTGATTTCATCCCAGCTGATCAACGTGGAAGCATCAATGGCAAATTACTTGTCCATGATAGGTGAGGAAATTAGTTGGCACCCTTAATTTTCATTACTAAGAACTTAACTAATTGCGGTAATACAATGTAATGTGGTTCCAATCTGCTTTTTTGTGTTCTTCTCCAGCTACACAAACAACACTTCACCAGCAGCCAAAGCGTCGATCGGGTTGGCTGCACCCGGAGAGGCCGGATCTTGGCAAAGAGAAAGCAAGGTATGATTAAGAACGCTTTTTCTAACTTATGCCCGAGGCATAGAATAATCAAGAGCGGTATTCAGTACACATTAGAGTTACTGAATTAGGATTTCAGGGTTCATCTTTGCTAATTTAGGGTAATAGTTTGTATAATTCAAGTGTCTTCCTACATGACTGCATTTTGTCCAACAGGGGTATCAGTTTTGGACCGAGGCGGACACAGACGGGTCGTTCGCGATCAAGAACATACGCCCTGGTAACTATAGTCTCTATGGCTATGTCCCTGGCGTCATTGGAGACTACAAGTACCAGAAAGACATTGAAATCACAAACGGTCTGTACATTCTTGCCCTAGGGTTTAATTATAGACATCAAGATCATAACTAATAAGCATGTGATTGTATTCAGGATGTAGCATTGATTTGGGGGAGATTGTATATGAACCTCCAATAGAAGGACCCATTTTGTGGGAGATTGGAACCCCTGATCGTTCAGCTAAAGAATTCTTTATTCCAGATCCTGATCCCAAGTATATCAACAAGTTGTACAACGCTCCTGATTCTGACAGGTAAAAATTTCTTAGAGCTACGACTCATGCATTGAGATTGAACTAGTATAACTGATGTTTACTCTTTTATACTTTTTTACCGTTTACAGGTACAGACAATATGGGTTATGGGACAGATATACTGACTTATACCCAGATCAAGATTTGGTTTATTCAGTCAATGTCAGTGATTACACAAAAGATTGGTTCTTTGCTCAAGTCTGCAGGTAAACCACATCTTTCTATATCACAAGTTTTAGCCTTTTAAACAGTAAACCATGACTCAAAATATGTATGCATCTTAATGAACTATTCAGGAAGGCAAATGATAGTTACCAAGGGACAACATGGCAAATCAAATTCAAACTAGACAATCTGTACAAAGGAATTTATACTTTGAGGCTGGCACTAGCCTCAGCATCTGATGCAGAAGTTCAGGTACTAATCACTCCTTGACAATAAAAAAGAAAGGACGTTTATTAGTCACTAATCTAACATTAATTTTCTCTAAACTGCTTGATTACAGGTTAGGGTTAATGACAGAGAGCAAGAACCACCATTTTTTACAACAGGGATAATAGGAAAAGACAACAGCATAGCAAGGCATGGAATCCATGGCCTTTACTGGCTTTATAGTGTTCAAATACCAAGTGAAAAGCTTCTACAAGGAGATAGCATTAACAACATTTATTTTACACAGCCATGGGGGGTGAGTCCTTGGAGAGGGATTTTGTATGATTACATTCGTCTTGAGAGCGCCCCTTATTTTGCCCAAAACTAAATACACTAACCTTAGGATTCAACACTGATAGATTAACCCATCTACCCCTACATTCTGTTAGCCATATGATTTACTGAGAATCTTCACAGTTTTATGCTTTTGGGTTATAGAAATGATGATTTATTTTCATCATAAATACTGTATACAGATAGATAAATATCAATAATAGAGTCTACATCATGTAGAGGCTGACTTACTAATCGTAAATTGGTTTAGACTGATTGTTGAAGTTACATAATTGCGAGCAACTGGTCATCATAAAAAATGTGATATATGGGAAAACTTTATCAGCAAAACTTGAGAATTCTGATTTCCGAGGATTGAGACGGGAGCTATTACCCCTTGCTAAAGAGTCTCACTTTGCAAGCTAAGCAAGATAAACTAAACATTGGATACAAGTTTTTTTTGACGAGATATCTGAAAGTGTCGTACTTGTAAGACAAACCTCCCCTTCCAGTAACACAAGCTTCTCATCACCTCCTCTGCGTAAAAAAATCAATCAAGGAAGATTAGCAGAGAAGGAACATTGTCTGTGATATTGCAAGAAAATTGCAGGATTGGATAAAATCACTAATTAGGTTGTGCCGATATAGGACAAATATGTCTCCGTAAAATGAATAATCAGCTCAACCACAATTCAGAGCAGATACTATCATGACATAATATCTAAATGGAGGAAGAAGCAAAATCATGCAGCTTTCCTCAGAAACTCAACACAAGGGTCATTTGAGATATACCTTGCGCTTTTTGTGGCTCTTGTTCATGCCACCACCAGCTGCTGATAACTCTTCAACACCATCTCCCAAAGGCAAAGATTTGACCTCATCATAGAAACTCTCAGTCAGGCCAAGCAACCTAGCATACAAAAATGGATTAGTTAGATAAAATGGAGTAGACTATATTTTGACAGCACATGTGAGTGAAAAATCATTTAAAATGTATTTTCATACCCATTTCTTGATTTAAGCAAGTGCTTTGCTTTCTTCTTCTCTAACTTAGTGATAGGAGCACGTGTGAAGTTTTCTTCCTCCTGACGTTCACGTTCTTCATACTTTTGTCTAAATCTGGTCAGCTCTGTACTTTCAGCACCAATAGTTTCTCGCACCTGTCATTTGTGCAAGGATAAGCAAAGCATACAGCGGAGCATAGCATTGCCACACTGAAGGAAAATGCAAAATATATGCTTCAATTTCAAATTGAAGAAAAAGAGCAGTATATAGACTAACCTCCTCAGGTCTATCCTCCATAGTATCAATCATACTTCTCACGTACTCGTTATTTCTGGCATGCCTTATAGTCTCCTGTTCTTTTCTTCGGGCGTTTCTTTCTTCTCTAGGCTTCCTCTCTTCCGCCATAGTAGTGGGAGCAATTCTGGGTGGACGATACACACCTCCATCATCCTATTTCATAAAAACAAAACATTTACAAAAGTACTGGCAATAAAGGATAACTGCAAGAAAATATTACAAAAGGAGAAAGTCGGAAGAGTAAGCATAAAAATTACCCCGCCGGTGGAGTCCATCTTGGGGATAAGCATTTCTGGGTTGGGCCGCAGTGCCAGAAGATCTTTAGGCATTTGAGAATCTTCTTGCTTCTCAGTATTATTAGTTTGATTAAGATCATTGGTGGCAACCTTTGCCAACTTCCGGAATTGGTATTCAAACTTCTTATCGATTGGATGAATCTGCATACACAAGTTTCCTCAAGACAAATCAGTCCCACTGTAATCACATCAACATGCATATTATAGGAGCTGGTAGAAACCTTTGAATGAGCATACCTTCTCCAGAAATAATCTTGTCTCTACAAGGCTACGAACAACGGGATGCCCCTCAATTGAGAGCCCTTTCGCCTTGCGGATCAGATAATAGACAATTGATTGGCAATAATTTAAGAGAAGCAAGTGCTTCGCCTCGAGATAGCTAATCCCGTCTCCAGTTGTATACTTCTGTGCCTTAACCTAATAATCCAATACCACAGCAAAAATCATCAGATAGATTTTAGTTAATCCATTGTTCAGAGCATCTAGTATCGCCAAAATCAACAGACATCAAGCACACTATTGGATTAGCCCACATAATGATTCTTAAACCTGAAAACACTTTTAATATTTCTTTTTCTTCAAACCCTATGCCTGAACACAAGCTTAAACAATCCTTATGGAAGACAAGAGGGGTCTTACGTGAGCAGTCAAGTCCTTTACTTTACTTGTAACGGTATCCAATCCTTCTTTCATCTCTTTCAAAACTGCTACCAACTGTGGTGACTCTCTGAGCAACAAAACACAAGCAAAGCCAAGCTAGTAAAAGCTCAATTCGAAATATACATTATCCATGTTCAAATTGACATAACTTCTGTGCAATAGAAAACCCGAATTCGAATAGCAATGTCAAATAAATCAGGAACACTCTCGGAAAGGGAAGAAAGGGGATTTTACTTACTTGCTGAGTCTGTCATCAGGGATTGTGGGATGAAGAGGCTCCTCCATTATACCAGATGCCCTAAATTCCTACTGAACAAGTCGAATTTCCGAAGGTGGAGAACCAAAAGTTCAGGTCTTGTTCGGCGCCGGAAGATGGAGAGGGCGTGTTACAGAGAGGAAGGGTTTTGCGGTTTTGGACTGAAAGAAAGGGTTTGGGCATAGAAGCGGAACTCGCGATTGTAAAATACTCTTGTGCCCACGATTTTCTCAAAATTTACATGTAAGCCCGAATTCTTTTCACGTTTTGGAAACTTCTCAGCAATTTTTAACAATTTATCCGAGTAGAGATTAATCAATTAAAAATCAATAATAATTATTATCATCATAATTATATACTAAATCGGAGATTAAAAATATTATTTAGCACGAGCACGACACATCTCCACTCCACGTTAGATCACATCACCTATCTTTATTAATGTACTTCATTTGGTTAAAATTTGATTTTAGACCCCACATAAATATAAAATATGAAAAAATGTATATTATCAAAATTATATATACAAGGTTTTCTTATTGATATAATTAATTAATCTTACTATATAATAAATTGGAGATTAAAATAATTTTATAGAACAATATATGTAAACTCCAAATAAATTTTCTATCCATTTATATTTAATAGATGAGTTCCAACTATAAAAAAACAAAAATTAAAAGAAAATATAAAATAAAAAAGATTTTTTGAAAAAATAAGATATTATGGAAGATATGGTCATCGAACAATATTGTGAAACATATATGCATAATTTTCGTGATTATCGTCGTTTCTATAAATATATTGAAGCTATGGTTTGTGAGGGTTGTTTAAGTTTTATGCTATAAGTAAGATTGTGTCGTTCTCATCTGAAATCTTATCATCCACAATTTTAAGTTTTATGCTATGGATAAGATTTATTCTGTCACTCTCATCCGAAATCATGTCATCCAGAATCCAAATCCTATCACCCTTCTCCTGCAAAATACTGTCATTGTAGTCGGCCAACGATCTGATATGTGCTCCCCGAAAGTCGGGATCAGTGGCGAAAAACATGCTCAATTTTTATATTTTTTTGAAAATTATGACATGAATGGATACAACAACTTTCTCTCCCAATATTAGTAGGTACATATTTTTCTTTTTAGAATTCGGTTTGATTTTTAATTGTTATTCTCTTCAATTTTCCAAATGGATTGAATGTTCTTAAAATCTTGTAATCAATCAACAAAATCTTTTTAAAATAATATTATAATATTACATATTTTGTCAAATCTTTTCATCCATATACATTTTTATATTGGGAAAAAAATACTCTTTTAAAATATATATTTTCCGAAAAAATATAATAAAAAAATTCAGAGTTTAGTTTTTGCATTTATTTGACAAAAAATTGTCATTTCATTTTGAGCATTAATATAATATTTTTATACATTTTTACAAATTGAAAAAAAACAAAGATATATTTATAAAGTGATTATGAAATAGGGATATAGCCATATAGGCTACTAATTCCTCATTTTGGAAAGCTGTTGACAGTGTTTTTTTTCCTTTATTGCACAGGCATACAAGGTTAATATGTTTACATACTATTTTGCAACATTAATGTACAATGATCTTTGTAAAGCAAACAGAGCATATTACAAACCGATCAGATCCGAATTCACTATATTAATACATCATCACAATTAGATTTAAGTAAACACAACTACAATCAGTTCATCCCTTTCCAGTTAAGGCACCATCTGAACTCTAAAGTCGATGCAACCTGCAATTATGGCAAACATATCAGAGCAAATAGAAAGACAAACAGAAATTGAAGGAACCAAAATGGGGAAAATGTGAGGTTGATCATTTCTGTCAGATAGAATGATGATACCTACTACTCAAAGTTAGAAGGGATGTCTATTTCTGTCTCTGAAGTATCAGCAAACACAACAAGAGCTTCCTGGAATTTTAGAAATCATACAGAAGGATGGAACTATCAAATCTTTTTAGTATAATGGGCAATTTTAAGCTATTTTAAGAGTAGATGAAATGGAAGAACTGCAAACATGATAGGAATTTGATTTTATTACATACTGATTCATCTATGTTTCCTGAGGAAGACATAAATCCCAAGGGCAAAGCACTTGCAGGATCCTCAGTTACTCCGCCCAAAGTCTGCACATGACAACAGATTTGATAAAGGCCAAAAAAAAAACTGATCTGCTAAGCTCACAAGGCACAAAAATACTCACCGGTTCACGCTGGTTTCCAGAAACATTTAGGTCAGCAGCTGAAGATTTTGCGTCCATTGGGTTCTCCTGCAGATCGTGTAACGAAATTACTAAATGCCTAGATTAAAACAAAACCAGTCCTGCCTTGGAAGAGGCAGATTGAGAATTAAGGACACGGTAAACCAAAATGATCTTTTTTACCACTAGAGGATCAGTAAGTTCAGACTTACTGGTTCAATTTCTGATTCAGTTTGATCTGATGCAAAGTTTCTTCCTGCTTTACTGAGATCTCTTAATGTTCCCTATACCAGCAAACAAAGAACAAAAACAATCGGTCTATGAGAAGCTTCTGATTTAAAGTCATCCACATGCAGAGCACATTAACAAAAATCTCTTAACCAAACAGTGATTCCACACTTCAATGACAAATTCCGTATTGGAGTTTCAACTTTCATATGTTATGGCTCAAAGTTTATACTACTAACCATTGTCAAAATTTGGTGATAAATGTAAATTTAAGTCACAGGTAGCTTCCCTTTGTTACTTTTCAATGCAATTGCATATGGTTCTCCTGTATAAATGAATTTGCCTTCCAAAAACAACTTCACTTTGAGGGTTATGGTCCATCTACATCACTTTCTTATCCTAATCCACAAATTCATCACAAAACCAGTGCTTCACAATACCATGATTTAAGTTACTTATCATCCAAATGTTATCAAATAAAGCTAAAAACTCAGTGTCTAATTTCCAAGCTGGCTTATGATACATTAGACCATACATCTAATTTCATATGATCACGTCCTTAATCACCAGATAAACCAATTTACTACTCTTCTTTTTGCAAGAGAATGAATAGGCTCCAGCAGAATCAACTAAGAAAATACTAGAGCAAACTCAATTACTATTAGAGGAAATCCTGTTAGTATTTATTAAACCTTATTGGCCCACATAAGACCACATGCATTACAAAGTGTCCTGGGTCCAGCAGGTCCACGACGCATTGCTGGGGTAGCATTTTCACTGACTCCACAATGCTGACATTTGCGCGAACTGTAACAGAAGAATAAAAGGAAGTAGCATTTTGAGGTTGCAAGGTATAATTTAAGCGAACTGTAACCTTATTAGCCCACATAAGACCACATGCTGATATAATTTGTGTTTAGAAAGTAGCATCTTGTTCAAATGCACGTCATACTCACACAGTTTGAGGTTGCAAGGTACTATCACCATTAAGGGAGTTTTGAACAGTATCCCAGCTCGAAACTTCTGGATTTTCTTTAAGAGATGCAAATTGGCCATTCTTGCGGTGCATCCTAAGAAGATACCATTTGCAAATACAAGGCATCAACAGAAGACAATCCATTTATAAAGGCATAGATTGGAGACTTTTCAACAGCACTAAGCAACAGAATACTTATAAAACTACCCGTTTTAATCAATTTCTCAACACTGCCTTGTGCCAATTTCACACACAATGCAATGGCTTCAGGACATTTGCATTCACAACAAACATACCCGTCGTCTAGTCAATTTTCGCTCAAAGTTATAAAAGCATGAGAATATACTAGTGAATATTTTAGTAATTTCCATATATATATGGAATACAATATTCAATCATCAAGATTTGGCACCCAAAATCAAAATATTTCCATCTCGACTCTATCCTAGAAACATCTCTGCACATGGAATACTTGCCCCAAAACTCGATATTCCAGGCATTAATATATGTAGGACAAAGTGTGACACTATGTAGTGTAAGAAGCAATAGAAAGGCAAGACCTAACCATACTATCTGCAATCATAGAAAACAAGAAATGGTAAAAGCATCGAAAGTTAACTCTCACCTCTGAGCAACCTCTTTTCGCACCGAATATCTGATCTTCTTACTGAAACATCTCTCCTTTCTCTTCTCACGAAACCTCACCAAGGAAGCCGTTCTACGTGAAAGATTCGGTTGACTTCTAGGATCACCCAACACCTAAAATGGTTCAGCAAGAGCAATTTCACCACCCTTGCAATGAACTAAAATGAGTACAAAGCTACAAAAGTGTTTTGAATTTTTCCACTCATGGTTACCCTATTGCTCTGGCCATATACTTCAATGGCAGGTATAGCAGTTGGAACTTCCTGACCTCCCAAGAGCAAAAGCACTGCCTGAACCTACAATTTCCACCTCCAATCATTTTATCTAACCTCACCAACACAAATCAGTGAAATCACATACACAGCATACTTAAGACAGACATGTAATAGAGACATCAATTCCACTCATGAGGAATTATGGTCAGCAATTCCTCATGTTACTCCTCCTCTAACAGTTCCACTAGCAAGAGAGCACACATAGTAACAAGCAATTACTTTGGTATACATCATATAAACCTACAAAAGGCACCGAAGTGAACAAACCTTTTGAGGAGTAACGGCAGGGAACACATAAACTTCCCCCTCAAAGGACAAAGTGAGCTCACTGGTTCTCGAAGCCGCCACCACTTGACGACTTCTTCCTCTCTCGTCGGCGTCGTCCATCGTCTCGTCGTCGGCGTCCTCGCCGGCGTCGTAATCGCCTCCGTCGTCCTCATCGCCGTCGCCGTGGACCGGAACCCCAACTCCGACGTCCTCATCGTAAGAGCCCTCTTGCAACAGCCTCGGGTTCAGCGCCGCCATCCTCGCTCAATTCGGCATCAATCGAAGCGCTTGAAGTCCTTGATCGATTCAATTGGATTCCAGTTTCTTCATGCTACCATAAATCACTACAGAGACTTTCTTCAACGTGAGTTTGATGTTACAAAGGGATACACAGACAGAGAATTTCTTGTTTTTGTAGGTTAACCCCTTCTCTTGTCCCGAAATAGACGAGTCCGTTTCCGGTGGAAGGGAGTCAGTGGGAGAGAATGAACAAGAAAGAAGGAAGACGATGATGATGATGACGACGAGGACTTGGATGAGGATGGTGGAAGGCGAGGATGGTTTTTGTAACAGCAATAAAAGGACATAAATTAGCAAATATTTACGGGATATACCCCTGGCTCAAACCGGGAACATTCATTCCAAACGATAGAATGTTTTTTACTTTCTTTTGTAATTGTGAATCTAGTGATTATTGGCAGAGTATGTGCACACATGTCGCTAGAATTTAAAATCTTTAATTGTATATTCGGAAGTTTTCAGTCGAGGGTGTGGGGTGCGGATGGGCATTGTGGATAACGTTGGCTATTTTGGACCAACTGCGAAAACAGGCAGCCATTGTCACGTTCTAAGCTAATAGCCATTTGCACAAACCTTTTGAGTCAGTTTGAGTCAAATGGTGAGCCTACTGTCATTTTTCCAACTTTAATCGTTTCGTATAGTCAAACGGGTTCATTCTTGCATATCATTATAAACGCGAAGAAGAGAGGGACTGTAGGATCCTTCAAGCCGTTGTAAATTTTATTGTTGGTTTTTGGTCGTAAATAGATTTTTTTTATCAGACTTTTGGTCGTAAATAATAAGTGGCCGATCATGATATGCAATTATGAAAGACCTCACGATTGACGCGTCGACTCACTGGTTAAGCACTCATGCTACATTGGATTCGAGACTCCAGGGCGGCAATTTTGACCCACATTTGTATGAAGTGTTAAGGAAAAAAAAAGAAGATATCAAGATTAGCTCTAGTTATGAATGTATAATCCAAATTCCAACCTTTTATAGAACGTAAAAGTGTCTTTTTGCCAAACAGACGGTTGAAAGTTTAAGAAAGGTTAAGACTACGATTAACTTATTAACATCAAAAGATCGCTTTACTTTGATTGTAAATTTTCTTTAACCTAAATGTCATAGTGGTAGATTTTTGACAGATTTGATTTTTGACAGATTTTTGACATTTTGTCACCACAGCGTGACTAGGAGTTTCATGTCAACTGAATAAGAAATCCAAAACTTCGGTACTAGAAGAGATTTATCCATACTGACTCAGAAGAAAATGCTCAGAAAAGTAGCCCCACAAAAACAACATACAAAAAGACCTATATCATGTATCTGAGTAAAATTTTCTCATGATGTGTACAATGAGCCTCAGCCCAGTAATGATCCAAGTCTAGGCGGTAGATTAGTCATTCTAATAAGTGCAATACTATACCGATCTCTCTAGTTAGCTCTGCATCCTCACTCTCTCTAAAGAGTTATAACTTAGAAACTGTACTACTAGCTTAGAAATATAGTAAGATATTACTACTTCTTACGAGCTGCTAAAGCAAGCAGGAGAGTCAGCAATCGCCAAATTCAATGAAATCTGATGCAGAAAATGTTTTCGGAGAATATGTATCTGGAGAAAACATGTCGCCACCAAAAACCCTTCTCTGTGACATGGTAGACACAAAGATATAATTAAAAATACAAATTTCAAGGGGAAGAAAATTTTCATATGCAGTACTGAGATTTCTACCTGATCATGTGATTTCTTGTAAAGATCTCTCATAACACCCTGCAAAATTGGTTGGTCATCAAACACAAATCAGAAGAAAGCTTTTCAGTGCGCATCAAGATTTAAGGCCCCCTCACAAATCAGAGCACTCTCACAAAAAAACACAGTATCAACTATCAAGCATTACGCTTACGAGCCTTGAAAGATCTGAAGCTGAAATGTATAACTAGACTTCCAATTTACTCTCCAGAAGAAATGACCTCGAGAACCAAAAGTGACTGTGATCCTCAATTAGATATACAATTAAGATGGTAAAATGTTCATGGTCACTACATGAGTCTCACAAACTTATCCAAAATCAAGAGTTCTTCAACTATCTAATTCAGATGTCTACCCTAAGATAATAATAAATGCAGTGCAATCAAACAATGCTCTCTTTAAAGCTTACCTTCTTTGCCCAGGTAATTCCACATGCATTACACAGAGTACGAGGACCAGCAGGTCCACCGCGCATCAGAGGTGTATTCGTTGAGCAGATTCCGCAATGAGCACAACTGAATATAGTATGCAGACAAAAAAAATCGAGTAAAGCTACTAGAAAAAAAAACAACGAAAACCTTACTGTTTCCATATTTTATACTGCTTAAAAGAAGCAGAGCAAGACCGTACGTAGTTTCCAATGGGGTGTCATCTGAACCTGAATCTTGACGAGCATTACAACTAGAATCTGCTTGCTTTTTAGCAGAAGTAAATTGCCCACTTTTGCGTTGCATCCTACACACGAAAGATACTTACAACATAAAGTACTCAACAGTGAAAGATTTCTAGAATATCGAGAAATACATGAGAATTGAAGCTAAGAGACAAAAACACGAAGGAAAATATGAGAATATTTACGAATCCGTAGAAGCATATTTTATTTTGGAAGTGCTAAAGATTGGAACAGTGATTGATGCCAATTACGAGGGTTGTCTATCAGATTTAGACAGAGAGATGTCAAATGCGAGAACAATGTTTTAAGAAGAAAAAAACAAAGAACTGAATTTACATAATATCAAGAGATATGATGTGGATCTACAAAAGCAGTCTAATGTACAAGACTTAGCAGAGAGCATATTCTCAGTTAGCATACCTAAGTGCAACTTCTTGCCTCACATTATACCTAACTTTCTTATCAAAGTTGAGTTCCCTTTTCTTCTGACGAAACCTGTTCAAGGAAGCTGCTCTATGTGTTTGATTGCTCCATGCCGTCTGCTCTGTGTAGCTCTTAAGAGGCAACAAATGCAGTAACATAAATGAAGTAGCCAAGAAGTATTACAGAAAAAAAACTATACATGTAATTGTATAACAAAAAAGTGAATCAATACACGCGGAGTCTGCAATGCCGATTCACTGCCTTGTGAAGCCGGAGATGACTCAGTTCCACCTAAGAGCAGGAGCACGGCTTGAACCTGAACAAAACAAATGCTGCAGTTTGAGCGCTCCCAGTCTAAATTCAATCAAACTGCCTCAACTTCTACACACATAAGAAAAAATGTAACTGAATATAAACAAAGCAACAACAAAATCCAGCATCATGATACATGATTAATTCCACAGCTGAACTTCCATAGAATTGCAGCTTAAATATAATTCGATTTGATCCTTCTAATGCTACCCTAACACAAGTGACAAGACTTCAACATGACCTACAATATGCTCAAAATAGTTCATGGTGTATTGCCAATGCTTGACAACATGATTATCTATAAATATGTAATGCAGTCAAAGAATTGACCCTTCTTTTGAAGGATGAACTGCAGAAAAAAACCAGATAAGCTAATAATTATAATGTAAAAGGATGCAAGAAAAGTCTTGCTTTACTAGCAGCCCTACCTCATAAGTAATAGGGTAGCTAGAAGGAGCTTACACAAGCATGCTTATAATGACAATAGGAAACAATTCTCCCTAACAGAATAATCACTTGAACAGTTCACTGTATAGAATGGAAAGAGACCAGAAAAAAGGACAAAAGTATTACATCTTCAAGCAACATAAAACAAAACTATCAGCTAAAGAACCACAACTTCGTCAATTTCATCAAAGTTATAGCACATATCATGTTGTTTGCTAGTCAAACAAAAGCTGAAGACAAGACGTTTGAGATATCTATCTTGCACTTACTCATGATGGAGTAGTTTACCAATCAAACAAAAAGCAGATGATTCAGAATTCCATCTTGCACTATATCATAATAGACATGTTTAACAAATTGCTATGAATATATATCCCATCGGTAAGACAAGACCATAAGTATATTGCATCAACTAATTTCTCACAAAGTCAAACCAATCTATCTACAAATACCACTATTTCAGGCTGTACAATTTCCGGACTCAAAAGCGGCTTCCCTCCAAACGTTCAATGAAAAAAGCAATCAAAATTGGAACTCATCATTCAAGTACTCGCCAAAAAGAGCGCCTCAACTTAGGCAAAGACAAACTTGGAACAAAAACAAACTCTCAAAAGTGCAGAAAGAGGGAAAGAGGGAGAGATGGACCTTCTCAGGCGTGACGGCATCGTAGACAAAAACCTGACCACGAAAAGACAGCGTCAGCTGGTTATCATCAACAACGCTTCTATGCATCCCGCCGTAAAATCCGCCATCTCCGGTGCCAAAGAGGCCACCTCCTTCGCCGTCGAAGCTGACAGCGCCGCTAACGACGCCGTCTTCAAAGGACTGAGTTCCGTAGCGAGCGTGGGGACCGTCGCCGGACTCCAAGGACCCGACGGCGACGATTTGCTGGCCGGAGGAGTTCATTTGATGGAGGTGGCCGTACATTGAGACGCCGGCGGACGGTGACCACGATCTAGGGTTTGGATGCTCGGAAATCTCGGAATCGGTGGCCATTACACTGTAGAGAGTCCCCGGACTGAAGCTGTAGGAGCAACGAGAGAGAGGGAGAAAAGTAGAAGCGCAAAAACGGCGAAAGAGTAGAGGAGGAAGCACAGGGCCTGAAATGGCGGGCGACGAAGGCAGGCGAGGGCGTTTTACTCGTGTGAGAGAAAAACGAGTGAGGACAGGGTGTGGGGGCAAAAGAAGAAGAATGGAAGCGGATTTGATTAAAATACGCCCTTACCCCTTTGTCGTCCACTACGAGTCAGCGGTGGTTTGTAGCGTCGCTTAGGGGTCAAAGCAGCACGGTCACCGCAAATGGGTTATGCAATAAATTTGTATATGCTGTTAGTACGAGGCTTGGACAAGGGGCAAAAGAGCATTTATTTTTACCGTAACTTCTGTTAGGTTTTTGTCCTACGGTTTCTAGGTTTTCGTTAGGCATTGCTTATCTCAAAATCCCCTCAAATAGTCGAATCAAATAGGGCAGAGACTAGAGATGTCATAACTGGATCCGATTAGCAAAATCCACTTGAACCGTTCGGTATTTTCGGTTTTGAGACCCGTTTTGAAATCAGTTGATCGGGAGAAAAAATCGAACTCGATTGGGCTGACACCAAAAATTTGTTAGGTTGGTCCAATTGATTATATTTGTAGAATAAACAAATTTTATTTGAATATTATAATATATTATAAGGAAATTTCGCGTATTCATAAAAATAATTTCAATATTCATAAAAAAAACCTACTACATGACTAAAATGTCAAAAACAAATATAACATATCCTTAAGTCAACAACTTGTATTTACATTCGAACCCGACTGGTCACTCCAAACCCATTTAAATATTCCATTAATTAAAGGGCGAACCCGTTTAAAATGCTAAAAAATATCCAAAAAAAACAAAATATACATATCTCCGGTTTTGGGAGCCGGAGATATGCATATATTAGTACCTCTAGTCTGCGGAATCGGAGGTACCCCATCACTTCCGGTGTACCAAGTACAGTGCGGAAGGTGGAATCAGCATTCACCTTAATTAACCAAAACCAAAACCGGCATAATAGTCTGTCATGACTGTACATGTCTTCGTTCGAAACCCAATTGACTTGACACTCACCGTGACACGAACACAAAACAACCCAACCGATCCATTTAACGAGTCTAGCGGAGACCATATAAAATTTGGACTTCAAATCATGCAACTTATCATGTCCACATATTGGACCAACGAAATGCCAATGAGATAACGTATGTTTTGAGGATTTGGGCTATTGAGCCCGTGAAGTGGCTCATCTAGGCCCATTTGTCTTTCCACCAAAAAGTATTTTTCTAAAACGAGTAAACGATGGTGTCCGATATATAAATTTGAAGAAGGGTGAAAATATATAAATTTACTTAAAAAGTTAAAAGGGTATGAAGTTGATAAATGACTAGTGAACTATGAAATTAGACCTTTCCTTTGGCTTGTAGTGATGTAAATATGAAATGATGTAAAGTCATGGTTCCAAATAAGAAGAGTTTAGGTAGATAAAGTGGCTTAATTGTTCCATTCCACACTTATACCCTCAAGATTAGGGACGCATTTGTCCCGCGGGGATGGAGATGGGGATGGGGTTCCACCCCTAATGAAGTGGGGATTTCCCGACTTGGTAGGAAGCGGAACGGATACAGGGATCTGGTTTTAGTTCTCCAACGAGGGTGGGGCAGGGACAAGGAATTTAATATCCATCCCGTTTAGTTTCCACCTCCGATATTATTACTTTATTATCTGTATATAACTATTTAATTAATTTATACTAAAACTATAGGTAAAACATTATAAATTTTTTTTTTATATGGGGAGTATATAATTATAATTAATATTAATAATAATTTTGCATGGATGGATGATTTTTAGGTAAAATAATATTATTAATTTCGTTTTTGGATGGATGATTTTTTAGTTTTAATAATATCGCATGGATGATTTCTAATATAGTGACGATATTTAATTTTCGAGCTTATCCATATGTATACATATATATATGTATATGTTATCAAGTAGAGATATAGTTTAATTTTGATTAGAATTTCAAGTAATTTTTAGGAATGCCAAAAGTAAATAAGAGTCTTTAAATAACAACAACAACAATAAACCCAGCACAATTCCCTTACGAGAATTTAAGGGGTCAAGATGGGGGCCTCCCTGGCTAAACGCAGAGGGGAGGCGTCCAAATAAGGTCTCGTTAACGTACCCAAACCCGATGGGTATCCCCCCTCCCCCGATGCGCGCTCCCCGTCGAGGATTTAATGGGGATGGAGAAGATTAATACGGGTGGAGATGGGGAATGCATTATCTGCTCCGACCCGTCCCCATGTGCATCCCTACTCAAGTTCCAAGAGTTTGGGGAAATTCACCGAGTTTGGTTAATCATTCTTATACTAAATACGCAATACTAAATACCCGTCCCCATAAGATCTTTATTTATTAAATCACATACTACTTCATTTCAAACTAAACGTTATATTCCAGGACTCTTTATTATCTGATTCTTCAACCCCATCTACTAAGAGATTTTGCAATTGGGATACTTACGTACCGTATCCACAACAAAGAATAGGAAGAAAGATTTCTTAATAATTTTAAAAAAGATTAAAGGGGATTTGTCAAGAAAAAATTTGAGAAATATTTTCCTCTTTATCCCCTTTATTTCTTGCAGAAGAGATTTATTCGGTATATTTCTCTAATTTTGTCTGAGTTTTTTTCTTTTTTTTTTTCTTTGGTGGTTAAGAGATCGGTACAATTTCTCAATTGTGAAATGTCTTAGAGTATCTTAACTTTAAAATAAAATTAAAGGTCAGAAAAATTAATGAATATGTCAGTTTTTTTAAGCCTCAAGAAAATCATTAATGATTTTACGGAGAAGAACTCTCTTTATTATACTAACTAGAAAGCTTGCCCGTCCGATGGATGGACAATTTCTTTCACCATATTTTCTAAAAGGTGAAAATTATAATCTTCGTCATAACACAATTTTGTTCTAATTAATCAATTATGTAAGTATTTTGTATTGAATTGTCCAAAAAAATAGTAGATAAAATAAATATAAAATATAAAATTATTTTACTTAATTTTATTAATTTCTTATGAGAATTATCTTGATAATATGGATTTTCAATTACAATTAAGTTTTTTAGCCGAATGAACATGTGTAGGGATTACTCTTTCTAATTTTACAGACATTTTCGAGAAAATTTAAATCGAAAGCATATGGTTGGCTCTTTAGGCTTTACATTCTCGCTCAAAAAAAGAAAAAATGATAAGACTTTGCATTCAAGTTACAATATTATAACATGATATATGTATGTAAAAAATAAGACATAGTAGCATGCATTCATAATCAATTACAAATAAAAAAAACAAATAAAAAAGCAAAACTAAAAAAAAAGAAAAAATATAAAAACATGCATTCCGCTTCCTACCAAGTCGGGATAGATAATTCACCCAAAACAAAAAAAATAAAAACAATTAGAGAGAAGTCATTAATGTGACAAGAGGGAGAGAATTTTAAGTGTTGTATAGATATAGAAGATAGAAGATAGATAGATAATCCCCTTTTACTAACATTTTATGATTTTTTTTAAAAGTTGGTTAAGGACTACAATTTGACTATTTGAGTAGCACCAATGCACCATATCGCAGATACTCTATGCACCCCTTAAAGTTTAATCGCCCCACAAGTGTTTCACTAGTGTTTTAGAGGAGTAGCTGTGTTGCTGATAAAGTGATAAGTACTTAAGTAGTAGTATTAATTAAGCTATAATTAAAAACATTATCTCATCTACTATAATATACAGAATAAAGCGGAACCCAAGTCTTTGTTAAAATTTGCGCCACGTCATCAACCCTTAATAAAATAATGATTTTATTTTTTGCATTGATTTTCAAAAAATAACTTATATATTTTCTTGATATCTTATCCAATTTTCTTATGTATACTTAATATCTTACTCAATTATATATTCTTATACGAGTAAGGAAATTGAAGTGATTTTCTTTTATATTCCTTAGAATTTTTTCTTATTAATTAGTATACATTTTTGTCATTATTGAATCTTGAAGAATAGTGAAAAATTTTCACATGTGTCAATAGTATATTCATTAATAATATAAATTTGAATAGAACTATTTTAGAATTAAAATTATATGAATAAAAGTACATATATAGGTCAATAGGTTCGGACTTTGGTCTATCGGATTTGGATTATAAGCTCCCGAGTTAAAAGCGTATTCGTATCAAAATTCGATCTCACATCGATTACTTCGGTTATATATTTACATTACCCGTACATGGTACGGGGTTTGTACTAGTTCCATTAATAATGTAAACAAGGTGTGTTTGATTAATTAAAGGCATGCGGCCCCGTAGATAGTAAGATCCAAGCAAGCTAAGACTGAGAAAATGGTCGGATAAAAAAAAAAAAGACTGAGAAAATGGTTGGCCCATATATGCATGCACAATTGCACATGTAGTTTATACTAGTATATGACCCGTATCGTGTACGGAGTATTTGTATGAAATTTAAGCTATTTATTATTTTGTATATAGTTTTATTCTGATAGATTCAAATACTATTATATATACGAATTCTCTCAAATGATATGTCTTTTGTCTAAAATAAAAAATAATTCGTAACCCATAAATGATTTTATCAAATAAATAAATTTCAAGTTAACCCTCACACATATTGCTACAATGATATTAAATAATACTTTTTTTTTGTTTTTGCAAAAATATAATAACATAATTATTTCCTATCTAATTAAATTCATTTGAAATTTCAATATGGGGGATAGGATAATAATTCTTCATAATTGTACGGACTATACGACTATGCTTTAAGATGATTAAGATAGATATATATTGCATATAGATATATTGAGATATGTATGAAGACTAAAGATATATTATTAACAAATTTGTATTAATATATCTTTGAGATTTTAATATGGTGGTGAAAAAAATTAATTCAATGCAATATCTTAATAAAGAGGGTGATGTGGCGCATTGTGGTGACAGAGTTTGCTTCCGCTTTAGTATATAGTAATAGATTGGGCAGCCGAAGTTTAGTTTTAAGTTAGCGATGCTTCTAACTTGTTTTTGTTTTTTTTTTCTATCAAGGAGTGTTGTTTTGAGTGGAAAAGAGTCTATTTTTTTCATTAAAAAAATGTATATATTTATTTGAAAATTTTTTATAATACCATTAAAAGTATACGTTTTATATGTTTCTTGCAAAAAAATTCCTTATATATAATGTTGTATATTCTTTTAAAAAGTTCTTTGTTACAATAAGTGAATTTTATAGGTACAATTTTTTCCTCAAAAACAAATTATTATATTTTTGTATATAGTTTAGTTCAGATTTCTAGATTTTGCATAACATAAAATATACTCCAATTATATATTTGTTATTAGTGCATGATAAGACTCTAATTGACCCGATTGACAAGTCTAGTGAATATCAATAAGTTAGAACTCTTTATGATTTAACAATTTGTTTTAATTTTTTTTAAATAATACTCTCTCTGTATTATAATGTTTGTTAGTTTTAACCCTTTTTTTTGTCTTATATAATGTTTGTCATTTTTTAGACTTCTTGTCACTTACTTTACACTTGCACCCTTGCATTTATATTACTTTTTTAAGAAATGAGGGAGGAATTGTTAGTGATGGTATTACAAAAAAAAAATTAAATGGAGTAATAAATAGAGGTATATATGTCTAGTTGTCTACTTTTCTACTTATCTTAAAAAACCAGACCTCTACTCTTGGCCTTGCTCGGGACGATTCTTTGATACTATTTTGATTATTTTGTATGGTCGTTGTTTATCTTATGTTTTTGTTGTTTTTTTATATTCAAACAATATATTGTCTTATTTAAATAATTTAAATGATAGTATTATCGTATCTTTGTATGACTAAGATTATAATTTTCTGAATGTCAAAATAGTATATCCTTAATCTATAAGTTTTTAGTAATAATAGTGACATTAATTATCCAAAAACTAATTTAATGGAGAAATTACAAAAAGAATCTTATAAAAATTTATTAATATAAAATTTAATATTTAATGAGAAAAATCTAAATATATATAAATGATTATTATGGAACTCATTGCCCTAAAATAAAAGTATATGATGCATATACAAAAAAAATTCGATAACATGTATAGTCTAAGCTAATAATACAGATATGAATGTTTATAAAATATACAAATAAAATTATCATTTTTAGGCAGCATCATTTAATTAGAAATGTATTGAATGAGATAGTATATAAGATATATCTAAACACTTATCAATAAGGAATAAATTTAAAAGGATGAAGTATATTATATATAGTATAAGGTGATAATAATATAATCATAAATTAATTTATTGAGGTAATATATAGTATAAAATATTAATAAATATTATAATATAAATAATAATAACAATACTATGTTAGATTGAACATTAAACAATTTAATTAAAGAGAATTTGATTTGAGGCGTTTAATGCAAAAAAAAAAAACTTTACATGTAGATAGATAGATAAATAGGATAGATAAAATAAATAATAATAAAGTACCATGTATAATATATATGATGAAGAGATAAATTGGAGTGAAGGCAATTAATGCCAAAAAGTTTCAACTTTACATGTAGGTAAAATAGATAGATGTGTATGTAGGATATATAACATAGATAATATATAATGATATAATAACATATATACTATAACATATTAAAGAATGAATTGAAGTGCGCAATTAATGCCAAAAGTTTCAACTTGACTAGTACGTTAGATATTTAAAAGACTAAAACGATAAATATTATGAGAGGGGGAGTATCGAGTATTTACTTTTTGAATCGATAGTAATACTAACCTAATTAAAAGTCATCAAGAATAATACTGTACAAGCTATTATGGTATTAATCAAATACTTAAGTAATCCATTGAGTTGTTCTTGCTTTCTAAGTTGTACTTTATATATAAAAAAAGGTATATTTTCCATTAGAAAAAACAAGATATCAGATTATATGGTTTAGATGATTTTTCCAATCTTGCCACATATATAGAGTTAGACATGTCAATCGGGTTGGGTTGGTCGGGTTCGGATCAAGTCATCTCAGGTTCGGGTCGGTAACGGGTCGTGGTAAATCAAGTCGGGTTGTTGCAGGTTTTCGGGTCGGGTCAGAATAACCCAATGGGTCAAGATTATTAACTGTTTTACCAAAATATTATTTAAATAATAAAATATAATAATACTATACTATTTTTAAATAATTCAATAATAAAATATAACATAATTTTCAGAATAAATTTAATATAACATAAAATATAATAAATTGAGTTTTAATCCAACGACTTCGGGTTTCAATCAAATCGGATCGGATTGGGTTTGCGGATCGGGTTAACTTTTGACACGTAGAGTACATTAAAAAAAATGAGGAAAAAGAAACCCCTCGTGGAGAACAAAAACCTTTTGCGGGACTGAATAGCCATTGTGGATTGTATCTGTACACACAAATGGGCCTTTTTTATTTCCCCATATAGTAAGATGGGCTTATCGTGCGAGCTGTCTCCCAAACCATATCCTCAATCATGTGCTACTGTAACTGCATATTAGAGTATTTTAATCCCACCAAAGAGAGTTGGTTCAGGTGGTAAGCGGCCTGCTCCACATCCACGAGGTCTGGTGTTCAACTCCAGTGGATGTCAAAAAAAATCCCTTTGGGAGACTCACCCACCAAAGCCAGATACGCGACCCGGATCGAGCTGGATGTAACTAAGACGAAGCTCTAGTGAACCAATGGGCAACTGAAAAAAGAAGAAGAGTATTTTAATCCCACTATTCTAGTTATTTCTTTTCTCTAATTATGCTACCTAATAGTATTATTTTATTTTTCAAGTACTCTACAAAGCACCGCTAAAGCAAAGAGGGCATAGTTACTAATTTTTAATTAATCTGGCAAATGAGAGACTTCCGATAATAGAAGCCCAGTTTGAATTATAAATAAATAAGTAGCAGACTAGTAGCGCCACCCTTCTCTTTCTGATTGGAAGACTCGGAAAGATTAGGTAGCCAATGGAGATTAATCTAGACTTTAGTGACTTTTTTAATCAGAGCTTAGAGCCAACACATCACTCCTTAATCCAAAAAACGGTGCCAAGTGATATACACTCTACTACATAAGTCAAGAAAATTGTACCTACTTCATTATACTCTCGAGTCGCAAGTCACAACTCACGGCTCGCGGGTACCAAGCTTATATACTGGGATTTGAGATAAGTTGATAAGATAATTGCTTACTCCTTGTTTAAGTAGCTAGAGATCTCATGTTTGAGCTGTCAAAATGTGTACATTAGTAACACAGTTATGTACATTGTTGTATAAAATGAGAGGTCAAAATTAACACATGTCATCTTATCCAAAACACGTTAAGTGAGTGTTTTCAAACGACCAAATTATAAAAACATAGAGCGAAAACAGGGACGAAATTAGGAAAAACACAACGCCTTCTTCGCAAACAAACAACGATGGTGTCGCGTGTATGTCTTTATTCAGCTCGAGGTGATCACCGTCGATTGATTTCGGTTGGAGAAATAAGTGCAATGTATAAGCTACCTATTAAGGGGAAAGGGGGAGTCTTGGGTATAGATTATCTTTAAAGTTCTAGCTAGGACCACATTAGTCCTAGTGATTTCAACTAATCCCTTCGTGCTTAATTGAACTAATTGTGATTAGACAATGCATGGCTTTACCAAATACAATGAACCATTATCCCTCTGGAATTCTATTGCGGATGATGGGGCCCACAATTGCAGCTAATCAATGGGATTGTAAGCGGAAAAGCACGCACATGGTTACTTAATTGGAGAATTACGTACGTACATAAGGTAAGTTGTTAATTGATAGTCATAACATACATCATAGTACACTTCTGATAGATACGGAGTATCTAACATGGGAATACATTTTCTCTTTAACAAACAAGCTTGTAAGACGTTTTTTTAGTTTGCACTGAAGGAGGGGCATCCTCCCCTTTTATTTTCATCTTAATAAAATGATTATACATTATATTATAGCTCATCCATGAATCAATCTAAAAATGTGAGAGACCTTCACTTCCCAATCCACTTCATGAACCAATTTCCTACAACTGAAGATGATGTCCCTTAGGTTTGTGGGCCTGATCATATTCGTCAGCACAGCCTTTACAACATCCAGAGCATCCAATTCAACTTCCAATCTTCGAATTCTCAGTTGCATAGCGATCTTGAACCCTTGCCACAAAACAACGAGCTCCGCCTTCACAGGATAGTTTCCAGGCATCTTGACAACAATTAACTTTATGAACTCACCAACCGCGTTCATAAGGAGGCCCTCCAACACTGATGTGATCGCTCCCTTCATTGAGTGCCCCACCTGAGTTTAGTTTCACCCAACCATCAGTAGGCCACTTCCAATGACTTAGAGTAACATCACCATTCGAGATCTTTCTTATGTTTAACAAATCAATGTACTCTTTGGCTCTTTGAATTAAGAATTGGTGCTTCTCACCAAGAAAACTCGACAGCACCATGAACACCCTTTTGTTCATCCATTTTTAAATCTACTAGCCGCCATAAGTAAAAGTAGTTGGCCAAATGCCATTACCTGACAGATTCATTCCCAACCATTGCTTAAGACCTACTGCATAAAAATTTTCGTCCTGCTGTCAATTAAGAGCTTATCCCATACTTCACGAGCTCTTGGATAGTCCCTCGAAACATGGAGAGTCGATTCTGACGCCTCATGACACCTAATGCAACTATCATCCTCGCACTACCTTCTCCTCCTACGACTCACATTAAACATTATTGAATCATGGGTGGTTAGCCACAGAAAAGTTCAGGCCTGATCAGAATTAAGCTTTGAGTTTCCATATTCTCTTCCAAAGATCCTCAGCCTCAACATTAGGATCATCCCTTATAATCTCCAAGACAGACCAAATAGAGAATTATCCAACAGCTGAATGTTTTCAGAAAATTTTATCACCAACCTCCTCTTCCACTATTCTTATACGCGCAATCTCGGCTAGCATAGCAGGAGGCAAAATGTGTGAGAACTGGTCCCATCTACAACCCTCGTTACACCAGTATTCAACAACCATCTTCCCGATTTCATCGACACCAATATCTCCTGATGCCAACATCAATAAGACGCTTGTCTAAAGCCAAAAAAGGTCCCAGAATAAAGTCTTTCGACTGTATCCAATCCCGAATTTAACCCCTTGAAGCAGAGGAGCCTTTGTCTTAACCACGCCAAACCAGAGGTAGGCAACACCTTTCTTTGCCATAAACATGTCTCTGTCTTGTCTACCATGACAATACTTTCCACAAACAACTCTTGACCATAAAGAATCAATATCTGTCATGAGCTTCCAACCCATCTTTGCCATAAGCGTTGTGTTTACTTGTCTCATGCTTCTCATTCCAAGTACCCTTGTATCTTTCAAAATTTTCACCGTATTACAGTTAACAAGATGAATCTTCTTCTTCTCATCCATAGACTCCTAGACAAAACCTCTTGTTTTCTTTTCAATTTCACCACAAACATATAAAGGAAGACTAATAGTTTGTATCGGAAAGTAAGGAATACTTGAAAGAGTAGAGTCAGCAAGAGTAACTCTAACTACTAACGATAGAGTTCTCACCTTCCAACCCTAGGTTGGATTAATTAGAGTATGTGTTTTCTTTGGCCGAGTAAATATAACATTATCAAGGTCAGGGTCCTAGGTCGGATTATTAAGAGTCTTTCAATTGTAAGCTGGGGCCATTGAGTTATAAGATATTATACTATTAGTAAAAGTTTTAAAGGCAACCCAATATATATTTGATAAGATCTTATACTATATAGACCTTCATATCTTTAGTGGAAGTCACCGGTTTGATTCTTATGGACAATGCCCTCAATCAAAAAGAAAATCTTATATTATATATATTTTTTACACATCAAATAAGAACAATATAAATATTATTTATTTAATAAGTTAAAGCGTTGTAAGATGAATGCATTGTTTTGATTTAGATGTTGCATCGCTAACCCGGAGAACAACCTCCTTCTGTATTCGTTGATGTGTGGTGTTAGCCGCGACATTGATAACTATATTCAGTGTTTTAAAAATTTCTTCTAGGCCCCGTCTACGCACTAGCCGCTAGACAGTCCCCGTCCGTCTAGGCGTGTCAAGGTATCCATCTAGGTCGTCCAGACAACCGTATAGACCTCCTAGACGCTGGATGATCCTTATCCGCTTAGATGTCGCCTAACGATTTTTACAACAGTGACTATATTTGCCTAATATAATTACTAACAAAAACAAATGTTGAAATTATAGACACGTAGAGTAATCAGACAATGAGATTGAGACAGAACATCCAAAACAATACTAGATGAGAAACTTTGGACAAAGCTCAAGGGTAGGGATACATGATGAGTTATTTTCCGAAGAACAAGTACAGCTATTGGCTTGGATCGATGGAATTTGATCGACCCGTCAATCCTCCAGGCTAAAGCTCTGGCAGCTCTAGACGGGGTGCGGAGGGCTAAGACCCTTAATCTAAGAAGGCTAGTGGTTGAAGGCGATAACTTATGCGTAATTAACAACATTACAGGGCATGGAGATGCCCATGGGAAATCCGGACAATTATTGGTGATGTTAATGGCATCCTTTCCTTTTTTTTAGGAGGTTCGTATTTTCCAATGCTATAGGGAAAGTAATAGAGCAGCAGACTAAATAGCGGCCAGGAATGCTGATCCGCAACTCTAACTACTAAGCTTGAGGACAATGTGTCAAACGCATCATTGGGAGAATTATTTGAGGACAACTCTTGGATCAAGTGAGGGAAGAATACGTGAAGCTAGAGATTTTTTTAAAATCATCCGGGCGGATGATTTAGGCCGATCCTACTCTAATTAGGAGGCCTAGTGTTTTCCTCTTGTTGTACACAAAACCAAAAAAAAAAAAAGTACAACTATCGGCTTGTTTTGGGCGGTAACATGCTATGCAATATTTTATTTTATTTTAACATGGTGAGAATTCGGAGTACCAAACAAGTTTGGTAGTCCGAGAGGCCGTTTAAAACGGAAGCCGTACACGGCTAAGAGAGTCAACAAAAGAGACACTCAATGCTAGCAGAATCGGAAAGGGAAAGTACAAATCTATGAAAAGAAAGAACAAAGCGTGAGCAGAATCGGAGTGAGTATAGCACTAAAAATCTTAGCGCCATAGGCAACAAATCAACCCATTTTAGGGTGTGCGAAACGGACATCTGACGTTCCCTCCACCGAAATGAAGGATCTTCAAATGCCTCAGAGCACCAAGCGACCCGGCCTAATACAACTCGGTCCGAAGTCAACCACAGCTCCAACTCTTCAAAAGATTAGTACATGATTTAAGAATGAGCGATCCTGCAAAAAATCAGACGTTGCACAACAAGTAATTGATACTTGCAGCGCAAGTAAATCAAACTTGCAAGGCAAGTAGGTCATACTTGCACCGCAAGTAAAGCACAACTTGCCCCACAAGTAAAATCAAACTTGCCTTGCAAGTAAAAGCAAACTTATGTCGCAAGTATCGTCGCAAGAGGTGGGTTGTCGATAAAAACATTGATGGTTGAAACTCAAGGTGGTCGACAAGCCTAAAAATGAAAGAAACTACAATCGACGAAAATAAAATCAGATTTGCTAACCATCAAATGGAATCCGACGACCGCTATGTAACGATATTGACTACACAACACCACTTAAAAGATCGTTTGACATAAGAGATCGATTCGACAAAGAAACAAGCGGCTTTCTCGACCATGCGTCGGCCGGCCTTCTCGGCCATGGGTCAGGTGGCCTTCTCGGCCATAACATGCTATGCAATATGTTATATGTGCGCCTTCGCACAAGCGATATTTGTGACGTGGATCACAAACAAAAAGATAAAGTGCGAATTCACGTACTACTACTATTCGCCGTATAGAACCATTCCAATTTTCTCCCCATTTCCCACTTAATTAATCAATTAATTACTCCCTCCGTCCCTATATATATGTCCATAAAGCATAATTTCACGTAAATTAAGAAAATGTGTAAGAGGTATTTGGTGGAGTAATATAAGTGGTTGAAATGAAGAAGATGAAATGGGTTAAGATTAAAAAATGGACCAAAATAGAGGTTGAGAAATTTAGCTCAAAAAAATTAATCCAAATATACCTCAAATGGGTGTTTTCTTAATGGAAAAAATTTAATAAGTATGAATGTTAAAAAAAATTATTGAAATATTGTTTATTTTTTGGTTTATAAGAATTTATTTGTAATGTATTTGATGGAGATGATTTAATGGAGAGATAAATGGGGAAGAAAAGTAAGTAAAAAGTAGAATGTATAAGGGTAAAAGTGTAAAAAAATAATGATATAAATGGAAACAATAAAATTGTGGACAAACATTCCACGAGACGACGAAAACGGAAAGATGGACAAACATAAAGGGACTGAGGGAGTAAATTTTATTTCCTTTCTTGTAGTCGCTCCCTCATCTCCATAACGTCCTCCGAAAGACTTCAATAAACTACTCCCAATTCCTCTTCTCCCACACCCTCAACTTTTACCCCATCGGAAAACCACCTCTGCAAGCTCCGGCCGACTTCCCGATCAACGATTGCGCCTTCATCGCAAGCGTACGCTTGTCCTCTCTTTCTGTACGTGTTTTCCGTGCGTTTATGCTTGCACTTGATCATCTCCGATTGCACTGAAATTGCTCGCTATATAGCTTTTAAAGCTCTTCCATGGCGGTTTTCGCTGTGTTTTCGGTCTGTGTTAAGGATATATCAGTGCTCTTAACTGAATCGGCGAATGTCTTGATGTCAATTTGATTTGTAGAAGAGCTGGTGAGGTTATCATATGTTGCTACTTGCTAATATTCTATTCAATTTTTTTTAGGTCTGGCCTCAGCTGATCACCAAACGCCTCTTGTTTGATTAGGTAAACGCGATTAGGTTTTTGTACTCCTCGAGGAGGAAATTCTGTTCAGGAAGCTCAAATCGCCGATTAGAGGTTTTTCTGTTTGCCGCCATTGTCGGATATTTCGCAAGGTGCGAGCTCGTAGCAAATTGTGGTTGAGCGAGGGTTAGGGTTTGTGATTTCTTCGGTGCGAAAGTCAAAGGCGTTTCCGTCGTGGTAGTGTGTAATCGGCCTTGTTGTTTGTTGAAAGTGTTCATCCCGTGAGCCTCGTGAAAATGCCCCATCGAACCACCTACTTTTTCCCCAGGCAGTTTCCTGGTGACAACCGGATCGAGAGGCCGACTTTTCCTCTTGTCACAGATCACGAGAAGAAACCGACTTCTGCTACCGCTACAACCACCAATCAGGATGACAAGTTGGAAAACGATCTCAAAAAACCCTTTCGGCAATTAAAGGATTTCACCAAAATCTCAACCGTCGGTAGGGATCACGAGAAGGGGAAGAGCTTCCAAGTTCAAGGCAACGCCCAATCGTTGGCCTCCCTTTACAATTGGCTCGCCAACAAGAAGGCTGTTGACAAGACCGTTCACGTGAAGTCGTCGTCCGATGATGAGAAGGAGCTTCTCCTTCGGCCGGAGGCGGTGGCGGAAGCGCCTCCGCCTCCGCCTCCGCCTCCTCCCACGCCTCCGCCGGCGCCGGAGACGGTGACCGGAAAGGAGACGAATCTGCACGAGCAGATTTCGGCGACGAGGTTTTCCAGGATGGATGATAGCTTCGAGAGGCAGGTTTCGCTTCCGAGATTGTCGAGTGGGAGTAGCTACGGCGGGAGTTTCTTCTCCGGGACTACGGTGGAAGGAATCGTCAATGAGATCAAGGAGGCGCAGACGACGTTGCAGAGTTCGCCGCCGCTGGTAAATGACGAGGACGAGCAGTTTGCAGGAGGTGGAGGACACGAAGGCGGCGACGGCGGTGGCGGTGGAAGTGAAAGTTTGGCTCGGAGCGTAAGAGAGAGTTACAATTTGCAGATGATGTTGGCGAAGAGGCTGTCTAGTCAGGCGTCGCTTACTGATGAGCCCACCATGCTTTTATCTGAGTTTGGCGCCTTTGAAGGCCTCAATCTCTTCACCGATGCTGAAACAGTGTCTTATCGTCTATGGGTACTACTTTCCTCACTTATCTTGTAACTTTCAATTTGATTTGATTGTTCTTTTGTTGCCTTGTCTTTTACTGATTATAAATTCTGGAAGCAGAAATAAATGTCCAGTGATGGAGATTCCCCTTGTCCCCTCCACAATTTTGCAGGAGGGGCAAGGTCCACCACAGGTGTGGCCGTGTGGGGGTAATCCGGCCTTATTTTCATGAATTGACATCCAAATCCAAACTAGGAGTTGCTTTTGCCTATCTTTTTCGTCGTGATTCTCTTGGCCTTATGTCTAGGTCCATTTTTTTTTGTTATGCTTTGTTTGATCCTTCTCTTAAGTAGGCTGAATGAGTGACACTGCAATTGGGTGTGGCTGGATCACTATATGAATTTGTTGTTATTCCAATGAATTTTCCGCTGTGGAAAATTGTCCTTAGCTGCTTAGTGTATTATGCAACATTTCTCCATGTGAGAGATGTGAGATAGACTGATAGATACAAATGCAGTGTGGATATATTCCTTGATAATAATAATAATTTATGTTGACAGAATACTCTCTTGATTAATGTACAGGTTAGTGGCTGTCTCTCGTATGGTGACAAAATATCAGATGGTTTCTACAACATATTAGGTATGAATCCTTACATGTGGGTGATGTGCAATGAACCGGAGGATGGTAAACGGATGCCATCTTTAACGTCCCTAAAAGAGGTTTCACCTGGTGATTCCTCAATGGAAGTGGTTCTTGTCGATAAACAAGGTGATTCTCGACTTCAAGAGCTAGTTTCTAAAGCACAAGAACTGTCTAGTGCTTCAGAGAATGCAGTGGTCCTTGTGGAAGAACTTGGCAAACTTGTTGCCATCTATATGGGGTACGTGTCTTGTGTCTTGCCATTATGCTCACCTTTACAATTTATGAATGCACTCTGATTTTGACATTAGCTATTTCTTGGTATCAAAGGGGCACATTTCCTGTCGAACAAGGTGATCTGCAAATGAGATGGAAACTGGTCAGTAAGAGAGTGAAGGACTGTCATAAGTGTGTAGTGGTGCCCATTGGTGGCCTTTCTTTGGGACTTTGCAGACATCGTGCAATCCTTTTTAAGGAAAGGTTTTCTTTTAATCTTCCCCCTCTCTGCTGAATGTGCTCAGTTTGCAACTAGATTACTATTAACAATTATAAATCTTGGATTTTGATGATATACTGTCGGGATTATATGTGCAGAAACTGGCAGACTACATTGGATTACCGTGTCGAATAGCTCGCGGTTGCAGATATTGTGTAGCTGACCATAGGTCCTCCTGCCTTGTCAAAATTGAAGATGACAGGCAGTTATCAAGGTCTGGTATTTGCATATTTCAAGAAAGTCCAGAATATACAATGATGTGAAATGCATCTTCCAAAATCAAAATCCTCATGTTAAAGTTTATTGACAGGGAGTATGTTGTGGATCTTGTTGGCGAACCTGGTAATCTCCATGGTCCAGATGCCTCAATAAATGGGGGTCTACTCTCATCAATACCTTCACCCTTTCAGATGTCTAATTTAAAAGAAAACCAGCAATACTTCCAGTTACAAAATCAAAAGAGTGAACGTTATAATCATCTTCAAAATGCAGGTAATATACAATGTTTGCTCCGAGTTGTGATTAACTGAATGAGAACGATGTTAACAATTATTTTATTCCAGATAATGTCTCCCTAATAGTATTTGAGTGTCTGGTTTGGTGATTGTATTTTGTATTAGTCTGTACTTCCTATACAGCTAGTGATAAAGTTGTCATCTTGATTCAAACCGTTCACAGTTTAAATAATGAGATGCTAATAACATGTAATGTGTAATAAGAGTCGCTCATTAGTGATTCTCTAGAGTCAAGACATCTCTTCTTGCAACTTTTGATTCGGTACATGATCTTTCTACCCCCTTGGGCACTAAAATTAAAGATGCTCATGTCTCCATAAATGCATCAATGTGCTTTTGAATCTATAATCCAAAATTTTCCGCATCATTCATGTTAAGCTTATGAATAATGCTACCAAGCAATGCTTGCTTTAACTTGCTGAATTTGATCAAAATGATGTGAGTTTCAGAAAGCCAGACAAGCCATTTCTATAATGACCGTATCTTTCTGTTTGTAATGGGTTAATCTAAGTTGTTCAACTGTTATGCTACGTATCATAAGGTAATGTAGAAGTGTGTAGCAGCCTAGAGTCAGATGCTAGTCTGGTGGTTTATTTGGCTTAATTTTCTCAGTGGCATTCATGCAGTCCCATTGATGCATACATCTATGCTCTTCATTTTGCTTTTTGGCACTGCATTCACTTTGTTATAGAACATGTATGTCTTTCCAATTTGAGCATGCCTAATTAGCAGTGGATTGTCTTATGCAGGGAGAAGCAAAAGGGGTCACAATAATCGTGCACCCCTCAACAAGGGAAAGGAGTCCGTCTGGAATTCTCTCCATCAACATCATAGTGGAAAGGAATCTTGTAAAATGACCGCACAGAGTTCTGATTTTGTTGTTCTTGCCTCACAATCTGGATCATCCATACAAGAGTATCCTAGTCAAGAAATAGAAGATAGTTCTCATAGAGAAGTTGGGAACCAGCAGAACCATCCTGCTTCATCCATACCAAGATACCTGAATCTTGAACCTTCTCTGGCCATGGACTGGTTGGAAATATCATGGGAAGATTTGCATTTAAAGGAGCGTGTTGGTGCAGGTAACTTTCATTGGCTTTATTCTCATTCACCTAGGAGTCACTTAATATATTTAATATGTAATCAGGTTCATTGTTTATTGTTGCCTCCAGGTTCTTTTGGCACAGTTCATCGTGCTGAGTGGCATGGATCGGTTGGTACCTCATTTGTATTTGACAATTCTTATTTAACAATGACAGTGTTCTCAGTTAATTGAATAGTGGTACAATATCACTGTGACTATGGGTTTTCCAATTGGAGAGTGTTGTGACCAATCAGTTCTTCACTCTACTTGGAATGTCTGTGCCTGTACTAAAAAATTGTTATGCTTTGCAGGATGTTGCAGTTAAGGTTCTGACTATCCAAGATTTTCATGAGGATCAGCTAAAGGATTTTTTGAGAGAGGTATGATATGCCAAATCCGGAGACTTGCTCTATCCGTTTACAATCACTACTGTGACAGATATAACATCATTACCTAGGGCCATTATCTTTTTGATATTTAGGGCTGTTTAGCTTGAATGCAATGAAAATTTCTGACGATATAAGATAAACACAGGAATAGTATCTATAAGAAATTGAAGACTATCATAGAATTAGGTCTATGTCAAGTGAATTAAGTTCCTGAATTTCTGCTATTGCCTGCTACAGTCATCTCTTTTTATAGTGCAGACAGTTGTCAATGTTCTAATCTGACAAACCACTAATCACTTATGTTGTTCTTGAAGGAATTCTATAAGAGCTAGCATTTGTCACAATATAGAACAAGTTTTTCTGCTCTCCATATCTCTTTCACAGTGCACACTTCATAGTGCTGTCCATGTTTTCTCTAATAATACATATAGACAACCTATTTACATAATGCGGAATTTTTTCTTACATGTTCATCCATCGCCATGCCACTAGCCAGAATGGCAGAGATGTTACAAGTTGATAGGAAAAAATATTGTTTCTGTAGGGAATTCTGTCTATAATGATTGTTCATTACAATGAAAATATATATACCTGATCAGTTAAATTTTTATCTTTGTTCTTGAAGGTTGCAATCATGAAACGTGTTCGTCATCCAAATGTGGTCCTTTTTATGGGTGCCGTTACCCAGCGACCTCATCTCTCAATAGTAACAGAATACTTGCCACGGTGAGAATAGTACTAACATCCAGTTGATAGTGATTCTTCTTGCTCCAACAGTGCAACTGATTTGCTTGCTTTGAAAATCTGTCAATCAGCGGTAGTCTGTACCGCCTAATACATAGGCCTGCTGCTGGGGAAGTTTTGGACCAAAGGAGGCGACTTCGCATGGCATTGGATGTGGTTAGTATTTATGATAGTTGCTTTAAATTTTCTTGTAACTAAAGATTTTTCCCCTAACTGATCCTTTTAATTGCATGTAGGCCAAGGGGATAAACTATTTGCATTGTCTCAGTCCTCCTGTAGTTCACTGGGACCTGAAATCCCCCAATCTGTTGGTGGACAAAAATTGGACAGTGAAGGTTTTTGAACAATCTCTTCCTATCTACAATTTCCTTTTTTTTTTTTTACCTTTTCTCAAAACCCAGCCACTAAGTAAACTCATAATTTTTGTAGGTGTGTGATTTTGGTTTGTCAAGATTCAAAGCAAACACTTTCATTTCATCCAAGTCTGTTGCTGGAACTGTAAGCTTTCTCGACTCAGTTTTATTCCTTCTGTTACCAACCTGTGATTACATATAACTTTCCTCTGTCTAAATCACGATCAGCCAAATTCCATGGGCTGCCACCTCAAAATGCCATTACAGTGAAATAAGGAGAATAATAATGTATGCAATGTATACGGGATTATTGATGTTAAGATTCCTTAGAGTAGCAGGTTGATGCCATTCGTCAGTCTCCCTTAAAGCAGAATCTATGAAAGGAGTAAATTTCTAAATACCTTACACAAGGAAAAGAATCAGATGCATTTGATCAATGTGATGCAGGCCGGAAATTCAGCTTCACTTTGCACTATCCTTTGTAATTTTTTGTATAATTTTCATTTTCAGCCTGAGTGGATGGCTCCTGAGTTTCTACGAGGAGAGCCGTCAAATGAGAAATCCGATGTCTACAGTTTTGGGGTGATCTTGTGGGAGCTTGTTACCATGCAACAGCCTTGGAGCGGACTTAGTCCTGCTCAGGTAACTTTAACAACATCAAAGTTTAGCGAAAAGTTTACTCATTTCTGTTACCTTTTCTTCTCTCTTTCGGACTGATAATAAGGTGGGAGTGCTATATAATATAGGTTGTTGGAGCTGTTGCTTTCCAGAACCGGAGGCTTGCCATTCCTGCCAACACCTCACCAATGTTGGCTTCCCTCATGGAGGCTTGCTGGGCAGAGTAAGTTCTTTCAAAGAAGTTTTCAAGAAATCAAGTCAAAACATGATCTCACATTTTGTCAAGAATGGACTGATATGCTTTGTTGTTCCTTTTCAGTGAACCCAGTCAGAGGCCCGTTTTCAAGAGCATTGTTGATACACTGAAAAAGTTGTTAAAGTCGCCATCCCAACTCATACAAATGGGTGGGTGATCCTTCCTGGGATTTCAGAAGGTTTGCGAAAAATAAATGCTCGGAGCTGGCTTGTTTTTTGAGATTTAGCTAACTTCATGCTTACCATTTCGTCGAGTACCAGTTCGTTGCTCTCCGCTAGAAACTGTAAATGGCTCTGGTCGAGCTGAGAATATCGTTAGTGTAACGGGTCAGTAAACAAGGAAGATCAAAGGCCACATACGTATGTAGTCCACTCCAGCTTCCAGGTATTGTTATGTTGCCAAATTAAGTCATAAGTTAAGTCATTTGTGCTATGATTAGGAAAGGTGTAATATTATTTCCTGCAACGCATTCAGATATTTCTAGGAGGATTCGGGTTTAGACGTTTGTGATATCGGTAATGTGATAATGTTCCCTTGATTGAATCCTTAGTATCAATGCTCGGCAATAACACGAGTGATCTCCTATCTTGTAATATGTATATAGTTCGTAGTTGAACAAGCCAGCTTTCATGTTGCATTGGTGTTATGAACGACTAGAAAAAAAAAAGGGAGTTTTGTTTTGTGAATATGGGATGGGCTAATTTGTGCAATTTGGGCATTGGGCTATACTTTTGCTTCTAAACTCTAGGGAAATATTAACAACCTTGAAAAGCTATCGAGGTTTATGAGTCCTCACTCCCGCCTTTCATTCGTTATAATGAGCAACCCCTTTTGAGCAAACTCCTTACAGCTTCCAACCACATATTGTCTCGATTTGCTCGATGATGCGCTCAAATGCTCGTTAGAGTTTAGGTGGCTGCTATCGTTCTTGGAAAACCTTCGCGAGGGACTCCTGATAAACAATTTCTTCGTCTCCGTTGATTCAGACGAACAAGTCGAGAGCATCGCTTTCGAGATGCATGTAGGTGACCTCAACTTTGAATTCAATAGGAAGCTCATTGTATTGAAAAATACTTCTAAAAAGATAAGCGGTTTGATTGATCAGCTGACCAAGTGCATTAGAGCCATCAAATATAATCGGAGATAATACATGACATAAAATAAGTATAATATTATAAGAAAATATGATATAAATATAAAAAATAAACAATATTATTGAGATTACCGAAAAATAAAAATGAATAATCTTTCAAAATATCCGTTGAAGAAGAAAGTATTTTTGAGAGAAGTGAAACAAGCCTTGATGGATGGATCAAAAGACAATCACGAGCCAACTTGGTTGGTAGTTGGTACCCAACCAAAATTAGCTTAAAAGAGCCCTTACAATAAATTCACTGAAAACAATCCCCATGCCTAGGATACTCTACGTGGTCCTTATATTTATTGTTGTTAGCAATCATATCATATTGTAGCTGAGCCATCAACAAGCTGTTGTCCGCGCGCTATATCGATCTATTCGTGATTGTAACAATTAACACGTTGACTGTTTTAGCTACATTTATTATTTGGGATAGCAATTTAGGCCTTGTTTGGTGAAAACAAATTGGGTTGGAAAGTGATATTTTGGGATTAAAATTTTGTATTAAAAAACATGAAAGTAGAGGTATGATATGAATGTTAGAAAAAGGTAAACAAACTTTTTGAAGAAAAAAATTGTTTATACTGAAAGTGAAACAAGGCCTTAAGCCGTAGGAGTGTAATCATCTTAACTATATACTAAAACGGAGGTTAAAAATAATAATTAGCACGACATGTGTCGACTTCACTTTGGACAACATCACTCATCTCTATTAAAATAATCTAATTGGTTAATTTTGATTGTAGACCCCACGTTTATTTAAAATATGAACGAACATATATTAGTGAAATTGTATCTATAAGTTTTCCTTATATAAATATATTTAATTAATCTAATTACTATGTACTAAATTGGAGATTAAAATAATAATATAAAAAAATATGTCAACTCCAATTAAATATATATTTAAAATTATAAACCATAAACATTAAACTAAATCCTACAAATTTTAAGAGTATTCAATCCTTATACAAAATCCTACAAATCTTTATTCGATTAAAAAGATATATTATAGCAGAAATATTGTATCATTAAAATAAATCTCATAAGAAACACATTAAACAAAATAATACAAGATTTTATATCAAATTATTCTTTTGAATAATTTTATATAAAATTAAAGTAATTTTTTAATTAAATCAGTATTATTTTTATAACTAGTGTCATTGTCAATGCTATACACGTAACTTTTGTTTTCATCTATAATAATTTATCATTGGTAATTTTTATACACCTTAGTAATTGTAATTAAATAGTTATAATTATTTATATGAATATTTCGAAAAAAATAGAGGCACAAAATATTTACAGAGGTATGTTTAAACTCCAAACCTTGGAGTTATTAAAGGAAGAGATTAAAACTATGATATTGGTGTCATTTTGATTTTGATTGCATATTGTTATTTTTTTTTTAGAAACATCATATTGTTAATTATATATGAAAGATTGCATAAAAGCCACAAAACATTTACACATGTAAGAGGAAAAAAGTTACTACTATTGAGACTTGAACTCCAAACCTTGGAGTTATTAAAGAAAGATACTACGACTATGTATTAGTATCATTTTGACTTTAATTACATATTGTTAATCATATAGAGAAGATTGCAATAAAATATAATTGAGCATTGAATGAGGACACCTCCTAAGATTACATTATAGATATATAGATGACATAAGAATTCAATATCTTAGGTAAAGGTGGTAGATTAATCTATCATAACTACAATATATGCTAAAGTAGAGGTTAAAAATAATAATTATCATGAAACATGTCAATTTATTGTTAAATCACACCATCCACCTTTACCAAAATAATTTAATTGGTTAAAGTTTTATCATACGTAGACCCCATGTGTATTTTAGAAAAATGAAAGAATATGTATCACTAAAATTATATCTATAATGTTTCTTAAATATCTGATGAATTAAGCTTACTATATACTATATTGGGTATTAGAATAATAATATCATTACAATATATTATATATGTCCACTCCAAATAAAAATATAATTAAATTAATAATAGTATAATAAAGATATCCTATCATAAACCGCATAACTATGTGGTTAGTTCCGAGAGTATTGCTTCCTGCGGTTTAGTTGTCAAGGACTATCAAGGTGTACCCATGTACTTGGATATTGGTTTTATCAAACGTCGATCTGTGCTATTTTCTGAAGCCTTAGTGCTTCAACAAGGGATTTTGGAGGTCATTTAGCGTGACATTTCCTACTTGTACATTGAGGGAGATAACATGCATCTTATTAAAGTCGTATTAGGTGACTGGAGTTGTCCGTGGGAGTTAGAGCTGGTTTGTACCGACATTCAAGGGTTTCTAGGCCGTTTTCAGAGTTGGTGGATCACTCATGTATATCGTCAAGCTAATTCTATTGCGGACTACATTGCTGATTTGTTTCATCAAGCTTCATCTTGATCTTTTGATTTTGACCCGGTCCTTCGCGACCTTATCTGTAAGGATGCTCTAGAATAGTTATATTATATGCTTTTCCTGGTTTAACCGAATTTCTTTCCTTATAAAAAAACAACATAACCTTATAAAACAAAGAAACTTATTTATAAAAACAACTTATAACAATAATAATATTCCTACAAAATCTTTGTTTAATTAAAAGAATATATTATAACATATATAATATACCTTTCAAATAAATCTCATAAAAAGCAAATTAAATAGAATAATACAAGTTTTATATCAGAATATTCTTTTGAATAACTTTAGATAAAATTTAAAGTAAGCTTTTAGTTAAATTAAAATTATGTCTTCAAGACACGGGGACTAATAGTAGATATCTATCTATTACTATATACTAAAGCGGAAAAACCATTATGTCACCATATTGTGTCACATCACCCCATTATCAAAAAACTTATCTTATCAATCTTAATTAATTTTGTCATAATACATGATTTTAATCCTATACATATTTAATTAAAATATTAGTTCTATCTTAAATTTTGAGATGGTTAAGTAATTCTATCATAATATATAAATCTCAATCCTATCACTATATGGTTACCTATTTAGTTTATAAATTGAGTTATCCTAATTTTAAATTATAAAAATTAGTTTTATCCATTTAATCCAATAGTATATTAATAATAAGTATTATTTTCGTAATTGTGTTCTATGCTTTTCTAAAAATCATCATTAGTAGCAAAATCTACCACTATATTTACGCCACATCTTTTTTTATTAAAATAATAAATGTAATATATATATACTTTTTCTATCGTATCACATTGAAATCCAATAATAATGTTAATAAAATGATTAGATGATATATTTACCCTAAATGTATCAATAACATACATATTAGATAAAAGATAGATTTCTGATTAAGATAATGATTCGTTAATATTTTCATTTGATATTTATATAATTTTTTGTTTCATTAAATTTCTACAACATAATAACATATACACAAGATATTTTGGTTTTATTTTTTTAATCTTACTAAATATTCTCTACATTTTAAAATATAATTCTATATTAATCCAAAATTTTATTTTAAGTTATTGATTTACTTAGATAACTTAGTTTATGTAGTTTATTTTAGATTTCAAAAGAATTTCACCAATTTTTTAATAAAATTTAATAATGCATCTCATCTTATTGCATTCTTCCTCAGTATATATATATACATATATAAGTATATATATATGTATAACAAAATAATATATAAATACAATATTTTTATATAAATATTTGATGATATACAAGAGTTATGTTATTTTTTTATAATCTAAAAGATACGGGCCATTTCAAAAGAAATTAGAGAAATGATAATATTTGTCATTATTAGTGAATTTATATACAAGATAATAAAAACAAAAAACACCACGTACTAGGTGTGGGTCATTTGCTAGTTATATGCTAAAGCTAAAGCAAATTATATCACCACATTATGACTCATCATCCCCTTATTAAAATAATTATCTTATTAAAATTTAGTTCATAATATATATTATTAATTTTATACACATTTATCTAAAATATTAATTTTATTTTATATTTTGAGTTTTTTAATTAATAATTCCTAATGCATAAATCTCAATTCTTATCATTGTGCCCATTTACTTAACAAATAAATTAACTTCAAATTTATGTTATTTTTTAATTTTTTTATAAGAATTTTTTTAAAATCATCAATGGTAGCAAATTCTACTACTATATATACACCAAATCTTCATTTTATTTAAATAATATATTAATTACATTTTTTTTACTATTGTCGTATTGAAATCCCAATAAAAAAGTAATGGCCGAATTACCACATTGGTATTAAAAAATGTCCAGTTCGGACAATTGGACATTTGGGTATTAATAAAACAAAAACTAGACATTTGAGTATTAAAAAAACAAAAGTAGACATTAAGTATTTTTCCATTTTAAAAAATTGGTTTTCATATACAGACCACTTTTATATTATTTAAAAATCACTTTCATGGATTTAAACAATTTTATTATATTTATTATTAACAAAAAAATACTTGAAATTTATTAAAAAAATAATAATAAATCGAATAAGAACATTCGCACACTTTAAACAAAAAGTTTAAAAAATGAAGTTATAATGCAAATTGGTTTTTGTTTCCTTTAAATAATAATTCCATTATTCCATTAATTACCATATGATCAGTATGGGTTGTTTACAATGGAGAGCAACGACTTTGATCTTGGTAGTTTTAGAGACGTCGTTAATGCATATATAATGAGAAAGAGTTGACCTGATTGTGCTTGAATGCATAGAATTAAAATTTGTATCTAGTCGAGTATTTTTTACTTATTATTGTTATTCACAAACAAATGTTGGTATGTTTATATTTGAGAATTATGAATTTTTATGAACAAATGTGCTTGATTTCATTTTAAAATGTTGAAGTTTTAACAAAATATGAACATTTATTACTTATAAACGAAAAATAAAAATTCCTAGTTTAACAAAATTGAGATTTATGTATGAAATTCAAAATTTTCAATTGAAAAATACCTGAATGACTTATTTTTGTCTTATAAATACTTAATTGTCCATTTTTTTGTTTTTTAATACCGATTGTCTAAAAGACATTTTTAAATACCTAAGTGTCTAAATGAGACACTTTTTAATACCAATTTGGTATTTTGGTAATATATTAATAGAAAGATTAGATGATATATTTACCCTAAATATATCTGTTACATTACATAGTAGTTATGTTTTATATACAAGATAGATTTCTTAATTATGATAATGACTCTTTAATAACTTATTTGATATCTATATAATGTTATTTAATTAGTTTTCATAATATTATAATATATAGACACAATAATTTGGTTTTCTTTTTTATCTTTATTAAATATTCGTATATTAGCCCAACTTTTTTAAAAATTGTTGTTTTATTGATATAAGTAAGTTTATGCAATTTAATTTAAATGATAAAAATATATTTTTCAATTTTTAATAAAATTTGATAGTGCGTCTTATTTTTTACTTCATTCTTCCTTGATCATTTAATATATTTATGTATGTATAGAAAGTCAATGATATAAACATTTATACATTGATATATTTTATATAAATATTAGATGTTAGGTCCCGTATTCAGAGAGGTTGGCAGAAGTGGAGGGCAGCTTCAGGGGTTCTGTGCGACAAGAAGGTTCCGCTTAAGCTCAAGGGAAAATTTTATAGGTCCGTTATACGACCGGCGATCCTGTATGGGGCAGAATGTTGGCCGACGACGAAGGCGCAAGAACAGAAGCTCGCAGTCGCATAGGTGAGGATGCTCAGATGGATGTGTGGGCACACGAGGATGGACAAGATTCGAAACGAAGAGATCAGAAGTAAGCTCGGGGTGGCTAGCATAGGAGAGAAGCTTAGAGAAACAAGACTACGTTGGTTTGGCCATGTTCAAAGGCGGAGCCTAGATGCCACAGTGAGGAGATGCGAGCGTCTGGAGTTGGGAGCTTTCAGGAGGAGTAGAGGTCGCCCGAAGAAGCGTTGGTTAGATAGCATTAAGCAGGATGTCGCCTTGCTAGGGATCTCAGAGGATTTAGCTCAGAGTAGAGAGAGATAGAGGGAGAAGATCAGAGTGGTGGATTGCTAGCCAGCTGGGTGGTGGAGCGGGTTTCTCCTGTGGAGTTTTTGTCAGTTGGAGTTTGTTTTTTATTTTGTCAGTTGGAGTTTGTTTTTTATTTCCCCCCTTTATTACCTTTTATTTCTCTTTCTTTAGTTAGGGCTTTTAGGCGGTTTAGTTCTTCCTTTTGGGTTGTATTGGGCGTATTTCATCTAGGTCTGAGATACCCCCCAGATCCTGCTTTTGCAGGATTCTCCTGGGTAAATGTTGTTGTTGTTATAATTCAAGTGATAGGGGTCATTCTAAAACAAATTAGAGATATGATAACATTTGTAATCATTATAATAAACTCATATACAAAGTAATAAAACCTTTGGCCAATATTCACAACTCGGATACCCAAAAGTTCATTTGGGAACACATATCATCACGGGATTTGGCATTCCTTCAGCACTCATTTCTGATAATGAGACCTAGTTTAATAACGAAAAATTTAAGAATTGTTGCAAGAGAATGGGCATTAAAAATATCCACTCGTCGGTAAGGTATCCTCAATCAAATAGGCAAGCCAAAGCGACAAACAAAATTATCGTTGAAGGGTTAAAAAAGAGACTGGATCAGGCTAAAGGACGGTGGACCGAAGAACTGCAAGACTGGATCAGGCTATATAAGTTTTTTGTAGAGCTTGTTTTGTAATTTTCATCTTTCTTCTTTTCATCTCATCTATACCACAATTGGAATGCTTAAAATAGGGATAGATGAATGCCTTACGCATCGTGTGGATGGATTCTTACACTCATGGCGTGTGGATGCACGGATATATGAAATTATGTAAATATACGAATGTACAAATAAGAGAACACTGAACACCCCTATATTTGAATGACCACTTAACGTTTTTTTATTTGATTCATACATGCATGCGGCTTAGTAAGCTTAACACATGTATGACTCATATGGGCATTTGTGAGTGGCCGCAATTAATTAGGGTTATAATTTTTTTTTTTTGTTATGTTTTATACTATCTGATTTATGGTTTTCTTATCTCTTTATTATTGAAATGTGTTTAAAATCCTTTTTTTCATATCTTATCTATATCTATATCTATAGAAAAATGTGGTTCCTCCTTTAGCATAAATGTTGCTCATCATTTCTAAATATTATTTTTTGACAAATTAAGAACAAGGGAAAACCTTTGGTATGCAAGTGACATAAAAGAATTAACTCATGACCTTCCAAATTAATTTGATAACTCATTGCATTTTTCTAATGCAATTGTACTAATTACGGTAAGTGAAATAAGTAATTATTATATTTGGCAAAAAGAACATGGGCTAAATAAATTGCACTATCTTTTCCGCAATTTGATAAATTCATGGGCTAAATAAATTACTTTAGATTTGTGTGGTCTATATTTGGTAAAAAGAACATTTTTGAAACACCATCTTTTCGGCAAGAATTATGTATGGCTTTTTTATGGATCAAAAGCTATCTTTTAATTATTGTACAACAGATGTCGTCCCCTTTTACGAAGTAACACAATGTAAGCTTATGCCCAAGGCCCGTCCAACGGACGGGCACCATGGGCTAGTACTTATTTAATAGGGGAGTTACCGTGGATTAGGTTTCTTTATTATCTGCTTGACGTATATCCCAACTTTGGAGACTTGATGCGGACATATATATAGAATGGCTTAAAACATATCTAGCCCCTCGAACTTACGCAAATTTCTCACTTAGACACCCCACCTTTGATTTGGACCTATTGAATACCTCAACTTATATTTTTTGACCTATTGAACACCTATTTGCTGACTAGTGCAAAAACATTTGCCACCATGGTGCCACGTGTACATGACGTGGATGCCAACTCAGTCTTTCATTTAAAACAAAAATTAAAAACAATAAAAACAATTTAATATATATTTATCAAATTAAAAAAAAACTACAATTGATGAATTTAACGTGTTTGGCGATGAACTCGTCTATCGTGCGCCGGAACTCCTCGTTGCTCATCCCGTCCACCGAATCCTCAGATGCCGAACGCCGGAGGATCCTGCTCTCCTCGTAATTCCCGCTCTCGATCTTCTCCGACTCGCTCCTCCGGTAGAATCGCGAGAGAGGCGGATTGGAATCGGAACTAGAAACAGAAACCCTAGGGTTTCGGATCTCCGGCGGCACAATCTTCGCTACCGCCTCGCAAATGATCTCCTTGTCCTGAAACACAATCTCCTTCTTTGGCACCGCCTGCAAATTCCTCGGCCACATCGGAGCTCAATTTGTCGTAGATCTGGCTCTCGGAACTGGCAATGGCGGTCGAGGATCCAGTGAGACGGCCGGATTTTGCTAATAGAGCGACGACAATGGCGTTTCCGAGGAAGAAGACGAAGATAGGGCCGGCGACGGCGGGGGAGAGGCGGCGGAGGTAGTCGTCGGAGGCCTTGACGGCGATCGGCGCTCGAGTTGAGAGCCAGGTCAGGAAAGCTATGGCGGCGAAGAGGTCCACGAAGCGGAGGAGCCTCGCCAGTGACCGGAGACGGCGAAATCTTCTCATCGCCGTGGATTTCTCGAGCTTGAAGATGTCTAGGTTGTAAAAAAAAATTGTAATTTGATAAATATATTTTTAAGTATTTTTATTTTTTTTTTAAATGAAAGAATGAGGTGGCATCCATGTCATGTACACGTGGCGCCATGATAGCAAATATTTTTGCACTAGTCAGCAATCAGGTGTTCAATTGGTCAAAAAATATAAGTTCAGGTACTCAATAGGTCCAAATCAAAGATGAGGTGTCTAAGTGACAAATTTGCGTAAGTTCGGGGACTAGATATGTTTTGAGCCTATATAGAATTATAGATCGACATGGACTCTGAAAGAAATGGGACTTCTAGCATTTTATTAGTTTCACTATGATTCGTTGAATGATGAGAGTGGCAGGTTTATATGCTTATCACATGTATTTAATGTGATGTTTGATCATATTTAATTTCCAACGTCCAACCAAAACATATTGACGCTCATAAAAATATATATTTATGTATTCACCACATTTTAATTTGAAATGTTTTACACAATACACATTGCATTTTATAGAGAGGAGAGTTTAACTTACAAGGGGTGTAAACAAGTTTATACAAAATATTTGAATTTATAAAATCTTGAGCCTAAAAGGACATAGATATAGTAGATGAATTATATTTTATAGAAATGGTTCAAGGGTGAACTTATATTTTACTTTATTCGAATAAAACGGCATTAAAAAAAATATGTTCACGGGACTGCAACATGAATAATTTTGTACATACATGTTTATGAAATCTAGCTAGAATATATGCTGATAACTTTGAATGTCATTCACTTGTGACATATTTCTTCCTGCCTAATTCAATCTTAAAAGCTATTTAGAATATAACTAGAGACTAATTTCCATGCGTTGAAAACGTTTTGAGCCTCATGCATCACCATGTCATGCATCATTTTGGATTTCAACGTCGTCATTTAGTATCACCATTAATAATGATACATCAATCCTTAAATTTTTTAATTATATATCCTTGTCAATGTAAAATGAACTGAACGGTAACATTATACACTTCAACCTAGCTAACCAAACTGAACGATAACATTAATGCACCCATACGGCCATACTTGTAGATTACAATACGGCAAAATACATCCATAGACCGTAGACCCCTGTTCTTGTATAAAATCATAACTATATACTAAAGCGGAGGTTATAAATACTATTTAGCTCGACACGTGTCACCTCCTCATTGGACCGCATCACTCATCTTTATTAAAACAATTCAATTTGTTTAATTGGTTGAAATTTCATTATAGATTCTACATTAGATTTCTTCTTATCAATTGATTTCCATTTTAATTATTTTATTAAAAAAAATCTATCCAAATCTATGCATATAATAATACCAGGGTAATTGTAGACTTTATTAAATTTATATAATTTTCATGATTGTTAAATACATGATTATTTTAAGAATTTTAATATTTATTATCAGTTTGGATATACATTTAGTATTCTAACTAATTATGTTTAATGATTTAATATATATATTATGTTTAAGATTTAATTTTACATGAAAATATTATTTTAAATAACGATAAAAATTTAAGTAAGTTTTTTATTAAATCAAATCGTGCCTTCAAGGCACGGGAACTCATACTAGTTTTCAGCTAAATGCCCGTATTTTAAAATTTTTATTAAACACCCCTACCCTAGTAGTAATATTTTTTCTATCAATCACCTTCTTGATGACGTGTCAAAATGCGTGGACTTCATTTCTTTTGCTAGAGTGAGATTTAAAAATACGGTTTTTCTATTGTGTGTCCTAAGGGCATATAATAAACATATCAATAATAGAAACTAAAATCCTAAAATAGAAATAGTGAATCTATCATAAAAAAAAAAAGATTTAAAAAACCAAAATTTTAAAATTTACAAATTATTTCCATTATTAGTCTCTTATAATGTGCCCTTAGGACACATTGTAGAAAAATACTTAAAAATATGCTAAAGTTGGAATTGTTTTTGATTAAAAAAAATACTAATCTTGCCTTCTCCACATATTTATTTTTTAAATAACTAAAAGAATCTTTATCACAAACCTCTTTCTCTCTGCAACCTTGTGAATGGTGACTTTGGACTTTGGAGATACGCATTTCAAACTTTGCTTGTGAATCTCAACCAAAACCAATCTCTGCTGCTTAATACATAAAATTACAAAATTAGTTGTTTGGGTGGTATTTAAGATTAGCAAGAATGTTGGTCTATTTGGATTTTGGAATAACTTTACTCATATAAATTGGGTGTGGAAAGTTATGGACAGGATGGAGGGGGCGAAGAAACGGATTTTGGAATAACTACCTACGCATCTTGTTTCTTCACCTCAGCCCATCTTCTTACCCTCATTGCCTTCCTCGGTGCCTCCGGCCACGTGTTCCTCCCCACCCTCTACATCCTCCTCCTCTACGCCTTTCTCCTTCCCATCGTCGACTCTCGTCGCCGTCGCCGTCGCCGCTGAGAGATTGACGGAGGGCAGCGTAGATCTAGCACATACATGTAGAGGGCGGCGACACATTTGGAAGAAGAATGAGATGGAAAGTTATTCTGACAATTTAGGTTATACTAGTACTAGCAAATAACATACTTTTTACAAGGGTGTTTTTTGTTTCTAAACTCTAGTCACTTCTAGTCACTGCCCGTCAAACAGGTCAGGTCGGGTAGTTTCGGGTTAATTCAGTCTTTTCGTTCGGGTTGAGTGCGAGTTCGAGTCAATCGGGTTACAGGTCAAGCCGGGTCGGGTCTTGACAGGTTATCGTGCAGGTTCGGGTCGACCTAATCGGTCAAGAATTTGAATTTTTAATGATTATTAAAATAATATTATGATTAAATAATAATATTTAATAATAAATTATTATTTTAAATAGATTTTTATAATGATATTTTATTTATAATAAGCTTTATGATAGAATATATTATAACATATACAATATAATATATTTATTCTACATATATATAATATATCGGGTCGGTCTCGGGTTTCGACACAATCGGATTCAGGTTAATCGGGTTCGGTTTTTTTCTTTGCTCGCTACTATTCGGATCGGGTTTCAACCAAAAAAATTTCGGTCGGTTCGGGCCAATTTTTCGGGTCGGGTCAGGTTTTGATAGCTCTACCGCCAGTGCATTTCACCCAATAGATGTTGATCTCGTATCTAATAGAAAAAATTTAGTTAAATTAAGGTGTTCAATAGAACATTCTAAATATAGATGTTTGGTTGAAAATTTTGTCCAACTACATGTGCCTCCGTATTTATGTTTCCATTACAATACCGTAGTAACGTTTTTTCGGTATGTAGAAGCATAAATTATATCAACTATATGTATTATTGTTTTTTTTTTTTTTTATTGTTTCCAGATCTTCATCTTAGCTACGTCCAGTTTGACATGGATCTTACACCATACTTTAAGAGATGAGTCTAACGAATTTTATTACATCTATTGGAGTTGAACCCCGGATCTCGTAATGTGGAGCGCGTTGTTTAGCACCTGAGTCAACTCCTTCTTGGGGCAAAAGGGGTAATCCCACCCCAGAGGGCCTCCTACCGCCGGCCCGACATTGGTGAGAGGGGTAAACCACGGTGACTCAATGGCTCAGAGACAGGAGGCTCAGTGGGTGCCAAAGCAGCCAGCAACGAGGGCCTTCCTTCACTCAGGAGAGGATAAACCCCACACTGACGCTGTCCCCAATCGAACCGTGCTCCTTGAGTCAACTCCTTCTTATTATATACTCCCTCCGTTTCACAATAAGTGTCGTTTTAGCCCTTAAAATTTGTTTCATAATATGTGTCGTTTTAGGTTTTCAAAGTGCTTTATTAGGGGTGAATAATGATAATTTTATTGGAATGTGTATTTGTTGACTAAATTTGTTCATTCATTGGCCAAAAAAATATAATGAGTGGTAAGATTAAGAAAAAGTTGTAAGTTTTAAAGTGAATGATTGCTTTTCTTAAAAACTGTGTTAAGAGCTAAAACGACACTTATTATGAAACGGAGGGAGTATGTATTATTGTTAAGTGAGCACAAAAAATAAAAACATAATCATTTCGACCAAAAAAACATAATCATAGGAGGGACATGCAAAAAGTGAAAACCAGACTGGTTAATTATAAGTTCCCATATCCATGAAAACATTAATGCATTCTCATTTATATCCCAACGCTCAATGGCCCCCATGCAACGTACTTGGTATTGAACAGTTCCAATCCCCTCTGTTTATATTCCTCACACACCTCCAATTCCCATATCACACCGAAATCAAACATACTCTCCTTAACAATTGGAAGTTGCCATAATCACTATAATAAGATCGATCAAATATGGTCTCATACACGACCGACGACATGAGAGCCTTAGTCTACGGCACGAAGCTGTCGTCGGTGGTGCCCGGGACGGTGACGGGCGACGGAAGAGTGCAGGCGCTGACGGGCCTTGACTTGGCCATGAAGCTTCATTACCTCAGAGGAGTTTACTTCTTCGACAAGGAAGCCGTCACGGGGACCACCATTTATGATCTCAAGAAGCCCATGTTTAGCTTGCTGATCCACTTCTTCACCGCCTGTGGGAGGATCCGGATATCCGAAGACGGGGGCGACAACGAGGGGAAATCGGGTCGCCCCTTTCTCAAGCTTAACGACGGTGGGGTCCGCATCGTCGAGGCGCGGTGTGGCAAGAGCTTGGAGGAGTGGTTGGCCATGGACAAGTGTTGCTCTTTGAGCGATGAGTTGCTTGTTTATGGCCATGCTCTTGGCCCTGACCTGTTCTTTACACCCCTTGTGTACATACAGGTAAAACGCACAATTTTTTTGTAGCATTAGTTTTAGTTCCATTACTGGGTCGATCTAATTTTCTTGTTCGTAGTCCTTGTTGGTTTTAGTTCTATTATTGGGTTGATCCCATTATCTGGTTTGGTTTGTGATCCTTATCGATTGAATCAAGTCTGTCTAGGGGTTTAAACTTGTAAAAGAAAGGTAAATCACAAGTTAAAGGCAAACAATGAATTTATTGACAGACCGATGAATTTATTGAAACCTACCTTGTATGTGCATGCAAAAGCCATTTTGGTACTTTCGGGTCCCAACTTATAGGGTATTATTAATAGTTTTTTTTTGGTTGAAAAGGTATTATTAATAGTACTAATGTACTATACTATTGTCATTGCTGTTGATTTTGTATGAGTTTAAAGTCTTTACGATTCTTCGGCGCAGTTCACGTGGTTCAAGTGTGGAGGAATCTCAATGGGCCTAAGCTGGGCCCACGTTCTCGGAGACCTATTCCCAGCTACAGCTTTCATGACCCTATTGGGCCACTTTATGCGGCCCAATACGCCATCCAAACCGCTCGCTCTTCCGGATTTTAAAAAGCCCGCAAACCCGGTTCATTCACCGGTTCGACAGCAGCCCTCGTCGATCAAACGGGTCAACCCGGTCGGATCCCATTGGGTCGCTCCTCAAACCTCCTCCACCAGAATGCTCTCGCACACTCTCCATCTCTCCCAGAAGGATCTCGACCGGCTCCGATCAAGCGTCCGAGAAGATCCGGCCAAGTCCGGCCGGATCCGAGTCTTCGACCTGATTTCGGCCGCGATTTGGAAGTCCGTGGCCAGGATCCGGCGAGAATCGGAGACGAAGACGGTTACGGTGTGTCGATTCCGGTCGACGGATAGAGGAACTCAGATCCCTCGCAACGAGGGGGAGATATGCTGTGTTACGGCGGATTTGGCGCCGTCGGAGGCGGATCTGTCAGATCTGGCGAAGCTGGTGGCGGAGAAGGCGGTGGACGAGAGTGATTCGATCGGAGAAGCTGTGGATAGGGAGATCGGAGAATCGGATTTCGTGGTGTACGGAGCGAGGCTGAGTTTCGTGGATCTGGAAGGCGCGGATCTCTATGGATTGGAGGTGAACGGGAGGAAGCCGGTGTTTGTGAATTACACGATCGGCGGAGTCGGCGAGGACGGGGTGGTTTTGGTTATGCCGGCGCCGGAGGACGGCGGCGGTAGGGTGGTGACGGTGGTTTTGCCGGAGAGTGAGGTTGAAGGTGTGAGGAGGGAGCTTAAACAGACGTGGTTTATTGACTGAGTTGTGTTGTACGTATTTTCGGAGTAATTGATACGATTGGGAAAAAGTTAAAAGTTGAGAGTGAGCGGGGAAATTCTCGTGTGTAAACGTTGGGAGTTCACGACTTCACGCAAAAGAATAGAAGATGGGTTTAGTCATGAAACTAATGTGTCTTGCTACAAAAAATAAGTATATTCATGCAACTTTCTTGTCTTGTTTAAAACTTTAAAAGTGATGTAACGTACGGTAGTATGCAAGTAATGTAACTGTGTGGCATTTGGATTTTGGTACATGCACAACTAGACGTGGGTCCGGTTCCGGTTCCAAATTTCGCAGAACCTAAACCGAAACCGATCCTTGGCCGGTTTTTCGGTTCCGGTACCGGGCGGTTTCGAGGCCGGTTCCACCCAGTTTCGGCTCCGGTTTCAAAACCGGCTAAAAATTAAGATTTTATTTGTATCTTTTATTTTAAAACATAAATGTTTTTTTCATTTGGGTATATTTAATCTCTTTTGATTTATAAATTTGGTTTTGATTATTGTATATAAATATTTAGTGCTTGAATTGTATTTTTTTTGATATTTTTGTATAATTATGTATATTTTGTTTGTTGAAAAGAGGAGAAACCGGCGGTTTTGAGCGGTTTGGAACCGGTGGTTCCGAACAGACGGTTTTGAACCGGATGAAATTGCCGGTTCCCCGGTTCCGAGGGAAGGGGAACCAGAACCGGAACCGTCTTCAGAACTGAACCGACGGTTCCGGTTCCGTACGATTCCGGTTTCGGCCGATTTTGACCCGGTTCCCCGGTTCCAATGGAACCGGAGACAGGTCTATGCACAACTTGTACGAGGTGTTCTTTAAAGTATTGATCATGTAAACCCAGACACGGAATTAGAGATGGGTTAAGTATGTTAGAGCCTACCCTAAAAAATAATAGTATAAATAAAGATATATATATATATATAATGCTTATGAATGCTTAGAATTTTGTGTAGGAATGGCAAGGTTCAAATCTCGCCCCTTCCATTTCTGTGTTTTTATTATTCATATTTGTATAAGTGTCCCTTAATTGACCATTTTTGTGTTTTCGCCCCTTTATATTTTTTTTTTGTTCTGTACTAGTTCGGCTCCGAGAACCGACGGTTTTTGCCGTGCATGCCTAATATTTATTGATTTTTTACCATGATATTTATCAAAATAAAAACATAAGTGTTATTTGTAACACAGTAAAGCTAATAATAAAACACAATATTTACTATAATTGCTAAGAGGTCCTTTATCCAAAAACTTTCCTCCCCTTCTCTCTCTAGGAAAGAACATAAACACATACCAAAAGTATTTTTTTTGGGGTAAAAATCGAGGTAAAGCCTATTTTTATTAGCTTATGTCTTGAATAATCAACAGAACAATTCTACCGAAAATCGGTAATATTCAATGAACAAAATAACATCTTGAAGGCAAACTCATGAAAAAGAAAACACGTAACATATAGTTTATTGAAATTTCGTTATTAAACCAATTTGATTATGAAGAACTTCAAATTGTAAAGCAATCCAATATGAATTGATTGTTGGCATACAGACTTGCAATCCATCTACAATTATTTGTTAATTTATACAAAAAAGCGGATCTTAAAATAGTGAGATGACCCTGTGTGAAAATTGTGAGGGTCATCGTGGAAGAACGATGGTGGCAGTCAAAGTGTCATAGAGGCGTTTGTGAAGGTTGTTAGCAAAATTAGGGTTTTCTCAAATACGAGGAAGAAGAAGGGCAAAATGTAAAATTTTAGAAAACTAGTAAAGGAGGATTAAAAAATAAAAGAAATCAGGACTGCAAACAGAAAATTAAGTTAAGGATCTGTTGATAAATTAGGTGACATACGTTTTGATTTTTTAGTTTTAGCATTCTATGAATAACATGTCCCATAAAAATAAGATGTAATGACGGTCAACCCTCCAAAAAGTCCACCTTCCGGAAAATGAAAATGGCCATACGAGACTAGACTTGACTCGCTGGCCGCTGCTGTGTGGCTCGTTTACCAATTACCCCATTTAACCAAAAGGTTTTCTTTCCATTTAAAAAGACATGGAAAAGAGAAGAAGGACCAAAAGTTGAAACAAATTTACAAAGCCGCCCACTGTAGCCACTAGTTCCCTGTTTTATTTTATTCATTTTTCTTTTCGGGGAAACGTACTTTGTTGTTTTCGCAGCTGAAGTTGTTCATTCATGTAGCTAAAGTCTAGTTGTCAAAGAGTAGAAGGGGTTTTACATTCCTACACGAGATTTCCAAACTCTCCTTCTAGGGTTTTCGAGTAGGAGAGCGACTTCGAAATCGACATCTCGGTCAATTCGGAGCTCGCACGGCAAGAGAATTGAGCAGGAGCCAACTCCGCGATGGCTTCCAACACCGAGCTGGTCAGAATGATCGAGTCCATGCTTGGAGTATCTTTTGAGTCGATGAATCTGGACTCGAATTTGGTCCTGGTGGCTCTCACCACCTCCGTGGCCGTTATCGCCGGACTTGTATTGATTCTATGGAGAAGATCGGGCGATCAGAGCCGGGATTCGAAGTTCGTGGTCGCTCCCAAGCCGGTGAGATTGGAGCCGGAGGAGGATGAGACCGAAATTGCGGAAGGGAAGACTAAGGTCACTATCTTCTTCGGTACTCAGACTGGAACGGCTGAGGGATTTGCTAAGGTGCTCATTTCTGTATTCCTGCAATTCTACTGAACTGATTTTAGGTCAGTGTTCACAATTGAATGTGGAGATTGGATTGTTTTATCTGAAAATGTTATTCTGCCATGGATCGGAGGGGTTTTTCATGTGTAAAATTTGGATTATAGCGCCTCCTTGCATTTTCTGTCTATTATTTCTATTATGAATGGTTATAAGAGTAGAGATAAAAACGAACACAGCTGTTAGTAGTTATCGAAGAGGTAATTAGCTCTGTTTCCATTAGTGATACTTACAGAAGGTGAGCAGTGAGAAAGAAGGTTAACCTTTGTAGACTTTTATTGTCTGTACTCTGTAGTAATAATAGGTGTTGGGCAGGGAAATATTTAACGGAGGAAGCTTGTCAATTGAAGTCTATGTGGTTAATAGATAGAGATTGCAAAAACATTCATGTCTCACTTTTATGCAAGGGGTTTACTTGATCTTCATTCATCATTGACTTTGTAATTCTTTCTACTGTTTTTTGATCCTTACTGTGCGTGATGTTGTATTTGTTATCATGAATGGATTTTGTCAGTTCCTTGTACTGCATGAGACTGCTGATTACCTTGCTCTTACTTGTTGTGACTATATTATATAGGCATTAGCTGAAGAGATGAAGGCTAGATATGACAAGGCAGTTGTTAAAGTTGTTGACATGGTATGTGGTCCAGTTGGCTCATGAGTTACCTTGACTGTGTCCTTATTGCTAATTGTGATATCATTTTACCTCTGTTTTTCGTTTGTTTATATCAAGCCTCAACGTTGTTTCCTTTCCCTTTCTTCCTCAATTATTAGGATGACTATGCTGCCGATGATGATCAATATGAAGAAAAGCTGAAGAAAGAGGGTGTAGCATTTTTTATTGTGGCAACGTAAGAATTGATAGTCTTATGTGTATCAGTGGCTTTGTGAAATACCTGTAGACCAAATAATTAAATTCAGCTTATATAAGCTTGACGTTACAGTTATGGTGATGGAGAGCCAACTGACAATGCAGCTAGCTTTTACAAATGGTTTACTGAGGTCAGTGTTTTCTAAAATTTAATATTTAGGCAACCTTTTTCTAATAGCATTGGTGTTTTGGAGCTATAAAGTTCAGCTTATTTCTAGGAAAGTCAAAGGGGAACTTGGCTTCAACAACTGACATATGGTGTGTTCGGTCTTGGTAACCGCCAGTATGAACATTTTAATAAGGTAAGCCCAAATAAATGGGAACAATACATTTTTAGTCTCTGCTGTAAAACATCGTTTCCAGCTTACAAGGTCTTTTTGTCTGAGCAGATTGGAATAGTGCTAGATGAAGAACTAAATAAGCAAGGTAACGCTACATTTGTCATGGAAATCTGCAGTTAGCGAATATCAAATACTCTGTAGTTAATGTTTTTCAGATACTAGATGGATGATGATGTATGGAACCCATGTTCATATGATCATACGCCTTTGTTAAGACATTTATTTTATGTATCAATAGAGAAATAACTGATGTTTTAAGTACATGCAGCAGTGTTTTTTTTGCTATTGCGTTCATTTTAGTTTCAGTATGTTTGAAGTACTTGGTATTTGTTTTGTATGTCTGTTGCTTTATATTTATGGAAAACATATTATCAACAGGTGCAAAGCGTGTGGTCCCCGTTGGGCTCGGTGATGATGATCAAAGTATCGAGGACGATTTTACTGCATGGTACTCCAGTTGTTATCAATTTGTTACATAGCTAGTAGATTTGTTGCCTTTTCAATTCTGTATACTTGGGGTGTTTGATGTGTTGATGGCCTTGATGCCTTGGGTTTTTTGATGTGCAGGAAAGAAGTGTTGTGGCCTGAGTTGGATAAAATACTGAGAGACGAGGGTGATGAAAACTCTGCAGGAACTCCATACACAGCTGTTATTCCTGAATATCGGGTAGTAATACACGATGCTGGTACTACACCGAGTGAGGACAAACCCTTATATATGGCAAATGGGAATGCTTCTTATGATATTCACCATCCATGCAGGTATTTTGACAAAAGTTAAATGTTGGATTTTATGTTTTATTATTCAACATCTACCCAGATGTATCCCAGTTGTGAGCCTGGATCTGGGGGGAGAGGATCACCCCTACCCCGACATAAAATCATGAGGGTGCTTGATGTTATATTACCTTACTTATATTTTCTTGATGCTATTGTTCAAAGAGTTAATGTTGCTGTGCGGAAGGAACTTCACAAATCCGAGTCTGATCGCTCTTGCATACATTTGGAGTTCGATATTTCCGGTACTGGAATCAAGTGAGTTATTTGTCTTTTTTTTGCACTAAAGATGTGGTATAATGATAGACAGAGTGCTTCCTAACCATAGGAGAAAAGATTTATATGGAAATACTGATTCACATATTCATTCTTGTTAGGAGTAATTTGCTGGCTAAACTGAATCAGTGAATCATTATAACCGACCTTTTAACTTCTGTCTGTTAGGTATGAAACTGGAGATCATGTAGGCGTATATGCGGAAAACTGTGATGAAACTGTTGAGGAAGTAGGAAGGCTTTTGGATCATCCATTAGATTTAATTTTTTGTATTCATGCTGAGGGTAATGATGGTTCTTCCTTGGGAGGGTCATTGCCACCACCATTTCCTGGTCCCTGCTCCCTTCGCACTGCTTTGGCATGCTATGCTGATGTCTTAACTCCTCCGAGAAAGGTTCTGCAATTTCTTTCAGCTAAAAACTTTTCTTTACTTTTGCTTGCTGCTCCTTTAGTCTCAACTGTATTACTACTCGTTCTTTAGGCTGCCCTTGCTGCCTTGGCTGCTCATGCAACTGATCCTAGTGAAGCTGAGAAACTTAAGTTTTTGTCTGCGCCAGAGGGGAAGGTAAGCATGCTTAATGTATTCTGTAGGTCTGTTATGGGTCAGAGAATAAAAAAAATTGCTTTTTAGCTACTTGTAGAATTTTTATGGTTTTCTTCAAGCATTTTCGGCCTCTTTATTAATGATAAATTATATTGATAGGATGAATATTCTAGCTGGATTTTAGCAAGTCAGAGAAGTCTGCTTGAGGTAATAGCTGAGTTTCCATCTGCAAAGCCTCCTCTTGGTGTTTTCTTTGCTGTTGTAGCTCCTCGTTTGCAGCCACGTTACTACTCAATTTCGTCTTCTCCAAGGTGACGTTAATTTTGAAATCTAATAGATAGACACCACTATCGATCTTTGAAAGATGTGCAAAACTAATCTTATTGAAGTACATGCAGGTTCGTTCCTAGTCGAGTTCATGTTACATGTGCCCTAGTTTATGGCCCAACTCCTACAGGCAGGTTCCACAAAGGAATTTGTTCAACATGGATGAAGGTAATGTTCTGGATCTTTGCCTTTCTCTGCACCTCACTTTTCTTTTTTTCTGCATGTGCAAAATGTGTAATCATTGGTATTCCAGAAACATCCCTAATTTTGCAAGCTTCACGAGTCATGGTGGTTTGGAATGCTACAGATACTACTGTATAGTGTATAATAATGCATAAATGTTCTGCAATCAGAATGCAATTCCTTCGGAGGAAAGCCAGGACTGTAGCCAGGCTCCCATTTTTATCAGGACTTCTAACTTCAAATTACCATCTGACCCTTCTACTCCAGTAATCATGGTGGGACCTGGAACTGGTTTGGCTCCATTCAGAGGGTTTTTACAGGTAGCAAAGACCTTTATTGTTCATTCTACTTCTACGGTATATATGGCAAGTGCAAAAGTTTATTCTGTATTCATTACTTACTTTCTTCAGGAAAGGCTGGTGTTAAGACAGGAAGGTGTGCAACTTGGCCCTGCCGTGCTCTTTTTCGGATGTAGAAACCGTAGAATGGTAATAACATTGTTTAGATCTGCAGGTTAAAATTAATTGACTGGAATCCAATTTTTCATTTGATGGCTTCCTGCCTGAATTTTTTTGCAGGATTTTATTTATGAGGACGAGCTCAATAATTTTGTGGAGCAAGGTGCAATGTCAGAGATGATTGTTGCATTCTCAAGAGAGGGGCCTCAAAAAGAGTATGTTCAGCATAAAATGATGGAGAAAGTGAGTTTCTTGTTTAAACTTTAGATTTCGGGCTTGCTTCACTTTTGCCATGTCATACATGTACTAATATTCGTCTGCTCTCTCCTTGCAGGCTGCGTACATATGGAGTCTGATTTCACAGGGAGGTTACTTGTATGTATGTGGTGATGCCAAGGGTATGGCCCGAGATGTTCACCGAACTCTTCATACCATTGTTCAAGAGCAGGTATTCTTCAAACATTTTCTTGCCTCAGCTTTCAAAAATGAAATACCATAGCCTGGTTGGTCTAGTAGAAAGCTAGACCCCTTACGCACTATCAAGAGATTCACCCTGGTAGTGCGTAAGGAGATATTGGGCATTTATGAGGGTTATGCTTTCAAATGGGTTTCCCACAGATCCTGGTCCGAACATAGGGCAGCATTGCTTCATAGAATGAGACACAACCTAAATATAAAGATAATACTGTAAAATGGAAGGCTTAGCCTTGCATAGGTGTTGCTTCAACTTGATTTTGGCACAGGTTAATTTGTGTGTGAATCGACACAATTTGATATTTTCTTTTTCCTATAATGTCAGGATAATGTGGACTCAACTAAGGCAGAGTCTGTAGTGAAGAAACTGCAGATGGATGGGAGATACCTCAGAGATGTGTGGTAATTTTGGCTTCCTGAGATCAGGTTCAGTTGTCCGAGTAAATGTCCTCAAAGACGTCTGGTAAATTTGGGTTCATGAGATCAGTGTCATTTGTTTGAGTAAATGCCCTAGTATACTGTAGGATTGCTTGCTAAAACTACTTTCGATTTGCTTCTCATTTGACACCTATTCCATAAATGGATCTATATGCAGTACGTGTAAGATAGGAGCAAGAAATTGACTGTTCAGAAATATAATAGCATGAACCATTTTCTCTGAATCATTTATGGACTGCTGGTAAAGCTTGTTTAAACCTCCCAAATTGGCTCCCAAATTGCGCGTGCATGTATGGCATTGGCTCTTTCAATATTTTGCTTAATTTGACCGGCAATATCAATAAAATGATTTTTTTTGGTAAAATACCATTGCCAAATAAGATCTTACGCACAGTCTTGATTATTTTGAATGGTAAAAAATCCGTCTGTGAAGTTTAATGTTCTGTTAAATTATCATTAGTCAAGGATCATGGACTATAAAATATAATGTGAACATATCATCAGCTCGTTTAGGATAACATTTCAATATATTGACCTTATAATATGAAATAAAAAGTTTTCTAATAACGTTTTAATATCTTTAATGGCCACTTCTCAATTTTTATTTCTGATAATATTTTAATATCCTAAAATATCATAAGGTCAAGCATATACTATAAGAATTTTACAAAAAGCTTTCTAAGCATGATTTACTATCCCATGATTAATATATCATCTTGTATCTTTTCTCCCATTATATAGTCAAATGATAACAATTTAGTAATAATAGATTAACCATTTTTTACCTTGTACAAATGCATATAAAAACTGTATTTTCACATAAAGTACCATATAAAACATATTAACATTAATATTTTCCTAACATAAATTTATTATCACTTTTACTAATATAACTATTATTTTTAATAATCTAATTTGATTTCATTTGAATTTGTTTAAACCGAAAATTGAGCAGGTCGGCCGGGCCGGGTCGGGCTCGACCGCCTCTCGGGTGTACCAAGCGAACAAGGCTGGGGTTCGGCCAAAAACAGGGCAGAACACGTCACCTCTGACCACCTCTAGCGACGGCTTCCGGTGACGAGAGGAGGCAGCGAGCATAGATCCGGGCAGAGGGGAATGTGGCGAGCAGCCTGGCGGCGGCTGTGTGGTGGTTCGTGGCTGGACGAGTGAGAACGAGGGCGGCAAATTGGTGGTCTCGAAAACATGGGGAAGTTTCCCACCCCTATTGGCTAGCTTTTAGGGGTTGGGTCTCCTATCGCTTATATATCCTGTAACAGAATAATTGGTGTCAAACCATGACAATTCTTATCCAAATGTCGATTACGAATGCTCTTGAATGCCCAACTTTGAATTTGAGGATTAGAACGAATCAACTCGTCATTAATCCCAATTGAATCACTCATACAATGCTCTGAATATTTCTCGGTCTGTCAACATTCTTATCCTCTCTCGATTCAAGAGAACTTGGCCGAAATTTCGTCCATATACACAAAACCCTAGATGATAGCAAAGAAGATGGCGATACTCCACAAGATGTCGAAGATCGTTTGACGACTCCAATTCAAGGTCCGATTACAAGAAGTCGAGCTAAGACGATCATGAGAGGGACAACCTTACCCCTTGAGTGTTTGTCTTCGAGGCTTGAAGAGAGTTCCAAGAAGAAACCGATCATGTTGCTTGAAAGCCGGGAAGAGTTCCAAGGGTTGCGTTCGACCCAAACAGAGAGAGAGAAAACCTCAGGACCGACCTAAATGGGTGATCCAACTCAGGACCGACCCCAAATGGGTCGTGCCAGACCCAAATGGGTCGTGCACGACCCCCCTCCATGGGACGCGTTTTAACCGACGAGATTTCGTCCTTAGTTTATTTACCTAATTAGTTAAGGGTAAGTATCTTTGATATTATTTTTAGGATGTAATTTTGGAAACCCTGGTTATCTTGCAATTCTATAAATTGCATAGGTTTTGCATATTTTATTTTCAGCATATTTTGAGGAGAGAATTGAGTTCTCTTCCTACACTCCTTTGAGACTATTTTGAGATTTGTGTGTTGATTGGCAGTCAAGTGTTCTTTGGTTTGAATCATTCTTGCGTTCTTGTTCTTGTTCGAAGTACAATTGGTTCGTTGGTGTGTGGTTTGAAGTTGTTCGAGAGTTCTTGGCAAGGAAGGCGTGATGAATACTTGTCTAAAGTCTAGATCCATCCCTACTCGCTCCCGAGGCCGACGATTTACCCGGGTTCTCGTGCATCACCAGGTCGATCTTCAGGTTAAATTCCGATCTTGAAGATGAAACTAATCCTCCCAATTGATTAAGGGCTTCGAAAGAGAACTTACGTTTGGACAAATACAACTCTAGCTAAATCCTAATTCCCGGATGGGTCAAGCTTATCAAGGCTAGGAGTTATTTTTGTGGAGCTACAAAATAAGGCTAATAGGCTAAAAAATAGGGGTTATCAAAGCAAGGAATACTGCAAGGTAGATAAGGATAATATCAGTTAATGAACATGCCTCAATCATTTTAATATCATGCATTTCAATCATATAATGTAGTCTTGAATAAGATTCTAAGCGCAAGTTGTAGAGCTAGGCAATCAAAGTGATACACTCAAGAAACAGATGCAAATATGCAATAAAAGGCTTAAAATAATCTCACAAGGTATAAATGTCTAGAATTTCATAAACAATTCAAATTTCAACTTCTTATGCATGCTCAATCCTATAATCAAGATTAATAACTTACGAATCATGCTTCAATCCAAAGAAACTTAAACCAAACAAGCAAGTCATGGGTTAGAAATCACTCTTAACTTAGAAGAACAAGTGGTCAAGTAGGCGAAATTTGGATCCTAAAATGCAATATTTTTGTGATTTTTCAATTTTCTTTGTAATTATTTTTTTTCAATTTTAATCAATGTAAAACAAAAATCAAACATGCAAATGCAACTATATGAATGGAATCTAAGAATAAGCAAGAAATCCCTTCCCCCATGCTTAAATTTTACATCGTCCCCAACGTAAAGTAAAAGTAAAGAGAAAAGAAAAACTAACCAAGTCATCTACTAATCCGGATCTTGAGGTGGTGACGGTGAGAATACCTCGGCGGCTGTTGAAGGGTTTCTTGAACAAATAAATTTGTAGTCAAGACCCCGCTGCGTATAGCGAAGTCAGGATCGTCCACGGGAGTGAGGATAGTGCTAAGAATAGTCGATAAACTACGAAAAGCAAAGGAAACACAAACAAACTGAGTCAGGATCGACCTGAGGAGGGTCGAGATCGACCCTTAGGGGGTCGAACCTGAGACAAAACGCACACAAAAACGCACACGAAACACTAGCAAGAGCTCGAACACGACGGAGGGAGTCGGGATCAAGGCAAAATCACGAATTTCAATCAATATAAAAGACAAATTCCAGGGTTAGGGCTACCACAACAACAACCATACATGCTTTCAACAAGAATTCACAACTATCATGCAAGCTAGATCATAGAAAAGTTAACTTTCGCAAACAATTCAAGCCATTCAATCAACTTTCGCAAATCAAACAACTTTCTACCTATCCTTCTACCTAGGAATATCGACTTTCGCAAATAATCCTATTAGAACTCATCAAGCAACTAACTTTTCACTTTCGCTATAGTCAATTACAAGGCATGCCTCAATTTTCACCAAGGATTAAGCACAAGATAGGTTAGATATGATCATCAAACATTCAAGTCATGAATTCAAGTTTTAAACATGCATGATTGTGTTGGGTTTTTGCCCAACCCTAGAACTTAAGAAGACTACTCACACATAGCAAGAAGGGAAGAGGAAGAAGAAGAAGAAGACATGATCAAAAACCAAACTAAAATTCAAATTAAACAAAAGATCAATCTTACAAATTCTCAAACTTGCTCTCCAAGTCTTTTTCCTAGCTCTCCAAGTCTTGATGATTAATTGATTAATTCCTATAAAAACTAAAGGTTCAACCTCCTTTTATAAAAGAAAAGGAGTCCTAATCTAACTAGGAAACACAAAGAAACAACCTTCCTAAAATACAAAGATAGAATATCTCGCAATATATCCGGAATAAAGAGAGTCGGTCGCAAGGCTCGACCCAAGTAGGGTCGATCTCGACCCCCCTCAGGGTCGATCCTGACAGCACTTTTTCAGCTTCTTCATACTTCTTGACTTGGCTCGAGCTCGACCCCTTCATGGCTCGATCCTGGGGTCGATTTCTTCACTTTTCCTCTTGATTTTGCTCCTCTTAGCTCTTCTCCGTAGCTTGTCCACTTGAGATCTTCCTCCTAGCTTGTCCATCCTCTCTTAGCATTGCTCCAAACTTGTCTTCAAGCTTCAAAACACCTACAAAACGACACAAATATGCGTAGTTTCCGAATCTCAAGGAAATACGAAAACTCATGCAAAAAGACTCAAAATCACATAACTCAAGCACGAAATACCACTAAATCTAACCTATCTAGACCCTAAAAATCTACCTAAAACGCGGACATCAGCGGCTGAGCTATGGCATATGCAGCCCGAGTTATGAGACCTGTACGCCGGGCTTACTAGAAATAAAACAAAAAAAAAACAAAAACAAAACAATACTAAACTAATATTAAGAATCAAAAACAGTTATCCTAATCACTTGGGTTGCCTCCCAAGAAGCGCTTGTTTTACGTCGTTAGTTTGACGATAGCACAATTTCATATGCTCAGACATTTTCAATGCCCTTAATAACCTGTCAAAACTCTGTGAACTCATTTCACAAAAACATAAGTAACATAAGCATAAAGTGAAACTAACTAACATACCATTCAAACACCGTTTCAGCTTGTTAAACTTGTGTGACCAATCTTCATGACATGGCATATGCTCAAACCAAAATAGTAAAAGTGGTGGCTTTTCAAAATAATTACTGAATGGATGAAAGCTCTTACCAGAAATACCACTTTCACTCAAGATGAAATCCGAGAAATTCCTAGATTCTTCTTTATGCTTCAAATTTGGTTCTTCGGGGGAATAAGGAGCGATGGGAAGTGAGAGATTGGAATAAATGATGCATGAACCATCAATAGTACACAAAGGTGCCTTTGGAATTGAAAGCATGGATGACTCTGCTGGCGAAGGACAATCCTCTATGATAACAACCGGCTCCTCTTCTTTCACATAGTCTTCAACATCATCTCCAAAGAAGTTATCATTATCACAAAAGAATTCCTCCTCCATAGGTGTGGATTGCTCCTCAACTTGCATTTGGGTGTCTAAGTCCAATGTTTCAGACTCAAATGTGACTTCTCCCATTGTTTCACGAACATCAAAAGGACATGAGAATGTAGAATGGAAAGCAAAGGAGCACCTGTCACAACATTCCATACACTCCATAGCCATAACATTCGTACTCTCAACAAGATCCCTTATCATATCCCCAAGTGAAACATCATGAGTCTCATCTTGTTGAGGCATTGATTGAGATGATTCAACGACTGTTGGGCCCTAACAACTAAAAAGCCCAAAGTACACGTTGGAACGGCTTGCAAGACGTTTACGAAGCCCATCAACGAGTTTCTAGAATGAGGATTGAGTAAGTAGGGTATCGAAGCATGATAATTCGCCCGCTTAAGTACACGATATATTCACATTATATCTTGTGAGGGTTATTTCTATCTTATGTAACGGAAATTGTGTCATATTTAGGTATAGGTTATCTAGAAGACGCGCGTCTATCTAGCTATCTTTATATCTTGTAGAGCACTCTATCTTTTAGGCCCCTATAAATACATAGAGGGGGGTCATACATTGGACGTTACGCAATCATATACAATACAGATATTCCAATACACACAAGTTTAAATCCAATTTTCGCATTCTTTCCTTTGATTCTTGAGTTCGTAAAGCTTAGTTCAAGCCCGATCTAGGCTAAGGGGTCACCAATCTTGCTTGGTTGATTTCTAGCTCTAACAATTTGGCGCCCACCGTGGGGCACAAAATTTGGCAAATTACGAACGCAGAATCGTTTGTTGTTCAAGTTTCCAAACCAATACAATGTCAGAATCTGGAGAATTCGTGCCGGGAAAGAACAACACCACCCAACAAGAAGAAGTCTTGTCTAAGCAACGAGAGGACGAGATGGCGGACGTTTGGCGCCGCATGGAGCTTCTCCAGAAAGAGCTTGAGCAACAAAAAGGCTTCTTCGAAGCCAGCATGGAATGATTGACTAACGAGAACAACCAGCTTAGGAGCCAGAACTAGTTACTCACTACGGCAAGGCAACCCGCCAACGTCCCTAGAAACACTGAGGGTCTGGCTACTCGGCTGAACTTCGACTCCGGAGAGGGAACTTCAGGGGGAAACAACGGGAATGACACCCAAGGCGGAGTCTTGAACACTCAACAAACGCCTAACCCCGAGAGCAATCGCGAGCAGGCGACGAACAGGGAGATCCCCGGGAACCAGGTCACACCCCCGGGTACCACCTACAGAACCCGCTCCGGGAACGTATGGATAGCTGAGAACGCTTATACTGAAAGACACCAGGAGGTGGACCTAGACACTCTCATCAGAAAGAAAGTCATAGAGCAGATCGGGGCCATCTCCGATCAGGTTGTTAGAAGCCACACCGGATACCAGCCGGTGCAACCAGAGGCCCAAGACGGATACGACGAATCACCATTCGTCCCCAGGATCGCACGGGCCGAAATTCCGAGGAAAGTCACTATTCCCTCTATGAACCCCTACAACGGCACCACGGACCCTAACGAGCACATAGCCATCTACAAACAAAAGGTGATGACTAGCTCGGTTCCCAGTCATTCAAAAGAATCCGTGATGTGCAAGGGGTTTGGAACGACCCTGACTGGACCAGCCCTCACATGGTTCATCGGTCTACCCAGAGGGAGCATCAAGTCTCTCGCCGACCTCTCGGATACCTTCCAGAGCCAGTTCGCGAGCAGTCGCAAGTTTGAGAAGCAGTCTAGCGATCTTTACTGGGTCAAACAGAAAAATCATGAAACCACAAGAGCTTTCCTAGATCGCTTCAACAAGGAGAAGGTAACCATCCCAAATTGCGACACCACTACCGCAATCGAGGCTTTCCGACAAGGAATCATACCGGACGGAGGATTGTACCAGGAGCTAACCAAGCATCCATGTGCTACTTTCGAGGAAGTCCAGTCAAAGGCACTAGCACACGTGCGATTGGAGGAAGATAGATCTCTCCGAAGGAGGTCGGCCGAACCTAGAACCTAGGAAAAGCGGCAATGATCCCAAGAGGGAATATCCAGAGCGAAGGCGATCACCCTTCGACCAGAGAAGGGGCAGGCGTGATCGATCCTACGATAGACACCCAGCCAAACGGGTTAACGTAGCACGCCACAAGCCGCCAACGGAGAAGGAGCGCGATCTGTTGCCACCACCTCTGGAGGACTACAACCTCAAAGTCTCGCCATCGCAACTGGTGAAGAATCTCTCCAAGATGGGAGATCTAGTTAGGTGGCCCAGGAAAGACAAAGCAGCCAAAGCAGGGGCCGACGAGAACAAGTGGTGTGAGTTCCACGATAACCACGGCCATTGGACCAAAGATTGCATCATGCTAAGGAGGGAGGTGGCACACTTAATTTCTAAAGGCAAGATCCGGGAAGCGGCTCCAGACGCCAGAGTTCCTCTTGATCTTCTAGATAATCCCTACCGGAGCAAGACGAGCGAGAAAACACCCCCTACTCCAGAAAGGGTGGTGAACGTGATAACCGGAGGATCGAGCGTGTGTGGCCTTACTTACTCAGCAGCCAAGAGGCACGCACGAGAGGGGTACTTAGGAAAACCTACCGATCTAGAGAGGCGACCTAGACAACCCACCGGGTTAGCAATAGTCTTTGACGACTCCGACATTGAAAACCAGGTTGGGCCTCATCACGACGGTTTGGTGATCTCCTTACACATAGGAAACGTCCTTATGAGGAGGATACTGGTCGACACCGGTAGTTCTACCAACCTCATAACACTCACCGCCCTCAAAGAGATGGGATTGTCTGAAAACGACGTCCACAAGCAACCAGTCCCCCTCGTGGGGTTCAGTGGAAAAGTAAAGCATACCACGGGAAACATAACCCTACAAACTTTTGCAAAAGGAGTGAACTTGCAAGTGGAATTCATGGTGATAGATTGCCCATCCAGCTACAACGTAATCTTGGGTCGTCCTTGGTTACACGACATGAAGTTAGTGGCTTCCACATATCACCAGACGGTGAAGTTCCCTACGCCAAGGGGAATAGAAGAGATTCGAGGAGATCAGAGGCTAGCTAGGGAATGCTACAAGACCGCTCTAAAACCTACGGCCGCTGGGCCGCAGGCATAGCAATTACAGAGCGCTACCTCTCCTATCCAGACCCGAGAGGAAGAAGAAGAAGTGGAGGAGGTAGCAATAGGGGAAGGACGGATCGTACGCCTGGGCATCGGACTAGACACGTCCATCAAGGCAGAACTTGTGTCCTTTCTAGAGAAACACCAGAAGTGCTTCGCATGGAGCCACGAGGACATGACTGGAATCGACCCAGGGGTGATCACGCACAAGCTTAACACCGATCCTAGCTTTTCCCCCGTAAAACAAAAGAGAAAAAGATTTGCCCCGGAACGAATCCAGGCAGTTGACAAGGAAGTAAGGAAGCTACTAGACACAGGCAAGATCCGAGAGGTGAAATATCCAGAGTGGCTAGCCAACGTGGTGGTCGTCCCAAAGAAGAATGGGAAGTGGAGGGTTTGCGTGGACTTTACCGACCTGAACAAGGCTTGTCCTAAGGACTCTTTCCCACTCCCACAGATAGACACGATGGTCGACGCCACCGCTGGTCATGAACTCTTGACATTCATGGACGCCTTTAGCGGCTATCACCAGATCCAGATGCACCCCGAAGATCAAGAGAAGACGTCCTTCATAACAGGGCAAGGGACGTATTGTTATCGAGTTATGCCCTTCAGCTTAAGAAACGCTGGTGCAACTTACCAGCGTCTCGTTAACCATATGTTCCAGAATCAAATCGGGAAAAATATGGAGGTGTATATTGACGATATGGTGGTCAAGAGCACGATGGCGGTTCAATACTAACAACATCTCGAGGAAGCTTTCAACATTCTCGAAAAATTCAATATGAAGCTCAACCCTCAAAAGTGCACGTTCGGAGCTCAGTCTGGAAAATTTCTAGGTTACATCGTGACTAAAAGGGGGATTGAGGCCAGTCCCGACCAAGTGAAAGCAATAGCCTCCCTGAGATCGCCCAAAAACATCAAGGAAGTACAGAAGCTCGCGGGGAAAATCGCCGCCCTTAACAGGTTCATATCCAAGTCAGCCGACAAGTGTCGTTTGTTCTACGATATACTCAAGAAAAACAAAAGATTCCAGTGGGACGAACGGCACGAGAAGGCTTTCCAGGAACTCAAGGGTTATTTCTCCAACCCATTGTTGCTAGCCAAGCCGGTGCCACGAGAAATCTTGCAACTATATCTAGCAGTATCAGGGAGCACACTGAGTGGGGTTCTAGTCAGGGAAGCTGACGGACAACAAATGCCTGTTTACTTCGTAAGCAAGACAATGACTTCAGCGGAGACTAGGTACACCCCCCTCGAAAAACTGGTCCTCGCCGTCGTCATGAGTTCGAATAAGCTACGACCTTACTTCGAATCACACACGATCGCGGTGCAAACCAGCTACCCTCTGCGACAGGTGATGTAGAAGCTGGAGTTCTATGGACAAATGACCAAGTGGGCAGTGCAACTCAGCGGCTACGACATCAAATACGAACCTCGCAAAGCCATAAAGTCGCAAGTCCTAGCTGATTTCGTCGCTGACTTCACACCTGATCTAGAGGAGGCAGCAAATACAAGCATGCCCGGTCCCGTCCCAAACGAAACACACGAAACGTGGACGCTCAACACAGATGGGGCTTCCAACGCCAAAGGGATAGGACTAGGGGTGGTCTTGGAATCAAGCAAGGGAGATAGGCTAGCTCAGGCCGTAAGATGCGATTTCGACGCCACAAACATCGAGGCAGAGTACGAAGCTTTAATTTTTGGATTAGGGCTAGCACGAGACCTAGCAATCCAGAATCTGCAAGTAAGGTGCGACTCTCTCTTGGTGGTTAACCAGATACTAGGCCTGTTCGAGGCAAAAGATGAGAGGATGGCTCTTTACATGGAAAGAGCGAGTGCATTAGCGGGAGAATTCCAGCAGGTTACCTTTGAACAGGTACCTAGAGAGAACAACACGTCAGCCGACGCCCTAGTAGGTTTAGGCTCAGTACTCAACCCAAGTGAATATTCTCAAATCCCGCTAGTGCACCTTCTTTACTCAGCGATCGAGCATCCCAAAGAAACGTCCGTGTTACACACGCTCCCAGTAGCCAATCTTGACACACACTCTGGAACAAAGCCTAGCAGCTGGATCAAACCGTATCTGGACTGGCTAGTACACGAGAAGGCGCCTGAGGATAAGATGGAGGCAAGGGCTTTAAGAGCCAAAGCCACACAATTCGTCATCCACCAGGGCGTACTCTACCACAAGTCTTCGTCTGGGGTCTTGCAAAGATGCGCGGAAGGAGAAGAGATAGAGAGTGTTATGAAAGAGATCCATGAAGGATACTGCGGGAACTATGTTGGTGGCAGGAGCTTGGCAAACAAGATACTTAGACATGGGTGGTACTGGCCAACGCTACGACGCGACGCCGCCAAGTATGCCCAGGAATGCAAGGCTTGCCAGCGACACGCACCAACCTTCACCAACCCTCCGAGAGCCTACACCCAACCCTTACTCCTTGGCCCTTCATGAGATGGGGGATGGATATTGTGGGAAAATTACCTCCTTCTACAGGCCAAAAAGTGTTCTTCTTGGCTATGACCGATTACTTCTCCAAATGGATCGAGGCCGAAGCATATAGGGAGATCAAGGACAAGCATGTGATCTCCTTCATCGAGCGCAACATCCTCTGCCGCTTTGGAATCCCAGCAACGATCGTTTGTGACAACGGTTCCCAGTTCATTAGCCAGACAATGAGAGATTTCTGCCAGGGGTGTTACATCAACACCTAGATACCCCCAGGAGAATGGGCAAGCGGAGTCCTCAAACAAGGTGATCATAAGCAACCTGAAGAAAAGATTAACCAAATCCAAAGGCAAGTGGGCAGAAGAGCTACCCTACGTACTTTGGACTGATCGCACCACTCCCAAGAAAGCAACGGGGCAAACCCCCTTCTCTCTAGTATACGGGTGCGAGGCAGTCATCGCAACTGAAATCCAGGTCCCGACCGCGCGATATGGTCTAGCTACGCTCGACCAGAACAAGGAGCAACTCGAGGCAGACCTAGACACGGTCCAAGAGTTACGGGAATCGGCCCACCTCAGAGTAGCTCGATACCAGCAGCAAGTATCCAGGAGCTATAACAAGAACGTAAGAGTTAAGGTCTTTCGAGTTGGAGACTGGGTACTTCGCAAGGTGTTCCAGAACACAACAGAACAAAACACGGGAAAATTAGCACCTGGATGGGAAGGACCTTACAGGATTACGAAGGTCGTAGGGCAAGGAGCTTACCAGTTGAAGTCCGAGGAAGGAGAACCAGTGCCTAGGAGTTGGAACGCGACTCACCTCAAAAAGTACTATTTCGAGAAACCCTATCTCTAGTTATTTAGTCTATTTTCTGTTTTGGAAGGCTTTGGATTTTCTTTTTCTTTCGGGGGGATGCAAGGGGGTTCCTGAGCCATCACCCCACTTTTTTCTAGATCATAGTTCTAGTGATTAGCACCAATTAAGACAATGTTTTGCATTCTTGCGATTATTTTTTGAGTTATGAATGAAATTTATAACAAATTACTTCGTTTTTACACATGAAAAACGAACATGTGCTCCGCGAGAGCACACCTTTGCAAATTTCGCACGATACAAAAATCCACACCAGGGTACCCGCCTAGTAGCCCCGATCAAGCTACAAAAAGGCAAATATTCCCACAAAACTCGTGGACGTAACGATTAGGCCCATAAGTGACCTAGGCATTTATCGCCAGAAATCTCACAAAACTCGTGGACGTAATGATTAGGCCCATAAGAGACCTAGGCAAGTATCGCCAGTATTGCAAAATTCGCACGATACATTTGGATCCACAAATAAGGCACAATTCGCCTGACACATACGCTAGCATCCAACGGATTAATCCACACATACTAACTGGTTGTATAACCCAGATATACTATCGATATTCGACATCACAAAGCTAACGTTAGCACTTCGTATAAACAAGCTTGTTTCTTACAAATAATAACCGCTAAGACGCACTAGGTACCTACGCAACCTTTGTCGATGACAAATATGTTTTCTAGAGACAGTCTCTAGACAGAGGCGGTCTTCCCCCAAATAATACAAGGGGTATTGGATCCGCCAACAACTACATTACCGTGCTACGACGACTTAACCAATCACGTGATTATCAAGGTTACATCCGCATATATCGCTTCTAGACTCTTGCTCTAGAGACATACGTTTACAGTCTCTCGCACTTGTTTGAAGCACTAGCATGCTTCTGTGGATACGCTTTCCCGAGTACGGGTCAAGAGCGTCCCTCGCAAGGCAAGGGGTGTTGAGCTTTACCAAGCAAAGCCTGCATTAGGGCATCGTCGCTGGAAATGTGTTTCACTCTAGACATCGCAGATAAAACATTCTCTAGATACGACATCTAGATTTATAACCTTGTTGAGTAAGTATGGGGACAGCCATACCCCCAGATAAGCGTCCAAGCAATGATAGTAGGGGTGAAGCCCCAACATTACGTGAACCTGTTTGATGTCAAACTTTGAACGCTAGCAAGGAACGGAGTCTGAGTTACTCTTTAGGGTTTAGTATCATATACGAGTAGCTATCAAAGTCAGGCAAGCATTGCCAAAATCGAGAATGCAGCATAAATAGACGGCCATACAGAGGGCCTATAAAGGTTAATAAGTGCTGAAGGTTTTTACACCAGGGGTACAACGTTTTCCCCTTAAAGATAAGTCCTGGCACTCTTCCTTCTGTTTCTCCGATTCGTTGAAAACCTTATTAGGAGCACGATTCTTGGGCTCGGTGGTCAGCAACTTGTTGATAAGTCTCCCGCTAGACGATCTAGAGTTGAAGTTCTTTGGCACTGCATAAGGTGTCACCAGACGAGTATTAGTGAGATACAATATCCAAAACAACAGATCTAGTTATATACACTAGTAAAAACCATAAAAGACAGAGCAGGCAAGGCTCTTACGGGTGGTATTCCAAGCATCTAGGAATACATCCTTATGGATTTCCCCTAACTCACCCAAGGAGCGCCTCTCAACAAAGAAATAACGCGACTGCCATCCCGTATTAGGGTTCTTGACGCCAGGGATCAAGGGGTCTTGCATATTTCTGGCATGAACGGAAATTCTACCCGGCCTAGAAGGTACTACTTTGTAGGCTACTAAAAACTCGCTCACAGTCATGGTTATGCCTTTCCTAGAGGCTAATTCGTCAACACATCTGAGTATGCGCCAGGTCGTGGGCATAATTTGTGAAGGCGAAACCCCTAAATCCCTAAGGAAGTCTCTAATAAAGGGGGTAAAGGGAAATTTGAGTCCTAGAGAAAATGGGAACTCGGTAAAACAGATCCAACCGGGACGAATCCAATCAATTAGTTCATCTTGAGGGCAATGGGTCACGGTCCCGGCCGGAAACCCTCCCTCAGCGACGATTCTAGTCACGTCGTCAGGCGTGAGGTTACATAGGAATTGATCCTGAGGCATTAGGGAGTTTGAGGGCGCGAAAAGAGGGGCTTCAGCCATGGTAAGAAGGGAAGGCTAGGCGCAAAAGAAAATCAGGTCTGGGAGAAGGTAGAGAAGAAGAAGATGGAAGAAGAGAGGGAAATCGGAAGTGAAAGAGAGCAAAGAGTAAAGTTCGTACCTGATTTGAGCAATGGAAGTGACGCCTGTGAACGAGTAGAGAGAAGGCTGTGCGTTTTAAATGGGAAGCAATGATGGCGTTCAGATGACGGTTTCCAACGCAAAGAATCAGCTATTGAAGATTTTGTTTGATTCAAATTTGGAACTCCAAATTTAAATCAAAAGGGGTATTGTTGGGCCCTAACAACTAAAAAGCCCAAAGTACACGCTGGAACGGCTTGCAAGACGTTTACGAAGCCCATCAACGAGTTTCGAGAAGGAGGATCGAGTAAGTAGGGTATCGAAGCATGATAATTCGCCCGCTTAAGTACAAGATATATTCACATTATATCTTGTGAGGGTTATTTCTATCTTATGTAACGGAAATTGTGTCATATTTAGGTATAGGTTATCTAGAAGACGCGCGTCTATCTAGCTATCTTTATATCTTGTAGAGCACTCTATCTTTTAGGCCCCTATAAATACATAGAGGGGGGGGGTCATACATTGGACGTTACGCAATCATATACAATACAGATATTCGAATACACACAAGTTTAAATCCAATTTTCGCATTCTTTCCTTTGATTCTTGAGTTCGTAAAGCTTAGTTCAAGCCCGATCTAGGCTAAGGGGTCACCAATCTTTCTTGGTTGATTTCTAGCTCTAACAACGACCCAACACTGATGGCTCATGTAGCAGAGGATATCCCAACATTCCATAGGTTCCATAACAAAAAATCTTCTGTTACTCATGTAGTAGGCCATCTTTCGAGTCTCAATATTCATACCCTTGACAACACCACTACATATATCTCCAACCCTATACTGATATCCCCGAGCATCAAGTTCATCCGCATAACATTGGAATCTAGGAAAATACTCATGGAAGTTTTCATCCTGAAACTGTGTACACTGAAACAAAGCCATGGATTAGTAGCACGGGTGTGGACCATAAGCTAGGTCCACACAAGAGTAACAAAACAATAAACACAAGAAAACAGCCGAGTCCCCGGTAACGACGCCAATTTGATAAGCGGTATTTTAGTCGCCTTAATACCTATCAAAATAATCCAAACAACCCAACTAGGAATGTAGTAGGGAAGTAAGTGTCGATCCCACAGAGACTCAGGTTTCAGTGTTTATTGTTACGCTATTCAGAGTAAAAAGGGGGGGTTTTATAATGAATGCAAAATCAAAGATGAGATATAAGATATATGAGAAATATGCTTAACCAGTTAATATTCATTGTAAACTTGATTATTGATCATTGATTATCAAGATTCTCTCTTTACCGTGGCTACTCTATTGTGGAATGCTAATAACCCAATTTCATGGCATTATTAATCCTACTTCAATTCTAGTTATTAGCCCGACCGGTACTAACAACTCTAATTATCAAATAACCTAGGAGACCTCCCAGATTCAACTTGACAACAGCATTAAGTTCCAAGTATCAATAGAAACATGCATTCAGAGCAACCAGACATTCAAATAACATGCGATTGAATTCTCTTCTCTAATCAACTAGTCCTACCAGTCCTAGATTGATTAAAGGTTCTACTTATGATCTAATTAACACCTACCGGTAATTAGAAAGATCTAGTTATAATTCATCCTAGAAATCATATTAATTAGGTGATCAAGCTAATAAAACCCTTGGCTGATATTAAGCAATTAAGCATATAGAAAACAATCTAGTCAAGGAAAAGAGAAATTTGCACTAATCCACACGTTAAATAGGCGAATTTACACTTAACTACCCATTATACAAAAATTTGTTTTAAACCACCCAAAACATCGATTCCGTTAACAAATAGCCACCCAATAGCTGATTCCGTCAAAAATTCCGTTAGATTGTGTATAATTACCAATTTGCCCTCAATTGTCCCAACAATTTACTTGTTACCCATCCAATTTGGGTATTTTTAACAAAAAAAATTCCCCTTCAACCCTTCTTCAAACCCCACCCACCGACACCTCTTCTTCCTCCTATTCACCTGCTAGACCCCCCTGACACCTTCACCGGCCTCTGGCTCGATCACCACCGACCCCCCTACATGAACTCGCCCTCACCGGCCTCTCGCTCGCTCACCTCCGACCTCCCTCGAACGCTCTCGGCTCGCCAGCCCCCGACTCCCTCTCTCTGCCCCTTTCTTTCCCCAGCAGAAGGGTCGGCCGCTTCCCCCTAACGGCATGCTCGCCAGCCACCCCTGACGGCACGCTCGCCGGCCCTCTTTCTCTCTCTCCGCGCTCGACTCGCTCGACCTCCGCCTCCTCGCTACCCAACCCCGACTTGACCCTCCGCTTTGCCTCTACAACCCCATGAACCCTAGATCTGGAATTCGGCGAGCGGGCGGGGGCCGAGAGCGGTGAGGCCGAGATCGTGAAAGACATATGCGCAGGGGGGGCTAGAGTGGTGAGGCCAGCGGCGGCCTGCAGCTCTCAACGAAGAAGGAAGTCGGAAGAAGGGCAAATGTTTTTTTGCTTTCATTAGTAAAAAAAAATCAAATTTCCATTAAAAAAACTCAAACTATTAATTTTGAATTATTAAAATAAAAATGCCCCAAAAAACATGGTTTTTATGTAGATAACGTGAACAGTGGAGGGCAAAAGGGTAAAACTACACGACTTAACGGAATTTTTGACGGAATCAGCTATTGGTGGCTATTTGTTAACGGAATTGAAGTTTTAGGTGGTTTAAAACAAATTTTTGTATAATGGGTGGTTAAGTGTAAATTCGCCTATTTAATGGGTGGTTTAGTGCAAATTTCTCCAAGGAAAATTAAGAACAATCAAACCTCACAATAATACTTCGTTCACAACTTCAATTAACTAGTTAAGCAAAAAGGGTTTAGTTGTTGAAAGACATTGAAAAGCTTACAAGGTTTCCCAAAGGGTTTCTTCTTCTTCAAGTCTCCAATAATCAATGTCAAAGATCATGAAACCTAAAACTAGGGCTAACTATATATAATATGTCTTCCAAAAATATATCTAAAGACAACCCACAAGACCCAAAAAATATCTCGTAATAAACTCGGATATATCGCAGACACGGGCCAAAACTCGGTCGAGTTTCAAAGCCTCATCTCGCGTTTCCAAGGCCGAGAGTCAGGTCACGAAACGCGGTCTGCACTCACGAGACGCGGCCGCGTTTCCTTGCACCTGCCCGCGTCTCACGTCCTGAACGTGGGTTCTCTTTCGTCTTGCTTGGTTCTTCACTTGGGCATGTTTCATGGCTTGATTTCTCTTCCCACCTCCTTCAATGCTTCGGCTTGAACCTCTTCTACACTTGTTGTCTTCACATCTATAATCAAAAACCACAACAAAGTGTAGACATCCGAATCTTTCTAACAAACTACAAAACTAGTAAAACTAAACCAAAAGCCATGAAAATACTAACTAAACATGCCCTAAAACACTAACTAACATGTGTCTATCAAGAGACCACACATTCTAGAAAATTCACGGATTCCCTAAAAAAGACACTTGGCTAGGGCTGTGATACTTCGGTTCCCTGAAAAAGACACGGGTAAAATTTTTTTTTAGTTCGGTTCGATTCCTACGAATTTTCATTAAGAACTGTTCGGTTCGGTTTCTCATTCGGTTCGGTTCTTCGGAAAATTCGGTTAACCGAACTTAGTCATTTTTTTTGGGTTTTTCCTGTTCCTAAACAACAACAACGAACCGAATTTTCCGAAGAACCGACGACGACGACGACGACGACGACGACGACGACGACGACGACGACGACGACGACGACGACGACGACGACGACGAGTGTTGGAGGAGGTACAAGTGTTAGTCAGAAAAGGGATGATTGGAGGAGGTACAAGTGTTGGCGGGGTGTAAACAGCATTCCCTGAGATCCTATTTTCCAAGTCCAGGTGATTCTTATATTCAGAACCCGCCTTGTCTTCAGATGATGGACGCAATGGGATATGAAGGCCTTCTAAAAGAAGGAATATCTGAGCAGGCTTGCTGTTGTCAAATACCAAGTTAATAACTACAGAGTGTGCAATCTTCTAGGCAAGAGAATTAAGTGTAACGTATGTGCAAGAACATAACAGGCGTGATAAGCCACGAACACAAATAAAGCATGTGCAGCCAGACAATGAAGCAAAAACTAGCAAAAGATAGCAGCCTGAGCAGGTTAATTATAAGGAAGTGTACTTAGGATTTAATCTTGGTCTACTACTTATTTAGACATATTATGTTAGCAGTCTGTAATTTCTGTTTGTTGAGCAGCCGCGTGTAATAAGAAATAAACTGTCAAGTATGACTGGTAAGAGAAGTTATACGTAGTTATTAGAAGTTAATGTCAGTTACTTCTTTTGTGTATATATAACTATATATTGTGTACGACATTCATTAGACCAAAAAAAATTGTGTAAGACATTCTACTGGTGTACTAATACCAGATTTAACACAGAGAAAAAGCAATTTATTTGTGGTTTGCTACTCAAATTCAGTTATTCAGATTTCTGTTGAAGAATACAGTACTTGGAATCTGTTGAAAACGTATTGTTGAATTTACATCAAGCACAAGCATATCGAGTATTAAGACACAATCATTTTCCTTGCTAAAAGAGGGAAGTTATGCTCAACAATTAGCTCAAGTTTTGTTAGTGTAAATTCCACAGGCTCGGAGAAATAGACCTTGTATTGCTCGTTGCAAAAATCTTTCTGATGCAGTAAGGATCATACCTGCACGAGGACAGCAGTTTCATGAACTCTACTTGTAGAATTGATAGATGCTTGGTTACAAAGGCATCACTATTGCTACTGTTTTTGTAGTTTTCAAAAAACTGTTTGATACTTCCCATCTCTTCAATAGCTTGCAAATAACTTTCCCCGTTGGTATGTGGACCTTCCAATAGTTTATCCGATGCCTGAAAGTCATATTCCTTTCTTAGACTTTTCATAAACAATGAAACAAATGGTCAAATCACAACATCTTATCAAGGAATTCACTAAAATCTCAAGGCCTCTCTCTCTCTCTCTCTCTCTCTCTCTCTCTCTCTCTCTCTCTCTCTCTCTCTCTCTCTCTCTCTCTCTCTCTCTCTCTCTTCATCCTTTCTTCTCGATCTCAAATTCTGGTGAACCAGCACAAGAAAAGCAGGGGGTAGCTCGAGGAGCCTCGAACATAAATGAGCAAGAGGATCGAGAAGGGTTTCGACAAAAGCACGCTTTTAGATCAACCCTATCTCGATCGATCTCAAAACAAACACAAAGTTCGAGGTCAGCAGTACGTCGTAACTGCTGAAGCCGTACATATTAGACAGAATCATTGCAATTCTATACCCTTATCAAGACAAACACAAAGAGTTAACTCAACAATGAAAAAGGTAACCCAAAAATGATCGAGCTACCCATTGCTTCAATTTTTGGTATGACCTGATTATAGCGATTCAGCTGGCCCAAGACGAACTCGGCATACTCGATGGCTTTATCGATATTGTCCTGAGTCTTGTTCCAGATCTACCACAAAACACAAACTTAATCAAACACCAAAAATTAGGGCATGGAACCCACAATTGAAGCTACCAAGAACCTGGGTCTGCTGCGTGGAGGTTTCAATTCCAGCTGGAATGGAGAGGTTGCTCAAAGAGTCTAAGGTCGTCACCATTTTCTCCGTATTCCTCCGGCTCTTCTGGAGCCACTCCCTCATCGCAGTCGACATCTCGCGAAGAGCACTGCCCTCACCGCCTCCAGCCACCGGCGCGGCGGCGTCGCCTGCATTGCTAGCTTCCATCGCGAAGAGGACTCCCTTTTACTTACTCGATCATCACGAAGCTAACCAAATGCCCTTCTTACATTTGATAATGCCTTCGCCCTTCATGCATTAGTTTGCCGCGTTCACGCACGAGTGACGTTTTTTAAAGTCGTCTTCTTTTTGACTAACTACACGTACGTACCCACCAACCCACACCCACATAAATACTTTTATCTATCAATGCACAGTGTAAAAAGAACACATTTTTAAATCAAAAAAAATTACATATTCATAATCAATGGATTTTTTTGCAACAAATCAACACCCACATTGGCTGATTTTTAATTAGCTAGGTGGTGAAAAGCTCTCTTTTTCGCTCTCTATGTCAACGTCGAGTTCTGCTTCCGATGGGGCAATGATTCCGGCCGCTCCGACAGCCATGGTCATTGATCATGCCGCCAGGGTTCGCCCACCGGATAAACCTCCAGATCAGCAATCCTCATGGAAGGACGTGGTCACCGGAGGGGCGGTGCAGCTGAAAACTGAGATTGATGAGAGTTTCATTAAGGGTAGGATCAGTGGTGGACGCAGAAAAATATCAAAGAGGGGTCACAAAATTATCTATCTATTACTTTACTATATACTAAAGCGGAAGCAAATTCTGCCACCATATTGCGCCACATCACCCCTTTATTTAAAAGTCTATCTTATTAAATCTTGATTTTATCATAATCTTATACATACTATTAAGATATTACTTCTATCTTAGAATTTGAGTTGTTTAATTAATAATTCTATCCAAATATATAAATCTCTATCTCATCATTGTACATATTTAATTAATACATAGATCTATCATAAACCTTTTATTTAAATAATATTTTTTTGTCATAATCTATAAATCATAATCATACTATTTTACCCATTTAATTAAAATATCATATTAACTTTAAATTATTTTTCGTAATTTTATTATGGTAATTTTTTAAAATCATCAATGGTAGCAAATCATAACTATATACTAAAGCGGAGGTTATAAATAATATTTAGCCCGACACGTGTCACCTCCTTATTGGACCGCATCACCCGTCTTTATTAAAACAATTCAATTTGTTTGATTGGTTGAAATTTTATTGTAGACCCCACATTAGATTTCTTCTTATCTGATTCCCATTTTAATTAATTAAAAAAATAAACTAAATATGCTAAAGCAATTATCAAGAGATTTTTTTCCTTAATAGTAATTTATAAATTGCTTGATATAAAGCAAAAATCTACTACGTAAGCTATATTAACATATATCATAATATTTAGAAGATTAGATGAAATAATTGCTTTATAACATATACGTATGATAATATTTTCCATGAGGGTGGTTTTTCACAAAGATCATCGTATCCTATATTAACATATATGCTATATATATGATAACATATATGTATGATAATTGCTTTATAACATATATGATAATATTTAAAAAACGACGTATTAATTTTGAGAAAAACGACTCAATGGATACTCTTTGGTACAATGATAATATATATGTTATAAAGCACAATTACGAAAATATTATAATAAATTTTACTTACTAAAAACTTACTTTAAATTTAGTTATGATAATAATAATATGTGGTTGTAGAACTCTACATTAAGAAGATATTATAATAAATAGCTATAAACGAAAGCGTACCTTCATTAAATAAACTTTTGTATAATCATTTCAAATCCAATCATAAAATAATTAAATTAAATTTTAGTTTTTGGTTGTGAGTCTTAGTTTTTCTTTTTTTTTTAGCTTTAGATTTTATTTATGATTTCAAAACTTATGGATTGAATTGATGCCTTTTACCTTGATTTAATTGTGTATTTCAGTTCAATCTTAATTTTTTATATAGAAATTATCTATATGTTTTATACCAAAAAAATCACAAATTTTTTTAAAGACATTCTTAAGTACTAATTTCCATTTAATTATTTTTCTAAATTAAATTAAATGTTAAAATTTTCACATAATTTTTCTAAAAATATTTTCATCTACTACTTTCCATTTTTAATTATTTTTCTTAAAATAATAAATTTTCACGTTTTCTTAAATTAAAAATTTCCACAAATTTTGCACATTTTATGCCGAAAATTCCACATAATATTTGCACGTTAATTATTTTTCTAATAATAAAATATTATTTTCAACAACATCACATAAAATATAAAATAAGTTTTTAGTTATCAAAATCGTGCCTTCAAGGCACGGAACTGATACTAGTTTAAATACTAAAGTGAAAGAAAAAAGATGTAACAAAAGAAGTCATTACGCACTAATAAAAAAGTTTCTTACTACATATTATAAATCATTAATATAATAGACCAAAAAAACGTCTCTTGATTTCCTATGACACTTGAGATGGTAGAGATGGTAAATCCATCTTACGACTTCTCATATTTTGAAAATGTTGCATAATAACTTCATTATCAATGCCTTTGAAAACTTATTTCTCAATGTAGCAAACTAAACAATCGGTGAGAAACTCATCTGCCATCTTGTTACGCAAATCTGTCTTGATGATGTTCATTGCAGAGAAGGCCCTTTCCACAGTAGCGGTAGCAACTGGCAACACCAAACTCAATTCGATAAGACGATATACCAACGGAAAAGCAGTGTGAAGTCCTACCTCAACCATCGTCTTAGCAACATCTCCAATATTTTGCAATGTAGAAAAAGTTTCATTTCCCCTCATTTCATAAATCCACATTTGCAATTCATCTTTGAGCTCTATGTTATCGCACATGGAAAACTCTTGTGGATATAACTCTGCAAGTCGGATTAGCTTTGCCTCATTGAAATGGAAGAACAAATTCTTGGGATCTAGACATGCTATACATGTGAGTAGTTCTATGTTCGACTCATTAAAACGATTGTCCATCTCAACACAAATTTGATCAACAACCTAGACAATATAGCATAGTAATAGTTATAATTAAGTAAAAGATGCAAGCAAATATTTCAAAAAAGAGAAATATTAAGGTACGTACCTGGTTAAATATATCATATTGGAAGTGGTTCTCATTTGTAACAACATGAGTACCACGTCTCGAACTAAAACGACCTTGAACATTATCTTCCATGTTAAGGATGGTTATGTTATTATCATCACAAAAAGCGTTGACATCTCTTAAGAGCTCATTCCACCCATTCTTCCTCAAATCTTGCAACTTCTCTTTAGTGTTTTGAATCAAACTCATAGCTTCAACAATATTTTGATCCTTTTGTTGCAGAAATTGCGACAAACCATTTGTTAAACCCAATACTATCTTCATCAAGTGGGCAATAAAAACAAATTGGTAACTTTCGATTTTTTCAGCCAAGCTAGCAGCAACTCCTCGAGTTTTCAGTTCAGTTCCATCATCAAATATATTCTTGAGCACCTCAATGGTTGATGACCACAAAGCTATAATGCGGACAATAGTAGTATGGTGTGAACCCCAACGAGTAGCTCCTGGTTGAACTAAAGCAGCTTCTTGATTCAAACCTCTTCCAGTAGAGATTTCACCCTTTTCTAACATCTTCACCATGTTTTCGTGTTTTTTTTGTCTAAACACATCTTTTCTTTTGCAAGAAGCTCCAACCATGTTCGTAATCATAGACAAATATTCAAAGAAATCACTCACAAACTGATTTGTTTCTGAAACAGCCACAACAACTAATTGAAGTTGGTGAGCAAAACAATGAATGTACCTTGCATAAGGATTTTCATTCAAAATAAGTGTCTTCAACCCATTAAGCTCGCCACGCATATTAGAAGCTCCATCATATCCTTAGCCTCGTAGTTTGGAGATGGACAATTTGTGTTTAGCAAAAAAATCATCAATACCACTTTTCAAAGACAAAGCGGTGGTATCAACAACATGAACAACTCCAAGAAACCGCTCCAACACTACCCCATAGTCGTTCACATACCGTACAACAATAGCCATTTGCTCTTTCACTGAATTATCACGAGCCTCATCAATCAACAAAGAAAAGAACCTATCTCCCATATCACTAATAATGGCTTTTGTTGTCTCTGACGCACATGCACTAATAATTTCCTTTTGTATGCGAGGACTTTGAAGTTGGTTATTTGCCAGTGCATTCTCATTCACCACCTTTCCAACTTCAACATTGCGTGAACTGTACCAATTTAGAACTTCCAAAAAATTTCCTCTATTTAATGAGCTTTTTGATTCATCATGTCCCCGAAATGCCAAGCCCTGGCCAAGTAGCAATCTGATAACATCAACAGTTGCAGTCAAACGAGTGCGGTATGCAACACCCAATTCTTGTGATCCAGAAGCGACAATTCTAGTCAGACTTTGTCTTTGATTTTTGAAAGCAAAGAACAATGTCTTAACATCATTGTGTGCACTACCTATTGCTCCCACATGTTCTCTAAATCTCTCACTAGCCTTCTTCCAGTTGCGAAATCCCACACTCATAAAAGTATCATCTCCAAACCTTTTGCCAACACTCCCTTTAAAAAGGTAGCACCAAAAACAAAATGCGCCATCTTCAGATACACTATATTCCAGCCACTCCCATTTTTTGAACCATTCAGCTTGAAAACACCTGGACTTATTTCCAAAATCTCTTCGAGGAAAATCATGTGAAAAAGGTTGACAAGGACCTTTAGTCACATGCTCTCTTCTAACATCATCCCTGATTCGAGGTTCATAACTATTGATAGGTTTTCGTAAAGCTGGATCACTAATAATATCTATCCCGGAAATCAGTTCAATTCGAGCTCTTTTTTCAGTTGAGGTGTCCACACTTTCATTTACTTCTCCATCTATATTTACATCCACACTACTGTTCACAACTCTGTCCACACTACTGCTAACATTGTTATTCATATTCTCATCGATGCTCTGAGGTTGAATCGGACTAGACACCCTTTTATTTCGAATAAGAAATTTATCCATACTTAATTCCTGAAGAAACGAATTCATAATTGGGTAATTTTTATTCAAAGTTAAAACCCTAAAAATGAGATCAAATAAGTTGAACACGCACAAATAAAAATCAATAAAACTATTGAACAAAGTATTCAAGAATTACCTACATACACAGACTAATGGAAACATAAATTGATTAAGTACTAAGTAGTAAATAGTAAGTACTAATTAGTAATTATTAATCTTTTATCAAATATCAATTGATTGTCGTTAACAAGTTAAGAATTCTAAAACCCTTAAAAATCAAAACAAAACACTTACAATTGGGCTGGAGAGTGGAGACGGCAAGTCGATAAACTGAGCAGGGCTGATCAAATTATAGAGAATAAACTTTTGTGTAAATCTTTGTTTGCCTCCTCTATTGATCAATAGGAACAATATATAGGTTAAAGTATATCTTGATCACCAAGGCATATCTTATGTAACACAATGTACGACTTAAAAATTAAAAGGAAACTCTAAAAGCATTAAAAATCAAAGCAAGGCTTTTACCGAAAAAAAAAATCAAAACAAGGCAAGTAGCCAAGTACTATTACTCCGTTTTTGTTTGTAAACAATAAAAAAAGTGATTGGGGGGAGATAGTGGAGTAAATTACTCAGATTACTTTTTTAATGTAAATTTATTTATTAATGGTGGGGCCATCAAAGTAAAAAGATAGATGGCCTAAAACACTAAAACGACGCCGCTTGGTGCAACTCCTTCCTTCTTCAACCTCAGTCCATCCACAAACGCAGGCGGCAGCACATATCCGACGTCGGGAAGAGCGGGGTCCCGATCTCGGACCTCCCGGAATCCTCACTAAATAATGTCGCTCTTTAGGGTCGAAGCGGGGTCACCGGACCCCACAGGACCCCACTTGGGTCCGCCTCTGGGTAGGATGTCACTATACTTCCCCGATGGGACGGAGGGTGATCCGGCCTTTTTGATCGCCGATGACTTGATGGATGCCCTAGCTAGTGTTTGGACGACATCAGTTGTGGTTAAACTCTTGGGGCATCCGGTGGCTTTTCCGATTATGGAGAGGAAAATTCGTGATATGTGGCGTACAGACAAAGCGATGCAAATCTTGGATCTAACCCGGGGCTGCTTCCTTGTCCGGTTTGAACGGGAGGAGGATTGTTTGAAGGCGTTAACATTGGGTCCTTGGACTGTTTTTGGGAGATGCTTGACTGTTAGAAGGTGGACGCCGGATTTCCGCACCACAGACCCCATTACTACTACCCCGACGTGGATCAGAATTTTGGATCTCCCGGTGTCCCTTTATCAAGAGCACGTCTTGCTGGGTCTTGCGGAGGGGGTAGGGAGCCCAATCAAGGTGGATACTAAAACCACATTCACCAACAGAGGTAAGTTTGCTCGTATCAGTGTCGAGGTTGATCTGAAGAAGCCCTTGAAAGGAACCGTCAGTGTCAATGGGGATAAGTTCTTTGTTGAGTACGAAGGTCTGCCGACCATATGTTTCGACTGTGGAAGGTTTGGTCATCTCAATAATAACTGTCCGTACAGGCCAAATAAAAATCAGGCGTCTCCTTCGAGTTTTGCGGAGACGAGTACCAATGGAACTCCTAGGGTGGTGCCGGATGCGAGTAACAAGGCTGCCGCTTCGACTGAGTCTCCGGTGCCGACGACCGCTCATGAGGCTGCCCGGACCGGCAAAGGTATGTACGGAGAATGGATGAAGACGGTTAGGAAAGCTCGGCCAGCTAAGGAAGGTTCTAAATCCGGAGCGGATTCTAAGGATGGTAAAGGAAAAGATCATTCCAAGATGGGATCGGGTAGTAAGGAAGGAAAGAATGGAGATCACAAAAATTCGGTTAAGGCAGGTGGAGGTAATTCTGCTAAGGGAAAATCGCATGCTACTGCTGTCGTTATGGAAACTAATAGATTTGCTGCGTTGAAGGTTACTGAGGAGGATAGGAATGAAAATTCCGGAAAGGAAGGTGGTGGTAGAAGTGTTTCGGTTCCAGTGGAAAATCAAGGGAGCAATAATGTGAATAATGGAAAGAAAAATAAGAGGGAAGGTTCCAAGACTGATTCTGGTAACATCAAGGTTAGCGCACAGCCGAATGGTGCGCGGGAATCCCAAGATTTAAGGGCGGTTACTAATTCAGTGGCGGTTATCTCGAATGAGGCGAATGTGATGGGGCCAAAGAAAGATGCTAGTGTGGTGAACCCGGTTTTTAATTCATCCGGGCGGGTTGCTACTGAACCGACTCCCATGCCTATCACACAAGGAAAACGAGGAAAATTCAACCGCAGAATTCAGGCCAATTCTTCTAAGGCCAATGATGATTTGAGGCTGGTGGCCTCGATGAGTGAAAAGAAAGAAGAGCTGAAGGTGGCTGACCGGATTTCCAATGGTAAGAGACGAAGGCAGGCGGAGGTTCCGGAGTTTGATGGTAATGCTTGGCCTAACCCTTCGTCACTGGCCATCCCTGTGCAACAGGGGTTTGACCCCGGTGAAGATGGCAGTACACTAAAAGAAGACTCGGGGAAAAATGAAGCGGTGATCAATATGAACCCCCTTTACGAGATGGAGGAGACAATTCCTCAAGAGTCGACTGATACGACTATGGGTGATAGCGGCGGTGCCCATTCGGGCTCGTCTTGCTGATTCTCTTGCTCTTTGTGGTTCCCGGTTTACCTTTAATTATTGTTTCCCATGAATATACTAATGTGGAATGTTTGTGGTGCAGGAAAACCAGGTTTTAGACGCTCAATTCGTTATTTGATCAGGAAGCATAAAATCGATTTCTTGGCTGTCTTTGAACCCAAGGTTTCGGGCGACAACTCTCGCACTATCTGCGATCGGCTCTTAAGGGCGGATTTCAATATGTGCACCAGAGTTGAAGCGATTGGGTTTGTAGGTGGTATTTGGATTTTATGGAAGAATAACCGGTATGTTGTCTTGCAGGGTCGACACTTCATTCAGGTTAAGTTCGGGTACAAAGATAAAGAGGTGAATCTGTTCGCGGTTTATGGCCCCCCTTCCCCTGGGCGGTGGGAAGCCTTCTGGCCGGAGCTTAAGTCTGTTGTTCAGCGCTGCTCGGGTCCGGTTATTGTTGGGGGCGATTTTAACTGTATCAGGTTCATCCATGAGAGGGATGGTGGAACGAGGGGTCTTCATACTGACTCGAATAAGTTTAACGCTTGGTGTAACTCTCTTGGCTTAGTGGATCTTGAGTTTACGGGGCCGAGCTTTACTTGGAGTCGTAGAATTTCTCCCGCTGTGGTTGTGTCGAAAAGGCTAGACAGGTTGTTTACGAATGCTGAAGGTCGGTTACTATGGCCGGAAGCCCGGGTCAAACACTTGCCCCGCCTCTCGTCGGATCACTGTCCGTTGCTGCTAAACCTTGAGCCAATCTTGCAATTCAATAAAAAGAGGAGGCCCTTCAGGTGTGAAGAAGCGTGGTTCTCTCATCCGGATTTCAGAAGGAGAGTGGATAGTAGCTGGCATAACGGTATTGATACGACGCAGGCCTTTTCTACCCGTAAAAATGATCTGCTTATTTGGAACAGAGAGGTTTTTGGGAGCATTCACAGGAGGAAGGATGATCTAATGCAAAAACTGGGCAGGGTCCAGGTTCAGCTTGAAAGGAATTCCAATGACAGTTTGATTGCTGAAGAGGTGAAGATCAGGCAGGCGCTCGAAACCGTGCTCGAGCAAGAGGAGGTCTTATGGTTTCAGAAATCGAGAGAACAATGGCTCATGTGCGGGGATCGTAATACGAATTTTTTCCACACCTCCACTATAATCAGGAGAAAACACAATAAAATTGAGGGGCTTAGAAGGGATGATGGTGTTTGGATCGAAAAAAAGGAGGATCTCGAGTGTTTAGCTTTGGATTTCTTTAGAAACCTCTATAGTGCTGATGGCCAGGCCTCGGGGTATTTAGCGGGTCTCAGACAGGGCTTTCCGGTTCTGGATTCTGAAGCTATGAGTAATTTGGGAGCCCCGGTCACCTCCGATGAAATTTGGAAGGCGGTCAGAAGTATGGGATCGTTTAAAGCTCCTGGTGTCGACGGTTTTCATCAGGGGTTCTTCCAAAAGTGTTGGACCAGTGGGTGATTCTGTTAGGGCCTTCGTTCGAGAGTTTTTTGCGACAGGTCAGCTGGTCGAGGGGGTGAATGATACTTTCATTGTTCTAATTGCGAAAGTGGCCAAGCCGGAAGTGATTAGCCAATTCCGCCCTATTAGTTTGTGCAACGTTATTTACAAGGTGATTACGAAAGTTTTGGCAAATCGAGTCCAACCTTTACTAAATGATGTGATCGGCCCTACTCAGAGCAGTTTTATTCCGGGCAGATTAATTTCGGATAATATCATCGTTGCCTAAGAAGCGGTCCATACCATGAGACGGAAAAGAGGAGCCAAGGGGTGGATGATCCTCAAGCTCGATCTCGAAAAGGCGTATGACCGTCTCGATTGGAACTTCATTGAGAGTTCTTTGAGAGTCTTGGGAGCGCCTGATTGCTGGGTTCGGTGGGTGATGGCCTGCATCACTTTGCCTAGAATGCAGGTTTTGTGGAATGGGGAAATGACGACTCAATTCTCGGCTTCTAGAGGGGTTAGACAGGGTGATCCCATCTCGCCGTATATTTTTGCTGTTTTGTATCGAGCGTCTTAGCCATGTGATCGCTGAGGCTGTTGAGCGGGGAGGTTGGAAACCGATGAAGATGTCTAGAAGTGGGCCGGCCATCTCCCATCTCTTTTTTGCCGACGACATCTTACTTTTCGCGGAAGCTTCAGTTGATCAAATCAGGATTGTGAAGCGTTGCTTGGATATTTTTTGTGAGGCGTCTGGGCAGAGGGTTAGTGCAGCTAAGTCTAAGATTTTTGTCCCTGCTAATGTTGATATTTCGGTAAAGAGAAGTCTGGCGGCCGAAAGTGGTTTTGCGGTAACTGACAACCTGGGAAACTACCTTGGGATGCCAATCCTTCACAAGAAAGTCAACAAGAATACCTTCTCTAGTCTGTTGGACAAATTCCACAACAAGTTGGCGGGTTGGAAGGCGAAATCGTTGAGTTTTGCGGGTCGTGTCACTCTTGCTAAAACTGTCCTTAACTCGTTGCCGGTGTATTCCATGTCTACGGTGCGCCTCCCGGATAATCTCTGTAGGAAATTGGATACGCTAACCAGGAGCTTTGTTTGGGGAAGTACTAGAGAAAAGAAGCGATTGCACAGGGTGGCATGGAAGGAAATAACAAAACCGAAGCGTCAAGGAGGTCTTGGATTGAGAACGATGAAAGACTTGAACGTGGCTTTGCTAGGCAAGCTGGGCTGGCGTTTTATAATGGAGGAGGACAGGTTATGGACGGAGGTCCTTCGTGAAAAGTATATCGATAAGGCCTTAGGCTCGTCGTCAGGGGCTTCTCACATATGGCGCGGTATAAAGACGGGCATTGAGGAGGTGGCGCAAGGATCAAAGTGGCTTCTCCGTAATGGCGAGTCCATTCAATTTTGGCAGGATATTTGGTTGACTGACTACCCTCTCGTGGATGTTGCTCAAGGAGTGATCGACAAGTCTGACAGGGATTTGTATGTTGCGGATTTTTGGATACCGGGCAGAGGTTGGGATTGGGAGCGTGTGTCTGGGCTGCTTCAACCGGGAGTTTTGCTGCGTCTGGCGGCTTGGACAATTGATGAGGAAGCTGTGGAGCATGAAGATGAGCTGTGTTGGAAGTTTGCTACGGATGGCTCCTACTCTGTTGCGTCGGGCTATGATGTTATCCAACGGAATGTGGACAGATGTGAAGTTGATGAAGGGATATACCAAACTATCTGGAAACTTACTGTTCCTGAAAGGGTGCGAACGTTCGCGTGGTTGGCTTTCAAAGGTGGTATCATGTCCAATAAAGAACGATGCAGGCGACACATCAGCACAATCTCCACCTGTGCTCTCTGCGGGATGGGGGAAGAGAATTTTGAACAACTGTTTAGAGATTGTGTTAAGGTGAATTTTATTTGGACTAATTTAAATGCTATCCTTGTTGTCCCGTCTTTTTTCCAGATGCCGTTTTCAATTTGGATTCGCACAAATCTGTTGGTGAAACGTGAGTTCGTCGCTGTCAAGTGGAATGAACTCTTCGTCACTGTCATATGGTGGGTGTGGAAGTGGCGGTGCGCCCTGGTGTTTGGTGAAGAGGTGAAAGTTCAGGACAAGACGACGTTCGTGGTTGATCGGGCTCTGGAAGCGCGGACTACTGCAGGTAAGTTCCGCTCTCGTGACTTGTTAGATGAAAGATGTATGCAGGATGTCGCCTGGGAGCGTCCGGAGGAGGGATGGGTTAAAATCAACTCGGATGGGGCGGTAAGAAATGGGCTTGCGTCGGCGGGAGGTGTCATTCGGAATAGTGCTAGCGAATGGATGGACGGGTTTGTCCATAATGTGGGGGCGTGCTCGGTTCCGATGGCGGAGCTTTGGGGTGTGTTGGACGGTCTCAAGTTGGCGTGGAATAAAGGTTATCGCAAGGTCGTCTTTGAGTCGGACTCCGAACTGGTTATTAGTTTGCTCAAGAAGTCAATGAGCAAGAGTCACCCTCTTGCTAGCCTGGTTATACAATGCCATGGCTTCCTTAGTAGGGATTGGTCGATCCAATTCCGGCATGTGTATCGCGAGGCGAATTCCGTTGCGGATTCTCTTGCGTCTTTAGCGTTTAGTTTTCCTATAGGTTATCATGTATTGCTTGCCCCTCCTGAGGGGATTTTTAATTTTTTGCACAATGATGTTAGAGGAGAGGCGGCACTCTCCGGCACAATAAAACGCCCCTCGAGGGCCGGAGAGTGCCGCCTCTCCTTCAACCAAAAAAAAAAAACACCCACATTAATACATTTGTGATTTAATTTTTGGATGGGATTTACACAACTCCATTAATGGCCCATTTGTAGGTTGTGGTTTTGGGCTATTTTTGGACTTTCCTTGCTCCTCCTTGAACGCTGCCTCCTTCTCCCCCTTGTATATGGAATCAATTTGTGTATAAAATCAAATCTGGCCCCTCCATGTCTTCCTCCTCCTTCAACGCTGGCTCCTTCTCCCCGTCCTTCAGATCTGACCCCTCTGCCGCCGCCCTCTCTCTCTCTCTCTCTCTCTCTCTCTCTCTCTCTCTCTCTCTCTCTCTCTCTCTCTCTCTCTCTCTCTCTCTCTCTCTCTCTCCTCTGCCCCTGAATTGTTACCACCGCCGCCGCCGCCACCACCACCACCGTCTCTCTTAATCAAAGTAAACCGTCCTCTACCCTCACCACCACCAGGCGGCGGGGTGCCCGGTTTCCCTTTCTCTCGTTGAAGTAGATGGTCGGTGAAGGCATCGGGAAATCCCCCGCTGAAGAATTACAATTGATTTTTCTTTTTCGATCTGTGCAAAAAAAATCACCCCTTTTTCTGCTCGTTCCATTAGCACAACCACCGGAAAATCCCCGTTGATTAAGATGGCCGGAGAAGGCACCGGCTGTTGAAGAAGATGGTTGGAGAAGAGGGTAGAGTTAGGAGAAAGAGGTTGAAAAGATGAATACAAGCAGGGTTAAGATAGTAACTTTGTATTTGAGCTTGACTATTCTTTTTACTCATTTGCAGTCTTTTAACATGGGGTAGACACGTTAGGCTTTTTTGGTTTCTTAAAAACTGTGTTTTTTGCAATTGTGGACAAACCAAGTGAGATAGAGGGAGTAGTTGATAGAAAAGGAAAGAAGATACGGTACGACAAATATTTTGGGACAAAACAACGAAATGAGACAAACATTATGGGACAGAGGGAGTATAATATTATTCTTTATGATTATAAAGCTAACGTATTTATTCAAGAAACTTATTTACTTAAAGAAGACTAACTGTGTCTTATAATCTATTTGTTCTTCAAAATTCTTATCCAAACTTTCAATTTTTTATATATATTTTTTATAATTTAATACTAAATGATTTTTTAAAATGACATCATTGACCCACTGGTCAACCCGAACCCGCCCGGTAACCCACCATGACCCGACCCAATTTGACCCATGACCCGAGCCCGAACTTAACCCGAACCCGGAACGAACCGACCCGAACTCGCCCAACCCAACCCGTTCGACAAGTCTACTTAGAATAAGTCAAAATATCATCAAAATAAACCACTACAAATTTGCCTATATAAGACACATAAAAGAGGATGGTGCATTTGTTAAACCAAAAGGCATGACTAACCACTTCGCATAGATCATGTTTTGTTTTAAATGTCATCTACACTTGTCGCCTTCTTGCATTCGTATTTAATGGTAGTCCAATTTGAGATTAATTTTTGAAAATATCATGGCTCCATGCAACTCGCCACACATATCATCAAAACGTGGAATTAGACCCGGCGTTGCAGCTCAGGGGTGTCCTTGGATGAGGCCCTATAAGCTGGATAGTTTGGCAAAGAAACACCCGCAATAAAATCAATCCGGTGCTCAATGCCTCGCACAGGTGGTAGCCCGGTAGGGAGCTCATCGGGTATCAAATTCTGGAACTCACTTAGAAGAGAAGAGATAGAGCTTCGGAGCTCTTGGGGGTGAGTAGAAACCGAAAGGAGAGGGACAATTAGGAAACAAGGAAACTTTCCTTGAGAGTGAAGGTACGATGACGGTTCCCCTATTCCGGAGGAAGGAGAAGCGGAACCTTAACCATCTTCGGAACTGGAACTGCTGGTTCTGTACGGTTCTCCGATTCTGTTGGTACCGGACTCGGATCTAAGTTTTTTCCCAAATATCTTCGGTGAAACATGAGATCAATGCATACATACATACATACAATGGTCTAAAATGATGATGAGTACGAGAAAAGGAAGATACATGATACTCGTTGAATCAATAAATTCCAAGTTTTTAAGCCTATCGCAATTAACAGAAATTACCCAAATCATCGGTGAAAAGGAGTACTCTGTAGTCTGTACTATACAAGGAAAAGCAAGTCCGTTAACAAAGATCCATATAAGGGCCTAAAAGTAATCTCCATCCTGAAGCCGGAAAATCCTCCGCCAGAATTACCGCCGATCCTTCTCTCTCCGTCTCCCTCTCCGCTCCTCCTCCGGAGCGTGTTCCCCACACTTTCCAACGGTCGCTCTCCATTGGAGACTCCTTCTCCCTTCGACGAATCTCAACAACACTCATCTCTCTCTTTCTCAGCGATACTGCTGAGTAGCCAACTCTGCAAATTCCAATTCACTTTTTCTAGGGTTTAAGCTCCGATCCACGGGAAACGATGAAGTCCGCGAAGAAGCAGAAGAAGGGGCACATCAGCGAAGAAGACATGTCCAATCTCCTGCACAGGTAGGTCTCCCCTTTTACCCCGATTCAGTGGTTCCATTCGCGCTTCCGATTTTCGCCTAGGTTTTGTTCAAGTTTACAATTCCCCCGCCTTTCGGGGTTTATTCTGAAGGTATCCTGCACAGAAAGTGCTCGCCTTGCTCCAAGAAGTGTCTCAATCGGCTGAGTCCAAGATGGATTGGAACGCCTTGGTCCAGAAAACGGCTACGGGGATCACCAATGCCAGGGAGTACCAAATGCTATGGCGTCATATCGCCTACTGCGAGGAGCTGCTTGAGAAAGTTGATGATGCTGCCCAGCCTTTGGTTTGTTCCTTCTCTCTTTGCATTTCCTTGAGCCCTGTATGAACTGAGTTATCAGAGTGAGTGATTGTTTTGTGGCATGTTGGTAATCATGTGAGGGTTCACTTATAGATTGATAGTGTTGGTATAGTGTCGTGCCTGCAGATTTTATATGGAGTTTGGTGAGTCGGATTCGTCTATTGTGGTAGATTATGCGCATGCCTAGTGAATAGGGGGGTTTAGGATGAATTGACTGGGATTATTTGAGTATGTAACGACGGCTCGCTTGGCTATCTGTGATGGATTTCAAGAACCTGTTTTTTTTCTTCCGTTGGGTTCGCTTGATGACGAATCCTTGCACTTATTGATGTTAAATGTCCCGGTGCTACCACTTGGGTCAATCGGCCCATGTGTCACGTCTGTGAATGTGGCTGCTTGATGGAATGGCGGCGTGAAGTTGGCCATCTTGATTTTCAAGGCTTCTACGGTCTTAACGATCTATGCATTCTTTTTTTTATTTGAAGTTGTTTATAGAAATTCAGGATTTCAAGAACATGTTTTTTTTTCTTCCGTTTGGTCTTCTTAATGACAAATCCTTGCACTTATTGATGTTAAACGTCCCGGTGCTACCACTTGGGTCAATCGGCCTATGTGTCGCGTTTGTGAATGTGGCTGCTTGATGGAATGGCGGCGTGAAGTTGGCCGTCTTGATTTTCAAGGTTTCTACGGTCTTAACGATCTATGCATTTTTTTTATTTGAAGTTGTTTATAGAAATTCAGGATTTCAAGAACCTGTTTTTTTTCTTCCGTTTGGTCTTCTTGATGACAAATCCTTGCACTTATTGATGTTTAACGTCTCGGTGTTACCACTTGGGTCAATCGGCCTATGTGTCGCGTTTGTGAATGTGGCTGCTTGATGGAATGGCGGCGTGAAGTTGGCCGTCTTGATTTTCAAGGTTTCTACGGTCTTAACGATCTATGCATTTTTTTTATTTGAAGTTGTTTATAGAAATTCAGGATTTCAAGAACCTGTTTTTTTTCTTCCGTTTGGTCTTCTTGATGACAAATCCTTGCACTTATTGATGTTTAACGTCTCGGTGTTACCACTTGGGTCAATCGGCCTATGTGTCGCGTTTGTGAATGTGGCTGCTTGATGGAATGGCGGCGTGAAGTTGGCCGTCTTGATTTTCAAGGTTTCTACGGTCTTAACGATCTATGCATTCTTTTTTTATTATTTGAAGTTGTTTATAGAAATTCAGTAATGTACCATTGAATTAACTCCTCTTTCATTTTCATGAATATGGTCATGTTTGAAAATCTGGGGTACATTGTCACCGGCTGATATTTGATCACTGATCATTTTTACTGCAAATGCATATTTGACATTTTTTTGATTTTTTTTTTCTTGGGTTTAATAAGATGTTTACTTCAGAGCCTAAAGAAATATTATATTTACCTAGGATGATGATAGTGACTTGGAATATGAATTGGAAGCTTATCCTGCTCTCAGCGCTGAGGCTTCTGCAGAAGCTGCTGCTTGTGTAAAGGTCAGTTTGTATCAAATATCTGTATATCATAAGTGTGGCTCGTCTCCTATAATTGTTTGTATTAGCATTTCATTCTATTGCACAGAGAGCATATTTCCCTGTTGATGAGCTTGATTAAGATTTATGAAATCGTGTTTTGCCTGGTTAGGTACTGATTGGTTCTGGCTTGCCTGGTGACTCCAAAGTCCCAAACAGTGCAACTGTTGAGGCTCCATTGACTATAAATATTCCTACTAATGGCCAATCCTCAAAATCCTTTTTGGAAAACTCACTACCAGCTCCAATGCAAGGCACAAACATTACTGTTCCTGTTTCTGTTCAGAAGCAACCAATTCCTCAAGGATCTGTTCAGAAACAATTAGTTCCTTCTGGGGTAACAGGTGAAGGGTTGGATGCAAATGGATTAGCAAGTGCCAGTCTTCCTTCTCGTAGGAAGAGAAAACCATGGTCTGAAGAAGAGGATCTGGAATTAATTGCTGCTGTGAAAAAATGTGGCGAAGGAAACTGGGCAAATATTTTGAAAGGGGACTTCAAAGGAGATAGGACTGCCTCACAACTTTCTCAGGTTTTTCCTCGTCCACATATACCCTTAGTTCTGCATTCCCCTTGCATATTCCTAAGGGTCCGTTTGGTCAGAATTTTGGTTTGAGATATCGGTTTGTGCGCTCAGATACGATTATTCTGACCTTTCTTCTGCGTTTCTGCTCCTATTTTTGGTCGCCCTCAGCAACCTAAAATCATTCTCTTGCTTCTGCTTCTGTGCATTGTCCGCCTCCTTCGTCTTAACTGGTTCACCTTCCTATTCTTCTGCAAGTAGATATGTCTCTACTTGCATTGAAGGACCAGTATCAATGATGACTCATATCTGATAGCAATAGCGAGACAATGGTATTGGGACCTGGTAGATTCCAGATGAGCCTTTAGAAAATGATTGACGACTGCACCTAGCATTCACATTTCTTACCCTCTCTAGGATCAGGGAAAGGTTGGGCTAGAATTTTTACTACTATTACACTATACATGTTTGCAACTTTAATATGCGGGCTCATTAGTTTAGTAACTTGTGTAGTTTTGCATCACCTCAATAGCTTGAACTTGCAACTCGTTTCCTTGTGAAACCATGTCATCTAGTTTGATTGTCTCACTTTCCCCATGGTTATAAACCCGGCAATAGATGGATTTTTTCTATGGAATTTAATATAGATTTACTTTTCCTGTACTTATTCTTTAATTCATACTTGTTTTGTGATGATTGCTCCCTCCATCCCTTAATAAAGGGTGCTAGACTTTGCTATTGTACTCTATCAGCTGCTGCTGATTTCTTTTGCATATGCAGAGATGGACAATTATTAGGAAGAGGAAGAGCACTGTAAGCATAGGAGCGCAGAGTACTGCCCCACTTTCTGAAGCACAATTAGCTGCTCGTCGGGCAATTGACATGGCTTTTAAGGATAAACCGGCGACAGGTTGAGGGCAATATCTATCTTTCATTGCTTCATGTTATAATACCGTATATAGATTCTTGTTTTTTTTTTATATGTAGGCCAATTAAAGTCTAACTTTACAGCTCTTGACATCTATGGGGTATGATAATAAATCATATTAGATATCTTTACATATTACACTTATGCTTTGTAATATACTGAGAGGTTGGGGGCAGTATCATGTTGTTCTTGCTTCATCCTTTCATGTGGTATATGAACTCTTTGATATGTGTAATCATTGTTAGGTTAAGCTCACAGTTCTTGACATTCAAGGATATTGCATTCAGCTGTCTTAGATGTTAGTAAAGCATATCTCAGTTTTAGTCAAAGATTATTGATTAATCAGGATCCCGTTGAGTTTATTAATCTTCTTGAAAGTTTCCACTAATGCAAAATTTGATTATCTGCAGCTGGCAATGGAGCTGCTACAACTAGTAATGCTGGAAAGTCAAATCCTTCAAATGATGACATTGCAGTTGTCCCTCAACCCCAGCAATCTCATTCTACTCCACCTGTTGGAAATCCTATATCATCTAAACTCGGAACTTCAGCATCTCTCCCAAATCCACAAGCTCCTCCCAAAAAGGCCCCATTAAAGCCATTATTAACAGATTCTTCTATAAGAAAAGTAGCAGTTGCTGCTGGAGCACGCATTGCTAGCCCATCGACTGCTGCCAGTCTGTACAAGGTAGCTCAAGCAAATAATGCCGTCCACATCATGCCTAAAGGAGTGAGTAATTTGATTAAATCTTCTGTAACTAGTACTACTACTACATCAAGCCCACCACCCCCGACCCATGTGGTCCCTAATCGAACCATGCCCTTTGGAAGCCAACCCGTAAGACCCAACCTTGCAAGACCAACTACTACACCTGGGCTCATTTCCCATGCCACCGGAAGCCAGCCAATGAGGAGCACCTTTGCAAGGCCAACTGTTCTACCTCCGCCATCTAAGCCTTCGACGTCTTCTGCATTGCCTAATAATTCTAGTGCTCCACTTTCTCAAGCCTCACAGAGGGTGACGACGACTGCTGCTGGATCCACTGCTTCTCACCCCAACGAAGTTAAAGTGAAGAAAGAGGAGAAAGCTAGTGAAGTGATGAAAGCACCACCACCTCCTCATCCAATGACAAGACCTGTACCAACACAGAATATTGGGGCCCGACAAAATCCATCACCTGCCTCGTCTAGTGCAGGGTCGCTTGCTTCAAGTCAAGCAGCTGCTAGGGGGAAGGAGAAGTCTCTGTGTGCAGTGAATGCAGAGAAAGAGAAGGTTACAATTGGGAATAGTACGGTTTCTGCTGTAGTTAATGCTGCTGAGAATAAGTGTGTAGATGATTTGAAGAACAAGAATGAATCTTCAGCTCAGGGGAGGTGCGGGGAAGTTCTGAGTGAGAGAAGGGAGGGAATTGCAAGTGAAAAGCAAAGCTTGCCAAGCTCAAAGGTTGTGGGTGGTACAAAATTAGAGGCTAGGAGTGACACAACTGCTGGTGCTGAGAAATCAGAGCAGAAGAAGTTACAATAGTGACATCTAGTAGCAAATTTCATCTTCTGCATGGATAGTTTTCTTTGTTGATTTAGTAAATGCTTAAAATTTGATGCTCTGCTACTCTCTTGTTATATCTGATGTGATTAAATGTTAGCCATTGATTTCAATTCTCTAGCTTTGTAGTTGTCCTCTCTTGAGCAACTTTGTTTCACCTGAAATGTGTTTATTTATTTTGGGAGGTTGTAATCAGAGATATTGAGGACATAGCGAACTCTTTCAATGAACAATAAGCAATCCAAACCACATATTTGAAGTAGTCATACTTTTTCCTGTCGTCTATCAAATAGGAAAGGTCTTACACAAACAAATGCCTAGTTGTAAAGGTATGAACTTGCTAAAACGGTAATTAACGTAACAAAATGTTTAAAAAATAATGCCAAAATACACGAAACAATAGTTCAATGTTTGTGCTTGTTCTTCTTCAATTTCACCCCAAACAAGAAAGTGTGTAATGGGATCCTGGATTTGCTGAGTGGGGCCTTGATGACCCCTGATGCGCTTCTCTTGCTTTCTGACAGCTTAAAATCCTTGTCCAACTTGACAAGCTCTTTCTCAATCCCCAACTTGAGTTGCTTTACTCTCTGAATCCCTGCTTGTTGCTCTTCTTTAACTTTCCTGTTTTCCTGCTTCATGTTCAACACTTCACCCTGAAACTTTGCTGCTTGAAAATCACTCAGCTCTGAAGTCCTGCTCTTCTCCCTTTTTGCATTCGACACCTTTATTATTTCCTCCTGGATATTTTCCAAGGACGAGAACCGGTTTCTGAGCTCATCCTGAAACACACTGCTGTGCTCCAGCCACAGGGTCATCTCAGTCTGTATCTCTCTTAGGTGCTTGTAAAGAGGTCTGGCCTCGGATTGAAGAGCCTGAGAATTGTGCTTGTTTTGATTCTTTGGATCTCTCAACTGTGATAATTCTGCTTGCAGGTCCTTAGTTATGGCTTGGAACTTCTGTATCTGGTGGAAAGAGGTGCTGAACCTCAGCCAGAAGTCAAGGTTTCCCTCCAACAGATCATTGAGCTCTGCTCTCAATCTTGCTTGGACTGTTGATCCCGGCTGATCTGATTCCCCGTGAGGATCCGATTTTATTGCAGTGCTCTCTGATATGCTTATACTTCTTGGTATTAGCCATGTTCTTGGATCGTACAAGTGGTGAAAGAGAGGCATCCTATCTGAGCCGCTCTCCGAAGAACCTTGGCTATGAGATTCTTGCTGTTGTTGTTCTTCATGATGTTCTTCTTCTTGTTGTTGCCGTTGGTTTTCTTCCATGGAAATCCTTGAGTTTTCCAATGATGAAATATCAACATTCTCTTCTGAATTCCCTTGAAGAACTCCATCCAGTTTCCTACGCAAAAGCTGAATCTCCTCATCCTTTGAAACAATGGTATTCCTTAGCTCCCTTGCATGAGATGCTAACTCAAAGATGTGTTCTCGGTTCTTCTGATCAGCTTCACTGAGCTTGATCTTGAGATCTTTGTAATCTCTCAATATCACAGTGTACTCTTCCACCAGAATCCTCTCCCGTTCTTCAATATTGTTAGTGTACAACATCCTCCAATTAAGCCCACCTTTGTCCTCTATCTTCAAATCCTGCACTTCCGTATCGTGATGAGCACCACTATCTCCTGCCTCAGACTTTATCATTTCCTTCTCCTCTTCATCTTCCCTCCTATAATCATAATGAACATCATGGGATATTAAATCTATTTCCTTATGATGAGCATCAATATCCTTCTCAGCTTCAGTTTCAGCTTCCTTGGGTGAACTCAATTCCTCTACCTCATCAGCTGGCCTGACATCTTCAAGCTTCTCCTTGAGATGATCAAGGTTGCAGTTTGCCTCAGTGAGCTCAATGTTAAGGTTGTTCTTCTGCTCTACAAGATCTTGGTTTAGAGACTTGACCTTGCTCAACTCCTTCTCCAACTCTAGAATCCTCTTCACTTTGTCGCTCTCTTGAGCTATGGCCTCCTTGTTTCCCTCTAAGTCTGTAATATGTTGTAGCAGCTCATCTATGTACTGCCTTAATCTCTTGACCATGCCATTCTGAGTGAAGATAGTCGTCTCCAATACAACAATCTTCTCTACCAAGTCGTCGATTTTATCAGCTAGCTCGGGCTCAGTGAGAGCTGCTTTGCCATCTAGACTCAGCTTCTCCATTATCTTCTGCTTAAGTGAATCCGTGCAGAGATCCTCTTCTGATTCAACATTTTCAGTTAACAGATCAAAGCTTTTCGGCTCAAAAGGCTCGTTTTTTCGCTCCTCTGGTGTTACTTCTTGTGTGAGAGCCTCCAACTTCTGATGGGCCTCCTGAATTCTTGCACACTCAGCCTTGACCTCTTCCATTGACCTCTCTTGCTCCCCTTGCAGTTTTTTCAAGGCCTCTGTGCACGACGTTAAAGCTGTGGCAGCCATGAGACTTCTAGCCTCATGGTCTTCCATCACAGTTCCAATATCAAACTCATCTTGCAAATTATTAACTCTGACTTGCATCTCACTGACCTTCCCTTCAATCTCACAGAACTTAGCCAGACCCGTTTCATACGAGCTCTTAAGAAACTCCTTTTCAGTCTGCAAGGCGAGTATGTCCTTGTGGAGCACATCAATCTCAATGACAGCCTCTTCTTTGGTAAGCCCAGACGCCTTTGCTGACACAGCAGAGGCAGCATTGTTGGCTGATCTCCTCAGCTGCTCTTTCCTTGAAGCTATTATGGATTCACCCTTCAGAGATTGCGGGGGAAGTTTGGGAAGCTTGGGTGCTTTCGGAAAGTTTTTCGGGTCTGGAGCCGATTTGAAAGGCATCTCAGGTGAAGGATTCATGGAGCCTTCATCACTATCTATTGAGAGTTGGATTTGTTCAGGAAAAACTGTGGCTATGGTTCTGTTTGCACTCTGAAGATCTTTTGAGAGGTGATCATATCTTTCGGCTAAGGCTCGGTACGCTCTATATGTGTCCTCAACAAACTGGATGAGCTCTGGCCTCTTCTTGTAGTACATCTCTGCTCTTTTGGCAAAGGAGTCTCCTTCTTGGTCTATGATTTTCATCATGCCTTGTACCCTGTCCTCCATATCTGCACATTATATAGCAGATTGTTTTTTTCAGCATTCATTCAGAACATATTTTGATTTAGAGTTACTCTATTTGTAGGGTATCACCCAATAATCCATTAAATTATAGTTCAAGGCTCATCAAGGGGTTCAGATTTAATTTCACTATCAATGTGTTTTCTTTCTAGAAATGTATCTCTCATTTCAAAGTATCTGAATGCATACCATATATGAACATCTATACAAAAGATTAAAAAGTATATCAGCCCTCTTGAGTTATATGAATATGTATATACATGAATGCAGTATGAAGTAAAAAGCAACCAAGATGATTGATTCATTCAATTTTCGATGCGAAAAGGTGACTTACCCACGAGATTTTGTTCGAGCCATTTGGACTGTTTGGTCCTGATGTGGCTTGCCCACCACCAGGAATATGCAGTTGTTGCTGCTCTATGCAGCATTCTCACTATCCGCTATCCTCCAAACTATGGCTTGTGGAGGCTGAAATCACAATGGAGATTGGAGAATGGGCTCAATAGTATGACTCTCAACAAAAGTTAGGATTTCCAATACCAGAAAGTGTGATTTGTTGATGGTTTCTGAGTTTCCTATTTCTCTCATATTTCCTAATTGTTGTCTCTTTTTTTAAATTAAATGTGGGTTGGAGGATAGTTCGCATGAAGTTAGGTGTTTGATTAAGTCCTTACAGTTTTGTGCCTCCTGGTATTATGGGGAGATTCCTTGTTTACTATGTATAGATAGACCAAGAAGTTATGTTTTTTTCTTCTTTTCTGGTTGAAAAGAGTAATCTTTTTCTCTGAACAGATCAATTCAACAAAACATTCTACAATGTTAATAATCAATTTTCAGAAACATTAGGGGAAAACATATATAGAAACCAAATATAGTAAATGGGTAAAAATTATGAATGACTAATCTTCTTGTTCTATTTTCATAAGCATTGTTTGCTGAGATGAGGAATCTGGGCCAAATTTTACGTCTTCTTTAAGTACATATTCATTAGCTTAAAGGGTGAATCAAAGAAGACATATTCATTAGCTTGAAGGGTGAATCAATTTGGCACAAGCCATAAAATTGATCAGTGATTGCAAAGGCAACAAAGTGGAGATTATTTGGCTTCATTTTATTGCTTATATTTTGTAATTTGAAAGTAACAAGACCCAAAGTTCAATAACTGTTTGAACAATGGGTTTGATTTTAAACTTAACACCACCAGTTAAATAACCCTGAGCAAACACAACAAAGAGAGGGAGAAGGATATAAACTTGTCTGAGCAAACATTATCAACAAAGAAACTATTCTTACAGATAAGAACTTCATGTCAAATGGCTATGCCATTAGAATTTCAATAATTGTGCTTCTCACATATATACAAATATGCTTAGAAAATACGGAGCCACGAAACAAACCCTTGTGCACAATAGGTTTAACACAAGCACACAAAGCGATGGTCTTATAAACCGCATACTACACATCCCACAATCCAACATATTGGTTAATCCTTCCTTAATTTTTCTGAGTTTTTTTTTTTGGTAATTGATTGTTAAATTTGATAAAGCTATAGCAAGACTTCAGACCCATCAGCTTCCATAAACTTGGATATTTCAATACGCCATCTTCTTCGTTAAACATCAACCATGGCCTGAAAAGCTGAGACCTGCTCATAGTTTCTGTACCCAGCACTCACAAACTCATCAATTGCAGCAAATGTAGGACTGATATACTCCTGCTTATACAACATGAAGGTGCTGTTCAGGCTAACAGTTTTTTTTAACTTCAATTTTATGCCATTGGTTTTCCTTTTGCATCACAAAGAAAAACAGAGACAGAATAGCACCTGTATATACATATCAGCTGGTTTGAACTTTGAAGGCATTATTTATAGCCACTGCTCCACATAACTTTTGCTGTCTGAAATAGGAGAAACATGTGCATTATTGAGTAAGACTGATACCAGAAATTGGAAGGGAAGGTTGCTACATCGGAAGAGAAAATCAACACGTTGAATAACCGACGAATTTCCACAAGAATCAACATTAAGTTTGAATAGAATTCATTCATTTCCAAAACAAAAACGAAGTGATTGCATTATATTGTCTTCATCCTAATCTCAATCTTAGATTTTGCTTTTACCTGCCGAAAAGCGATCAGCTGCATTCACCCTTGACTCCCCAAAGTCTCCAACATCCCTATTCTTAGAGCCATAACACGGCACAAGAACACCGAACCCACCGTCGCTCTCATCATCGCTCAGGAAACCCGGGGCATGGGGCTCAGACCACCCTATTGACCAATCGGACGCATCCGAATCAGAATCAGAAATGCAGCCTCCATCAGATGGCACAATCACAACATCATGCTCCCTATCAATCTTCTGCTCCTCCAACTTTCTCTTAACCCTTCTGGGTTTAGATGATCTGTTGCTATTAGTATTACCCCCAAACCTCAAGAACTTTAGGGTTTCAGATTCCCACAGGTTTATTTCACTTGCAGGATTCAGACAAGTTCCATTCTTTAGCTTTGGCTCTTTTTGCTTACCTTTCAGCCACCACCAGGACAGATTGGTAAGGGCAAAAGACATAAAATCAAACACACCACACAATCTCAAACAAAAGATCAATTCTTCCAAATCTGCTGCTCAGTACAAACACAAAAACACAGATAAGTACACAATTTCAATTCAATTCACATGATTTATTGTAAACTGACAACAAACAAGATACAAGAAGAGAAAACTTATGCCCTCGATTGGGAAAGTTCGACAAGAGGAAACAATGAGCCCCGCTTTTTTTTTCCGCTTTTCAAAAAGAACCCATTTTTTTTGACCTAAACCAGCAGAACCCAGCAAACGATTTTAACTTGCCTTCCCCGTCAACGTTTCAATCGCAAGAAAAATCCATCGTAGCACAACACGCCAACGAACGATTGAGTAAAAGAATGGAAATTTGTACCTTTTGGGTTTCAACCTCAATTGGGTTCTTCTGGGAAACAACCCTATTTAGCTTTTGGATTTTGACATACAGATTGGGGGAGGCCGCTATGATTTCAATGAAGGTGGCGACTCTTCGTTTAAATTTCACATCATGTCCGTCATCATATGTCGACCTTGTTATTATTATTTTCCGAGTTAATTAATTCCCTCCATGAATTATTGTGATACATTTATTTTTGGGAAAAAAACATAAATTAGATTTATAAAATAGGCTGTCCACCTGGTAGGATTTGGCTTTCGTTGGTGACATTTTGGTGGAAAAGCGTTGAATTTTCTCGTTCTTAACCAAAGGATTTGTTGATTGATTACGTGGTGGGGAGGTACGTTGTACCAACTGAAAATTGAACTGAATTACCGCGGTTCGGTTTCGGTTTTATTCGTTTTGGTTCAGTTTTGAACCAAATGAACCGATCACTTAATATTGGTTATTTTTATAACAATAAAGCGAAATCCAATTAAAATCCGAACCATACAAAATCGAAGAGAACCGAATTTAAGCCAAAACTAAACAAAATAGAAACATAAATGTAGTAATTTGATGCATTTAACCGGATCTACATCATAAGTTTTAAGTCATAATCAAAATTTATAAAACTAGTTCGGTTTGGTACTAGTGGTCGGTTTGGGACTTTGGGTATTTTCTTTTTTCACTACTTTGACTTTAAAAATGTTTAAATATATCACTAGTTTGGTTTAACCGAACCAAACCGAAAACCGAACTAGTGTAAAACATAAACCGAATACCAAACCGAACATGCTCGGTTTCGGTTCAGTTTTTGCGGTTAAACCGAACCGATGAACAGCTAACTGGAGTTGGAGAAGATAAAATTTCCCTTTTTGTGGATATAATGCCACGTCAGCAATTTTAGTTTGTTCTCCTAAAGCCCAAAATAATGGAGGTTAAATGGGCGGGCCCATGTTATATGGACTCAATAAAGAGGCCCGCTTTGGATTTCCTTTTTTGTTTTTTTTTTAGTTCGGAATTTTTTTGGTAGAGAGCTTACAACGGAACCATACAATTAAAACAAGATAGAGCTTTAATTTGTCAATTCTATCTGTTGCCGACTTCTAATCCAAAAAGGGTTAATTAATCGGAGTATTTCATTAGTCAAATAACAAAACATCCCAAGAATTTCTTTTCAATACAAGAGAGAAATCGGGCAAGATTTGCGCACTCCGTTTTTTCATTTTCGCACACCGACTTGTGCGGATCCACAATCCGCACAAGGTTTTTTTTAAAAACCGGGTTTTTCTTGTGCGGATCCTGGATCCGCACAAGATTTTTCAAAAAACCCGGTTTTATTTTTGAACCGGTGTAATCTTGTGCGGATCCCGGATCCGCACAAGATGCCCGCACAAATTCTAAGAAATTACTAAAAAATGGCATGGTGTGGAAAATAACTCCCCTCTTGTGCGGATTTCGGATCCGCACAAGAGCCCCATCATCGACCGAAGTCAGCGGCATAACCAGAAATTTGAAAAATAAAACTAAACGGGAAAAAGGTGGCGCCTCTTGTGCGGATCCGAGATCCGCACAAGAGCCCCCAAAATCAATGTCTTCATCTTCAACCTAACCTAGATATAAACCTGGCCGCTGTCGAGCGATATCCACCCAAAATTCGATTTCGGTTTTTTTGTCTTCCAATTCTTCCATTCACAATCCAATTTCGATTTATTCTCGCCTAATATGGATTCCAACAAACTAGATTTGTCGACGGCTTCGGGTTCCGCTCAAGAATCGATAATTTCGTTGCGTGAGGGGTCGGGCGTTCGGTCTCCACCGAGGTCGGCCGAGCGGTCTCATCTTATAATAAATTAAAATTCACTCATAATAAACTTTTGTGTTATTTATTATAGTTTGTACATTAAAACATATTCAAATATCTTATAACATTGTCTAAAAATGACACAATGAAAAATAAGATGGATGAACAATTGAACATGAAGCTATATAATTTTCTACATTAAAAGAAAAATAAATAATCTGTGAAAAACATACCCTTGTGCATTAAAACATATTATTTTTCATCTTATAATTATTCATTTTCCTTTTAATGTAGAATTCACTCATAATTATGTGAAAAACCTAGTCCACCTAAATTCTCATATTATAATAAACTAAAATTCACTCATAATAAACTTTTGTGTTATAAATTATAGCTTGTACATTAAAGAATATTGAAATATCTTGTACATTAAAGAATATTGAAATATCTTATAACATTGTCTAAAAATGATACAATGAAAAAAAAATATTTGAACAATTGATTATGAAGCTATATAATTTTCTACATTAAAAGGAAAATGAATAATTATGTGAAAAGCATACCTATGATATATTCAAATATCTTATATATATTTTTATTTTAAACAATATTTCGAATCAAGAAAAAATTTAGGAAAATTCCTTTTGGTACCCTTGTGTTCTTGACAATTCCTTTTGGTGCCCTAAGAAAAAAGTTGTTTCTTTTCGTACCCTTGTGGTTGTTATATTTTCTTTTTTTGTAACCAAAATTCTATTTAAACCCATTTTTCATCCCAAAAAAATAAAATTTCATTTAAATTTTGTTTAAATAAAACTAATTTAGAAAATTAAAAACAAAAAAAACTTAGGTAAAAAATTTGTTAAAAAAAAAAAGGTTTGACCAACCATTAAAAAAATTGAGTGGAGAAAGCTAGATGGCTAGATTTATTCAATACAATTTCTGTTTAAATTTTAACAAAAAATCAAGTGGGATAAGAATTCATAATTTTATTTTCCAAATTAGTTTTTATTTAAAATTTAAACAAAAATTGTATTTTTTTGGGATGAAAAATGGGTTTAAATAGAGTTTTGACTACAAAAAGAAAAATGTATAAACCACAAGGGTACCAAAAGGAAAAACTTTTTTCTTAGGGCACCAAAAGGTATTGTCAAGAATAGAGGGGTACCAAAAGAAATTTCCCAAGCAATAAAAATATTAGGTAATAAGAAATAAAAATATTGAATAGACAAGCAATAAAAAATATTCCTAATTTATAAAATATTGAATATTGAATATTCCTAATTTATAAAAATATTGAATAGACAAGCAATAAAAAATATTCTAAACTAGTGATATTAGGTAATAAGCAATAAAAAATGTTCTTAACTAGTAATAATAGGTAGTAAAAATAATGAAAATATAAATTAAAAAATACTGTAATTATAAATTAGGAATCGGGTATTGAGTTTTTATTTGTTCAAGATAATGTTCTAAACAGCTAGTATTATGATTTTGTCGAGGGCGGCCGAGCAACGGGTCCCTTCTATTTATGAGCGAGGGGAGGCGTCGAGGATGGCGGAGGAGAGGGCGAGATGTGACACAGCGGGCGAGGATCGTGGACCACCTGATAGCAAACCTGAGTGGGCAGATGAGTAGTTTGTTATTTATTTGGATTCGTCGTTTGACTTTTGGATTCGTAGTTTGTTTATATTTTGGATCCGTAGTTTGTTTATATTTTGGATTCGTAGTTTGTTCTTGACTCGTAGTTTGACTTTTGGATTGTTTGTTTGTTCTTGACTCGTACCTCGTATTTTTGGATTCATATGATTTCGAGCCCAAATTCTCACCGTGATAGCCCAAATCTAAATTTCAAATCAAGAAAAAATTTATCAAAATAAAATATGATATTTTTTCTTAACCCGAAATAAAATATATATTATGCTTCTTTTAAAATAATAATATGATCATTTTAAGAGTTGTACATGTTAGTCATTCAATATTATATGAAAATGTGAAATAACATATTAATCGGACGAGGGTTTAGGGTTTAGCGGCATAAGAAGGGTTTAATGATGCGCAAATAGGGTCGGAACTAAAACCCTATGTGCGGATCCAGGATGAGCACATGGGGTTTAGGGTTGGAACTAAAACCCTATGTGCGGATCCAGGATGAGCACATAGGGTTTAGGGTCGGTGTAGGATGAGCACCTTGTGCGGATCCCGGATCCGCACAAGGTGCAGAACCCTAGCCTTGTGCGGCATAAGGATCCACACAAGAGAGGTAGTCACCATCTGGGCGGTATTGGGTGGTCAACTTGTGCGGATCCAGGATCCGCACAAATGGGTCGGTTTTTTTCCGAACCGCTCATCCTTACATGTGCGGCTTGTCCATCCGCACATGGTTCACGTTAAACCGGGTTTAACATGTGCGGATCGCGGATCCGCACAAGTCGGTGTGCGAATATTAAAAAACGGTGTGCGCAACGGAACGGCCGAGAGAAATAGAGACAACAACCGAACACATTATTCTTGTTAGGAAAACCTTTCAAAAGACAAGAGATTTGTCTCCTTAATTTGATCCAAGGATATATGACGATGCTCCGGCGAATATTAAAAAACGGTGTGCGCAACGGAACGGCCGAGAGAAATAGAGACAACAACCGAACACATTATTCTTGTTAGGAAAACCTTTCAAAAGACAAGAGATTTGTCTCCTTAATTTGATCCAAGGATATATGACGATGCTCCGGTTCAAAGATCTCTCCAAGCTCAAAACTAAACGCGTATGTTAGCTTGTACATTGATCGATCAACCTATTAAAGTTTGTTCAACGTTAAGATGTTTGCTTTTCTCTTGGATGATTTACGTACGTACGTGAAGTTAAGTAGTTAGTTATAGACCTATTATAGGTATAAATTCTGAATAGTTAACCATTATGTTGCATGTTAACATGTGCACAGATTGTGTTTGAAGATGCGTTCAAAGCAGGAAACTGCGCAATCACGCTTAATCTTCTCAAAGAGTTAAGCGCAAAGCGTAGACTGATCGAAGAGTCGGTTAACCAAACCCGTTTGATTCCCGAGGCAGTCGCCAGAGAAATGTCGGGTGGGTTAGCTTGCCAACGTCAGCAGGTACGTTACGTCTAAACTTGTGACATCATGCAACACTTTGACAAGAGTTAGGTTGCTTCGAGTTCGGATTGAGTGCGTGTTTGGCAAAGCCAAAGAAAACATAACTTAAGTCGTCGTTTGGTTCATGCTTCACTTCCGAGAAAGTATAACTTAAGTCGTAACGTACCTGCTGACGTTGGCAAGGCCACATAACTTAAGTCAGGAGGAACCTAACTCTTGGCAGGAAGGTGTCTTATTTCTTGTTGTGTATGGTCGTATGTGTACAGGAACTACACATGCTAGATGAATACATAGCTATGCTAGAGAGCTTCGCTCACCACGTCCATTCGATCAGAGAAAAAATGCGCGGAGACAAGTGGGAATCTCGGCTCAAGATACAATGGAGTAGTGTCCTCAGCACATCATGTGGTGCCTTGATGATGAATGTCAAGCCAAAGTTGTACCAAGTTGATAGCTTACAATACGAACGCGCAATGACCCTTTTCCTCTACGCTACTGTTCTCCGTGAGTGTGCTCTAGATGCACCTTCAAATGGTGAGTGGATTGGAATTTTGTATAATACAGATGGTCCCTAGGCAGAGAGGGACCACCTAGCATCTAGACCCGCCTAGACAGGTTAATACACTTGGCGGATCCCAGGTGGAAAGGGGCCAGGTAACCTAACGCCTAGACGGGGCCTAGAAGAGATTTTTAGAACAAGGCTTGTACTAACACTCGTTTCCGCTTCTCTAGACTATGCGCAGTCAGTCACCCTTCTAAGGAAAGCAGCCGGAGTTTTCGAGTTCTTGGCTCTTACCATTCTTCCATCACTACGAGCTTTGACACAATCCATGCCGGTGGAAACCTTACCTTGCATTTCCACATCTCTCTGTCTCATATGCTTGGCTGAAGCTCAGGTGACTCTATACTTTGTTGTCTTGTCTAATCTCATACTGGTTCAACGGTTTGACCAGTTTGGTTCACCGGCTTTCATTAGGATAGGCTATCAGCATAATGAGAGCACAAGAAAGAGGATCCAATATTAGTCTTCTAGCAAAGCTGAACATTGGAGTATCAGAGCTCTTTGATCAAGCTGGTGTTGCCTTGCAAGAAGGATGCAAGGTCACCTCTCAGTTTCGGGTTAGTACAAACTTAACCCGAAAACCGTTCTTTGGAATCGCAAAATTCGGTTTTGACTCTAAGTGTCTGTTATGCAGGAGTTTGTGTCATGTTCTAAAGTCCTATACGAGCTAAGGGGATACAAGTACTTTGCAAAGAGTTTACAGGAAGCTGCAGAACGCGAAAATGCAATCGGTACCAGTCTTGGAAGAGCGATTGGTATTATGAAGCTGGGATTGAGCAAGGCTAATAAGAAGGAAGAAACAAAGGACTCACCATGGAAATCCATGCTTAAGGAGGAGATGAACGAATTTGTTGCTATGAGAAAGAAGTACGAGCACGAGAACAACTTCCTTACTCAAGAGAAGCTTCCATTGGAGCATGAGTTGCCTTTGCCTGAGAGCAAGAGGATAATGGAACCTATAGCTTATCAACCTCCTACAGTGAAGTTTGAAAAAGAACTTTGCTTCTGTTTGACATGAATGTTTTTGCACTTTGTTACAAGCATGTGCGAATTTAACAAGGAATGTACACACTGTAGTATATCTAAAAGTACCAAATGTGATATCGTGCAAATCATAATAGAGGGATATATAAACAATTCTTTTAGAAAAATGGTGTTTTGCCTTCTTTATTCTTCATTAACAAATGGTCTAACACCAAGTCCAATACCAAGAAAGGTCAATATGATTGTTAAGCCAGACTAAATTCAATGCTCTACTTGTACAAAACTTGAATCCTCTGCTCTGGCTAAGAGCGCATATTTAAGAGATGTTAAAATCATAGTTGAACATGGACAATGATACAAAATAAGAAGTTGAAGAAGAACAACCTGTCATTCCATGCGAAACCCGAGATCCCTGAGTTGCTGAGGATCAACTGCAGAGGGTGCTCCCGTGAGGATACACTGAGCGGTGCTCGTTTTTGGGAAGGCGATGACATCACGGATTGAGCTGGCGCCTGCTAACAGCATCACCAGCCTATCGAGGCCATACGCTATCCCTCCTGCACCAAAATAATAACAAAGGGAGAACATTCATTTTTGTAAGATGAGGAAATCAGAATGTCACTTTTTTTTTTACCAGAAGGAGATTTGGTGCTTAATATGGGCAGAAATAAAAACTGGAATTGAGACTATAAAACCAAAGCCTCCACTCTTAGTAAACATGTACTTGACCACCCACTATCAATACTTTTGCTACTAATTCAACACCATCGTCTTTTATTTAGACTATGTAGGTTCTTTTCCTAAACAAGGGGTATTTTGAACATAAAGTTTTCATAACATTTATAAGAAGAAAAAAATATTGACAATGCAAAATAATTCATAAACGGCAGTCCTGTAGTCGGTTTTGCATAATATATCCCTAAGATTAAACCAACCAGATAATTAGAAGACTATGTTAACAGGATTTATTAAAAACACACCGTGTGGAGGGGTGCCAAAGTCAAAGGCCTCCAAAAGATATCCAAATTTCTCTTCCGCCTGCCAATGCAATGAGAAAAAACAAATATTTTTATGGTTGAAATTCAAAATGAGTGTTCAAATTATTAGATGTACATATTTATACACTACATCACCTCTTCATGGGAAATTCCAAGAATATCAAAGACCTTTTCTTGAATCTCCCGCTTGTATATTCTTAAACTTCCGCCACCAATCTGAAAGAAACGCCTTTTAAATGTAAATTTGCAGCATCTTCAGATAAACATCTAGAAACTCCTGTAAATAATTTACCTCGACGCCATTGTAAACCATGTCATAGGCCAATGCACGAGCAGAAGGTAAGTCATTCATATCATCTGGGTTTGGTGCTGTAAATGGGTGATGCAAAGCCTGCAATGAGATCCATGGTTTGTGAAAAAAGTGGAGGGTAGCAGTGGATACAGATATATTACAGAAAGCTCTCATAAAATCAGCAAAGCTAGTTCAAAAAAAAAGGGAAAATTAACTCCATATGATACAAACTATCAAGTATATAAAGACTAAATTGGTAGCCAACTGGCCAATGTGTCGCCATATATACCAAAAATATAGCACGACACAAGTTTCTGGTGAGAATTCTTGCCATTGTGGTGATGTTTAATTAAAATAAATTGCAAAAGTAGGTTTCTGTTTTAGTAAACAAACAGAAAAACCACAGCACATGGAAATTAATTGTGTAATGTTATCGCCTAGAAAAGGAACAAATGACAAAGAAATATAGTGCTCAACATATAATATGTGAAATGCTGATCATGAATTGTCTTCTCAAGGTCATGGAGCAAAATAGTCATGTGAGAGCATAATAAATGTAAGTTCTCATCATTCAAAAACATTTGGAGAATCTAATACCATATCATACCTCAAGGCGTTGCTCAGAGTCATTCCATTCAAACATTGGGAAATCAGTGACCCATAGAAGTGCATCTTTGGACTACCCAATAAGATTTTAATAGAAATTGGTTAGAGCATGCACACCAGCAGAAAATCTAAAATAACAAGGATGGATCATAATCATCTAATGCACCAAAATGAAGGCACATACTTACATGGTCAATCAAACCCAGTTCATTGGCAACCAGCAATCTAAGTCGGTCCAAAGTTTTATTAACCGACTTGATCTGACCCACTGCAAACAATATAAGATCTCCTGGTCCTGCTGAGCAATGGTTTAATAATTTCTCTTTATTTTCTAAACTCAAACTTGCTGCTATAGCTGAAATCCCTTCCAACGCACCTAAAATTATCGCAGTTATGGTTAATTATACAAGCACTGATCTTAATTTCAAAGGAGAAGGAACAGAAAACTATCTACCATCAGTTGACACCTTAAGGAAAGGCAACCCCTTGGCTCCAGATTCCATAGCTTGATTGTAGATGTCACCTTTCTTTAAAGTTGTATTAGAGTAGACATTTGCACCTGAGGGCACAGTTAATACTTTTACTACTCCCCCATTTGTCAAGGCATCAGTGAAGACCTTGAATGAAGATTCCGAGAAGATATCAGAAACCTGGAGGGAAGTGGGGGAACAAATCAACAAGTTAAATGGATGCATTTTGCACTTTTTTCCCCTCTTAATAACACAATAACAAGACAAACTCATTTCATGCTTTACACACAATCTTTCCCTGAATTAAGATATAACAAGATAGTACAATCATCTCACGAACTGGCAATCAGTTTTATCAACCACATCCAATAATACAGCTGTCATAAGAAAGTGAACTTCAATACGTGTTATAAAATTGACAAGCATATAACCACTTTTAGTTTTTTTTTTTTTTTACTGAACTTCATCATATGAAGTGAAACAAATAAAATGTGGGAAAAACAACATCGGTTTTTCTATTGTGTGCCCTAAGGGCACATGATAAGCATACCAAAAATAGAAACTAAAACCCTAAAAAGGAAATAGTGAACCCGTTATAAAAAAGATTAAAAGGCCAAAAAATTAAATTTACAAAATATTTCCATTATTGGCCTCTTATAGTGTGCCCCTAGGGCACATGGTAGAAAAATCCAAACAACATAATAGAGCGAAGCAAATAGGAAGCTATTGCGTATAAACATAATGCAAAAAAATATTAACAAATCAGTAGGGGAACTTTCAGATGAAGATAATGACATACATCCTTTAACTCAAGGTCAAAACGAATATCTGGTCTATCTGATCCATAACTATCCATCGCTTCAGCATATGTAAGCCTCGGGAAAGGGGTTGGTAGCTCAACACCTTTGATCTCTGAAAACACCTGCAATGAGAAATCTCTACATTTTCAGGGGTTCAACCTATTGCGAACTGTGCAATTAAGTACTGAGTGCACATGTCTTTGGGCTAGAATATCTTTCTTCATCTGTGGCATTACATTTCTTGTAGAAATCTTTATTATGAAATTCTTTGAAAGAATACAGGATAGAAAAATCATTCAATGATTATTTTCAAAGTGTACAAGTGCACACCTTCCTTATTAAATCTTCATTAAGCTTCAACATCTCCTCCAATGGAGTAAAGGCCAACTCCATATCCAGTTGAGTAAACTCAGGCTGTCTATCAGCTCTTAGATCTTCATCCCGGAAACATCTGAAATAATGGAAAAAATAAAAGAAAATAAATGGGCTAAGTGATAGGAAGAACTGAGAAAGAATGTAGCAACATTCTTGAAATAATTTCTCTCAGCCAAAATCAGTATTGTCAAGAATGTTTCTGTGAGATAAAATAAACCTTCAAATCTAATCAGAACATCCTTCCAATGATCTAAACGACAGAAGTTCTAGTTCTAATATGGGAAAAGGACAATGAAACATTATGCAAAGCAAACAAACATCTGTAATACGACTAATATCTCAATAAATACGAACATGAGCTCACCTTGCTATTTGATAATATCTATGAAAGCCTGAGGCCATAAGCAACTGCTTGTACAACTGTGGACTTTGAGGCAATGCATAGAGTGTTCCTGACTAAATAATATAAACCAAGTTGATATTTAATTCACTGCATTCTAAACAAATCATATCAGTCAAAATGAACGGTATCCCACGTATAGTATAAAAAGTAAGCATCTTGCAATTTTTACAAAGAATTAAAGGTTTGATATCCATTGCTTTCACTGGAACATAAAGGGCCAAACACCTTGGAGGCTAGGATGGAGTAAGGCATAATATGTTAATACAAAATAAATTCCATCATATTCTCATCTTCAGCCACTAGCCTCCTTTCAGAACAAGGGGTAACATCAAATTCACAATGTGTATAGTCTGTGCATAACTCGTTTTATCCCAAAGTGCAACTTAAATTGAACATTGCCAGAACTTCGCAAAATTGTTTGGTGAAGAAATAGCACACTTGATAGACAAACTCAATCAATTATAGAACTTTTCTACATGAGTGAAAGCAGTATGGCAAAGTTCACAGGAAATTCTAACTTCCAATAATTTTCAGTAGCTACTATTGTTTTACTGGGAATTGGATCCTACATTTTCGTTTTCTAGTTGCTGATCATATCCACGTACCTCTTGTATTCTTAGTTTAACTAAATTTCAGAGGAAAAAAAGCTAGCTATTCTTTTATAAAGGGGATGAATTCACCTTCCGAAATTCTCTTTTTATAAAGATCAATACAAATATTTCATAGAGAATATAACACAAAAACAAAAATAATAATAAACATGCAGAGAAAAATTCATTAAGAGTCAAAGACCTGAACTCTTGATGGAACTAAATAATCCCGAGCACCTTCTGGGGTAGATCTAGAAAGTATTGGAGTCTCGATCTACCTTATAACCACCAATAAAGGTCAGAAACAATCTCATATACTAGGACTTTTAAATGCTAGAAAGAAAATACTGAAAGGCATTGATGTAAGTAGGACATACATCCACAAATCCATGCACATCTTCAAGGTATCTCCGAAGGAGTTGCTGAACTCTAGATCTCAAACGTAGGTTTGAAGACATAACTTGCCTGCGTAAATCTAGGTACCGGTATCTGGCAAGAATATGAACACCTTTAGTCCATAGGAAAATGCATAAACAAAAGAATTGGCATAACTGGTTAGGACAGACTAAAGAATTTCAGGCGGAGTCAGATTTCTAAGCTATCACAATTATGTTAGCACAAGAAAAAGACAAGACTAAAATTGGCTAAAAAAAGGTTATTTATCCGACAGGAATCTTAAAAAAAAAATGTTACGAGAGTATACAATGTGAGAAGGCCATTAAAAATCTCGAGTCGCGACTGAACGTGTAAGAAGACATTTTGCATGACCAAGATCATGGTGCAATGTTCTCACATCATGCCAACCAAAAATGAAACCCCAAATAATAGTACATAGCACTAAGACGCTAATAAAGCAACAGTAACATACAATCAAATGAATCATTATGCTTACCTTAATCGTACATCCTCTTTCACTGAATCTTTGGCATCATCTGCAGTCGTAACCAAAAATGGCAACTTCGAATGCACAGCACTTAAAACCTTAACATGCTCCACAGCAACCTACAAGAAAATTCACAATATAAAAAGCAGCCAAAACATAAAAAGGGGTAGATATGAAAAAATACAGACATGTACTCAAGCTTTCTAGAAAAATAGTGTTGGTACATATCTAATACTTACAAATATAGCTACAAAAACTGCAAATGCAATAGAGACTAAGTTAACAAGGACTGGACTAAGCACTTGGGCCTTTATTGGTACTCAGTATCATACATAGCAATATAAACAGGAGGTAAGGATAATGAAGTTGCATATCAAATGTAATGTAAGAGACTGGATGCACTCAGGAGACAATCATTCAATCAGTCTAAACACAAAAACAAGTAGAAGGAAGTGCTTTTTATAACTAATTTACAGGCTCTACCTTTTTGACAGCATAGATAACTATATATAATCCTAAATATCAAATGTTGGGCATCAATCTACATTTGTTTATTTTTTTCCCCCTTCTAGCCACAGAAGGTCAAATTAGGCCAAATACTTGGAAGCAGAGAAGAAACATTACCTCAATCTTGCCAGTTCTCATCTTTGGATTCACAGACTCACTAGGACGCAAACGTACAACTCCATCAAGGGTAACCACATACTCAAGCCTCAACTCATTTGTTGTTTCATGGGCATCAGGGAACTTCTCAGGAAGCGTTGTAACCTAAAACCACGAATTCAACACATCAGAATCCACCATAAAATCTCAAAACTCATCAAACCAACACCAAGCTCAAGAAAAGGAAACAGCCAGAGCAAAATTGAACAGACCTGAACAAGTCCTGAGTGGTCCCTGAGGTTAATAAAGGTGAGCCCACCATGGACTCGTCTCTGGGCAACCCACCCACAAAGAGTGACCCGTTTACCCACATCGGATTCGGACAATTGCCCGCAGAAATGGGTCGGAGCCACCCATTCCATGGTTTCCCGGGTCGAAATTGGAGCATTTCTGGGGGTTTCGATTGAAGCGGAACCTGAATGAGCAGCGTTGGTGGAAAAGGAAGAAGCTTGAGATGGTCTGTGAGAAGCTCGAAACCGAGGAGGCTTAAGTGGGCGGAAGAAGGCGCTGAGTAGAGCGGAGGAAGGGAGAAGAAAAGGGGGTCTGCGCCCGAGTGTGAAAGGGGGTAGAACGCGGAGGAGTTTCGACATTGAAACGGAATTGGGTAGGAATGGGGAAACGATCGCCGGCGGAATCCGGAGGCCGGAGAGGAAGCAACGTGATCTTCTCTGGTTTGAGCATGGGTCGATGAAGATAACGGGCTCTGGTATTTAATGGGCCTAACACTTGGCCCATTTTCTTGTGAACTTTGTTTTTGATAAGTTCTATGTGGTCTCTGAGTTTTGGTTATTCTTTACATATGGCTTAAGGTTGTGTGATCATTTCTAAATCAAAATGTTTGAATAATCAAAGTGACATATCTATCTATCTATCTATGTACGTACGTTCAATCTTTATGGAGTAATAATATTTTTTTGATAAGGAAAATGATTAGGGTCGCCTAGAGCAACCACAAGAGATGACAGTTGGTTACTAACCAGCTCTAAAGATAATAGGACAAACCGCCGTTCTAGAACCTCGAACCCGAGACCTCATGGTACTACCATGAGTGCTCGGCCAATGAGTTGATGCGTCAAGCGCTATGGAGTAATAATATACTAGGGGGTAACATAAGTTCCCGTCAGCTTTCCAACAATTAGGCGTGTAAGTTCGACCCCCTGCTAATCTTCTTGAGGTGAGGCATATGTAAATGTCCTTGTAAGAGCTCTATGAGTCTTTGGATCTTCCCTGTCCTTGGACTGGGGCACTGTCCCCCATCGTAAATTTTTTCTACCACATTTAGTTCGGGACTGAGCCAAGTCCCTACTAGTCTGAGACACCCGAAACTTAATGTCGACCTTGGATTACGATTTAGTTTTTTTATTATATATTTCTCTATTTAACATGTTTCTATTTCTAGTATGTTGTTATTTTCATTTACTACTATTTTGGGTGTATGATTTTCTACTTACCACTATTGGGTTTATAATTTGTTTTTCTATTTAAACTATTCGATGTACACATTTACTTTCACGTCAAATTTAATACCGAGGTTTAAGTTAAGAGTTGAGTGACCTTCCTTTCGTCCAACGTTACCCAAACACCTCAAACCGAGATCATCACATTGATCCGTTGCGGATTCATCACGTTGAACCCAAGCTTGTCCTTAACGTATGACTTGATCTATCCCTTAATTTGTTGAGACTTGTTGCACGATCTAGATTGGTATCTCACCGTCCAAAGTCTACTCCAAAGCAAGGACGTACGCATCACAAGTGCCCACAAGGTTCGGCCTAAGACTCAGTGTTAGTTCGTTAGGAACGACGATTGCAAAGGGCCAAAGGCCCTAGTTTGATCACCTTGACTCAACCCTCACATAGTATTTTTGGAATTGTAACCCTGCACTCCAATCTGTTCTGGAATAGTGAAGAAAATGTTGTGTTCGAGAGATCATTAATTAACAAGTAAAATAAGACCACTTGATGCATGAATTGGATGCCGATGAACCAATATGAGATGTTAACGAAATTTAAGGGTTAAATTAGCATTGACAACAAACCAAGTCTTCCTCTTTCTTTCAAATTCTATACAAATACAAACATACCGTTTCACAATTTCACAACTATACATGCATTTGAGATTTTTATCTTATTGCTTGGTTTATACATTTTTTTAACTGGACGAATCTGGTTAATTTGGACACTTATAGTCAACGTATGCAAGTTTCCCAGCCTCGTGGAGATGAACCGTAGAACGCCATTGTTGCTAGGAGTATGGACATCCAGAAGAACGTTATCTCAATCCAATACAAGGGCCTTTGGGTGAACTGCATAGCTCTGATTTTCCGGAAATAAATTAATACAGTGGCGTTCATGATAAGACATAAGCACGAGGCCAGAAGATGATTCCAATCTGCCAAAGACACTTCCAATACTCTCCAGAGTTACAATTCTCATAACATGGTTGGTCACGAAAGGCAACATCATTTTCTCCTAACATGCTCATTGTCTCCGATACCGGATGCCTAACAACAATTCATTTTCTCCTAACATCTCTCTCGTCTGTTTCTCACCCCTATTTCCTTTGTTTCTCATCTCAATTCTTCTTCTTCTTCTGCTTATGATCTTCTTTCTTATCAAATGTGAGTTTAGCTGATTTTGAGACGAGGACCCCAAATTTTCCCGAAGTTTTAACCACCAGACTATGCCTCTTCGACTTATACATATATTACAACAACCAGTTGTCGTATAAGACAATTCTGAAAAATAAAGTTAATTTAATCTTAGATGGACATATAGTACACCAGTCATGGATCCTATAAGCCAAGCTTGAAAGATAAAGTTAGTTTACACTTGGATGGTTTGGTATAGTTTGACCCATTTACACTTTGCCTTGTGGATTCGTATGAATATTACTTGTACTCAACGAGTTGCTGGTGGACTCGTTTGGGCTGAGCTTTTTACTATAGCATTATGGTGGATTTGGCGCTGGCGTAACCTTTTTGTGTTTCAGCAGGAGATCTTTTCGGGTGATAGGGTGGCGTTTGTCACTTCTTACGCTAAGGAGTACAAGCAAGCGTCAGAGTTGTGCGGTACTAAAGCTTCACGCCAAATGGAGGTGGTAGAAGTCTCTTGGACGCGTCCTCGGATCGGGTGGGTCAAGTTAAACACTGATGGCTCAGTTCAGGAGGGCGGCATGGCGGCGGCTGGCGGGCTAATCCGCGACGGTGATGGTAGGTGGCAGGTGGGATTCGTTCATAATATCGGCTTATGCACTGTCCTTATGGCAAAATTGTGGGGAGTGATTCAGGGATTGCAACTTGCGTGGGAAAAGGGCTACCGGAGGATCTCTCTAGAAGTGGATTCGCAATTGGTGATCTTACTTTTAGGGCGTTTTATAGATGGTAGTCATCCTTTAGCCAGCTTGGTCCGAAAGGGCCAAAGCTTGATTCGTAGAGGCTGGGATGTCCAATTTCGTCATGTCTTTAGGGAGGCGAATACCGCTGCTGACTTTATTGCTACTTATGCTTTTTCTTTTCAAATTGGTTTTCATGTATTGGTTGACCCTCCCGGGGGTGTTATTCCTTTGTTGCTTGATGATGTTATGGGTCGGGCTATCCCCCGCTTGCGTACTACTTAGCCCTTTTGAGTTCTAATAAAACGCCCTTAGAGGGCACGGAGAGTGCCGCCTCTCCTTCGCCCAAAAGAAAAAAATTCAAAACACTAAAATATAGAGTTATCATATTCTCCATATGGCGATTTCAGAATACAACATTTATATTTTACTATGTGTCATTATTTTAGTAAACCATGTCATATGATTTTCTTTTACTAAGCTATATCATAACGACACTTTGCACTGAAAAATTATGACTTATTGTTCATAAATTAGCTACTGGTTTATAGTATATTTAGAAATGTGCATATACCCGAGAGGCTTAGATATGATCAACACATACACACAAATACTATGCACATTAATGTTATCCAATTAGGTAATGGGCATTGTACTACCCAAGAGGCTTCGCATGACCTTCTTAACGTCCGCCCTCGTTTGTTTACCTATTCTAAAAAAAAAAAATTATGGACGTAATATTAAAACATTAGAAGGGATGGTTTATGTTGTGTACACATCCCCCACGGTTTGAACCCACCGGAAGCGCTAGATTGACTATTCCTTGAACATATTTCGTTGGGGGTCGAATTTGTGGCTTCATAATATAAATAAACACATATTGTTACTGGTTGCACTACTTTCAAATAAAATATATCACTTTCTCAATCTATGTCGTTGTGGAATTGAATATGATAAGAGTTCAATTTTTAAAATAAAGTCGTAAAATTTATATTTAAATTTTCAAAATTACTTTTTAAAACTCCGATTTTGTGTTTTTTAATTTAGGGCTTTTTAGTTTCTAAATGTAGATTCTTATTTTATGTCCTCGAAAACCGATCTTTTATGTACGCGCATACAACATATATATCTATGAGATCTATTTGGCAAATACTTCTAGATAATACATATATTGTCGTTTTTATATTTAAATTAATAAAGAAATGAAATGAATAAGAGAAGTTTATAGGTGTGATTAGGGTTTCATTGATCATCACTATTGATTATTGATTAAACCAGTAGGTTTGTCCTGGAGCAATGTGGGTATCAAGTTAAGCCCAGTGCCAAATTGCCAATAGGGTTAATCATGCATATACAGCTTCTCAACTCAATTATCACCAACACACAAAAGCAACACTTGCAATCAAAAACCAATTTGATTAACAGTTCCAAATTGCAGTAAATTAGGGCAAGTTGCATACTCGGAATTATATTAGCCTTAAAACATGTGGTCGCCTGGGCTTCAACGTATCCGCCTGCACAGAAGATGATTAAATACCAATAATCAAAACAAGTGTGCTGACTTAAATCAACTTGCTTCTTCCCCATTTCATTAAGCAATCTTTTTGGATCTTCTGTTTTATTTTTTCTAGCTTTTAATATCTAGTTGCAGGTTCTTGTTCAATTCAATCGCCCATAAACATGATTTGAAATAGCAACAAACCCATGTGTTTTTATTGCATGGAATCGCCATGATTTGCCAAATTAATTTGTTTTAGATATTTCCGCGCTCGTTTAAATTAATCAATTAATCAGCAACATGCAATTCCCACTACACACTATATAAAGAGCCCTAATTAATTACCATCATCTAGCTCTCCTTTGCCTCTTTGAAAAACAAATGCGAGTATGAATTCTTCAACTCTTATTCTTTCATTCCATTACTAATTTTTCCGTAAATACGGCTTCAATAATCAACGTACGTATGTACGTACAATAGTATATAACAATGTTTTCACACATCTGGAAAAAATAAAAAGCACCACACTTGCTCAATTATTCATGTGAGAATGGTGTGAATTAAACAGACGATAATATATACTATAAGTTCCTGATCAGACTGCACACACATACTCTCGTATAATATAAGCAAGTTGCAACAATAATAATGTCCTACCTTTCTTCAGCTGTATATATTTTTGCCTGGTTGTAATTTACAGACACATACACTACCTTTTTATTTTATTTTTCTACCCCTTTTAACTTACAACTTGCACCCTCCTCAACATTAACCGAACTTGCGACAAAACAAGGATCTAAATCCACGTAAACTATTTATAAAAAAAAATAAAAGAAGAAAACATTGATCATTTTTAGCTATGATCACGTCCGAGGTCTCCGGTTCGACTCTCATGTACGGTAACCTTGATAAAAAAAAAAAAGAAGTTACGAGAACATCGCCTGGAACCCCATTCTCTTCTTGCTACTGGACCCGCCGTCCAAAGAAAGCAACAAATCCAAAACGACGCCGTCTCCTTCCCCTCTCGCCCTTTTTCTGTTCCCGGCGGCTCCGGAGTCGATGTCCACGCCAAACAACCGGATTCCCGCCGTTTCCGTTACCGTTTGTCTTCGCGGGACGGGGTCAACGGCACGGTCAACGCATGCCATTTGAGCGGCGGGCGTCGTCATTTTGGGCCTGCACTCGATGTAAAGCTGGCTCTCGGGCCCGACGGAGCGGAGAAAGCAGACGACGTCGCCCGCCTTAAGGCCCTTCTCCTTGACGAAGCGGCTCCAGCCCTTGGTGAGCACGTAGCTCTGGCTGCTGTTCCAGTACGAGTACCGGAAGCGCCACACCTTATCGTTCGTATCCTCGAAGTTGAGCAGCAGGCCCTTCCCGCCGGCGGCCGCCATCGCCGCCGGAGTCAGCGGGAAGTGCTTCTCGGCGTGCTGCTTGGGGATCACCAGCCGGTTCAGCTTCCCGACGTCGCTGGGCGTCACGGCCTTCTCGAAGAGCGGCTCCCGCGCCCCGTGGGCCCGGCCCGGCCCGGGCCCGATGGAGCGGAAGGGGCAGTAGTGGCGGCGGCTCTGGAGGAGCTCGTCGGAGTAGGTGTGCTTGCGGAGCATGTCGACGATCTCGGGCTTGGAGCGGGAGGAGAGGAAGGAGATCTCGACGGCGTCGGCCTGGTCGGAGAGCGGGGAGAAGTTGATGACGGCGTCGCGGCCGCGGAAGCGCTGGGCGGCGATGTCGTAGGCGCGGGCGGCGGAGTCCTCGTCGTTGAAGGTGCCGAGCCACACGCGCTGGTGCTTCTCGTAGATCTGGGCCCCCCAGCGGCCGTTGGGCTGGGGGACGACGCCCTTGTACTTGGAGGAGGGCAGCTTCTTGGCCGAGTCCGCCGCCTGGTCGCTGCCTATGTCCAGGATGGCGCTCGTGGCGCTGCCCCCGCTGCCCATCCGGCACAGGGGGCCGCCCACTGGAGGCAGCTTTGTGGCCACGGCGGAGAAGCATCTGCCTCCGCCGCTGTCGCTTGTAATGCTGCCTCCTCCTTTAGTGCAACTGCCTTCCATCTTAATGGGTTGTACTTAGGATATTGTTGTGTTGTTGTTCTTGGTGTTGGTGTTGTTGTGTTGCTTGTTTAGGGATGTGCTGTACGTCTGTCGGGGTGGTGTGTGTATATATAGGAAGTTATGCGAAGTAGTTTTTGTTATTTGAGTTTTTTTTTATTCATTATTTTATTAGGGGAATTAGTACCAAATGCCCCTATTTGATAATCCGTTTGCAAATATGACCTTTGTTTTTTCGATTTGCAAAAATGCCTAAAAATATTGCGATTATGTCTAAAAATATTACATTCATGCCCAAAATGACTAATTTTTATCAAATAAAATAAAAAACGAAATATTCTAAAAAAATCGAAAATGATTATTTTTATTAATATTTTATTTGAGAAATAAAATATTTTAACAAACTTTATTTTTTATCCAAATTTGAAAAATATAAAAATAAAAAGATTTTATAAATAATTTAATGTGAAAAAAGATTTCGTTTTTATCTATCCTTTTTTTAAAATTAAAGGAAAATTGAAAATCTTACTGAAATCCTCTCGGTGGGACGAACAAAAAATCTTACCAAAAAAACAAATGGTGACAGGATATTTGGTTGTGTATGACAAGATTTTCATTGAGGATGACATGATGAGTCTCACCCTACTTTGGGATGAAACGAATACAATAACGAAGATAATAACGTTCAATGTTGAAACGAAGATAATAATGATCCACATTTATTTATGTATAATATTTTCAAAAAATATCTTCCACCATATCATATACAATATGTCATTGTTTCCAAAAAATCTTAAAGTTTCAAAGTAGTGACAGGATATTTTGTTGTGTATGACAAGATGTTTACTCAGGGTGACAGGATGAATTTTACCCTACTTTGTGATGAAACGAAGATAATAACGAAGATAATCACAAAGAAGGTTGAAACGAAAATAATCTTCAACAAAAAAATCTTCCGCGTTTATTTACGTTTTATATTTTCAAAAAACATCTTCAACAATATCTTCCACCATATATTCTACAATATCTCATTGTTTCCATAAAATATTAATGTTCTAAAACTATTTTCTTATTTTCTTATTTTCTTTTTCTTTTTCTTTTTCTATTTTTTAATTTTGTATTTAAAAATAATTTCCAGAATTTATGGTTAAATATTTTTATTGTAATTATAATGATTTTTTAATAAAATTTTATTTAAAAGAAAATACAAAATGATGTAAATTTTATTGCAAAAACGCCCAAAATAGCATGCTTCGCTATTTTTTTGTTTTAAGGGGCGTTTTTGCAAACCGTTTTTCTGGGTGGGGCATTTTCGCAAATTGCCCTTATTATTATTGTGGAACAAATTGCATTGGGTGATAAAGGGGAAATTGGAAAAAAGTGGAGAAAGAAATTGGGTTGCAAATTGCAATGTGGGGCAGATATTAGATATTAGATACTCCGTATTAGATAATCATAATTAAGGGGAGATGATGACGTGGAAGAGCTAACGTTGATTGTGGGTCAACGGAATCCAGCTGGCGGGCGACATTCATAGAGCATTACCGTATAACGGTACGTAGAGTAATTGAGGACAATGAGGAGTAGTAGTAGTGTAAAAATCAATTTTAACCTGATTTGATTTAAGTAGACGACTATTCCATTTCCAATTACGTAGTCTTTACTTTTCAATTATTCTAACACTCTTTTTGAGTTTTGACCCACCAAAACCAATTTGTCTCACGTACATGGAAACATCCAGTGTTCAAGTGAGGAAAACGTTTATCCTCTTAAAAAAAATTACATTATAGCTGCATCAGAGCACGAATTAGGTTTCTCGATTATGGAGGCTTTTAAATTAGTGTCTTCATATATTTAGTCAATCGCTTAAATCTAGGATAGTATCCAAATCGTTCGATTCTCATAAATAGTGCTCTCGATAAAAAAAAAAATTATATATTACAGTATTTTTTTTTTTTTGCAGCTCGATATATTACAGTATTTTTTTACTAAAAAATGAATGTACTATATTTTTCTCAAAAAAGCATACACTGCTAGAATATCCTGGAATAGCTACGAACATGTTGCCTCGAAAACAATTGAGGTTAAATTCGAGGCTACCGAGATCGAAATTAGCCTCGAAAATATCATTGGAGGCTAAATGAGCTCAAATAATTTCCGAGCCTATGCTTTAGGGCTAAATAACCTCAAAAGGAAACTTTGAGGCCATATTCGAGGCCAAATAGACACGAACAATAGGCAAGGCCAGTTTCGAGGCTGATATTTGAGGTCGTTTACCATCGAAAATTATTCGGGGCTCGTAATGTGGCTATTTTTGCGGCCATTTAGCCTCAAATTATTGTTTGAGAGCAAAAGCGAGGCCATCAAACCGTATCTCTTTTTTCGGGACTATATTGCAGGCTAATTTCGATACCAAACTACAACTACCTCGTTTATTGCATCAACACACTTTTATCAACCATAATTATTATGATTTAGGGTTATTATACGCTAGAAATTATCCATCTTCAATGTCTCTTACTCTTTCATTCTCAATTCTTTTGGCATCCAGATCCACACAATATCATTTTTGTGAAAAAAAAACTTTGGAATAATCATATGGATCAAGTTGATTGGTATGTATCATTCTCTTAAATTTATGGTTAAATTTTAACTTATATGATTATAGATATTTATGCAACTTAAATTGAATTAATTGTGTGGTTGAATACTTTGCGTGTTAAGCTTCATGTATATATAATCAAACCATTAAATGTACATTTCATTTGTAGTCAAACAAAAAGTTATTTACAAATGGTTAGAAGGAAGATATCCAGTCAATATCTAATATTGGTTCAAAAGAAAATTCAAATAGCCTCGAAAAGATGAATTTGAGTCTAAAGTTGTGGCTAATGGCTTCAAATTTGGCATCGAGTTCATTATTTCGGGGCTATTTGACCTATCAAACCGTGATATGAGATTCACTTTAAGGCTAATCTTATTGATGCGCCCTTTCCTACCAAACTTCAACTTGAGAGGCGTGCGGAACAATTGCGTGCTCAAACAAACAAGAACCGGAAGGAGTTGATTATTGAGCCCGGGGATCTCGTTTGGTTACATGCATCTCAAGAAGGAGCGCTTTCCATCAAAGAAGAAGACCAAGCTCGATCCGAGAGGAGATGGTCCGTTCAAGGTGTTGAGACGCATTGGCAACAACGCTTATCAACTTGAGCTATCCAATTCCTATGGGATCCATCCTACCATCAATGTGGCCAACTTAAAGCCTTACATTGAGTCTCCGTTCGGTTTTGAGGAAATGGGGACGTTTCCAAGCCAAGAGGGGGAGGATAATGCACCCTTGCCTACCATGTCGGCCATAGAAGAAGAAGATGCTCTCCAACTCAAGTCCAAGGGTCCTATCATAAGGAGTCGAGTCAGGAGTATCGCCCAAGCCACCCAATCCTTAGTGGCCCAAGTCTCCCAATCGTATGGATCTTTGGACGTCACGAGATGGGTTAGCGTTTCTACCCAACTAAGCTTGGATCCGACCTCAGGTAGCTCGACCACAACCCCAGCAAGGTTGGCACCGACCTCCACTAGGTCGACCTCGACCTACCTTGGTGAATGAGTCCGAGCCTCGGGTGCGAGTCCCTTTGATGGGAACAGATTTGTAGGGGCCATAGTTGATGAGTGATCTAGAAGTTTAAATGATCCAAATTATACAAATGAAGGAGATTATGAAATAGATAACAATGATGAAGAAGGCAATTTCGAGGACAATGCTAAAAGGACAACTCGCATAGAGGTTGAGTTTCATTTTATTTGTCCTTTTAATATTTAAATTTAAAAAGCATTATATCATAACTATATATTAAAGTTGAGGTTAAAAATATATATAATCCTACAAATCTCAGTACGTTTAAAAATATATATTATAGCAGAAACAATGTATCATTAAAATAAATCCCATAAGAAATAAATTAAATAAAATCAAACTATTCTTTTGACTAAATTAATATAAAATAATTTAACTAAGTTTTTAGTTAAATCAAATTAGTGATTTTAAGACGGTAGACTCCGTTTCACAATAAGTGTCATTTTAACACTAAAAATTTGTTTCATAATATGTGTCGTTTTAGGTTTTCAAAGTGATTTATTAGGGGTGAATAATGATAATTTTTATTGGAATGTGTATTTGTTGACTAAAGTTGTTCATTCATTGGCCGAAAAAATGTAATGAGTGATAAGATTAAGAAAAAGTTGTAAGTTTTAAAGTTAATGATTGCTTTTCTTAAAAACTGTATTAAGAGCTAAAATGACACTTATTGTGAAACGGAGGGAGTACTAGTTTCTTCATATTTCACCGGGTCATATCGAAAAGATTTGCACCAAATTAAATGTATAGGCGCTAAGTATATATAATTTCCACGGATTCTAAATTTTGTATGGGCGCCCATAAAAATTTGATTTCCCGGGTTCTAAAAAACTAGCCTCAAAATTAGGATCCAATTTTTTTTTGAGGTTATTAGTAGTAGTATATATGTGAAAAAACCCTAAAATTTAGCTTCTCACTCGCCGCTTTCTGTCCATCCTCGTTGCCTGCTGCCCATCGTCGCCTCCCGCTGTCCTTCGTCGCCGCTCGCTGCTTGCCCGTCGTCGCTGCTTGCTCTCGGTCGCCACAGCCTGCTGTCCATCGCCACCGCCTGCTCTCCGTCGCCTCCGCTTGCTTGCCTCCGCCCGCTTGTTTTTGTTCTCCGACGCCTCTCCCCACATTACAAGTATTTATCCCTTATTTGATTAAAACCTAGGGTTCAATTTCTGTTTTTAAATCCTATTTTTTCAATTTCAGTTTTGCTTTGCAGTAGTGCTTCAAATGCACTGATCTGGTGGCATCAAGGACATGTTTTACTAGCATGGCAGAAGAGCCCAACCTTAAGATTTTCAATTGCTATACCATGTGTCTCAACTACTGGGAGAAGTGGAGACAAAAAGACTCCCCTTCTAGATTATTCGGAAGAGTGTTCAATCCTGTAAGTATCATTTTCATTGCTCCCTCATGAATGTTGTTCACTTTTATATATTTTTAATTGTAATTCTAACAAACTAGATTTCTGTGGATGCTAACATTCCCTCCGTAGAGTTCAATGAACACATGGATCTAGCCTTGTTAGATAAAATTTGCTAACATTCCCTCTGTTGGTGGAGAATCTCTAGAGTACATTTTTAGGGTCTTGAGTGTTTCATGTTTCTTAAATTCTTTGTTCGGATTTTCAATTTGGTATTGTATATCCAATTTTTTGTGATTACCCAAGTTTGCATTTTTTCTTGAGATGGGTTTTCTGATGTTTGCTTCAAATTTCATCTCTTGGTGCTTATTATATTGACAAAATGCTCCTCTAGGATTTTGTTTTAATTTTAATTTTGTATTAGTGTTAGTTCTAAAATGTTGATTGTTAATCCAGATCCAGCTGCTTTAACACTTGGTTTGACCAGCCAACCTGAGTTGTCTTACATCTCGCATGGTTGAAGAATTCAGCCTTTGATTATATCTAGGTTTCTTTCTTGGATATTTTGAATGTTTTGGTTGAGTTGATAAGAAAACAATCTGCTTGCATATTTTGACTAACTAGTGATTTACTATTATGGGTACAAATCTACAAGAGTAATTACTTCATGTAATTTTTGATGGAGAGCCTTGTACTCTTCTTTCTCGGTTGTTTTGTTTTGAGTTCCACCAAGATGCACCTTGTTTCTGACATTTTGTGAATGCACTTATTCATAGCTTTGTTGACTCTTTTTTGACATTTTGTGCAGGAGTCGAGTCTATTTGTGTGCTTGGAGGAGACGGAAGCAATTTTTTGTTGGGATGAAATTGAATAAGCATAAAGATTAGACTTGTGTTTATGTATTAGGTCTTGTATTTTGTGAATGCTTGTCATGACTATTTGGAGACTTATCATAGCCCACAAACTAATGTTACTTTATATAGGTACTAATGTAAGACAATGAGATTGGTATGTACATGAGTATAATTTATATGATTTTAACCTAAAGTTTTATTGTCTCAAAAAACTTTTTGATAGAATATTGTTCCAAATAAATTGGTTACTTTCAAATTAATTCTAAAGCTATTTGTTTTCTAGTCATGAAAAAGTTGGAGGCAAATTTCGATCCTATTTAACCAAGGTTATACCCTCAGAACAAACCAAAGCCAAATTTGTTCCTAAATAGCTACGAATTTTTAGCCTCCATTTCTGCCATGAATTAGTTTGTGGACTAATTTCAGGACTAATGGTCTCGAATATAGCCTCGAAATTGTGCGTTGCCATGAGCTTCAAAATTGGCTTTTAACGTCTTTCCAGTCTAAAGAGCCTCAAAAATGAGATTTGAGGCTAAATTTTCGAAGCCAAATTTAGTCACGACACTTCCAAGCTCGAATATGATTTCGAGGCCAATTTTGTTCCTAAGTTCAAGGCTAATGATATTTGAGGCCCTTTTTGAGGCTACATTTGACGCAAATTTCGTAGCTATGCCGCTGTTTTCTAGCAGTGATATGTTATTTGACCTAAATTGCCGCATGCATTGATCCATTTCGATGCGTATTTGTATCGTAGTGCATTGTGCACAGTATCTATGAACTTTGCTAATAATTGAATTTTGATGTGCATACAACTTTGTTTAAATACGACAATCGTATGTAAATAATGCGTCCATCTTCCATATCCAATTTTAAGAAAATTACGTCGACTGTTCGAACGTATAACTTTTTATGTTTATTTTCATAACATTCCAATGGATCAAGGCTCTGATTTTCTGCATCCAACACCATATATAGATGTATATATTAACGTCTCTTGCATACCCAAACAGCGTGAATCCATTGGCATTGGATCCTCGTATATGCGACATATATACATTCTGTGATTCACTTCCTTAAAGTAGGGCACATGCAATTAGTGGATTGGAACTTGAAAAGCAACAACGTGTGTATTTTTTTTTTTTTTGGTCGAAGCAACAACGTGTGTATGTAACCTCAAATTCAAAGTCTTATAATTAAACTGGAGTAGTATCACGTAAATGTAGCATGTATGGAAAAAAACAGAGAAAAGGCCATTACTAGGCAGCTAGCGGAGCAGAGAACACAGACTAGCACGCCATATAGTTCACGTACATGAATAATATAAGTGCAAAATAGGGTATGGTATGGTGCCATATATGTTGTGGGCAGTGTGTATACGCATGGATCCCACCCCCCAACTTGATGGGATTCACATTATATTACATGCCACCTCTTTGTTTTTGTTTTTTTTATTTAATTTATGGCCATTTTACCACTTGGCACAAATTCATCCCCCCTAGCAGCTTTACTCCTCTTCATCATCAGCATCATGAAAGAGTGATCAAGTTGATATATATACTTGATATTTAGACAGTTTCTGATCATCTTCTGCTGCCCCTCCCTCATTTACTCACATGATCTACAACTTTAATCACATTTTTCTAATTCAAATGGGCCGGATATAAAATAAAATAAAATAAATAAACAGAGACCATTTCTAGATCGATGCTATGCTACTGGTATTATACTAGCTACTCCAATACTATATTGATGATTTTCCGGACGGTTTTACATGGAATAGAAAATCCCTAGGTTCGATTGCTCCAAAAAATGACCTCTAAACTAGTACAGTACTACTAATAAAACAGTCTGGCACAAAAGGGAAAAAGGGAGGCGGGCCCTCTTATCTCAAAGAAACACCATTCATCTGATTGGTCGATGGTTTGCATTCCGCTCTCATTGGTTGGCTGCTCCCACCTTCCTAAATCCCAACTCCTAAACTACTATATGTGCAATTTGTCGCTCAAAAACATAAATATATATGCGCAATTTGAGGAAACATACATAAAATACTCCTTCCGTTTCACAATAAGTGTCGTTTTAGCTCCTAATACAGTTTTTAAGAAAAGCAATCATTCACTTTAAAACTTACAACTTTTTCTTAATCTTACCACTCATTACATTTTTTTGGCCAATGAATGAACAATTTTAGTCAACAATTACACATTCCAATAAAAATTATCATTATTCACCCGTAATAAATCACTTTGAAAACCTAAAACGACACATATTATGAAACAAATTTTAAGTGCTAAAACGACATTTATTGTGAAACGGAGGGAGTATCTAGTTTCCCCGCAAACTGCGTGGGTCCCTTATATCGTAGCCTTTGTTTTAGTCAGTACGGAGTATTTTTTAGTTGTGTTGTAGTTAGGCTCTCATTATGTCCATAAGTCCTTTTGCACTGCCTAACCCGAAAAATGGATTTTTTAACCGTTTTGTATCAACTTTTTCATACATCCACCTCAGTTAAAATTAAAACCCACTTCTAATTTATCCCTCTAAACCCACATCTCAACTTTATTCTTTAAAAAAAAATTATCATTTTTATCTTTATTTATTTAGTTTTATTATATGTTTCCCACCATTATTTAATAACACGATGTAATATTCAATTTAAATAATTAATTGTATTGGCTTGAGTACTTCACGTAATGAAAATATGAAGTTTAAAATAAAATATAAATGACTAATGATACATATTATTTCACTTATAAATTTAAAACAAAGGGAATGCATTGAAACAAAGGGGGGGAATGTCACAAAAGAAACTTTAAACAAACAAACAAACAAAAACTCATTGAAAAAACCATATATATAAAATAAAAGCACCAAACAAGTACATATGAAATCAAACATTAAGTATATTAGTTAATTTATTTTGTATAATACATAATTTCATTCCAAAAATGCGTACAATTATTATTTTGAAAATGATTTATTAACTTGTATTTCTCATATATATTAAAACTTATCAAAATATATATACAAAATGGGTGTCTTTGGATAGATACAAAAAATACTAAATATGCTTTTTTGAAAAGATAATTAAGTTCGTTAAATAATAAAAATATCATGCCATGTATCCTTAATTTTTCATTTAATAAATATATAAATTATTTCATTTAGTGCGCGATGTGGGATGTCATTTTGCATATGAATTGAGTATGAATACGAATGTCAAGGAATTAAGAATCACTTCAAAATGGATTAATCCTGTCTAGAGGCTGGAAATGGGGTTCATATTTCCATTTCACTATTTGGAAGAGACCTATTTATTTTTTAATATGAGAGTCCGGCGTTGCAGATCGCCTAAGTGCATGTAAGATTAGCTGACACCTAGACGCCACTAGGTTAAGTCTTCATTTGTTTTTAGTGTCTGGTCTCCTAGCGAAACGGAGGAGTGAGAACTGGTTTTTACTGTTCATCCACTTGATTTTGCACTCTAGTACCCTTTAGGAGACAACCTCTTAGAGCATGTGCATCCAAGAGGAGTACTCCTCCTCTTTGCACTCTCTCACCTCAAAGAGAGAATTCCCTTGGATGTACAACACAAGAGAGGATCCTCTCTTGGGAGAGGATTGCTCACAATCCTCTACACACGGAGGATTGAGCACATTGGCCCTTGTGCCATCCTCTTAACTTTCACCAACCAAATGTTGACATGTGTTCCCAATTATTTAGTGCTTACATTTATTTCTATTGCAATTTACAATTGGTGAATTTTTAACAAAAATATAGAAAGTATAACAATTGTCTGAAAAAACTAAATTAACTAATTCATATAACTCTTTTTTTTTGTCTATAAATTGAGTCTAATATTGCCTATATTTTTCATCTTATTAGTTGTCTAACTATCTCTCTCATGGATTATTAGTATCCAAAAAATCAAAAGTTGTAAAATAGTCAAAATTAATCAATTTTAATATCATTATTTTTAGTAATTAAAATTGGAAAATTTTGATAAGATAATAAACGGTAATATATATGTGAAAAAAGTGTGAAAAAGGATGCCCTTTATTGTGGCCTAAAATAATTTACTATTAATTAATTAGAGTAATTAACTGCTCAAAAAATCATCGATTGGTATAAAATATATGTATAATGTATATGTAAAAGTATAAAAAAAAAAAAGAAAAGAAAGAGGATCCTCTTTGTTGTAAAGAAAAATAGAGGAAGAGGAAGAAGAAAAGGATTGAGATAGTGGGAAATGAGGTGGAGGAAAAAGAAGATGATGTGTCAAAAGAAGAAGAAGAGAGAAAAAATCAAGAGAGGAATCAAATTCCCCTTGGATGCACATGCTCTTAGCCAGCGAAATGGGGGTAACGGGGAGACGCTACAAGGGTGTCGAACGAAGCCAAAGTAATGTAGGTAATAAGCAGGTAGCGACTCCCTAAACCCAACTCAAGATAATGGTAGTAAAGTAAAGCTAACAAGGGACGAACAACAGCTCGTCAAGTCCAATCCAAGATAGATAACGAGTCTTGACCAAACTTGTTCTGATAGCACAATGTCAATAGTAACTTTAAATATTTTCTTATTATTCTAAACCAATAAATGAAGACTTCAAGTATTCTAGAAAATTTGTGTGTTTGTAATCACACATTGGAAAAAGATAATGAGATATATCATATATTGAATCTACGTTATTGAAATTATAATTGACAAAAAAGATATTATGAACTTAAATTGAGACCATAGCTTTTTTATAAGATTTATAAATCATAATTCCCTACCCTATTTCTAATTTCTAATCAATGAGCCAAAAAAATCTAAAGAGCATAAGACAATATATGCAATTTACAATAAAAAATCCTAAAAGTCATCAATTTGACTATAGAAAGGCAAAAGTTTCGAAATACTGTACAAAAGTAGTGCGTTATATTGCAGGGCAAGTGGTTCCCCTCAAACCTTTGGACATTTGGTTCAGTCGATAAAACTTCGGTCGTTGTTTCAAATAATCTCGCCTGTGGTGATTCTCTTGTTTTTCAATCGTCCTAAAGTTGTAAAAACAATTCTCATATGTAATAGATACATACTCTAAGCTAGCTACTACTCCCTCCGTCCCTGAAAGTTTGTCCGCCTTTCCTTTTCGGGCGTCCCGGAAAGTTTGTCCATCTCTACTTTATTTCCATTTATATCACTATGCTTTTACAATCTTACCCTCATACAATCTCATATATTACCCCCATTATCCAATTTTCCTCTCAACTTTATCACTTTTTCCTATAAAATTACAAAGTTATCCCCAACCAATCTTATAAATTACTCCTTTTTATACCTTTTTCATCAACTTTAACACTTTTTCCCATCACTTATCAAACTTTTCCAATTTTCATTAATCCGCGTGCAAACGTGCTTTATGGACAAACTTTCCGGGACGGAGGGAGTAGGTAGTACCTAGGGACACTCTAAGAGCATAATTATCAGTTGGCCAATTTTTTTGGTCTTGTAATAAAAAATTAATATCATTGTTTAGTATTAAAATGCTAATTCAGCTTTTGAGTTTACTATTTCCACCTTTAGTACACGTGTAGCATTGTTGTTGAAAGACCAAAACCACACTTGGCCTTGCTGATGACCAAAAAACCACAATCATCACACTTGGCCTCATCTTTTAATATTTTTTTATTAGCTTTTCTAGCTGATGGCCAAAGTTTGGCCAACGGCTGAACACACTCTAAACCTTATTCGGTAAATAAAAAAAGGTGTTAAGCCCAGCTCCTACTCGGTTTAAGGCCAAGCCTCATATATCTTAGAGTAACCTCAAATGAATTGACTCTCAAACTCAAAGTTTGTAGAGATGGATCTTGAGTCTTAATTTGACCTCAAATCTTGTCCAACTAGTCAATTTTTTTGCTTCTTTACATCATAAAGCGAGGTGAATACTCGTAAGTTGTTGTTAGAGATCAATGAGGTTGCGACATTTTCTTAAGACGAGACAATACTCATGAGCTTCGTCGCACTTTTGTAAGCAAAAAGTCTCATGACTCGCACTTCGATAAATCACTCTAGTTTTTTACTCATCCGTGATTGTCTCATACTCGACCCATTTTCGGGTGTTCAATGCATCAATATCGGTTTGCTTGTAGTCTCTTTTGATCTATTATTGTTGTCTCCTCGATTTGCCAGACTACCGAGATTTCATGCCCTAATCTGATTCACCAGATCTGTTTGCAAATATATATTGAATAATTTTTTGATGAGAAAATGGAGAATATATATATATATATATATAGAGAGAGAGAGAGAGAGAGGTAGGTTCTATAGTGGACAACTTCCTATAGAGAACAAGTGAACAAATCTCATCCGTAGGATGAGATTTGTAATGGATGGCTGGATTTATGTCTTCAATGTTCATTAATAAGAAAATAGAAATATAAAACAAAAATTGGAGAGATTCTCTCCCATATTATGTAACCACCAAATCACAATTATTCCAAATCAAACCACCCAAATCACAAAACGCCATTCCAGACGCATTTGAAAACACGCATCTGCGATTTGTGTCTTTCACCATTGCAGGCGTCCTCCAACCCAATTCGCCACCGCAATTGCAGACGTCCTCCAACCCAATTCGCCACCGCAATTGCAGACGTCCTCCAACCCAATTCGCCACCGCAATTGCAGACGTCCTCAATTGAAAACCACCGCAATTGAAAACACGCATCTGCGATTTCCTCCATAGCCGATTTCCTATAGAAATTCGCCACCGCAATTGCAGACATCCTCCCTCTCGCCATTGCAAACGTCCTCCCTCTCGCCACCGCAATTGCAGACGTCCTCCCTCTCGCCATTGCAAACGTCCTCCCTCTCGCCACTGCAGACGTCCCTCACGCTATAGAATTTCACCACCACGTCGCATAAATATGGCATCAGGTATCTGTGTATATAATTTTTACATCGTGTATATGGGTGTTTTGAATTTGTATATATCGTTATCTCATGTGTAAATCGTTTATTTGGCCTATTCCTACAAATGAAGATGTACATATGTATAATAATAATGTATGTTAAAGCCTGATCGTCTCGAGTGAATCAGAAAACTAACACTCGTAATCAATAACAACCTAGATCATCAAGTATAGAGAGAGCCTACAGCTAAGGGTAATAACAATAATCATCAAAGCTCCTACCCAACCATCCCATAACAAAATATTACATAATCAGCTCCAGCATCTATCAATCCTAACAATACAACTCAAATCAACACAACTCAGCACTACAACTCAACCATCAACCTATCTAACACCTACTCCACACATCCAACATCTATCACCAATATGCATCAACAAAGAGGATGAAAATCAATAAACTACACCTTATCCCTCCAAGTGAAAACCTACCCAAAAACACTCCTAAACTCCACTTCTTATGTCGCCAGCTCCAGTCAAAAGAACATCCTAAAACACTCTTTTTTTTTTCACTCTTTTTGCTTAGGCGCCTTTCCGGGTTTTCACCTAACATCTCTCTTTTCATTTTTCAATGTTGGACTCACCATCTCACATCACTCAAAAATCTATTTTTGCCTAAGCCTAATGCTTGTCAGATTACCTGCTTTTTACTTGAACCGCCCTTTCAGGTTTTCAGTCCACCCCAGGATTTTTCTGCCTTTTTCTTTTATTTTTATGGCTCTTTTTTTTTAAGTAATAGCAATAGTAATATAAATCCAACTCCCCCACACTTATAATAAGCATTGTCCTCAATGTAGAAAGACAAAAATAATATAAGGGGAAGTAAGGAAAAATACCACTACTGTGAAGGTGGTGGTGGCGGTGGGTAGTCAGGGTAGGATGGATATCCTGGCCACTGCTGCTGAAAGAACGCCGCCTGCTGCTGAAAGTAGTGTGCCTGCTGCTTTTGGTACTGCCTCTCCTCCTCATGAAAAGTAAGAAATCCTCCTCTACGATCACGTTGACAAGTATCCATGCTCTAAATCATCTTCCAAATATGTCTCTGATAGTCAATTGGATACCCAACAGCAGTCGCAACCTGATGCATCTCATCCTCCTCATCATCAAAATCATCATTCTCCCCCTTCTTAAACTCAACTGTAATATATGTAGGGGAGACAATAGTAGAAGAAGAAGTAGCCTCTTGATGGTCAATCGCTAGGTAGCGAGGAAGAAAGAAGCGAACAAAACAATCGCCGATTTTTATTTTTGTTTTTTTTTTGAAATTTTTGTTTTTTGGCGAACCCGAAAAGGCAGCGGTCGCCGCCTTTATGGCAGTGGTCGCTGCCATTTTTGTGACGAAGCCGTAGCTGAAATAGAATTGGCGGCGGTCGCCGCTTGTAGGCAGCGGTCGCCGCCACGGACACCGTCCGTTTTCCGGAAATAATGGCGGCGATCACTGCCATTTAGAGGCGGTCGCTGCCATTAATTCGTTGAATGTTGTAGCTGAGCTTGTTTTGGCGGCGATCGCTGCCAGTGCATCGTGATTCTTTGGCTTTTTGCAAGTTAGTTCGACGCAATAGAAAAAAAAACAAAGGGAAACTAATCTAAGCTAATCTAAAGGAAATAAATCAACTACATCGGGTTGCCTCCCGATAAGCGCCTTGGTTATCGTCGTGGCTCGACGCCTCGTATGATTTCACAAGATTGGACATTGTCAATGCCCTTAACAACCTATCAAATTCTTGCGAGCTCATCTCAAAGAAACATAAGTAGCCCAAGGATAAATTGAAACTAAATAACATGTCATTTAAAAATCGTTTCAACTTATCAAACTTGTTTGTCCAATCTCCATAAAATGGCATATGCTCAAACCAATTCAACATAAGTGGTGGCTTCTTAGAATATGAACAAAAATTGTCAAAGCGCTTACTAGCATTACCACTTTCACAATGGATGAACTTAAAGTAATTTATAGATTCTTCATTAGGCCCTATACTTGACTCTTTGGGGGGATGAAGAACAATGGGTAATGAGATATTGGAACAAGGAATACCCGGATTGTCAACAACCAATAAGGTTGATTTCGAAACAGAAGGCATGGGGGACTTTGTTGGTGAAGCACAATCCTCTATAATACCATCTTCCTCATTTGTGTTCACATAGTCGCCCATATCATCTTCAAAGAACATGTCACTATCAGAGAAGAACTCTTCTTCCTTCACAGTAATATACTTCTCAATCTCCTCAAATCGTGTGGGAAGGGATGCATTTGGCTCATTGATTTCAATGGACTTATCTGAAGTTGTTGGATGACAAAGTGAGTAGCACCTTTCATAGTGTTGTGTAGACTCCGTACTCATATCATCCATCCTCTTAGCAAGATCCTTCATCATATCCTCAAGAGAAGCATCACAAGTCTCAACCGGTTGTGGCATTGATTGAGATGATTCAACCAAAAGACATTGATGGCTCATAAAACAGAGGAAATCCCAACATTCCATAGGTTCCATAACAAAAAGCCTTCTATCACTCATGTAGTAGGCCATCCTTCGAGTCTCAAGATTCATACCTTTGACAATGCCATTGCAAACATCACCCACAGTATAATGATATCCCCAAGCACCAAGGTCATCCGCATACTTTTGGAATCTAGTCAGGTACTCATGAAAATGTTCATCTTGAAACTGTGTACACTCGAACAAAGCGATGGATTAGTAGCACAGGCGGTGTGAACCATAAGATAGGTTCACACCAAGTTTGGCACAAAAATCACACAAAAGACAATTATTGCCTCCCCGGCAACGGCGCCAATTTGATAACGGTGATTTAGTCGTTTTAAACCACAATTATGCAAAGAATACCACACTAACTTAAACCTAAGTATAAAGCAAGTAAGGGTTGATTCCACAGGGAGACAAGTTATCTTTAGCAGAGAATTATGTGTCAAACAGAAGTAACAAGGGGGGTTTTTAGGTTTTGTTCACACACTAACATGCAAAGCATACGAATTCGAGAGTTTATCAATCAGTATTTGGAAACACTTAGGCAAACAAATATCCGCATTTGCTTGACAAGTTGATCATTGATTTCATTCAATATCTATGCAATGGAAATTCCAATTCCTTTTCAAAAGTAATTAATAGCACAACCAGATACTATTAACCCTAACTAGATAAATAATCATGAAACTATCAAGATTCAATCTAACTAGCAGCATTCAACAATAGGAATATAATCGGATACAAACTAAGATAAAACAACCAGCTTTTACCCTAGAATGCAAATCAATTCTCTTATGCATAAGACTAACACAACCAGATATTAGCACGATGCAGTTGCTACTTATGAATTAGAGATGCTCAACCAGAAACACTCTAAATCTAGCAATAACCTAATAACAATAAATCCTAGATGATCAGGCTAGAAATCATTGAAACAAGTCAATAGCAATTCAAGCAAGAGAAAAGATTAAATCCATGCAATCGATAAGGAATTAGAAATCTCACAATTGAATCAGAACGAACACTTCAATTGTTTGTCTAAGCAAAGAGTCTTAGTTCTCCATAGGTCTTCAAAACACAAAATAATTCCAAACTCAAAAACTAGGTCTAAATAAAGGGTTCAAAAGCCCTTAAATAGGAGAAAACAATCTATCTAAAAATACATAAAAACCGGACCAAAAACTATATCCATAAGTCCAATAAATAAAACGCAGTGTTTAAAGGACGAATCCGCCTCGAAACTGGCAGCGGTCGCCGCCTCCCACAGATCACGTTTTCTTCGTTCTCTTCACTTCAGCTCCAAGTGGTCTTTGGTGCACTTCAACTCTTCCTTCTTCAACACTCCAAACTCCATCTTTAGCACCTAAAACATGACTAAAAGTATGCTAAAACCCCATCTATATACACAACATAAATGTGTATATCACCTGATGTACGTATATACGAAAATTTATGTTGTTACATTGTTTATGTGACCTATTCATAGGGATCAAGATGTATATACGTACAGATGAAATGTATATGGACACCTAAGGATTGTATATAAGTATTTATTGGTGCTTTTATTGTGACCTATTGATTCCTATAAAGATGTATATATGTACAGTATACTTGTATATATCGACATTATTAATTTTTGCATCATGTATATGTCTTAAATTTATGTGTATATTGTTTAGATGACCTATCCTTACAGATCAAGATGTATATATGTACATTAATAATGTATATGACAACCTTAAGAGTGTATGTACGAAATTTGATGTGGCTGGATTGTTTAGGTGACATATCCCTACAAATCAAGATGTATATATGTACATTAATAATGTATATGACAACCTTATGAGTGTATATACGAAATTTGATGTGACTGGATTGTTTAGGTGACCTATCCCTACATGTCAAGATGTATATATGTACATTAATAATGTATATGATAACCTTATAAGTGTATATACGAAATTTGACGTGGCTGGATTGTTTAGGTGACCCATTGCGCCGGCCGTCGGAACCACCAATTCGCTGGAAGGCCCCGTCAGAACTACCACATTGAACCACCACGTTGCCAATGCCATCACTAACACCACGTTGCCAACTATTGTATATATGTATAGTAACATTGTATATGACAACCTGAGGAATGTATATAGGAAATTTGTTGTGTGACTCGGGCAAAGTCGTTGTTCCCTTATCAAAAATAAATCCCAAACATGCAAACAAAGTATAGTTAGGCAAGCAAGGGGTCGAACCCAAAGGAATCAGTTTTATTCAGATTTTATGGTTTTCATGCAAGTAATCAAAGGGGGGTTTTGAAAGTTGGTTTCAATCAAAGTTATCAAGCAGGGTTTATCCAATCAATTCCACTTTATTAATCTATTGATCATGAATTCATCCACCTCTTTATATGCTTAGGTCAATTCCAATCCCAATCATTAGAAATCGCAAGTCCACGGTCCAAGCAATTCTATAACCCTAGGCAAGGACGCTTAACCTAGAATTAGCATAGAGCACAGGGATAATAGGAAATTGATTCGCTCTATTTTGTATAGGTTAACTCTTGTATTTTAGGGATATATTGAGTGTGTTTAGGTTAGATTTTGTGCATAATTGTAATATCTAGGCCGAAGACACAAGGATTCAAGAATCAAGAGTTTTAAGGCGTTTTGAGCTGTCTTCGCGACACCACTTGCTTGCAAAGGCTATATCTTGAGCTACAGAGGTCGGATTAAGCTGATTCTGGTGCCATTGGAAAGCTAACTTCAAGGGCTTCAATTCATCTTTTTACACCGAAGTCAGATTCCAAGCGGAAGATGGTCAAAACAGCCTCCGAAGTGACGCCAGAGGTTCTGTCCCGATACCGCGACCGCGGCGTGTCCGTTGCCGAGACCGACTTGTTCTTCTCTGTTGTGAAAGCGCGGACGCGGTGGGAGAAACGCGACCGCGGTGATGCCGAATCCGAAGCGGGCCGAAATCTTTCTATCTTGTTTCCTTTTCTATCTTTTGTCTCTTTCCTTATCTATCTCGTGGAGCTTGTTCCTTGGGCTATATAAGGAGGAGCCTGGCTTAGGTTTTAGGGTATCTTCTACATTCTACCTTCTACCTTCTTCTCTTTTAGGTTTTTAGTTTAGTTATGGAGAGCTGGTCTCCTTGGGTTTGTTCAAGGGAGAAGCTCTGATGTATGAACTTGTGAGATTTTGGTAATTGATTTCTATCCTTTGGTTAATATTGATTCTCTTGTGCTTCATCTTATGAATGTTTATTGTTTCTCTAGGAGTAGCTAACCTATTGAATTGATTTATGTTCTATTGTTGGATTAGGTTTGGACCGTGGACAAAACTAATCTGTGAAAACAACTTAACCTAGACCTGTTGTCTATGCAACTAGGATTAAGAAGCGAATTGGTTGTTTTATCTTGCAATTGACTCGTAGCTTGATTGTTTGATATTATATCCTGCATATCCTTGTTCTCTATGCTAATTCTAGGTTAAGCGTCCTTGTCTAGGGTTATAGAATTGCTTGGACCGTGGACTTGCGATTGTTAATGATCAGGATAGGAATTACCCATAGGTGTGAATGAAATCAATGGATAAATCTATGATCGAGGGATTATATCATGAGTGGATCTTTTGAATGAACTTGTCTCCTTATCAATTGTTTCCCCATATTTGCATGTTTGTTTATTTGTTTGTTCTTTGTTTCTTAGATTAGTTTAGTATAGATTTCTTTCCTAAACCCCCCTTTCTTTGGTTGATAATTATATTGATACTAGAAGCCTTAAGTTCTCTTGGGTTCGACCCCTTACTTGCATGCTATACTAGTTTGTTTGTTTGGGTTATTTATCTTTGATCTTGGCACGACGACTTTAGCCGAGTCAAATTTTGGCGCCGTTGCCGGGGATCTTTGGTTTCTTTGTAGTATTAATATTTTTATTGACTTTGTGTGGACCTATCTTACGGTCCACACTTGTATATTCTAATGTCTTCTCTTAGACTTTGTCAGTTGCAGGATGAACCATTCTGTGAGTATTTAGAAAGGGTTCTAGACGAGGCAACTGTCCTGGTTACTCGTGGAGTTTGCGAGTCTCGAGAGCAAATATTTAAAGAAATCACCTATGGAATGACAATGGATACGGTGGTTGAGATGATCCGTGAGGTAGGGGAAAAGTTTTGGAGTATGACACCTGAGGAAAAGTTTAAGGTTTTCGTCACCATGGCCGTGAGGAGTCAGTTGAAGCAGGACGAGCTGAAGGCCGAAACGCGTTCTGACCAAGAATCGCACCCGCGGGATGCATACCGCGACCGCGGTTCCGATGCAGAAACGGAGGAATCCCCTCTGGAGGAGAACCGCGACCGCGGCACACATACCGCGCCCGCGGACTCTGACGAGGATCACCCATCGGTATTACTAGACCGAGCTTCCGAGCCTGCGCATGAGGAGAAACGATATGTGATGACAGAAGAGGAGTATTTCCTTCAGTATGGTGACCCCTGGAGTGACAACGACGAGCCTGACAACTCGTCGAAGGAGCCAAATGCTGTTATGGAGATTTCTTCTTCACCGCCAGAAACTTTCGTACCCCCTTCCATGGAGATTCCTGAGGTCAGCCTTGACGATCCCTATATCCTTTACTCCACCTCTTCTCTCTCCTTTGATCCTTGCTTTGTTCTTGCATGTCAATCTTTCATTAAGGATTCAGTCTTTGAGCATGATAGGGTAGTTGATGATTTCTCATACTTTTTATCTCATGATAGTGATAATTCAACTAGGGGATTTGCATGCTTTGATGAATATTTTGAAAAATCACATAAATCACCTAATTGGTTTCACTCTAGAAAATCTCACCCTAATTGCTCAAGCATGTTTGATAGGTTAAAAAGAAGTTTGAATTATTTCTTATTTCTTGTTAATTTGTCAACATGTTACTTGTCCTGTTGTAAGATAGCTGTGCAGGATTTTGATTTGATGCTCAGGGCATTGACGATGTCCGATCATGAAGACGTCGAGCCAACGACGTTAACCAAAAGCGCTGCTTGGGAGGCAACCCAAGGATTAGTTTAGATTGTTTTTTCCATTCTTAGCTTAGGATTTGCTTGTTTTTCTAGCTAACATGCAGGTACTAGGTCCGAAAGGACACGCCTAGCGTGATACCGCGCCCGCGCCTCCTTGGCCGCGCCCGCGGTGGATCACCAGCGCGCCCCGACGAACAGGTACTAGCCCGTGTTCGCGGCAACCATACTGTGTCTCGGTTTTAGCTCGTTTTTATTTTGAAAGAGAAAAAAAATGAAAAAAAAGAAAAAAAAATTTGAAAAAAAAAGACAAAAAGAGGACTTTTTGGTCCCACTCTATCTCTATATCTTCCATTCATCTATATCCATTCTTTTCCATCTTCTATCTTTCCATCTTCTATTTTCTCTATCCACACATCTTTGTACTTTCAATTCTTTGGCTATGTGTAAAAGCCTAAGTATGGGGGAGCTTTTTTCCCCCGAGAGTTTTCTTCTCCACGGCTCGAGATCAAGTAATTGTCCATCTCCCAAGAGACGAGCCAAGATACGAAGGTTCCTTGCACATCATCCGGTTCGAGTTGAAATCATGAGTTCACGACTACACCGTTACTGCGCCAGCGCCTCACCGGCCGCGCCCACGGTGGTTCACCCGATGATGACTTCGCTCTCTGCATTGATTCCGCGCCCGCGCCCTTGGTGTCGCACCCGCGGTTTAGCCACAGACTTGGATTACGGAGTTTCATTCTTTCATCCTATGAAGAGTTCTACCATTCCACCCCTCTTCATCGTTTGTGAGTCTTCTGATATACCTTTTTCCTTGCTTTTATCCTTGCTCTTTGCTTCATTGAGGACAATGAAGGATTTAAGTATGGGGGAAGGAGTACTCGCATTCGCTTATCCTAGTTAGTGTAGTTAGTGATTTGCTTCAGGTTTTTGATTTTCTTCTTTTCATGGAGCACTTGCACCATATTTTTTGCATAATAAAGAAAGAAAGAAAAAGAAAAAGATAGAAAGAGCCATAAAAATTGAAAAAAGGCATATTAAATCCTGGGATGAGTCGAAAACCCGAAAGGGCGGCTCAGGTAATAAGCAGGTAACCCGGACCAGCATTAGGCTGGGGTAATATGAGGTTTATGAGGAGTTGTGAGTTTTTGTGAGCACACCTTTTGAAAAATGAAAAGAGCGGTTAGGTGAAAACCCGAAAGGGCGCCTAAGCAGAATTACGGTAAAATTCGAGTGTTTAGGATCATTCTTGCTTGGGGACTTTGGGGCTTACATTATAGATTTGGGTAGATCCTAGGTTGCTCTCTTTCATGTTTTTAGAGCTTGAGTGATATATCTTGTTGTGAGGTGTGTGTTTGAGCTTCATTGTTTTATGCTCATGATTTCTCTACTATTTTGGGTTCGGGTTGTGAGTTGAGTGTTTTTATCTTCCCTTGTATTTCCTGAGATCTTAGATGTGCTACCTTGTTATATTTGTTTGAGCTTACTCGAGGACGAGCAAGATCTAAGTGTGGGGGAATTTGATTCGCTCTATTTTGTATAGGTTAACTCTTGTATTTTAGGGATATATTGAGTGTGTTTAGGTTAGAGTTTGTGCATAATTGTAATATCTAGGCCGAAGACACAAGGATTCAAGAATCAAGAGTTTTAAGGCGTTTTGAGCTGTCTTCGCGACACCACTTGCTTGCAAAGGCTATATCTTGAGCTACAGAGGTCGGATTGAGCTGATTCCGGTGCTATTGGAAATCTTACTTCAAGGGCTTCAATTCATCTTTTTACACCGAAGTCAGATTCCAAGCGGAAGATGGTCAAAACAGTTTCCGAAGTGACGCCAGAGGTTCTGTCCCGATACCGCGACCGCGGCGTGTCCGACGCGACCGCGGCGTGTCCGACGCGACCGCGGCGGCTGCCGAGACCGACTTGTTCTTCTCTGTTGTGAAAGCGCAGATGTGGTGGGAGAAACGCGACCGCGGTGATGCCGAATCCAAAACGGGCCGAAATCTTTCTATCTTGTTTCCTTTTCTATCTTTTGTCTCTTTCCTTATCTATCTCGTGGAGCTTGTTCCTTGGGCTATATAAGGAGGAGCCTGGCTTAGGTTTTAGGGTATCTTCTACATTCTACCTTCTACCTTCTTCTCTTTTAGGTTTTTAGTTTAGTTATGGAGAGCTAGTCTCCTTGGGTTTGTTCAAGAGAGAAGCTCTGATGTATGAACTTGTGAGATTTTGGTAATTGATTTCTATCCTTTGGTTAATATTGATTCTCTTGTGCTTCATCTTATGAATGTTTATTTTTTCTCTAGGAGTAGCTAACCTATTGAATTGATTTATGTTCTATTGTTGGATTAGGTTTGGACCGTGGACAAAACTAATCTGTGAAAACAACTTAACCTAGACCTGTTGTCTATGCAACTAGGATTAAGAAGAGAATTGATTGTTTTATCTTGCAATTGACTCGTAGCTTGATTGTTTGATATTATATCCTGCATATCCTTGTTCTCTATGCTAATTCTAGGTTAAGCGTCCTTGCCTAGGGTTATAGAATTGCTTGGACCGTGGACTTGCGATTGTTAATGATCAGGATAGGAATTACCCATAGGTGTGAATGAAATCAATGGATAAATCTATGATCGAGGGATTATATCATGAGTGGATCTTTTGAATGAACTTGTCTCCTTATCAATTGTTTCCCCATATTTGCATGTTTGTTTATTTGTTTGTTCTTTGTTTCTTAGATTAGTTTAGTATAGATTTCTTTCCTAAACCCCCCTTTCTTTGGTTGATAATTATATTGATACTAGAAGCCTTAAGTTCTCTTGGGTTCGACCCCTTACTTGCATGCTATACTAGTTTGTTTGTTTGGGTTATTTATCTTTGATCTTGGCACGACGACTTTAGCCGAGTCAGAAATCAAATCATGCAATCTACCCAAATCTAACAATAAAGCCCCAAAGTCCCCAAGCAAGAATGATCCTAAAACACTCAAATTTTACCACTCAATTCTGCTTAGGCGCCCTTTCGGGTTTTCACCTAACCACTCTTTTCATTTTTCAAAAGGTGTGCTCACAAATACTCACAATCACTCATAAACCTCTTATTACCCCAGCCTAATGCTGGTCCGGGTTACCTGCTTATTACCTGAGCCGCCCTTTCGGGTTTTCGACTCATCCCAGGATTTATATGCCTTTTTTCAATTTTTTATGGCTTTTTCTATCTTATTTCTTTTTCTTTCTTTCTTTATTATGCAAAAAATATGGTGCAACTGCTCCATGAAAAGAAGAAAATCAAAAATCTGAAGCAAATATCTAGCTAAGCTAACTAGGATAAACGAATGCGAGTACTCCTTCCCCCATACTTAAATCCTTCATTGTCCTCAATGAAGCAAAGAGAAAGGATAGAAGCAAGGAGAAAGGTATATCAGAAGACTCACAATCGATGAAGAGGTGTGGAATGGAAGAACTCTTCATATGTGGTAGATAGAAACACTTTGTAATTCCAATCGGTAGCCAAACCGCGGGCGCGGAAATGATGCAGAGAGCGAAGTCATGCATAGGTGGTCACCGCGGGCGCGGCTGATGAAGCGCGGGCGCGGTTTTTGTCCAGAGACATAGTCCTGACTTCGTCTCGAAAAGTGCGATGTGTAAGCAACCGTCGTAACTTGGCTCGTCTTCTTGGAAGATGGATCAATACTCGAACTCGAGCCGTGGAGATGAAATCCCGGGGGAACAAAGCTCCCCCATACTTAGGCTTTACACATAGCCAAAGAATGGAAAGTACAAAGATGGATGGAAAGAAGAAATAGAAAGGTGGAAAGATAGAAGATGGAATAGAATGGATATAGATGGATGGATAATATAGAGATAAAATGGGACCAAAAAGTCCTCTTTTTGTCTTCTGTTTTTCTTTTTCTTTTGTTTTTTTTTCAAAAATAAAACGAGCTAAAACCGAGACGCAGTATGGTTGCCGCGAACACGGGCTAGTACCTGTTCGTCGGGGCGCGCTGACGATCCACCGTGGGCGCGGCCAAGGCGGCGCGGGCGCGGTTTCACGCCAGGCATGTCCTTTCGGACCTAGTACCTGCATGTTAGCTAGAAACACAAGCAAATCCTAAGCTAGGAATGGAAAAAGAATCTATCTAATCCTTGGGTTGCCTCCCAAGCAGCGCTTTTGTTTAACGTCGTTGGCTCGACGTGGATACGATCAATACGGGTCCTCATCAACATCAATTCGGACCGTGTTGCCACCATGAGATATGGAAAGAGATCCATTGGCAACGTCAATGACCGTGTTGGCGGTTTTCATGAATGGACGACCAAGTAAGAGAACCGGATCGTACCGCCCTTCGCCTATCTCCATCACATAGAAATCTGCAGGAAAGATCAAACCCCGCACCTGCACTAGAACATCCTCAACTAACCCTTTCGGGCGCACATTAGAATGGTCGGCCAACTCAATAACAATATCAGAATCCTTTAAAGGACCAAGGCCTAACCTATCATACATGCAAGCTGGAAGAACATTAATGGAGGCACCTAAATCTAGCATAGCACGCTCAATTTTAGTTTCTCCAATAGTGACAGGGACGGTGAATCTTCCTGGGTCTGAGCATTTCTTAGGTAATTGTTTTTGGAGTAGGGAATTACAAGTCTCAATTTTGCTATCCTGCGTCTTTTCAACTAGAGCTACCTTTTCAATCTTAGGCTTAGTCTTATTCTTTCTTTTTATGGTGCATAGCTCTTTCATAAACTTAGCAAAACGAGGGACACTTTGGATGAGATTAAGAAGAGGAATATTTACCCGACAATTGGCGAAGGTCTCGAAGAGTTCCTTGTCATGTGCCGGCTTCCTTGTGTCCTTGAGAGCATCGGGGAATGGAGGAGAAGGCTTGAAAGAATCCAATGGTGGAAGGGGTTGGGCCACATAGCCATCGTCCTCTTCTGCTGCTAGAGCTCGGTTCCTTCTAGGAGAGCTTGGGCGAGGAGGCGAGTAATTCTTGAAAGCATAGTCGAGTAAAGCCTCGAAATTCCTCTCGGCCTCCTTATCGCGGGCGCGGTCCGGACTCCGCGGTCGCGGGTCGTCACGCCTCTCGTGGTTCATGTGTTCTGTTGGGATTTCGCGGGCGCGGATGGGAGGGCGCGAGCGCGGAATTCCTACAGAAGCTCGGTCTTCGTCTTCCGTTGCCCCGGCGCGGTCGCGGCCAGGGGAGCGCGGGCGCGGTTCGTCACCAGTGGGTGATTCCCGGCTCGCCAGCGTTCTACCGCTCCTCAAATTCATGGCACTCACATTCTCCTTGTGATTGAGCGGTTGAGAGGGAAGTTTCCCGGAATCCTTAGACTCGAGCCTATTGATCATAGTGGCAAGTTGGCTCAGCTGAGTCTCAAGATTCTTTACAGCGGCTCTCGTCTCTTGGTTCTCCTTCAAGAGGGCAGTAATAGCATCATTCTGAGACGGAGCAGGCGCTCTCGGGGCATAGTTGTTGGATCGGAATTGTTGCTGCTGGCCCTGAGGAGCATATTGCTGCTGCTGTTGTGGTGGATCTTGTTGCTGCTGGTTGTTCCACCTCAAGTTAGGATGGTTTGCCCATCCCGGATTGTAGGTATTAGAATAAGGATCATTCCGGGGCCGGGGCGCACCATAGTTGCCAATAGCATTGACCGACTCCTCGGTCTCCTGAATAGTAGGGCACTGATCTGTGTGGTGGCTCGCGTCATAACAAAGACCGCAAGCATTGACTTGCTGGGCTGTCCTCTTCATGAGTAGCTGCTTCATAAGATCCTTGAGCTCCCTTACTTCAGCATTCAGGGACTCATTCACCACACTAGCGGACCTCACATTGGTCTTGGATCTCTGATTGCGGGCTTGCTCCGCCAAGATCTCCACTTTCTGAAAAGCTGCAGCGGGGGTTAAGTTCTCGTAACTACCCCCACAAGATGCATTCACGAGCCTCTTGTCATTGTCGCAGAGTCCCTCAATGATGTAGCAAATAAGATCCTTGGCTTGGTAGCCATGGTAGGGACAACTCGCGATGAGCCTCTTGTAGCGCTCATAATAGTCATAGAGGTTCTCGTCTTCCCCTTGCTCCAGACTGCTGAGCTGCTTCTTAATAGATGTTTGTTTGGAAGCGGGGAAGTACTTCTCTAGAAACGCCTTCTTCATGGCCGCCCACGTAGTGATAGAGCTCGGCACCAAATAAAGGAGCCAATCCTTGGCGGTGTCTTCAAGAGAGAAGGGAAAAGCCCGGAGCTTGATTTGATCCTCCGTTACATCAGTGGGCTTCATGCTCATGCACACCGCGTGGAATTCAGTGAGATGCTTATTCGGGTCCTCGCCACTCAACCCGTGAAATTTGGGCAAGTGGTGGATGAGGCCAGACTTGAGCTCGAACTTTACACCCTCCCCGAGTTCGGGGAATTGAACAGCGAGCTGCTGTTGCTGGAGATCGGGCGCTGTGAGTTGGCGAATAGTTTGTTCCGCCATGACGCCTTCTGGTTCAGAATCAGAGAGAGAGAGAGATTCAAGAAGATTGTAGGAGGTAGACACTCTGGGGGCACTCCTTATCTTCCGAAGAGTCCTGTCAATTTCTGGATCAAAACGAACAGGAGAAGTATTAGTAGACCGGGTACGGACCATGTGTTAGGTCCGAACCCAAAGGATGGTTCTGCGTACAAACCGCGGGCGCGCCGAGGGGGCCGCGGGCGCGGTTTGGGCGCAGAACGCGAAAACGCACACAATCAGAATAAGAAAAAGGATTCCCCGGCAAAGGCGCCAAAATTTGACTCGGGCAAAGTCGTTGTTCCCTTATCAAAAATAAATCCCAAACATGCAAACAAAGTATAGTTAGGCAAGCAAGGGGTCGAACCCAAAGGAATCAGTTTTATTCAGATTTTATGGTTTTCATGCAAGTAATCAAAGGGGGGTTTTGAAAGTTGGTTTCAATCAAAGTTATCAAGCAGGGTTTATCCAATCAATTCCACTTTATTAATCTGTTGATCATGAATTCATCCACCTCTTTATATGCTTAGGTCAATTCCAATCCCAATCATTAGAAATCGCAAGTCCACGGTCCAAGCAATTCTATAACCCTAGGCAAGGACGCTTAACCTAGAATTAGCATAGAGCACAGGGATAATAGGAAATCAAATCATGCAATCAAGCTACGAGTCTCATGCACAACTTAACCATTGAGTACTCTTCCCTAAACTAGTCCACGGTCCTAGAATAGAGTTGTTTCGAGAATAGGAAAGATGCATAGACAACAACCAATCCTAATTCAAACAATAGATCTAAGTCAATCAAACAAGTTGATCAGGCTCATAAAATCAAACATAGATCATGGGATGAAGCACAAGAGTATCAATAAAGACCTAAGGATAAAGAGGTTACCAGAATTTCACAACTTCATAATAAAGCTTCCTTGATTGAATAAACTCCAAAGGAGAGTTAGTTCTCCATTACAAAGAAAACTCTAATCTTTATTGAATTACAATTGATTGACAAATATTGGATATCCTAAAAACCTAGAAAGGTTCCCCTTATATAGCCCCAAGGATCAACCTTTTCGGACTAAACAAGATAGGAAACCGAAAGATAAGAAAGGAAACAAGATAGAAACGGTGAAATCTCGCCCGTCTAAAAGTCGGCTACCACCGCGACCGCGGCACCACCACCGCGCCCGCGGCGGCCTTCACTCGGTCAAATCCCGGGTCAGCTTCTACCGCGACCGCGCCATAAGCAACGCGTCCGCGGCCTTCATGGTCTTGGTTGGTTGGCTCCTCCACGCCACCGCGCCGGCATCATAGACAACGCGACCGCGATATCCATGCAGTAGCGAAACTTCGTCTTTAAGCTCTTTAACTCTTGATTCTTCATACTCTGTGTCTTCGATCTTGATATTACAATAACGCTCAAAACTAACCTAAACACTCTCAATATAACTCTAAAATACAAGAGTTAACCTATACAAAATAGGCCGAATCATTGTGGCTGAATTGTTTATGTGACATATTTCTACACATCAAGATGTATATATGTACAATACTATTGTATATGACAACCTAATGAATGTATATACGAAATTTCTTGTGCCTGTATTGTTTATGTGACCTAAAAGCGGGAAATTAAATTTTAAATTGGCATACCATTTGGACCAACGTCTTATGAATAACATCCTACATTTATGAGATGACAACTATTCCTTTTCATTCTCATATCAGTCTGCTAAATTAAAAAATGAAAGTGGCGGTCTTAGTCTTAGAAATCATTGTTCCAAGCATGAAGAATCTGGCATTCGGCTTACCTCGTGATGGAGTACACAAATGGAATCAAGGGAAATTGATTTAGAGCAGCGGTTTCACAATCGGTAAAAAATAATTATGGATCCCGTATAAAACTCTCCACAAAGATAACTTCCTTTTTTTATATTTTTTTAAAATCCGAAAAAATCTTGTTGTTCCTATAATTAGGGGTGTTTGAGATTACATAAAAATGGGTCCATTATTGGTGATTAATCTCAGCCATTAAAACAAATCTCATCTAAAGGTCCACAATTGTTCACTGGTTCACTAATACTTATGTGTTCACTATTGAACTTTAATCTATATATATATATAAAGGTAGGTTCTATAGTGAACAACCTTCTACAGAGAACAAGTGAACAAATCTCATCCTACGGATGAGATTTGTAATGGATGGTGAGATATTAGTCCACAATATCCAAAAATAAGAAAATCACAAAAAATCTTAAATAGGAGAGATTTTCTCTATCATCTACCAATTATAACTACCATAAATACAATTCTGTAAAATCAGAATTTACGCTCCATTGTAGATCCAGAAGAGACGCTCCCAAAAATCATCGGCCTCCATTGCAGCCTCCACCACTTCGTCGGCCACCACGTCGTCGTCCTCCATTGTTGTTCGTCGTCCGTTGCGTAGTTGCCCATTCGCAGTCCCTCATTTGCCGTCGTCGTGGCGGTTCGCCGGCCTGTATTGCGGTAGTTCGCCGTCCATTACGCAGAACCGATCGTGGTGATCTCCGGCATGTATTGTGGTGAGCCGTCCATTGCGCAGGCGCCCATTCGCAATCCCCATTCGCCGTCGTCGTGGTGGTTCGCCGGCTTGTATTCCGGTGGTTCGCCGTCCATTGCACAAAACCCCCCTATCGGAACCACCGCATCGAATCACCATGTCGCCAAAGCCACCACGAACCACCATGCTGCGCATTATTAATCGTATAAATATGGCATAAGGTAATTTTGTATATAATTTTTCATTATGTATATGATTGATTTGATTTAGTATATGGCGTGATTTTCTGTGTAAATTGTTTACGTGACCTATTTCTACAGATCAAGATGTATATAGGTACAATAATAATGTATATGACAACCTGAGGAATGTATATACGAAATTTGTGTCCACTTGATTGTTTTTGTGACCTAATTCTACGGATTAAGATGTATATAGGTACAATAATATTGTATATGATAACCCGAGGAATGTATATAATTTTTTTCATTATGTATATGATTGATTTGATTTAGTATATCTCCACCGTATTTCGCCGGTCACCACCATTGCGTCGACCACATCGAACCACCATTGTGCCGGCCGTCAGAACCACCGATTCGCTGGAAGGTCTCGTCGGAACCACCACATTGAACCACCACGCCGCCAAAGCCATCACCAACCACCACGTTGCCAATTATTGTATATATGTACAGTAATATTGTATATGACAACCTGAGGGGTGTATAAACGAAATTTGTTGTGGTTGAATTGTTTATGTGACCTATTTCTTCAGATCAAGATGTATATGTGTATAGTAATATTGTATATGAAAACGTAAGGCATGTATATACGGAATTTCTTGTGGTTAGATTGTTTATGTGACCTATTTCTACAAATCAATATGTATATATGTACAGTAATACTGTATATAACAACCTGAGAAATGTATATATGAAATCTATTGTATTCATATGTTTAATCGTACATTAATCAATTCTGCCGGAATATTGTAAATATAGTGTATATAATGATCTCATGATGTATATACAAAACTATAACATGTGTATATAGTTAATAATTCGTACAAGACATATGGATATCCAATATGTAATTAACGCTTGCTATAATTACGAGATTGAGTTGAAATTTGAAAATTAATTAACACTTGCTATAATTAAGGGATTTCTTTTTGTGATTTTTTTTCTATAAATCCAAAAATCAATTAACACTCCCTATAATTAAGGGATGAGGTTCAAATTTGAATTTAGGTCAAATTTCTATATGTAATCTGGACTATCCATTGGAATAGCATCTAAAGACCTACAATTGTTCACTTGTTCACTCATATTTAATTGTCCATTATTGAACTTTAATCTATATATATATATATATATATAAAAGTGTACAAATAATGTTTTAGTTTGCTAACTATAAGTACATGCAATAGGACGATAATCGATCGGTTAATTGGGATGCATATTATTGCATGTTCATGCATGCATCTGGACTAAGTCATCTTTATCATATGCATAAAATTAGTGCATACTACCTCCAAGCACGTAGGTCAGCTGGCAGGGGGCTGTCCTAGCTTAATCATAGGTCTCGAGTTCGAGCCTTGGGAATGCAGCTGTGTTAAATCTTGGGAGGGAGAGCTTTGCCACCATAAATGGTCCTGCCCGGCTCGGAGTGGTTGCTCACTTGCCACCATTTTTTCGACCAAAAAAAAATAAAAAATAATTAGTGCATACTTCCTTCGACTTTCCCTCTGTTGTTTATTGAGTTCGATCTATATCCTTGCAAGTTGCATCCATCAACATCCTCATTCTGACTTCAACACCAGACGAAATGTACATACATCGAATTCTTCCCACCATTCAACAATGTTTGTGAGAGTTAATCTTTCATATCTACCTATATATATCGTGTTTACATTTCAACCATGCCAAGTTGACAGAGAACAAATGACCCTTTAATTTTATTACTCGATCACATATTAATTGTTGCGTGTATCGTTTTTTTAAGGAGAGATGGTACTCTTTGATCTCTCGTAGGAGCATTTCATTAATATATCTTGTAATAAGAACGAAATGAGTTAAAGTAATATATATATGTACGAAGGGTAACCTAACTTTTTACATCATCAAATAAACGACAAATGCGCGATCCTGAAAGGGTCAATCGATACACAAACATCTAAACTTAAAAAAAAAAAAGCTAACGAAGCAAGATAGTCTTCATACGTTCACATAAATATTGATTTTAAACAAAATATTGGTCCATGTACTCATAAATTAATGCCTAGTATGATAGATACGACCCTTTCTAAGCTCTTTTTTCTCTTCAAAACACAAAAACACTGTATTCTATTGCTAAACTTTAAGAATTGTAATTAACAAAACATAGTAACAACATGTAGAGTGCAAAATTTAATGTATCATCATGCGTGACCCAATTGCATTACAACGTACGTGTGATATATCCAAAACAGGCTTCAAGTGTACGTCATGTGTGATCGAATGTTTACATAAAACATTTTGAGAGCATGTTTTCTGTGTAACGTACACAAAATGCACTTTGTATAATCATTTTCAGAGTACATAGTTTTTATAGTGGTATTGGTTATCCAACATGTATCTGAAAGACCATATTTTCTTCTAACTTTTAGATATAGGATAAGAATCCAATTCTCAATTTTTATATTTTCTTATATCTTATATCTTATGCTATCTAGCTGTATAATTTACATCAAATTAAAACCGTTTTATAAAATGTAATCAAGTTTAATTGCAGTATAATAAGTTGAAAGTTCTTAATTATGACAAGGCTAGGTCTACTAAATTAGGAGAGAAAAGTGGTCTAAGATTAGGGTTTGTTTAATTAATTGGAACCACGAATAATTAATGTAAAATGTGTGATGGATGAGGGATGAGGATGAGGGGAAATTAGATGGAAGAACGTACGGAATGGGGTCGTGAAAGGGCCCACCCACCATCCCAAGTTGACAAAACGATGTGCTGCCCGTCGGTGGTTTACGACCCTTTGTTGTATATTTATGATCCTAAATAATGAGTAAATTAATATTTGTATCATTTTAAATCGTGTCTACGATAAATGTTGTGTGAGAATACATGGTCACTAAAAATATTTCGTATTGCATAATTATTATACATTATCAAATATTAAAAGTGTACTATGAAGTATTAAAAATGTGTTTATAATCGGAATTGTTATGACATACTGTAAAACATTAAAAGTGTCTCGTAAAGTATTAAAAATACATTTATAATCTTAATACAATTTTGACAATTTACAAGGCACTTTTAATCTTGAAATAACAGCATGTATATTTGAAACTCAATTATACAATCAATAAAATATCATGTATATCATGTATACATTATAATTATATATATAGGAAACATAATTTCAGTGTACATAACATAGTTGTGTGTGTTCTTGTGTAGTAAATGTGCATTATGTGATGAATGATTATATATTTTTATATCACATGACTATAATTTTTCACTTAATACTAATATGCATTTCCACTTAACTGTACATGCCATTAATTATCTCAGTGTAAATGACGTTTTTCACGCGTAAAAGATCGCGTGCAAAATTGGTGAAAATGTGTAGAGTACTTAGTCTTTAGTATTATTATAACAATCATGATATATGAAAATGATCACTCATGTTTTTTTTGAGCAAATGATCAATCATGTTAGATACACAGAAGCCATCCAAAACTTACAATCTAAAGGTAATTTGTTTAACCCATGCACGCCCATACGTTTGGCATGTGGTTGAGATTTGTTATCGTTTCTTTCTTAGGACATCGTTATCACGTGAATCGTGATTAGGGTAAGAAGTGTTCAATATGAGATTTAGAGTCTGTTTGACAATACGGTACTGATACTGAAGATGAAACTGAGACTTACAGCTGACGGTGCTGATAGTGATAGTAGATTTTACAATAGTGATGAAGCGGAATATTTCTAAAAAAATGTGTTCGGAAATATAGGTTGCTTACGAGATTTTTAGAAGGTTGTAAAATGGCCAAAATGGCATAATTTATCATTAAAACATAAAATAAAACTACTCTTCTTCTTTCTTCTCCCTCTTTGTTTCTTCTTTCTTCCTCCTACCACAATCGGCGGCGGTGGAGAGTGGTCGGTGGCCTACGATGGCGGGTGGCGAAAGGTGACGAAGGGTGACCGGCAGCGGAGGGTCATCGGTGGCAGAGGGTGTCCGGTGACCGATGGAGGATGGTGGCCGACAGCAAAGGCGGGTGGACGGAGGTGGTGAGTAGCCGGCGGTGGTGAGTAGTCAACGATGGCAGGTGGGTGGCAACGTAGGGTGGTCGTTGGTCGACAGTGATGGAAGGTGGTCGGTGGCCGTCGAAGGGTGGTTGGTGGTGACCGGTGATGGATGAGGGTGGTCGACGGCGAACAAAGTGTGGCCAATGGCAAAGAAGGGTGACTGGCTGCAACGGGGTTGATGGTGGGGAGAGGGGAGGAGGAAGAAGAAAAGGGAGAGGAGAGAGGGTTGATTTGGAAAAATAAAAATAACAGTGGTAAGGGTTTTCAGCACGATAAGATGGGGGAGATAACTTATCAAAATTCGCTTACGTAAGTATGATAAGGTAATTGTCATAAGCACCTTTTTAAATTAGAATTTTCTAACGCCTAAATTATAAAATCAATCATAAAATTTAAAATTGTAGCAAACCACCCGTGAAATAAAAAATTATGCACAAAACGACCCATAAAATACAAAATTGTAAAAAACCACCAGTGAAATAGAATTGTGCGTAAAACCGGATGTAAATTTCAAATTTATGTAACCACCCTTGAATAATCCCGTTAATGTATAACTATTAGATTGTAAAAATAAACAAATGTACAATAATATACCTTCATTTGCATATTTTCTACTCACGCCTTCCTTAATCACGCTTTCACACTCGTACTCGACATCGACATCTTCATAACTTCATATTTAGTATCTACTGACTCAGTTCCCCACATCTCCTATATCGGGTTTCGTCTATAAAATTAATTATCATGAATGCATTTTGAGATTTATGAGTTTTTATATGTTAACGCGGTAAATATGTACGTGGGTGGTTTAAAGCTTAAATTTTACGGGTGTTTTAATTAATGCACAAATTCCTAGTTTAAGGGTGGCTTTCTACAACTTTGATTTTATGGGTCGTTTCATGCACAAACTTCTATTTTACGGGTGGTTTGTGATAAGTTTTTATTTTATGGGTGATTTTGTGTAAAAACATTCATTTTACGGATGGTTTTGTGCAATTTCCATTTTTTAACAAACCGCATTTTAAAACCTTTTTTTGTAAAAAAATAAACACCTTTTAGTTGTACCACCATTCCACATTTTCTTAGAAAAAATTATTGTAGTTGACTAGAATATCCTTCGTAAATTTAAATGTTAGCTGATCAATTTTTAACACTTTATTGTGGTTATATCATCTTTTAATATTATATATTATTGAAAAATGACTATTGGTGGCACAACTTTATAAATTCGATCTACAATATACGGTGCTATTTTGAAAGGTGATTTGTTAAAAAATCACAATTTAAAAGATTAAATTTAACATATAACTTAGGATTTTAAAATAATAATGTAATTAGGATTATTCTTTCCTTTAATATTTACTATTTCCTAATTAAAACAAAGGTTAAAAAAACGATTTTTTAAAAAAATGTGCCTTAAGGATATATGATAAGAATTTATAATTGAAAATATTTGTTTAAATCTAGTATTTAGGATTATTTCACATTTTCTTAGACGAGTTTATCATTTCTCTTTTAGGATTTAATTTCTAATTTAAGGGTGTTTATAATACATCTTAGGATACACTATAAAAAAACAATTGTATCTAGATTATTTATACTGGGTGGGAGTAGACCTGTCAATCGGGTTGGGTCAGGTCATCTTGGGTTTGGGTTGGTAACGGGTCACGAGTCAATCGGGTCGGATCAACGACCCTAGCTATGTGTCAAGGATATTAATTTTTTTTACCAAGATTTAACTAAAATATTATTTGATTAATATAATAATAAAATGATTTTTAAATATTTTAATAATAAACTAGAACATAAATTTCAGAATAAATTTTATATATGATAAAATATTATAAACTATAATAAAATCGGGTCTGACCCAACAGGTTCGGGTTTCAATCTGGTTAAACTGGATCACGGGTTTAAATTTTCAATATAAAACCCAAAATTTTCGGATCGGGTTGGGTTACACATCGGATTAGCTTTTGAGAGGTCTAGGTGGGAGGCACAAGGGACGCAAATCCTTGTGTTTCAAAAGTGTGTTTAGAAAGTGTGTTAACTAATTAGGTTTGATTTGTCTAATTTTTGAAATATTTTTTTAGCTTTTATTTCCTTATCCAATGGAGAATTTTCTTCAAGGCAAGGACCCCAGTTCCGGCAACATGTATGCATGAGACTTCGAAATTAAAGGATACAAAAATATGTTGTACAAAAGAAGAAAACATATATGAAACATGTTATTTCTCATCCATGCATGCTTAATTGCTTACACACAACTCCCAACAACATTAGGATTAATTACCTTAGATATGTCAAAAAAACAACTTGTCATATAAAAACGACACATACTATATATTCATAGCTCAACATGACAAATTGCTAGCAAGTTTCATTGAATCTGATCAGCATACATCTTTCTTACCGCCAACGAAAGTAATTTGGTTTATACATACTTTTGAGCTGATGAGATTTTCCATCTTGCATAGTTAGAAGATAAGTTTTGGATTAAAAAAAAAAACGGATTATGATCTAAATTTAATGAAAGGGTTTATACAAGCATAACAATTATTATAACATAATTATATAATTATAATTATAATTATATATTAAAGTTTAGATTAAAGTTCAATAGAGAACATGTAAGTATTAGAGAACAAGAGAACAATTGTAGGCCTTTGGATGATAATCAAATGAATGATTCGGATTACCTATACAAATTTAATTAACACAATTTCAAAATTAAACCAATCCCTTAATTATAGAAAGTGATGATTAATTTTAGAATTTTCGGAAAAAAAAATTTGGTGATCTGCTCGGGTGTTTTTTTTCGGTAAAAATTATAGCAATTGATTTTATTTTTATCCTACTCCCAATTTCTACCCTAAATTATAGCAATAGTCGTCCTCCCCAAAATCGCATGTATATAGACATACATACAGTGTATACAGAGGTCAATTACATATGTTAACGTATCCATATATAATATACCCTAATAAAGATGGTTTATACATTTCTCAGGTTGTCATATACATTATTATTGTACATATATACATCTTGATCTGTAGGAATAGGTCACACAAACAATCCAGCCACAACAAATTGATTTTATACATTCCTCAATTTGTCATATACAATATTGTTGTATATATATATATATATCTTGATTTGTGGGAATAGGTCACACAAATAATCCAGCCACAACAAATTGCTTATATACATTGGTCAGGTTGTCATATGCATTATTACTGTACGTATATACATCTTGATCTGTATGAATGGGTCACATACACAATACAACCACAACAAAATCCGTATATACATTCCTCAGCTTGTCATTTACACAATTAATGTACATATATACATCTTGATCCGTACAAATAGGTCACATAAATAATTCAGCCACAACAAATTTCGTATATACATTCCTCAGGTTGTCATATACATTTTTATTGTACGTATATACATCTTAATCTGGAGGAATAGGTCACGTACACAATCCAACCACAGCAAAATTCGTATATACATTCCTCAGATTGTCATATACACAACTAATGTACATATATACATCTTGATCTGCAGAAATAGGTCACACAAAAAATACAGCTAAAACAAATTTCGTATATACATTCATCAAGTTGTCATATACATTGTTACTGTACATATATACATCTTGATCTGTGGCCGGCGATGTGGTCGCCGACGATTTTGGATATGCGTGATTCCTAATATTCTCCGAATGGAACTGCGTATAATTTTCACAATATGGTGGCTTGCGTTTTTTTATATGCGTAATTTCACAATTTGTTATTTTCCAAAATTATATTGTTGGTGGTTACAGGGACTCAAGGAGTAGATTATGGGAGAAAATCTCTCTTATTTTTGATTTGTTTCTATTTTCTTATTAATGGATATTGTAGACACTAATCTTACCATCCATTACAAATCTCATAGGACCTTGTTCCTATAGAACTTACCTCTTAAATTTTAGTATATATTTCTTTTTCCATTTCTATGAAAGTAACGATAATTTAATTGGTAGAGAAATTTATTTTGCACTTTCTAGTTAATTTCTGCTCTCCACATTGGTTATTTGTACGATGTCGACTTTTACATCTCTCGATCTACGAAAACGTTCAGTGTACCAACATAGGATTTATTTTTATCGAAGAAATTAACATAGCTTGGTAAATATAATTTGTTGCATGCACGTACAATCATATATGTAGGAGTAGTATTTATGTTCATGTAAGAGAGGTAATTTTGTAAACAAACAAAATGAGGTGGACTGGACAGATCGATTTGTATGAATCTACAGTATTATCTTTTATGTATAGATGCACACATGCATAGTCCTTCCAACAACAACAACAGCTACAACATGACAACGGAATTAATAGCCTTGATTGAGAATCAATCAATTAGAGCACACAGGTTCACATTACCGGACAAATTTAAAAGTTGTAGTTGTGTACAAGTTGTGTGCATAGTTGCAACTTACAATCCACCTCGATCAAATGGGCAGAGACTTAGCTAGACACTTGGTCAATAATAGTATCTTTCAATTAATACAGCCACCCAGACGACATCTCGTTGGTGGTTTTTCAAACATATTAAACTTAGTTTGTAATTTTTTAACTAGAACCAATTAATACTTTCGAGCTAAATTGTAGTAGTAGTAGTAGATATACAGCACATTCGGAGATAGATTCCGAGCAGCTCATCACCCAAGCATGTGAAAAATCGATCAATATTAAGGGTGATATAACGGATAAGATAAAGCATCCGCAACGGTAATTATGTAATTTGATTACCGTGAGCTCATAAAATACCATTATTTTATTATTACTTTTACTTTTACATCGTCCATATTTTTTTTTTCTTTTGAACGATGAGACCCATAAATCCCATTTATTTCTCTACATGCCCATTTTTCTTTTTGCCTTTTTTTTTTCCGAATTGGCAAAAATATATTAATGAGGGAAAGGGATACAAGAAAATGTCCAGGACCGAAAGCAACAAAGGGGAACAAAAACACTACAAAAATCAGCAGACATCAGAACAATTACAAGGATGCTCAAATAGAGTTCAGCCGTCTAGGGGAGAAGCTCCTATTGTGGGCAGCCGCGCAATTCTTGAGGTGGCTGATGATATTCCTGGCGCAGTCGCGGGGTGAGATGAATTGATTGTTGAAGATGCGGTCGTTGCGGCTTCTCCAGACGAAGTAGATGAGGGCTGTGAAGCAGCTGGAAATGAGCTTGTGATTCGAACCTCGGATGCTACGCCTATGATGAGCCCATTCGAGCCAGCTGTGAATGGAAGAAGAGCGGTGGGTGATGTGCAGCCAGTCGAGGAGATCGGAGAGGACCGCCTTGGTGTAGCTGCAAGAATTCCAAAGATGCTCAGAGGATTCGTCCTCGGTGCTGCAGAGGACACACGATGCACTAGAGAGAGCGACCCAGCGACCAATCCGATCCTTTGTGGGGAGGCGGTTGTGCAAAGCGAGCCAAGCGATAAAAGAGCATTTGGGAGTGTGAGGTTTCTTCCAGATCATGCTGCCCCAAAGCCACGGAGGCCGCCTCGGGCGTAGGAAATCATAAGCGTTCTTAGAGGAGAAGGAGCCATGATGACTTGAGAGGTTAGCAAGAACGACACTAGGGGGGCCTCGGGCAAGAAGAAAATCACGGAGAGAGATGACAGCTTTCCAACTCCAGCAATCAGAGGTCCTAGGGACGATAGTCCAGATATCATGATGAGTGATCAGGTTTGCATGAGTCCATCGAGCCCAGACATTAGAAGGAGGAGATGCGAGCTCGAAGATGGTGCGGGAGAAGCAAGCTCGGTTCCAGGAGAGGAGCTCCTTAAAGCCAAGCCCACCTTCGGAGCGAGGAGTGCAGATGTGGGTCCAGGCAACCGGGCTCTTGGTGGAAGTGGTCAGACCGGACCATAGGTAGGAGCGGATGATGGCCGAAACCCGGTCGAGAACCTCTTTCGGGAAAAGCAGAACGTTGCACCAAAAGGAGTTTATACCATAAAGAACCGATCGGGTGAGCTCCAAGCGGCCAGCATAAGAGAGGTTTTTCGCGGTCCAAGATTGGATTTTCGAGGTCATTTTGAAGATGAGCTCATCATAATCCTTACACAACAACTTGCGGCAGCCGAGAGGGATGCCAAGATACTTGGTGGGTAGCTGGCCCTTGGAGAAACCGGAGAGAGAGATGATTTGATCTTGAGTATCATCATCCACTCCCCCAAAGAAGACACAAGTTTTAGCCGGGTTGGCGTGCAACCCTGAGAGACGACCGAAGAGGGTGAGAGTATTGGTAATAGCTGAAACAGAGGGAGCATCACCTTTGCAAAAGACGAAGAGGTCATCGGCAAAAGCTAGTTGGTTGATCTCAGTGGTGCCGCACCTTGGATGCCAGCTAAAAGAAGGGTCATGGCCCAGTCCCTTGAGCATACGAGAGAGATATTCCATGGAGAGCACGAAGATATACGGCGACATGGGGTCGCCTTGGCGAATGCCGCGCTTCCCGGCGAAGAAGCCCTTTTGCTCCCCGTTGATGGAGATGGAATAGGTTGCTGTGGAGATGCAGCTGAGGATCAGGTTGGTAAGGTGGCGAGGGAACCCAAAGAAGCAGAGGACATGATCGATGAAGTGCCATTCGATGGAATCGAAAGCCTTTTTGAAGTCGATTTTGATGGTGCAGCTCGGGGGGGGGGGGTGTTGCGCCGGCCATAGTGCTTGAAGAGCTCTTGGCACAACAGGATGTTGTGGCGGATTGAACGCCCCGGGACGAAGGCACCTTGGACGTCCGAGACAAGGTCGGGGAGGATGCCGCGAATGCGGTCAGAAATGAGTTTGGTGATGATTTTGTATAGGGTAGTGCAACAAGAGATAGGGCGGAAGTCAGAGATGAGGGATGGGTTAGGGATTTTAGGGAGGAGATGGACAATACTGTGGTTAATTTGGCGGAGGAGACGGCCATTTCGGAAAAAGTCGAGGGTGGCTTGGGAGATATCCTTCCCCACAATGTGCCAGGATTTACGAAAAAAGAAAGAGTTGAAGCCATCGGGCCCTGGAGACTTGTTAGGGTCGATGCTAAAGAGGGCTTTTCTGATGTCCCGAGTAGAGACCGGGCTGGAGAGGAGGGAGGAGTGAAGGGGTGAAATAGTGGGGCCGATAGCAAGCAAGTGGGGGGGATACGAGGGAATGGGGGATTGGGAACCAAGCAGGTTTGTGAAGAATTCAATGATGTGGTTGGCGACGGCATCGGGGGCTGAGAGGGAGTTGCCAAGGTGATCGGTTAGGGAGGAGATGTGGTTCCTAGCTCGTCTTTTTTTGATGGATTTATAAAAGACAGATGAACAGTTGTCGCCCCCTTTGAGCCAACTTAGCTTCGATTGCTGACGGAGCATGGAATGGAGGGTTTTGGAATCAGCAAGGATGTCAGAGATAAGGGATGACTCAAGTTGGTGGGAGGAGTTGCTAAAGGGAGAGGGAGCAGAGCTTTGGATGGAAGCAAGAGAAGATTTGTTGGAGCCTAGCCGAAGCTGTATGGTTTCAAGGTTGCCCGAGTTGAACCTGCGGAGACGGCCTTTAAGGAGCTTCAACTTGGAGATAATCTTGAACATGGCAAAGCCCCTACAGGGGGTGTTCCAGACGTCGGCCACCGTTTGCGCGAAAAGCTCGTGGCTGGCCCAAGCATTATTGAACCGGAAAGGGATTTGTTTTTTGTTGCTGGCAGAGGCAAAGGAGATGATGATCGGGCTGTGATCTGAAATGCCCGGAGGAGCAAAGAAGGTTGAGGCCAGGGGAAAAGCGTTAAGCCATTCAAAATTGATCAGTGCTCGATCGAGCTTGCACCAAATTCTATCGTCCCCACTCTGACGATTGTTCCAGGTGAAATGGGCGCCAGAGAACTTCATGTCAAAGAGAGCGGTTCGATCGAGGCAAGAAGAGAGCTCAGGGGTGAAGGCGGTTGGGGAGAGGCTGGAGGTGATCTTCTCGGAGTGATTCAAGATCACGTTGAAATCCCCAGCAATAGTCCAAGGCATATTGACAGAAGTGCTAATGGAATTGATGAGGTCCCAAAGCTCAACACGCCTTGGCTGGTCATTGAAAGCGTAGACAAAGGAGACGAGAAATTCCGAGGAGGAGCTGCGGTCACGAACATTGCAGTGGATGAGCTGCGCAGAGGAGGAGATGACGGAGAGATCGATGGCAGATGGGTCCCACACAATAAGAATGCGGGTGTAGTTGCCCAAGTCCGAGTTGGAGAAGGAGCTCCAGCCGTTAGCAATGGAGTCGGGAACGAGAGGGAGGTTGGCGGGGGAGATGTGAGTTTCGAGGAGTGCAAGAAGGCTGAGAGAGTGAGTACGAATGAGGTCCGAGGCGGCGGACCAGAATCGAACGTCGAGATCCGGAATAGTGACCCAGATCGGGACGGTACTCAGGCATGAGAGGTCTAGGGCTAGCCCGGGAACCCAACGCCTAAGGATGAGAGGCTTCATTCCGGGGAAGAACCAGGGGCCTCTTTCCAAAACAGAGGTGAGGTCCTGTTCTTTAGCAAATCTGAAAATAAAGAGTCCCTTGTCATTGAGAACAATCTTTGGGAGGATGACCCCCGTCCAATTTGCAGCGACGTATCGCTCCATGGCGCGGAAGGCGACCCTTTCACCAGTAGGGGCACCGACGAGCGAGAGGTTCCATTTCTCGACTTGCTCCGCAATATCGTCGTCATCGAAAAGGATTTCGCCATTCTCGCAGCCCTCCACGAAGTGAAGCGCAAGATTGGACTTGTGGGGGACGAACCCACCAGCAACCTCTGAGTAGGAGCGCTTGGGAGGGGGGGCTTCGACGGGGGCTTGAGCAGCCAAACCCGCACGAGCAGCGTCCGAGGAAGGGGCTAGGGTATGAGCAATTGAAGAGGCTAGGGTATGAGCGATTGAAGAGGGGGCTTGAGCAGCGGGAGAGAGAGTAGGCAAACCCGCACGAGCGGCATCCGAGGAAGGAAGGGAAGCATCTGACAAAGAGGGGTTTTGAGGAATAGGAGCATTAAAAACGGGGGCACTAAGCACAGGGGACAGATTCAAAAATGGCAGGGGGGAGGAATTTGCAATGATTGACGAGGAGGAGGTGTGGGCCAAAGAGGGGGGAAGGCGGCCATTAATGAACTTGGAGTTAATGCTACGGATAAGCTCGTCCGGAACGGGATCTGGAGGAGAGGCTTGGTCAGAGAGGGCGGGGGAGGCGGGAGCGACAGCAGGCGGGATGGGAGAGGAGGAAGACGGCGATTTGGGCGGAGGAAGGGAGGAAAGCTTCAGGGAACGTTTTTTCTTAGCCATGGGAGGCGGCGGAAGACAGCGAAAAGGGGTTGGGAAGCGGCGGAAGTCAGCGAAAAGGGGCTGGGAAGCGGCGGACAGGCTGGCAAACACTCAGACCTCACTTTTGGAGAGGACGCGCGTGAGGCGCGTTCTCCATGGCTTGAAAAAGGAGTTCTTTGCTAGCTTTTATCTCGTATGTACATAAGCTTTTTCTCGCTTAAACTCAAGATGTGAGCATTTTCACCTCAATCGAAATAAAAATCATGTGATCTTTACATGATCTCTTGATGATATTGTGTATGAATGTCCCATTGAGAGTGCCTAGAATTAGGAAAAATTAATTAAATAATACAAACTTTTGATAGGTTTTAAATGAATAAACCAAAATATTGATAGTAAGCACCCAAACTTATAAAATGTGGTAAAAAAATATCTGTGAGGTAATTTTTCGGCCATTATCGATGACTTGGTACCGGATAGATGACATGCGCTCCTCGAAGCAAACTGTAACTCCGGGTACCAATTCATCGACGACGGAAACAACCTCTTTTACCACAACTTCTTCGACTCGTTCTACGCCGCTATAGAGAAGGCGGGCGAGCGACAGCGTCGAGCTCATGGTCTCCGAGAGTGGTTGGCCATCTCAAGGGACGGACGCGGCCACATACACCAACGCGACCACGTACTACAAGAACTTGATTCGATATATGGACGATGGGACCTCCAAGAAGCAGGGGCAACCCCTGTAGACGTATTAATTTGTTTGAGATGTACGATGAGAGTCGGAAACGGGGCGACGATCGAGGTGGAGAGGCATTTTGGTGGCAAGTCATCGATATTGGCCGAAGAGTGCCATCTCATTATTATTTTAATTGTCATGTCATTTATCCGGTGACAAATCATCAATAATGACCAAAAAATTTACCCCTGAGATATTTTGTTAACATATCTTACAAGTTTGAGTTATTTTGCTTACTATCAATATTTTGAGCTATTCATTTAACACCCAAAAAAATTTTGAATTATTTGAATTAATTTTGCCCCTGAATTATAATGGAGTGAAAGGCATTTGTCCGTCTCCTTGGAAAATACACTATATAGATCTACTTCTTTTTTTTTGATTGAGGAGCTACTAGTTCGAACAAGCCAAAATAAGGCCACCTATCTGTTACAAGGATAGCCTAAATCATCACGACGGACGATCTTTAAAAAATCAAACAACAAGAGTAGTTGACTCAACAAACACCTTGACTGAGTTACAAACAAATTAGAAACGGAAAGAGAAGAAGATGACAGGTGGATGGCTGCATTAAGACTTTGAAGATTGACTGATCTTCTTGCAAGGAAATCAGCAGCGTTATATAGATCTACTTGTTTCGTATGTCTAGACTTGTTTCGAGGATTCAGAACAATCCGTCTATTTTACGTAATTAGGGAGCAGGGGCGGAGTTAATGTACCATATATATGTCATATATCCAACCAGCCTAAAATTGGTTAGGAAGATACATCAAATTAGTTGACATATTTAATGTAGCACTAACAGAGTAACAGGTAGGAATAAAAGATGCATTTCACTTACATGTATAATAACATATACTTGCTATATTATAGCTTTGTAAATTACATATAGTTTGCTTCGTACAATAGGCAATATAATAATTTTGTGTAAAATTAAAGACAACAAAGGGAAAAAAGAGGCAAATAATAAGAAAAAGAGTGAACGTCTCAAATTGAGATAACGAAAGGAAAATAGTAAGAAAACCAAATTGAAATAATTAAAAAAAAAGGAAAAAGAAAGAGGGTAACTTGAATGGTAGAATAAAATAACTAATTTAATGAGAAGATACTAAGATTCCGTTATACATGGGTTTGGGGAGGTTTTTTTATCTAAACCTACTATCTGATACCCACTCAAGTCGGTTTGTAGTAGAGTTGTTAAAATTAGAAGTTATCCGAAAAATCGACCCGGACTATCTAAGAATTTTCGAGTCTCGGACTACGAAAAACCTGATCTAAAATTCAAAGGTTAAAACTAAAGTTGAACCTGTTTGGGTTGAAATCTGAGACCCGTTAAATTAACCCGATTTATATGTTTTAAGTTTTTTCTAAAATTTATTTTGAATATTATTAAATATGACTATGTCCGTATTTACAAATGAAAAGAGACAAATATTTATAGATTGAGGCAATATAATTTAATCAATATATTATTGCAATAATAAAATAAAGTCAATATGCTTGACCAATTGGATCGATCGGAACCACTCGATGGCTTATAATGACCCGTACCCGATTGACTTAAATCCTTACTCAACCCGAATCCGAAATGATTGCATATTACCCCGATCGAACCGACCCGGTTAACATGTCTAGTTTGGAGTGAAACCATATTGTTTAAAATGTGATGTTATAATAGATTTTTGAGGAGATTTAAAACAACAAAAATGAAAGAGCTGGGTATATGTAAGTTTAGTCAAACGTTTTTTTTTAATTAATTCTCGAAATTAATATTCTTCTAGTAATTTAAAAAGTGAAACCTTACACTATAAAACACAAAATCAGATTTTAGAAGATATAAAATAAAACACTTTTACCTTAGAAAAACCTTAATTTACCTAGAAATTTTTCGGATGGAAACTGGAAAAAAAAACTATATATATTGTTACTTTAGAAGAATTGAACAGAGTAACCAGATAACTTACATGTATGCAGGGCGGAAATAGACATATTATTGAATGTATCTATTTTTATCCGATAGATTATATTTTTAATCATCAATAAATTTACTATTTTCACTATTTTATATATAATTTACTATTTTAAAGAATAGAATCATTTTGACCAAGTAAGTGAATGTGAAAGTGATCTTCGTGCACAACTACATGTATGTAAGCCTTTTAAAATCTAACTAAGCGTATTTTTATGTTATTTAATTGAACTTAATCTTTTTTCCCGATCCTATATTTTAAACCAGTCATTAATAAACGCCCCGGCTTTTTGCACACTAATTTTTGACTTTTTGCACCACGCCATTTAACGGCGTCGCCGTTTAATGGCGTCAGAATATTATATTAATAAAATTGCAGGAAAACGGAAACGCGAAAAAAATATTGCGTCGTGGGACGCCGGTCAATGTCGCCGCGGGACGCCGGTCAACGGCGTGGTGGAGCGCCGGTCAACAGCGTGGCGAGGCCGGTCAACATTTCTACCAAGTTTAAAATATATTTGTACCTGAATCCTTTTAATACATAAAGTCTATTTAGTCCAATTGGTAATTACTCACTTCTTTCCTCCTCCTAGGTTGAAGGTTCAAATCCTCTCAACTGCATTTATTAACATTTTAAGACCACTTACCAGTTGTGCTAATAAACACATGTAATAATTTATATACTATTAATTAAATATAACAAATATAACACCAGACGCCTTTCTCCGGCCACGGCATTACAATTTTCCGACTCAAATTTTATTATTATTATATTGGACGCCTTTAAACGACATGGTGCAAAAAGTCAAAAACTTGTGTGCAAAAAGTCCGAGCCTTAATAAACTCTGGCCAAATTAGAAGAGGGCAACGGCCCCCTCATGTCCCATGCAAAAGAAGCCCTAAATAAGAATACAAAACAAAAACTAATAGTTTGGACGTTTGTTGTTAGGCATCTATCTACCTAACCACAACAGCCTATCATCGAGATTTTCTGATGGCTATTGACAGCCATTGGTTTCATGGGAGCTTAGCTAGCTTTCAGGTCTTCGAGTAACTTTACTTTTATCGAAAAATCTGGTCTGATGTGAAAGAAAAGTCATTCCGGCATTTGGTTCGGTGATTAAGTTTCAGGGCCCGTTTGGTATCCAACGGCGGAAACGGAAACGGAATGGAATGGAATGGAAATGAACCTAGTCCAATTATGGGTCACTATACATTAATTGAAAATTATATATTAATTTTAAACTTTGAAATTTGTGTGTCTAGAGAAGGGATGGAGGGAATGATTGAGGTGTTTTGTTACCCCACCCTTAGATTAGGGAATGATTGAGGTGCCACAAGAGTACCGCAAGCCCTCTTGCGGTAATTTTTGAATGAAAATTGAGGTGACTCATCATGTATCATGATGCTAATGTGGACTAGGTTCGTTTCCATTCAATTCCATTCCGTTTCCGTTTCCGCCGTTGGATACCAAACGAGCCCTTAGGGTATTAACTTGAGGTCATTGTTTCAAATTCCACATGTGGCGATTCATGGATAAAAAATGTTGATTTTGTTTGTTGTATTGTTTCATTTTGTGGCCTAGTAGATAAGGAGCCGGTATAGGTTTTCGAGGTTTTCTTCAACATCTGATTGATCGATATTATGGAATCCATATATGAGGAGATCATATACGTCCATGAAATTCTACTATAAAATCAATTGGAATAAACAGATCGAAGAATCCAAAGATATATTTGATTTACTTTCAATATATTTTCCCACTCGAGATAAGATTTTCCACCATTTTCCATTGACATCCAAATACGAACAACAATTATTCCATTCAAGAAATGTAGACGGGCCTTATACTAACCTAACGTTTATATATGTATTAAATAAAATTAATTATACTTCGATGTGATGCAGCATGAGATTTTTTTATAAAATAAAAATGACATTTTTTCATCTCTCAGTGCTTGTTTGGTTAGCTTTTAAAATCATGGGAATTAAAAAAAAACGCAAGAATTGACCTCAAAAACATGTGTTTGGTTATATTTGTTTAACATCAAAATTATTGAAATCATGAATTGTACTTTCCTAAAATGGAGGAATTGCAATCCCATGATGGGGGTGAGTAAGATTCAATTCATCCATATATTTAAAATAATTCTTTTTTATTTAAATTACAAATTTTATTTATACCCTTGATTTACATTATTATTTTTAATGGATAAGGGTTGATGACGATGTTGTAATTTTAGGTAAATTCTCATGTTTCTTAATTCATACCAAACAAAATGTAGAAATTTACTCACTACATAATTAATTGTAACCAAACCTATTTTATCAAATCATGCATGTGAAATCCAATATCTCTGGGAATTAAGTTCATGCGAATTAATTTACTATGAATTTCAGTTCCTATATTTAACCAAACAATCACTTATGGTATAATGGAAAATTGTTTTTCAACTAAGGTTTAATGATGTTACTAACACTCTTTCTAACCTATATCCTCAAGGTATAGATAAGTTTTCCGATTTTGGGCCTTTGGCAACTAAAATACTAAAAGGAAATGTATAAATTGGTCACAAAAGATGTAAATCCTTAAATAAATAGAAATAACAAAAGTTTCTATTTTTTAAGATGTTTATCCTATATCCTTATGACACATGTTAGAAAATCCGATTTATTTTTTTGTGATTGAAAAAAAATGTGATATACTAATCATCATCGTCGCAACTCTATTTCTTTTTCGATGGATCGACCAACTTTCCGATATAGATAACCTCGATTTATTACTCTTTTTTTTTGTTTGAATGAGTTATTACCTCTCTTGAGGCTAGATCGATTGTAGGAATTTATATTTTTTTTTTTGAAGTTAAACGGTTAATTGTATTGATAAAGGACTAGTTACAAAAATGCTAGACTAAGGCTAGTTGGTTACATGTTCACCACTCTCAGCTCTTTCTAAAAATTTCCTAAGATCCTTGGATCTCTTCTTCCTTTTAGCATTACAGCTATTTCTTATGTGCATTTGGCAAATTTCCTAAAAATTTATTTATTTTTTGAGCCGATTGTAGGGATTTGTTATATCCAACAAATTTTATTTAACTTGACATGGAAGGATAAGATCGAAAAATATCTTATGTACAATGTGTACAAATATTGATGGAAGCTACTTGCTAGTGGTAGCTATCTAGCGAGTTGCATTCAATATCTGCTGTGCACGAAAAAGCTTTGCATTTGGTAGATTCAGCTCATTTGGTCGATGGTAAGCTCCATTTGAACTAGTACTCTCTCTGTCCCTAAATATAAGTCCCATTTTTCATTTTGGGTGTCCCAAAATATGAGTCCCATTTGCAAACTTTCCATTTTTGGTAAAATAAATTTACCACATTACCCTCATCAAACCACTCAAATTACACCTTTTCTAACACTCTCTCCTCTACTTTTACTATATTACCCTCACAAAATCATTCAAATTACACATTTTTCATCCCTCTCCTCTCCTTTTACCATTTTATCCTCATCAATTCATTCAAATTACACCTTTTTAATCAATCTCTCCTCTCTTTTTACCATATTATCCCTACTAAACACCATAAATTACCCACTTTTCAATTTTTTCTTAAAATTTGTGCAAAATCCCAAATGAGACTTATATTATGGGACGGAGGGAGTACTATTTTTGTTTTTTTAAGAAAAAACTTTGCGGGTCAAATCATTAGGGCACAACCAAATGGCACTTCGCCTAATAAATTAGAAAATCTCATGAAGTAACTTAAATTCTCAAATTTCTAAAGCGTTGTAATTACTTATAAGGGTGGATTAGATTCACTTCCACTATTTTTTAGATAATGTTTTTTTGAAATAGTATGTTTTTCGACTAAGCCTCTGTTCGTTTCTAACAGATTATTGAAAATAATGAGCTATAAGATCTTATTTTCCTTTTCTGGATGGTTCTCTGCCCTCTTATGCACATACCCTAATACAAAACTAACTCTTATAATTTATAATTGATTTGCACCGAAAATACCCTAATAATTTTTAAATGAGGGACAATATGATAAATATTTTAAATATATTTTATCGCTAAAAGTTAAGCTATGATGCAGACAAGACAAGTCCATCATACAAGATTGATGGGATTTCATCCCAAATTGACACACATTGACAATAGTAATAGCAACATGTTCTTTAACAATTGGACTCCTAACGGTTGGCAATGATTTGCTGGATATGAACTATTTACAAAGGAAACATTTGTTTGATATGGACTATTTCCAAAGGAAACATTTGAACCAGAGTAAGAGTACCATAACCAAAGTTAAGATATAGAGTTTCTCGTTAGATGTTTCATAGGTCAACTCTCGTATGGAGGAGAAAAATTCAAAGCATGGCTCACTTAAGAGCCAACTTTCAATCCAATTTGTCATGAGTTTTCTTTCATGACTAATTTTAAGCCTTTTAACCTTTCTTACATGTTTTTAAAAATTGTTCTCCATTTTTTGTATGATAATTTGTACTCCCTCTCCCTCCCTTTATATTTGTCCTAAAACATTATTTTTGCGGTTATTAAAGAATAAATAAAGTAGTATTGAGGGGAAATAAAGTTGGATTATGTGGGTAAAAATTAAAAATAAATAAGGGTAATTTTGTAATTTTATTTGGGTAAAAAGGTTGAAAAGAGATAAAGTGAAAGAAAGAGTTGGTAAATAAAAAGTAAGAATGAATAGTGATAATATTGTAAGTAATTTTTAATATAAAAAGAAAGGTGTTGGAGAGCTATTGTAATTGTTACCTTTCGAGGGAAGAGTGACACTATTATTGTGGGAAACAATGCTACTGTAACATTTAGTTTGACCTTGGAAACAAGGGAACAATTATTGTTACCTCTTGAGGGAACAATTACTGTAACCATGAGTCTAATGTCAATGTTCTTTTGTTTTGACAATCAAACTCACTATTATTTAACCTTGTGTTTAAGTGTTTTGAAATGCAGAAAATCCATAAGTTTCAAAAGATTCATTAGTAGTGGAATATTGATATGATAAGATTACTTTTCAACCATATCAAATCATACTATGAGTTAAGAAAGTACAACGCATTTGCACACAAAATCCCTTATATAAAAACTAGAAATTAAAAAAAAAAATCTACCTGAAATATTAAATTTAATAAATTTTTTACAACAATCTTCATTAAATATCTTAATCACCAAAAAAATTATTTATGAAAAAATAGAATTATGTATACTAATATTATCAAATGTCAAAGCTATTATTATACATGCTATACCTATCAAATAGGTTGGTTAGTCGGGTTAAGGTTGGGTCGTCAAGATTCCCAAATCCATTATAGGTCAAGTCAATTCAGGTCACGGGTTGAGATATATTCAACCCTAATTCACATTCTAAGAGTTTGAATCAGTTTATCAAGTTTCGTATACTACTCTTATTTTTTATTTTGCATAATCTCTTCGAACGTAAATTACATAATAATACAATATAATTATTATCTCATTCAATAAAGAATAATCTAAATATTTATTTCAAGTTACTTTGTTTGATATCTACTTGAAAAAAAAACCAGCGCAAGGCGTAGGTTATAGGGTAGGGTAAGTTATTCAATTGAATTCGGAATGAGTATAAATTGGGGTTGTTGAAATTTACATGTCAATTGGGGAAGGATTTTGCAAGTTTGATTTAGTTGGGTTCGGACAACTCGGTTTGGTTTGGGATTGAGTATAGGTTGATTTCCTTAATTGTATAGGTTAGTTGTCGTGAGTAAGTTCCAAGTCATTATAGTGTTCTTGCATGTTTAGGTTGACCAATTGGTGAAGAGAGTTGACTATGTTATACTTCCGTTTAACACCAGAGTTTTAGAGCATTTTAACGACGAATGAGTGTTATTTTTATTTATTTTTTATAGTAACAGAATGTGTATTTATATTCCAATTATTCTATATATGCAATTTTATAGTTAGAAATATGACATCAATTTATAGTATTCATAAATCATATATAAATCAATATTTATTACACTTTTTATTTTAAAAGAGTTCTCAGACAAATATTGAGTCATTCACTAGGTTCACACCATCAAGTTCGATTTTTCTCTACATGGATTCATGTCACTAAAATTAAACAATTAACCGGTTCAAAATGTTTTAGCTTTTACAATACTTATCGGATTCAAATTCAAATAAATTATGTGTTCAATTTGTAATAGTTATATCCTATGCAAATTAATATGTTTTTAATTTTATTTGAAAGATTCTCGAGTCTCATGTTACAACTTTTACAATACTTATCGGATCCAAATATTATGTATTTAATTTGTAATAGTTATATCCTTTATAAATAAATATGTTTTGAATTTCATTTGAAAATTTCCCGGGCCATAACTAGTATTCTTCTAATCTTATTCCCATTGAAAAATCCAAGCACAGCACTGTTTGTAATCTTCACAATTGGATGCTGAACACGTTCTCCAACCAATCATTCCTCCATCAAAATGTCAAAAAATATCACAGAACAAGACACTAGTACTGTATATGCTTGAACAGATCTTCCCCATTTTTTTGGAACTCTCAAGCTGATAAAAACCAGTACAAACTTGAATGGTATCAGACAAATACAGAAAGCTTAAAGATGCCATTAGAAAAAAAATACCAGTGCCACTAACAAGGATCTTATAAAGAAAGATCCCAAGATCTGACTGCACATGAAAACTAAGATATGCATGAAATTGTAATAGCTATACGGATAGCTGGTGGTAAGGCAATTGTGTGAGTGAACAAAACCAGATAAGGGAGCCAACAGATATGTAGGAATGGGACCATCAGTAGGTAGGTCTTGGTCTGGCATTTGCCCACTTGCTAGTCCCATTCAATTGTGAATGTCATGTTAGCTACATTATACATCAACTAGCCGAAAACCGGAAACAATACATACGGCTTCCTTATGCCTTTTTCCATGGTTCCAAAGAATATATAATCTTAGTCTACAAGATGGTATTGCATTTTACAGAACACGGTTTTGTTATGAACCCTTCAACGCGACCCGTCAAAAGAAGCAATTGGACTTAGAATGAACCCACCTCCTTTTGTAATGAATTTCATGACTTTTCTAACATTTGGATCTATCTCATGCTTGCCTTTTCCAAGGCTGTAACTTGGACTTGAAATGGATTTACCGTGATAGAATTACATACTATGAGGAGTTTCCTGTAAGTTACCTAAAGGTTGGGCACTCATTGAGGACCCAAAGTTGGGATAAATCCTTTGGCGTGCTGGCTTTCCATTTCAAGAACCGCTAATGATTTTTGTCTTTGATACCGGTTTCTCTTTGCAGCCAGTGCTGAAATTCAAGCACAACATAACAATTAGAAGCATGATATTATTATTCATTGCAAACCCAAGTAAACAAAAAGAACAAATAAACGGCTATTTTGGAAGGGGTGACAAAAATTAAGCAAAATGATTGGTTGAGTACAGAAAAGTATAACCCTTTGTAGTTGGTACACTTCTTGATAAAGAATCTAAACGTCAGGGTGTAAGATATGTGATTTCTAATAATACACAGAGGTAATTCAGTTCTTTCCATCAGAATCAAAGCAACATTCATAGTAAGTACGTTGTCAATATATTCGAAGCACGAGTTTATCATCTCAATTAAATCACTCGCATCTAAAATGATTACTATTGTCTTGTCACTAGGTTTGTGAAAGGCATCCAGCCTACTCCACATATGCCTCATCTCTTGTTGTCAGTAGTTATATAATTATTCATCATATAATTCTCACACTAGCAGCATTCAATAAATTTATTTGAATATCTCTGCTCCTACAACATGTCCAACTTGCAGAAGTAATAATTAATCTTGCTGTTGTTCGATGTAAAAATACATTTCTTATGTGCCCACTATCACGGATAACAAGTGCACAAAACCTAACAAAAAATGCATATGACCTTTTTTTTTTTGCAATTTCTCATTGACTGAAGAGATGATCAACTTTTTAGAATCTATGGTTTGCAGGGTTGTCCTCGTTCACTTCTATACTACATTTTTCAAGGATCTAAAGCTCAAAGCAACATATAGGAAACAAGAAGAAAGAGAATGTACAGAAAGGAGATGCAAATAAAATAAAATATAGGAAGCAGACTTCGAGCAAGTTAACTTACACATCAATTCATGAGGCAGACCAAAATCGTAATCATTCCTCCTCCTTCTGATGTATATGTATATGCATAATATCACCACACATAAGACCACCACACTGGACAAGCCAACTGCAATTTTACCGTGCTCTGATAGCTGGCCATGATGCCAAAATACTGGACATTCGGGCAAGGGAGGAACACCACACAAGCCCTTGTTGCCAGAGAGGCTAAAACAAAATTTGAAAAATAGGAATAAGGCATTCAAGTTGAAAAGATCAATAGTACTTGAAAAGAATAGTGGCTTCCAGGCACTCATATATTTTAACGCATGCAGTACAGGTAAAAAAAATCCAGTAAGGAACTCGAGATTAAGGAGCAAACTAGAAGAGCAGAACTTATGGAAACTACTAAACTACATCTGCACGCCCCCCTTTCATCAATTTCTTGTAGAATGCCACCATGCAATCATACAGAGACGACAATATTCTTATGAATCCCCAAAAGACTCTTATTAAAATGTTTCTAAACTGAAAGTCTATGGGCCGATAGACTTGGGTTATGTACGGAGCCCAGTGGGGTTTCCATCTTACAAGCAATTAACAATAGGTGCACATCAAGCTTATACACCAGGCCCTATTAGTCCCGACTTTATCATGTGAGAATTTATATTCCAACACCTCTCTAGACCTTAGTTCAACATTTGCATAGTTTATACTGTTACTAAAATGCATTTGTATCATATCTCAAGAAGAATATCAGCAAAAGCATAGCAAGGTAAACATCACCAGAAACATACAAAAAAATAGTAAGATGCAAAACACATACTCAATGAGTCCACCATGTACACCTATTGAGTATAGTTCCTCTGGTACCTGACCCTCCAACTGGTTATCATTCAATAATCTGTATAGAGCAAACTTCAATGATCAGGTAAAAGCAATTCAATCATTAAACAAAGGAATGTCATTTAAGGGGAAAAACAATTGAGTAGATAATAACACAACATCATATACAAACAACAGACTGGCACTGTTAATCCAGGAAATATGCTGCCAACCAGAATAGAGGACAAAGGAAGATGAGAACTTATAGAAGAGTATAATTTAGAAAAAAAGTTAATTGGTTTGTGAGAATAATTAAACTTGGAGTACGAAGTTTGGGGAAATTCCACATAAAGGTACTATAGTTTAATAAATCCACACAGGTAGCTTCAGGGTTAAAATTCCTGCTTAAGAGACAATGACGAGGATAAAATGTCCTCGCCCTACACCTTTTTGTTTCTTCCAGTAGAAAAGATATGCTCTAGATTCATGATCATTGAAGAAAGATTAAGAAAAATCGTTGTAGTCTCACTATTGATTATGATACAGGTGAGGAGAGGTGAGAGAAAGAAAAAAGAACAAGGAGAAACAATTAGATAAATGTGGCATTAGGTGAGGACAAATAGACCCAATATTCTTGAGTGAATAAAGAGATTTAGAACTTTGAGGTACCCATGTGCGGAATTTTTACCAAACTTCAGCACCCCTGAGTAGAAATTTCCTAGTTTGTCATCTTAGAACAGTTGCAGTTTTATTGTTTTAGTTTCTAACAGTTGCAGTTTCTGTCTATTATTCATATTATCAGGCAGACAAAATGTGTATATCAACAGTGACTCACAGAGTGTACATATGTAATATAGTATATTAAAAATAGAAATGTCTATGGAAGGTAAATTGACAAAAGAAATTCCCATATGGGAGCGCTTTTACATAGGGCAAGATGCACATAAGATGAGAAAGTACTTACACAAGCCGCAATGTTGAGGAAGTAAGAGTATCTGGAAGGGAACCTGTAAATTCATTGTTTGACAGATCTCTGCAAAAGATTATTGAAACTGTAAGATATCGTTGTGTCATATGTACACTTGTAACTAAAGTCCAGATGCATGTTATATAGAAATTTGATAAATGCATTTCTAGATACAAGAATAATACTATGTAGAAATGCGCATATGACATGCCTAAAAAAAAAAGGTTAAAATCATGAATGCATAAGTAACTATTACACTCACAGTCGTACAAGAGGCAATTGGCCCAGACCAACAGGTAAAGAGCCCTCAAGAGAATTCAAGCTCAAGTTCCTGTGTAATAATAATATTGTTCATAAGAGCATTATATAAAAGAGTTAATAGTCAAAACTAGTAGGCATAACCTTCCAAAAGAAAAACAAACACACAAAAAAACAGAACTTATGGTACCGTAAACTAAGTGTACATGACTAAATTGTTAATGACAATTCATATTCAATAGCAATAATAGCTCACGAATAAGAAACAACATTCAGGGCAAACTATAAATTAATCAGGATTGCAATGTGTAGTTCATATATATAGCATATTCAATATAGATACTAAGTAGGGTAGCCTTCAATGATTGAAATTGAGTAGCCTTCACATTAACTTTAGAGTTTGTTTTATATGTATATAGTGAGTAACATCCATATATTTACTAGTCCATGAGTTATAGGTTTGCAGTTGCTTCATTTTATAGTTGTTAATCATTCTAGGGCAGTAGGCAGTAGCCCCCACAATAATACAGGCATGGAACTCCAACAAGGCTCTTTGTCTAGTTATATATTGCAACACGGCCAGAATATAGCTTCGGGTAATATGATTAAAGTTAGTCCTCACTAAATTGCCATATTTCATTGCAGAAAAAGAAACCCTTGAGCCAAAATAAAAGGCAAAAGCACTCACAAGCTTATCAAATTTCTCAAAATATCAATTTGATCACTGATAGAGCCTTTCAAACCTTGAATTGAGAGATCTCTGCAAATATGAAACATCAGATAAGCATTAGACAGACGTATAATGAATTTTCATGATCGACCTTGATCCTAGATAGAAGCAAGTAAGAGAAAAGCTACTATATGTTTTAATTTAAAGAATCAACAAAAGATTCAGCAAGAGGTTCTTCATGTACACATACAAACATAATGGCTGCAGAGGAAAAAGTTGTTGAGTTGTTAATCCATAAAAGCAGGGAAGTAACAGGAAGACTTAATTACAGAAATCCTTCATTGGCTACATAATCTTCCATATATTCACTAGCCCTTGGATTCCTTCCCTTTATACAACTCAAAATTAGTCAATGGTACAAAACTAAAAGAAGCAGTAGATGTCAACACTCCAGAGCGGATCACAAAAGTGTAAAAGGTCATACTTAACCAAGAAATGTACAAGGTCACAATAAACCTAATTCATCCCATTTGATCATTACTTGATACTATGCTTGACACGAGATACCAATTTTGTTCCCCATTATAAGGAGTATTGTTTTGCATGCAGTAAATGATGCAAGTGAAGGGTGTGCCTATCAATTGAAAAACAGAAATGAGAGAAAGAAAGCATACATCGCAGAGACCATGAGAGCAGTCCCATTATTGTTTGTTTGACAGGTAACTCCCTCCCAGGCATCCCATGTAGCCGGAGCACACGGATCTCCATTCCAACCCATTCTGTCCGGAACATGAAAGGAGTCTTTTAATGCCCTCATAGCCAACACTGCAAGACATGCATCACAATAACACATCCCAGAATATAAAGACCTCCCACGAACATACAGGCTTTTTTTCTCGAACTGAAGCATAAGAAGATTATATGTAATACACAACAGGTTACTTTTAAGTTTCATGTACTTGTTATATCAACCAAACGAACATGTCCAGTTTCCTATATCAAATGCAGATAAGTGGCTTTCTTGTCTTTTCGATTAAAATTAGATGGCTTTTGGTATAAAAATTATGGATAGAAAATGAAAGGAAACAAATTTATATATAAAATGGTGATGATCTTCTCTTTTTTGGATGAAAAATGGAAAGAGAGGGGTAATGGTTAAAGGAGTATGAGTGATATGATTATCCCATGTTGAGGGGGTGAGGAGAAGTTGCTCAAATTTTGCATCAAAAGTGGAAGAAAGGGGTAATGATTATCCTTTTTATCGATGAACCATAAACTAAATAATATTTAGATACATACCTTAATCATTTCCTTTTCCTCTAAAAAAACCAAACGAGCCCTTAAGTTTCTATAGCACGCATGATATTTTAAGTATCAAAGTTAAACATAATCCACCTGCACCGTTGCATACCTTGCTCAGGAGCGGTGGTGAGATCATTGGGGACAAGAGCATAATTTTCAATCGCACAGAGAATAGGATCACCAGCAACAGGCACAATCCTCACATTCAAAGTAGTGCTGCTCAAATTCATAGCAACATAATTCCAATCAAACGCAGTAAACGCTCCCCCAGCCTGCTTAAACACGTCGATCCTGTTCACATTGACGCCATTAACCAACACACTGAAAACCCTCTGCCCTGCCTTGGTCACCTTCCCATCTATCTCCGCAAAATGGAACCACAGCAGATAATCCAGCTTAGCATCCACATCCAAATCGTACTCTAACACCCCGCCCTCAGCTACGGTCACCGCCGACTGGTACAATCTCTCCGGGAAGTAGTTCGGCGCCGTGTTCACCTTGCTTATACTCTTCTCCGTGGTAACTACCTGGACTCCCTTGACGGCCTTGGATCGGAAATCGGAATCGGACTGCCAAGAACGGCCGAAGAAGTCCGTGTCGTTACTGAACCCCGGGCCCCACTGGTCGTCTCCGCAGCTCAACCGGCCGTAATTGACGAGAGTGTAGTTGGAGCCGATGGACTGAGCATGATACGACGCCGGATCGACCTGCACGACCTCGAGGGAGGCGATAACAGGAGGATCGGTGGCAATGGAGTAGAAACACACATCGGCCTCCCCATCGGAGACGTAGGCGAAGAGATCGGAGTAGAATCCGTGGCGAGGGAGGTCCTCAGGCCAGGGGGAGCGGTAGCTGAAGACGACGGTGCCTTCGACGGAGACCTCGAAGCTCGGAGGACGGGATTTGCCGTCGTAGTTGTCGTAGACGGTGAAGGTGCGGAAGAAGAACCGAGGCGGAGCGGAGGAGGAAGGAGATCGAGGAGGGACAGGGATGAGGTAGCAGTTCTTCTTGCCGGAGGTGGTGGAAGGGAAGAAGCGGACGGTTTTCTCCGGTAAGAGGTGGAATCTGAGCGGCTCGGAGACGACGGAGGTGGCGCCGCCGGTGAAGTAGCGGTCGGAGAGCCAGGAGATGCCGTACTGGTCAACGGTGGTGGCGGAGCCTCCGCAATCGATGTGAGTGGACAAATCTGCAAGCAGAGTTTCAAAATTGAGCACGAGACCAGAATCAATTGAACAAGAGATTAAGCAGTTTGATCAATTAATGAACAGAGAGATTACCGAAAGGATAGGAGAGAGAGATGGAATGGAGGATGAGCTGAGAGAAGGAGAAGAGGAGGAGAAGGAGAGGAGACATGGTGAGAGGGGGAATGGAGTGTTGTAACAATGGCGGAGGGTTTTGAGGAGGCAGAAGGCGAGATTAGCGGAGAGATGAGTGTGAAAATGGCGTCCGAGTGACGATACGCTCGTCAATTTTCAACGGCGGTGACGGTGGCGGTGTGAGGGTGGGTTTTCGAGTGCACGACTTGGGGCAGACATTTTCCGTGTAGTAAAGTTTGGTCAGATTTTGGAATATTTGCTAAATCAAATAATTCAAGAACGAATTGCCCTTTATGTTGTGTGGTTTCCTGGACGGAGTAAGTAAACTTTCCGTTAATTTGTCAAAATCATCCAATTCCATGATTTCGTCCTTTCTATCAATTTGACTTCACGGTGATAATAATACCATTTGTTTCAATAATATCATTGACTTTGAGATTACATGAGAGTAGTTGCACCCGTGAAAACATGAGACATGCATATGACATAAGTTGAGATCCTATGTTTTAAAAGACACTCAAATATTGGCCTTCGGCCATTTAGTCAAACAGTTAAGCCTCCAAGGGTAGTACCCAAAGGTCACCGGTTTAACTCTCATGGGCAGTGCCTCAACCAAAAGAAAAACGCTCAAATATTTCGAACAAAAAAAAACACTCAAATATAGCCTTCAGACATTTAGTCAAACAATTTTTTAGAATGTTAAAATTTGATGAGCCGATATCGGACAAATAATGACAAAGAGAGCGATCATTGTGCGCGCATGTGTAACTAGAATCATAGTATACTAGTTATAACCCCGGGCCTTGCCCGAGACTTTTTCAAATAAATTTAAAATATACTGATTTATATATGGTATAAGTTTTATAAATTAAATACATATTTTATTTGATTCTGATAAGTATTATGAAAGCTAAAACACTTAAAATCGGTTAATTTGTTAATTTTAGCGACATCATCCTATGTAATGTAGAGCAAACTCGAATTTGATGTTGTGAAATCTCATCTTTTACTTATAGGTTTATTCTAGATGTATATTTTTATAAGATTTTAATAATAGTAGTTTTATAGAACATTTTAATTTATAAATGAATAGTATAACACAAATTTAGTTTATATATTTTAAAGATATTTTTAGATATCTATAGTTTAAATTATAAATTTATGGGACAAAAAAGATTGACAAAGAAATATGACGAATGTAAATTGATATAAAAATACAATAAAACAAAATTTAAGAGTGACAAATAAGTTTAACAAATTAATTATAACCTTTTTTTCTTTTTCTTTTTTTAGTTTTGAAAATATTTTTATTGTTTTAGCAAATAGGTGAAAAATATAGAAATTAGAAAAAGAAAAGGGATAGATGATAGACAATTAATAAGAATAGGAAGACCTTAAAATTATTTTTCTGAATTTTATTTTCTTAAATGAAGTAGGGCTAGATTAACGTGGAGGCTCGAAATTCTTCGAATTTAATATATAGTATAGATATAAATCGAATAAATTTTAACTTGTATATTTACTCCAAATGTAATATAAATCTTTGTAAAAAATCCCAAAATAAAAAACTTTAGAAAACCATACTAAATTTGAATTATTTTATCTTATGCTCTTAAAATATAAGATAGAAAATATACATGTCAGTGTTTAGTTGTTCATTGTATAGCGTAAACCAAAAGCTTGGAAATAATATTCCTTTAATCCTATGTACATATGCATATCGATCAAGGTTTATTAATTAGTTAAGAAAGATGGTTCTTAAGTATAACACCATGTTAATCGGGTGGTAAGTAGTGCCTTAAAAATAATATATGTAAATATCTACCCGTGATCTGTTAAATCTATTAAATATAAACGGATAGAAAATTTGTGTAAAAATCCGTTATTAAAAATAGGATAGATGGTTTAAAAATTCTTATTGACGAAACTGCCCTTAACTGCTTCAGGTTTAGTAATAGACTAGCAAATGACCCGCAACTTGTACGGGGGTGGTATTATTTATCTATTACATTGCATAAAACTATTTTTATCGATCTTTTGGATTAAAATGAGATATTTTTATATACATAAACATATATATAAAAAAAATCGAGGAAGAATGTCATAAGATAAGATGCATTATCGGATTTTTAAAAAAATTGATAATCATTTTGGCATAAACTAAATTGTGTAAACTTAATTATATAAATAAATCAATATTTAAAAAATCTGATTAATACGTAGTATATCATTATAGTACTAAAGATATAGAGAATAATTAATAAGATAAAAATAAAAAAAGAAAACCAAAGTATCCTATATATATTATTATGTTGTGAAAATTTAATTAATATAAAAAATATATAAATATCTAATAAAAATATCTTGAACTATTATCTTAATTAAGAAATCTATCGTTTCTCTAAAATGTAGCCAATATGTAATATTTAAGTTATATCAAATATATCATATACTCTTTTTATTTACATTTAATATGATATGATAATAAAAAAAATATTTAATATATTATTTTAATAGAAAGAATATTTAGCTTAAATATAGTAGTAGAATTTGCTATCATTAATGATTTCTAAAAAATATCATAATAAAATTACGAAAATAATTTATAGGTAATACAATATTTAATTAAATGGGTGAAATATTAAGGTTATGATCTATACATTATGACTAAATAAAAATATTTTTTGAAAATAAAAAGTTTATGATAGATTTTTGGTATAATGATAAGATTGAGGTTTATATATGTGGAAGAATTATTAAAACAACTCAAATTATAAGGTAGAACTAATATCTTAATTAAGTATACATAAGATTATGATAAAATTACGATTAAATAAGATAACTTTTTTAATAAAATGGTGATGTGGCGCAATATGGTGGCGGAATTTGCTTCAACTTTAGTATATAGTAATAGATATTGATAAGTTCATGTATTTATACGGTAGATAAGTTGAATCTTAATGCCTGATATGATTTATCTAAAAGATGTCATAAAAATCAAAGAGCATGTTGGGAATTATCATTGCAAAGACAAGTTTTCTACAAAACTATTGGGAAATCTTTTGAAGGGGACCATGACTTGCCTTGAATCCCCTAATCTCGTTCCATCAAATACCAAACAATATTTCACTTTTGCACACAAATTAGTTTATTACTACACATGAGTTAAACCTCCCTAATTTTTAAATATTAAACTTATTACATACTCCACATATTATCATATATCTTGGAGGTTTTCACCGAAAAAAAATCATATATCTTGGAGGTGAGGATGCAAAAACGCGATATTCTTGAATGAAACTTACTGAAACTTTAAAGTGATGGAAAAAAGGTATATAAGATTAGCTTTTTTAAGAATAAGAAGTCAAAATGTTTCATTCTTATAAGAATCACGCTCTAGAGAGACTCCTAATTACGGTACTTCCTACTACTAAATCATGTCCGTTGGATTTAAAACGATCTACGGTCTATAATAATTGAGATTAAGGTGTATTAGTACACCACAAGAGCAATACACGGGATTATATCCATAAAATCCCGCTTGAAATTTTTTTTACCCATTTTTAAAAAATTCCCGTGATTCTCTCAACCCAATTTCGAAACCTTTCCGCCTTCCTTTTTCGTTTCAACGCGCAATATTCCTTTTTTCCACATCAGTCCATATCGAGAGCCGTCGACTCTCTCTCTCTGCGATTATCGTTCCAAAGTATCCTCACCGGCGATATCGGAATTTCGGAGCTCGTCTTCAGTTCGTCAAGCATTGGAGCTCGTCTTCCGAAGTGTCGTCCCCGTCCGATTTCTCATTGAGGTTAGAAGATTGGGGTTCTTTAGGGTTTCGTCAAAATCGGTATCAAAACCCACTGATTTCAGTCGAGTAATCTAATTCATTGTGTTCGTTCATGTAGATTTAGGTTATTTTGATGATTTTAATCCCTAATTTCGTAGCTCCTCAAGATTTTGTGTAGTATTTCGAAGTAGGGTTGTTGTTCTCGGATTCCCGTTTTTGGTAGAGTGAAGTTGATGTTGAACCGATAATTAGGATTGTTATATCGTGGTTAAGCATCATTGATTGTTGATTTTTGTTGTTCTTTACCGGATTTTGGGTTGTTCTATCGTGTTTGAGGGTTTTGTTGTTGTCCAATTTGCAGATCTGCACAATGGCGAGATCCCCAAATTCAAAGCGTTCAAGCAAACGCAAACATGGAGGTTTGTTTCCGATTCCGATTTTTCATTATTGGGGTTGTTCTTGGTTGATATGTGCTCTTTATCTATTTGCATGTTTGTAGTTGTCAACTCATTATATGTTGCAATGTCTGTTTGATGGTTTTGCATCAACGATGTTCTGTTTTTGCAGAGAGATCGTTCTAGGTTGAATGATTAAGTGTAGTTTTTCAAACAAAAACAAGAACTTATTCCTAAAATAAGTTCATAAATACGTGTAGAGCACTGGTTTTTTGATTAAATACATTTTTCAATATTTATTTGATACTTTTTCATCAGTATTGCTCTGTTTTTGCAACAAGTTCTTTTTTTCAACTATAAACAAGAACTGTTTCAAGCCCGAACAACAACTTTTTCAAGTTAAAGTTTAAATAGATTGTATTTGTATTCGATCAGTATACATTCAACATTTCATTTATATGAGTTCTGTGTGTGTTTCTTTGTCCATGCCGTGTAGATGAACAAGCTAAGTTGAAGAAATCAAAGCGCTTAAGGATGAGGGACCAAGAAGAGTCTGATGATGAAGTCGATCTATTCGATTTGGGCCCTGAGCATAGTGAAGAAGACAACAGCTCAAGCGCAACTGAGGATGATGAATCAATAAAGAATGCTCAAGACAAGGTTGTCATACGTAAGAAGAATTCTAAAGCTAAAGGTAATCATAGCGTAATGTTGTAAATTATATTACAGTTTTCTTTTTAAAATAGTTGCTGATTATTATTCAAAATCTATAGGCAAACATGATTCATCATCCGACGATGAAAGTGAAGACTCTGATGAGACTCCAGCCCCTAAGAGGAAGTTGATCAAGTCCAAGGCTGCCAGGGAAGACAAGAAAGGTTTTTTAGATGAACTCAAAGCTACAAGTTTATGCAATTTGATGTTACATTATTTTTTTTTCATAATGTTAATATGATTTATAATTTCCCTTATATGGTTGCAGGTAAGAAAGTGGTAGTTGTTGAGCAATCTAGCGAGGAATCAGAAGAGATGCAAGTATCAAAGAAGAAGCAGGTGAAGGCTAACATTGGTCAAAAACATAAAAAAGGTAAAAAGTTAACATGTGCAAATGAAAAAATCTGTTTTTTTCATATATTATAATGCGCTTTTTCAAATGGTTCCAGATAAAGAGCTTGTGCTGGATGAGGATCATAGTGAGGATTCAGAGGAAGTGCCTATTGCTAAGAGGAAAGGATTGATTAAAAAGCCGAGAATTATTCATAAAGGTCAGCAAGCAAAGAAACCTATGGTGTCTAAAGGTAATTTATTTTCCAAGTACCTACTCATCCTTCAGATTACTGTGCCATACTTCAGGTTATAATATATGAAAAAATCTGTTTTTTTTCATATATTATAATGAGCCTTTTCAAATGTTTCCAGAGAAAGAGCTTGTGCTGGATGACGATCATAGTGAGGATTCAGACGAAGTGCCTATTGCTAAGAGGAAAGGATTGATTAAAAAGCCGAGAATTTTTCTTAAAGGTCATCATGCAAAGAAACCTATAGTGTCTAAAGGTAATTTATTTTCCAAGTATTATCCATCCTTTAGTTTACTGTTCCATACTTCAGATTACTGATGCAAAACAATTTGTTTATGTTCAAACTTGTCAATATGTGTTCTCACAATACTCATTTTTTTTACATGCTAGGCCAATCAAGTTCATCAGCCGAGCATGAAAGTGATGATTTTGAAGATGTTCGTATCGTCAAGAAGAAAGAGACAAAAATCAAGCCCCCCCCCCCTTCCAAAAAAGAAGGATGTTATCAAAGACAAGAAGGAGGTCGATCCACCAAAGAGTACGAAAAATGTAAAGGTTGAGAAACAGAAGTTGCAGCCTGTATACCCTCCTGTCTTCCCAATCATTCATCATCGTAGTATGCCGTCATGTTTTGCTAATGCAATTAACAACATCAAAGACGATGAACAAAAGGAAGCAATTAGGAGAATTGGATTTGGCGATCTTTTCGATCTCAATCCTTTAGACATCCTAAGGTAATCAATCATACTTTTTCATTAAAGAAACTATGCGCATCAAAATATGATTTTTGAGTTAATGTTGATGTGTTAAACGTGCTCTCTGGTTGAATTTTAGCTGCAATGTTTTTCAATTGCCTGAGTAGAGATTTTCAATTCAATGTTAGTAGTTTTTCAATTAACAAAGATACTAAATGAAACTTATAAATTGTATCAGAATTTTCACATTTTGTTTTTTGAAATGTTATGCAATGCAGGAAACTTGGTCACTGGCTTGTGAGCAATTATGATGCGAGGAGAGGATTACTCACATTAGAGTATGGTCAGGTCATTATTATTACGGAGGAGGACGTCCAGCAATGTCTTGGAATCCCTCACGGCCCGAAGTTGATTGAGAGGAATAAGCCAAGGGTTAACAAGGAAGCTGTGGATGAGTGGAGGAAACACTTGAAGCTGAAATCCAATAAAGAGGGTCAGTCGGGACATTTGATCAGGCATAGTGATGTTGTCAGTGCCATGAGCGATGCAGCCAGCCAAGAGGTTATGATTCAAGATTTTTTGGTATTGTTCTATTCGTGCATCATCGAACCAACACAGAGTGGTGCATGCAATCAAAATTTGGTTATCCCTCTGGACGACATCACGAGTGTGTCGGAATACAATTGGTGTGGATTGGTGTTGAAGGTGTTGGATGAGTCATGTGAAAAATGGCAATCCAACAACAATACTATGTTCTGCGGCCCTTTGCTCTTCCTAACCGTAAGTAAATTTTATGAGCATTTATAAGTCTTTTTTACGATTATATTGATAACAATTCAGGTTTAACATTCCCTTTTTTCCAGCTTCTTTACATTGACAGGGTTGTCAATTATCGAAATCGCCAAGTAGACCCTAGGAACTTTCCAGTCTTTAAGGGAATGAAGAATGCTGACGTGTTAGCAAGGGAGGCTTTGGAGATTGATAAAGGTGGTATTTCTTTTCGAAAGATGCAGATTGCATAAGCAGACATCTGAGTTTTTTTTCAATTATATTGGAATAATTTTTCATAACTATGTTCATATTTTTTCAATCAACAATACTAATTTTTTCAACTCGTTATCTGACTGAAATGTTTGTTGGATCAAAGGTGGCTTTGGTAAGGGGATGGTTCATCCTCCTATTTAGCGTCGCTCATTGGGACAAACTGATAATGTATCCGCCAAACCTATTAGGACAGTTCAGGTTAAATTAATTGTCTGAGTTTGATTATTTTGATTTATTTGTGAAAGTTAACTATTCTGATTATGAATTGCTTTGGGTTTATTGTTTAATTTGTTTTTTGCTGGATAGGATTTCAACAATGTAATGGGAAAAGATTTGATGGATCTGGCGAAGATAATCGTACGGATTGCTGAAAACACCAACAATGCGCCAGAAGATTGCAAGACTAATGGTGTATCCAAAGCTCTTGTCCAGACAGCACGGTCTTTACTGGTATCACAAACAGCGAACCAGGCACCCGATGTTGAGCTTGATGGAAATGGTGTTCGCGAGTCGTTGACACAGTCTGAAGAGCCTATATGGACTGATGATCAGCTGAATAAGGCCATGGATCAATTTGAAGATGCGTTGGAGAAGAGGAAATATCTGGTTCAATGGGGACTTGACAGCTTTATGACTGCATTCCCAGATTTGACTCCGTATGATCCTTCATTCAGAATTACTGGTGGTCTTAAGGCAAAATTTCCCCAATCCGATATTGGTGAACAGTCTGGCCTTGAAAAAGGCTTGAAGGTAAATATACAGTTTATGGGATTTTTCTTGCAACTAACTATGATTTGAAGTGTTAACTGAGGTAAATGTCGTTGTGTCTTGACATATAGGAAAAGGATACAGTGGTTGAAAGAACTGCTCAAGAAACAACAAATATTCAAACTGATTTGACCGGTGATCTTCCCGGAGATGAGGTAAATTAATAGTTTTTTACCATTTGTGTTCTTACAATCATATAGACTTTTTTTCATTTGTGTACCACACTAATACAATGCACTGTAACAGAATATTGACACAGTTCAGTTGGCTGATCATGTAACTACTCTACATGCGCAACCATCAAAGGATCCCAGCTCAGGTGATCGCGAAGGCTGTACAGCTCAGGAAGATGAAGATGCTTGCACAGACCAGGTAACAAACAATGTTAATCTTAATGCAATTTTCTCCATGAATAATTGGAAAATTTTTGTGTAATATTTCCGTAATCATTTAGGTCAATGCAATTTCTGAAAGTGTTTCAAATGAGAAGGGGAAAGTTGCCACTGAGGAGGGGCCAGAGTTGGAGCAGACTGAGGACAATGATGTTCCAGATCAGGTACCAAGTTTCAACTTTCAAATACATATTTTTGTTTTCCCCGTCCTGATGCTTCTTTTTTTCAATCAACAATGGTATTGTTTTTCAAAGTATCAAGTAACATTGTTCATCCTTACCATATTATCATAGAAAGGCTAAAAAGTTTTTTACAAAAAACAGAATATACTTTTTCAATCATGATTAAAGACTTTTTACTTTAATAACTAATGAAAAAGTATTAATCTCATAATGAATAACATATATCATAAGTGGAACATTTTTGTGTAATATTTCCGTAATCATTTAGGTCAATGCAATTTCTGAAAATGTTTCAAATGAGAAGGGGAAAGTTGACACTGAGGAGGGGCCAGAGTTTGAGCAGACTGAGGACAATGATGATCCAGATCAGGTTCCAAGTTTCAACTTTCAAATACATATTTTTGTTTTCCCCGTCCTGATGCTTCTTTTTTTCAATCAACAATGTTATTGTTTTTCAAAATATCAAGTAACATTGTTCATCCATACCATGTTATCATAGAAAGACTAAAAAGTTTTTTACAAAAAAAGAACATACTTTTTCAATCATGATTAAAGACTTTTTACTTTAATAATTAATGAAAAAGTATTAATCTCATATTGAATAACATATATCATAAGTGGATCAATGGTAAAACATATGTGTTTCGATATATTAAACATACTTATTCAAGGTATTTATAGTGGTAATATAAATTTTTAATTTTTTTTTAGTACATTTGCAATACTGTGCATATGAAAAGATCTTTAATCAATGTTGCATAATTGTAAATATTTATAGACTTGGTGATGTTGAAAAAAAAAATTTATTTTTTTGATCAAGGTTGTAAATGACCAGGCCATTAATTTGGTGGATGGGAATGACAATGTTATTGATGATCATGTGATGGTAGATACAACAAACGCAGATGAGGTATTGAGAATACATTCCACAATTAATCAAATCAAAACGTTTAATCTATCTATATAACATTTGAATTCTTGTCTACATAAGGTTGTCTCTCCTGGAAAAATCATTCACAATGTTATCAGTGGGCTGAACTCAGAAACTGATCCAGCAGTAACTGAAGCCTCCAAACAGGTTGTTGAAACTGAGTTGGAATCGGTTGGAGATGCAAATAAAGATGTTGAACAAGATAAAAGGAAGAAGAAGAGGTCTCAGAAACAAGTGGTAAGCCCTACTAGGAGGAGTGATCGTGTTAGGAAACTGCGTTTGTTATAATGCTGATGTGTGAACAAAAAATTGTAATATAACGTACTTGGCTAAGTTTCCTTCATAGATAGATAACAAACTTATGCAACTTTTGAGACTTAATGTAGTTTCATGGGGGAGATTTTTGTACTTAATCTAGACAACAACTATCGGCCGTATCTCCATGAATGTAATAGCTAGGAACCAACAATCAGATCTAGATACTTAATGGGTAGCTTGGTTATGGATTACGTTTGTTTGTTTCGTCCTCACACTAGCTAAAATTTTGGTTTTTTCAACGAGTGTCAATTTTTTTTTCCTCTCTTGTTTATATCTTTTCCAAAACAGATTATATAGTTTTTTACACGCTACCTACTTTGTTCGTATCAATTGGTAATTTTTCAATGAATCTATACAAACTTTTTCATGTTCACCTACTTTTTGCTTACTTTTTCATATGATATAATAATATTTTTCAATAAGGTACATGACATACATGACACCTCTATATATATTTGTTCTTTGTTGTATATGTTCAGGTAGAAATGCAATCTATAAGTGAAGTTGATTTTCAAACACCAATTCCCCATGCAAGTCTCGTGCCAAAGAGGGAAAGCAAGTTACCCGAGACAAAGAAGAGCCCGTATCTTCTTAGAGCAATAAGTGCTACAGCCAATCCTACAAAGGAACAACTAAATATGTACTGCTACGTGATAGAATTTATGGATGAAGAGTACGTACATCTATCATTTGCAATTTAGTTTCATATGTCGAATTTCTAAAATTCCTTTTTTGTATGAACAGTGAAGTCATTTTTTCGCGCAAAGGTGGGGGGTGTTGGACGTTGTTGATTTCAAGTCATTAGAAGAAGGAGAACATGTTTCAATCAACATTATTGATATATGGTGTTCTTACTTGAATCAAGCCGAGGAAAAACGAGATAAGTTGTCTCCAAAACGCTTGTTTGTGCCTCCGTTTGTTACGGTACTTCATTTTACACAAATTTTTTCGATTGCAGTTTACTATTTTTTCAGTTCGTACACAACAGTTATTCAATAACAATTTTCTAAGTAATTGTCATATGGTTATATTCAGCTCAACACCGTCGTTGAAGGCGGTGATCGGCCATATGCTCAGAGGCTCGATAAGTTTAATGAGGATATGGATGGGTTTATTCCTTCAGCACCTTTCACTAGATTTCATGAGGCAGATCTGGTATGTCCTCAATTTAATATGTTTTATTCATAATTTTTGGTAATAAATAAAGTAATTTTTGTGTCTCAGCTATATAACTTGCAAAATTCAGGTATTTTTTTCGATTCTTCATCATGCCCATTATTATTCGGTATGCTTCAACTTCATGAAGCCTGGTATCGAAATAATAGATAATTCATCTTCTGGCGAAGGAGACATGCATGGCAAGTATGGTCTCGTTACTAGAGTGTTGGTAATATTCTGAAACTATTACGCCTTATACACAATGACTTATATGCAAATTTATATCTTCAGGTTATACATGTGCATTTATATGCGATTAATTCTTCAATGCAGTATACCTTCTTCAAACGATACATGGACAATAAGGGGTTGAAAAATAGAATGTCCCGTTTTGAAAAACAGAAAGTGATACTTTTGAAGATGCCATGGAGGGATGACACAAACAAGGATGATTGTGGCATCTACCTAATGCGCCACATGGAAACCTATTTCGGTGAAGATGTCAAGCATTAGGAGTGTGGATTCAAGAATCGGCCTGACAAGGTTATACGTGATTTTAGGATCAAGTATTTACACACCTTATTGTGCACTGGGTTCAATCAAATGTTTCGGGAATTCAAACTCAAAGCCAGAAGAGGGATGGAAGAGCTAAATGCACAACGACGAGCTAATAGAAGCAAAAAATAAATTGTTTTTAGTAGTAACGGCTCCTACTATTGGATTTAAGTTGTGTTGAGTTTTTCTTTTCAACCGTTAACATCCTCTAAAAGACCCTATCTTTTGATGTTGGTTGGATATTGATGTAGGTTATTTGATTACATATTGATGCAAGATGAACTGATATTTGGAGTAGTTGTTTGTATGTTTACGCATCATTTGATGTTGGTTATTGGATTTTTCGCTTCATCATATCAAGCTTATCAATGATAGAGAACGATAAGTTGTTGTAAATGTATCGTGTTCTAAAACCAAATTTTCAACATATTACACTGAGTTTTTCATCAATATGTATTGAACACGATATATTCATGAAAAATTCTTTGTAATATGTTGAAAACTTAGTACTACTATTTTGCAAATTTTAATCACATGACTTGTATCTGTTGAATATGTCTTTACAATTATTTGAAAAATCAATATATTTCAGTACTTAAAAAACGGGGACACAACCACGTTATCAATGTTTGCTGTTGTATGCACAGCGTTGAAAAATTCATTGCAATACATTGAAAAAAACCAAGATTGTTTAACCATACAACACTTCCTTGCAATTCCGGCTGTCATGACCTGCGTATTGACCACACCTCCTGCATTTCCTCTTGCCCTTGTTTGCAGCTTTCTCTTGTTCTTCAATTGATATTTCTTTCCCACCTCGAATCCTCCCTTGCTTAACCCTACCCTTGTTCTTTGCCTTCCCTGGAGGCAGGACCTCGATGTCTTCCGGCACCTCTACTCCTACAAATTCTTCAAACTCACTCCTGGTTGTATTAACATTAGCTGCTCCATTAGTGTGGCCCTCCAAAATAGTTTGCAATTCATCCAATTTATCCAGCATGATATCCATCTTCTTTTCATCAATCTGAGCGAGGCCAACACAAGCATAAATAGCCGACCACATCTGACTCTTTTTTGACTCCATCCTCTCCATATGTGCACTTTGTTTGAAGATGTCGCTAAGTTCTGTTTTTTTCATAATACGACCTGCGCCCTTAATCTAACGTTGCATAATCAACGATTCAGGTATTTCCGTGCACCCATTGGACTTAAGAGCAGCGAACATGTGGCAGCATGGGAGTCCAATCCGATTGTACATCACGCATGTGCAAGTAGTGAACCCATTTGAAAGTGTGTACCTAACATCAAACAAATCATCTCGCCCCTCCCTGACTGCGTAGTCTATGTAGTGATCACCTATCGCATGATATAAATCAAAAACAAATTAATAGTTATGCAAATTAATCATACACACGTCTTTTTATTTTGTATGAAAAACAGAGTATAAGTTCTTGAAAAATACCTTTCAGCTCGTTGATAACACAACAATTGAAACATGCATCGTTTATTTCATCCTGAACCAGATTGAACACGCTAAGGGTGTACACTTCTGAAGCGTGTTTTTCAATTGAGAGAGGAGTCTTCAGTTCGTATGCTCGTGTATCCGAATCAACATCATATTTCAATTGATCATGCCTTTGTTTTTCTAAGCCACTTTCAAAGTGCATCATTAGTTCAACAAGGCTGAAGTTCTTATTTGAATACTTACCAAAGAAACTGTTTTGTGACTCCGATATTGATGTTGTTCGTATCAGCCCACCGAGTACAATGTCTCTGAAGTACGCAGGTATCCAGAAAGTCCGGAGGTTGTACATATCCTTTAGCCATGCGTTGTTTTCAATGTTGTGCTTCTCTACAAATTCTTGCCATCCTTCTTCAAACTCGTTTGGCGTCAATTGATCTCTCCAAACAAGTCTTCCCATATCCTGTCTGAAGCCTGGTTCATTCACCTTTGATGTCCCAACCTTTTTAAACAGTTTGAGCATCAATATATGTATGAATAAGTCTTACACAGCAATTGAAAAATTGTATATAACCCAATGAATAACTTACCTTTGTAGACATTTTGTCCATGATATGCCACATACACAAACGATGTCTAGTCCGCTCAAACACATTTTCTACCGCTACCTTCATTGCACAATCCTGGTCAGTGACTATGAGTAATGGTTCGTCATTCATCGCCAACTTGAATTGTTGGAACAACCATGTGAACGATTCTGTATCTTCTTTCATTAAAAGACCGCATCCAAATGTTACAGACCGTTTATGGTTGTCCAAACCAGTGAATGGCGCAAATACCATACAATACCTACACACATATCAACATTTTATCAAAGAATAACCAACATGTAAGACGTAATGAAAAAAATTGTTAGTCCAGTTGCAAAACGTATAAAACTGAATAATTATTCATATTGCGTTGCAAATAATCACGTAATAATTTGAAAAACAAATTGTTTACCAATATTTGTTTGAACAAGTCTAATATAGTAAATGAAAAAATATGCATAAACAAATGAATAAGTTACCTGTTTGTTCCATACGTTGAGTCAAAGGAGACAACTTGCCCAAACGCAGCGAAATTTCTACGTGCAATTGGATCACTCCAAAACATTCTTGTCAATTGGTTAGAATCGTTCACCGTGTACTTGAAAAAGAACTCACTGCACATCTCTTGCTTCTTTTTCAACTTGTCAATTACCATTTGTGCATCTGCTCCTGATATATTTTGCATCAAGTCCCTTTTATAATTTCTGAACTCTCTGGAAGTTACATGTAGATTGCCATACCCCCCGACGAGTTGTTTGAGCAGATTATGCGCACAAACTGGTCCCATATTTGCCTTCGCACAGCTTAGCATGAATTTCTTGTGCCCAATTGACATCTTCCTATTACTCTTCAGCAAATGTTTTGCATTCTGAGGGATCATATCATGCGTGTGCTTCTCCATAAATTTTCGAAAGACATATGAACCGCTTCCACCATATTTGATACTGATCCATGCTTTACAGCCCACCCTATTCGATGTTGTCTTCCTTTGTCCACTGCTATTTCCAGTGTTCTTGAATCCTGCCCTAGTACAGCAAAGGTACACTGATGATATTTCTTCAGAATTCTTGAATTTTTTCTTGGAACTTATTCTCACATCGAACCCAGCCATTGAAGCATATTGACGGTAAAACGCTTCAGCATCTTCACGGCATCCAAACTGCATTCCAACTGCAGGCTTTACGTTGGTAGGGCATCTAGGTATCCAGTGCTTTATGTTTGGGTCCTTCTCATCAAACACACATTCAGTTCCATACATGAAAGCTTTAGGTTCAAACTCTGCATCCTCATCAGCACACTCTTCTACTTCAGCTGGAGAAAAATCTTGATCATTATTGAACACATACTCCTCCCATTTGCTGGTTCCAACTGCACGAAAAAATACAATTTAACGACCGCTTAAAATTTTTTCAATTACAAGTATGTAATTTTGCAATTCGGGCAAACTACATTTTCCATATTATTACTGTATGCTAATGAAGAGACAGAATCGATTTATTACGTTTTCAAATATTCATTCGTACTTTTTCTACTGTTATCTGTTAATTTTCCTCATCAAGCAACAAGATTCTTATTTTTCAATTACACAACAATACTTTTTCAACCTATCAAGCAACAATATTTTTATTTTTCAATTACACAACAATACTTTTTCAACTTATCAAGCAACAAGATTCTTATTTTTCAATTGCACAACAATACTTTTTCAACTTATCAACATTATGGTTTCTTATAGACGCACATGCATGTTATCATTCATTAATCTAACAATAAGTTTTCAAATAGTCTACAAAACTTTTTCAACTCGATGTTACTTTAGAATATTGCAACTAATTTTCCATATAGCCATCATTATTTTTCAAACAAAAAATTAGGGTATTTCACTGATTTCTTATCGAGCCAAATGCATCTTATTACTCAATTATTTAACACTACTTTTTCAACTTTGGTTCTAAACTTTTTCAACTCGACTGTACTTTAGCTACAGTCAACTACTTTTTCAACCCTTAAAAACGTTTTTTTCAACTCATAAACCAGGGTAATGCAGCTAGTTTTTTCATGCTATAATACGATGGTACAGCCAATAACTACGATTAAACGATGCTACAACCAATACCTACTTATTTGGATCACTCGAATCAAATCTGTAAACTATATGACATCACAGTCTTATGAATCCAACATATCATTATCGAATTATAATACTATTGAGCGAGCAAGAACTTCAACAAACAATGTTGAAGAGAGGCGTCTTCAAAAAATTCATCTTCGTATGAAACAACTAGCTCGGAATATGAAAATGTAAGACATAGTTATTGAATCTAACCTCTAACGAAAGCTGTTCGTGATTGAACGTTCGTCATGTTGATGAGTTTTTCAACTACTAAGTTGTATGCGCGATGAGAGGATTGGATGATGCGATGAGAGGGTGTTCTATCGTGATTTCGCCGGCGAGTATTGTGAGCAGAATATCAGACTTGAATTGGTGATTTTTCAATATGGAAATATTGTATTTTTCTTGATTTTGTGACACCGATAATTGGATAGGATCTCACAAATTTTTTCCGGAAATTATGCTGATATTTTCCTAGATTATAGGATCCGTTTTTTATATGGCAAGCGGAATTAAACAGATTTTTCATCCCATAGAATCCACAAATTCGGTCCTATTATGCACCATCATATCCTACCGTTAATCTCATCTAATCCAATGGCTAATAGGATGCCTAAGGAAGCACTCTAATATATATCGCACCGGAGCGTCCCTCTTCTTATAATACCATTATTAGACTATTCTTGATGGTATTTAAAATCAATGAACAACATCAAGGAATGCACGTCCAATAAATATCACACAAATATAGTCTAATCTAAAGCTGTCAAACTAATGACGGCAGTTTGATAGGAAACAGTTTAACCAACTCTAGCAATCTGCATTTTGTAGGTCGACAAGTAGTTAGCAAATACACCGTTTATTTATAAATTCGTCAACATTTAATATATACTAGAATTCACGGGTTTAAAAACTAATTTGAACCTTTATTAATTAACTTTAATTGAAAAATTGCATAAAATTGCATGAATGTAAAAAATGGACCAAGGTATGATAATATAAAATATAATGGATTATATTAAGTATAAAATAAATAAATATTCCATAAGAAATAAATCAATTGAAAATATAATTCACTTGTGAGAGAAGCACTTCTTATTTGCATCTAAATGCAATTACGTACATATGAAAGATATAGAAAACTATAGAAAGCATATAAAAGATTTAAATAATATTGTTCGCTATTCAAAATTTTTTACATACATAAAAACTATAGAAGTTTAAAGAAAAACTACTCATATTTTATGATTTAGAGTATAAATACATTTTTTGATTTTCGTTAAAAGAATACAAATATTTTATGATTTATGGTATTCACATATTTTGTTAAAAAAACATTCATATATACACATAATTCAACAAATACCCACATAACACGTTTAAAAAAATACACATATCTTATGATTTAGGGTATAAACATATTTTGTGATTTACGTTAAAAAATATAAATTATTGATTTATTTATATACTTAAATCATATATACAAATAATACAACAAATACACACAAAAGACGTTTAAAAATTTTCACATATTTTGTGAAAATTCAAGGTATAAATATATTTTGTGATTTACGTTAAAAAAATACTCATATTTTATGATTTATGGTATTCACATATTTTGTGATTTACGTTTAAAAATATACACATTAAGAAAATATGAAAACAGCACAAAAATGTTGCTAAAGAGGCTTGAACCCCAAACCTTTAGGTAATTAGAGGAAGGGTTTACCACTATGCTATTGTAGTTTGTTTGATTATGATTGCATTGTGTTTATTATATAGGGATGATTGCAACCAACACTAAATGAGCATTTAATGGGGACACCACCTAACTTTTATATATACTAGAATTCATTACCCGTGTTTAAAAACTATTTTGAAACTTTATTAATCAACTTTAATTGAAAACTTGCATAAAATTGCATTAATGTGAAAAATGGACTAAGGTATGATAATATAAAATATAATCGATTATATTATATTAAGTATAAAATAAATAAATATTCCATAAGAAATAAATCAATTGAAAATATAATTCACTTGGAGAGAAACAATCCTTATTTGCATCTAAATGCAATTACGTACATATGAAAGATATAGAAAGCATATGAAAGATTAAAATAATATTGTTGGTTATTCAAAATATTTTTATATACATGAAAACTATAGAAGTTTATAGAAAAAATACACATATTTTATGCTTTAGGGTAAAAATGCATTTTGTGATTTTTGTTAAAAAAATACAAATATTTTATGATTTATGATATTCACATATTTTGTTATTTACGTGAAAAATATACTTACGTTAAGAAAACATTCATATATACACATAATACACAAAACACCCACAAAACACGTTTAAAAAATACACATATTTTATGATTTAGGGTATAAACATATTTTATGATTTATGTTAAAATAATTATTGATTTATTTATATACTTGATTCTTATATACAAATAATACAACAAATACACACAAAACACGTTTAGAAAAATACACATATTTTTTTGTTTAGGGTATAAACATATTTTGTGATTAATGTTAAAAAATATACATATTTTATGATTTATGGTATTCACGTATTTTGTGATTTGTGTTAAAAAAATACACATAAAGAAAATATGCTAACAACACAAAAATGTTGCTAGAGAGGTTTGAACCCCAAACCTTTGGGTAATTAGAGGAAGACTTTACCACTATGCTATTGTGGTTTGTTTGATTATAATTGCATAGTGTTTATTATATAAGGAAGATTGCAATGTACACTAAATGGAGCATTTAATGGGGACACCACCTAACTTTTATATATATATAGATATAGATATAGATTTATTAGTATTTTTCTACTATGTGTTGTAACTTGTAAGTAGGGATGTACATTTGTTCCGTGGGGACGGGGACTCGTGGGGACCCGCCCCTAATGGGGCGGGAATTCTCCGACTTAGTGGGGAGTGGGGTGGGGATGTGGATCGGGTTTCAATTCCCCGACGGGGATGGGGCGGGGACGAGGAATCTATTATCCGCCCCGTTTAGTACACAACCCCGACAGTATTAATATATTATCTTATATAATTATATTAATTTATACTAAAACTATAGTCTATATGTAAAATATTATAAATTTTATTTTTATACTAAAACTATAGTCTATATATAAAATATTATGATCCGTCGTATGACTCGTATGAGACTATTACTATATTTATCAAAGTTGAAGTCTCAAAGACCTTACTATATTTACATTCTCTATGATGTGTTCGTTAAGATTTTTAAGTTATGTATTTTCTAGTTTTAATAGCTTTTTGGATGGATAATTTTCTAGTTTTAATAATTTTGCATGAATGATTTTTAATATAATTATGGTATTTAATATTTGAGTTTATCCATATATATATATATATGTTATAAAGTAGATATATAGTTTCATTTTGCTTAGAATTTGAGGTAATTTTTAGGAATCCTAAAAGTAAATAAGACTTCTTAGTAAAAAAATCAATAAATGAGGCCCCGTTAACATACCCGAACTCGATGGGTATTCCCCGCTCCGCTCCCCGGCGGGGATTAGGTGGGGATGGTGATGGGGAATGCATTATCCACCCCGCCCCGCCCCCATGTGCATCCCTACTTGTAAGGGCATACTATAAGAAGCAATAGAAATATTTAATAAATCTTAAATTTTAGGTTTTTAATCTTTTTTTTATAATAGTTTCTCTATTTTTTATAAGGTTTTGGTTTCTATATTTAGTCCGCATAAAATGTACCCTCAGGGCATATAATAGAAAAATTGTATTTATTAATATGCTTCCTCTTTACAAACATATTTGTATTCCGTGGTTTAATAAATTTTCAGCTATATATAACTTTGAGAAACTTTGGTTGATTGTGTTGTTGAATGAATCAAGTAAATCGGACAAGTTATCTTGCTCCCCAATAGACCAATCATCGACCCGACCCAACTTGTTCCGAATCTTAGGGTCGTCCAATGAAATTTGGGGGACCTTTGCAAAAAAATATTTAATGTTTATCGGTTAGAATTTTGTAATTTTAGATATCAAGATAAGGTTTTATAATTAATAAACTTATTCAATGTAGATATATTATTACATTTTGGATATTTAGTTCAAATAACTTAAATTTTGTCAATACATATATAAATTGTAGAAAAAAGAATGGAGTATACTTAGTAAAAAAAATATTATCATCTTTATATTTTATACATATAAACAAAAAAATAGACACACTAAGAAGGATTGAACAATAAGTAATTAACTAGACTATAATCTCAACACTCAACTAATAAATAATATTTTATATAACTATATGTTTATTATTGTTTATTTTTGATAATCAAAAGTACAATTTTTGCATAACTTTTTTATTATAAGCTCATTAGATTTAATTTAAATAAATTCAACATTCACCACTAATTAGTGAATAAAAAACGGAACATTAAAGTTGAGTACTTGAAAGTACAAGAAGGCAAAAACTAATAAATTCTTTTAAAAAATAAAAGAGGAAAATCATTGATAATTTTTTTTTAAAAATGGGATTAAGGGGATATACATGGATGTCAAATAATTATAAGAAATAGAACATGAAGAAAGGAAAGCCCACCACAAACCATAAAATTAAAAGAAAGTTAAAACGATGTTATTAGCAGGACTCGAAACGGTGCCAAAAGGCCCAAAATCTAAAAATGCAACAGGCTCCACCAACTGTGCTATTTGGACAATCATAATGGCATTTCAAACTTACTTAATATATACATACTTAAAAAATTTTGGGGCCCTTACAATTTCGGGGCCCTGTTTCACCGGACTGGTTGCACGTGCCCATGGAGGGGCCTAGCGAATATGAACCCACAATGACTAAATCCGACCCCGCCCGATTTGACCCGTTTGACAGGTCGATTTGTTAGATCGGAATCACATGTCTCACTTTTGTATATTTATTTCAATCAAAGCAAGGGTCGAACCCTATTAGGGAGTCACTTTTGTATATTTATTTTAATCAAAGCAAGGGTCGAACCCTATTAGGGAGAGGGCTAACAACCCGTAAGCCGGGTGAAAGCCCGGCCCCCAATGTCATAAAAAATAAAAGAAAGAAGGCCAACATATGGCTCAAAAAGAAAAAGAAAAACCAGCGGAAAAATAAAGATGAGCCTTGTGAATGAGTTGGTGAAGGAGTCCGCTTTCGTAAAGACATGGTTAAGAGGACGTACCAATTCCGTGTGAGTATGTCTTGGCACTCCATGGCCAAGCTAAAGAGGAGGTGAATAGCGCAAGAAAGTCTACAAGCGAGGCTCACAACCAACATTGAGACGGTCTCCTCTAACCAAACGCTACAATAGCCTTTCTCCCATGTCGTAGAGACCATTACGGATCCCGCAAAGTTCCGCCATCAGGACGGAGCACCTCCCAATTTTATGCACAAAGTCACCAAGCCATTGGTCGTTGGGATCCCGAAAAACAACAACAACAGTAACAATTCCATCTCCGTCGATTATTGACCCTATCTCACTTTTGTGTTTAATATCCCTAAATGTGATGTATAAGGATGAAATGGAACAAGTGAAAGATTAGGATTTAGAAAACCTGAAATTGAGGGAAATATCCTTATTATGATCAATGCATTCAGAGATGTCCTTAGGAAATTGAGCAAGTTATCTTGGGTATCTTGATTTAGATTTTGAGTCAATGTGGATTAACATGTGAATAAGGCTTAAAACTCTTTGAATTGGTAAAATTGTCCAATTAGATCACGGTTTCTTTATCAAACACTTTGTAAACTATTCAAAGCTTAATGTTTTTCATTCTCAAGGTATCTCTTAAGCAATACCGAGTGAATTGGATACCCATCGAGTGCGAATAAATTGCCAGGTCTATTCACCATCAAGAACAAATTCCACTCGAGAACTATTCTCTAATAAGTTGTAGAGCCTGACACATTTTAAAACACGAATCATGTATGATGATTTAAGTAGCTTTAGATTTATGCATATACTATGTCCAATGCCCCAATCTAATCCTACAATAATAGCACCCCTTGAATCAGATGTTTTGTGCATGGAGCTCCACCACCAGTAGTTTTAAATTAATTTCACAAGCATCACAGTTCCCAAATGAGCCACTTTATAAATACACATGAAAACATTAAATTAAGTAGAATCACACTTGCTTGCGGATCCCCTGCAATTCCAACTCACACGCATGTCCACCCCAAACAACCCCCACACTCCCGAATGCCACCACCACGTTCCATTTTCTTCCTCATCCTCCTCCTCCTCCGTCTCGCCGGCGGCGAACTCCCCGCCTTCCGGGAAGCGCCGGCCTTCCGCAACGGCCCCGCCTGCTCCCCCTCCCCGATCCACATCGCCATGACTCTAGACACCACCTCCTACCTCCGGGGCTCCATGGCCGCCGTGTTCTCCGTGCTCCACCACTCCACCTGCCCGGAGAACGCCGTCTTCCACTTCCTGGCCTCCTCATCCCACGCCGCCCTCCGTGGCACGGTCTCCTCCACCTTCCCCAACCTGGTGTTCCACCTCTACCCCTTCGACCCCCGCCTCGTCAGCAGCAAGATCTCCTCCTCCGTCCGGCCCGCCCTCGACCAGCCCCTCAACTACGCGCGCGTCTTCCTTGCCGACCTCCTCCCCTCCTCCGTCCGCCGCGTCATCTACCTCGACTCCGACGTCATCCTCGTCGACGACGTCGCCCGCCTCTGGTCCATCCCGCTCCACGGCCACGTCCTGGGCGCCCCCGAGTACTACCACGCCAACTTCTCCTCCTACTTCACATCCTCCTTTTGGTCCCATCCTCGCCTCTCCAGAACATTCTCCAGGAGGAGGACCCCGCCCTGCTACTTCAACACCGGCGTCATGGTCATCGACCTCTCGCGCTGGCGCCGGGGCGGCTTCACCGCCAAGCTCCAGACCTGGATGGACATCCAGAAGCGCCACCGGATCTACGAGCTCGGCTCCCTCCCGCCCTTCCTCCTCGTCTTCGCCGGCCAGGTCCAGGCACTCGAGCATCGTTGGAACCAGCACGGCCTCGGCGGCGACAATCTCCGGGGGCTCTGCCGGGATCTGCACTCCGGACCCGTCAGCTTGCTCCATTGGAGCGGCAAAGGGAAGCCCTGGCTCCGGATCGACGCCGGCCGCTCCTGCCCCTTGGATTCCCTGTGGGCCCCCTACGACCTCGTTTTCCGTCCCTCCTTTCTGCCCGCCTCCCACACCTGATTATCCCCCGTCCCGGAAATTAATTAAATATTGTTGGGCCGGTCTGCCCGGTTCACGGGAATTAGGGCGGTTCTGTCGCCACTGATTGATTATGGCATGGGCTCGTGAATTTTGTTTTGACATTATTATAGTGAGAGGAGGTGGGTAGAAATGGGCTCGTGAATTTGGTTTGTTCTTTAGCTTTTGTGTTTACCTTTGAGAGTGGAGGGGTGTAAATGTACAGAGGATGGTTGTAATTAGTTGGCTGGTTAGTGGGTGTAAAGTTCCTTCACAAATTTACGGTCTATATATAAATTAAATGGTGATTAATGTTTGCTCTGGGTTGGTTTATGCAATGTAGTTGGCTTTGATATAAATAAATAAATAAATGAAGGTGGTATCATATAGTTGTGTCATGAAACAAAGTTCAACTGACCTAACTCACTACTAACAATATTTGACTTTGATGGAGTTTTTTTATCGAAATTATTGTGCAACTGAAAGCGTCTGGAATTTGTTGCTATATTCAACTGAAAACCACGAAAATCCCCCCAATCCGATAGTGACTCGAAATTCCACATCAAAGTGAAGTGTACGTATTAGAATTTACTCGTAGAAGAAAAACCATATGAAGTGGGTGTGGATGTATGCCAACATTACTGTTAAGTCTGTGATCGTTGCCCACACCACAAGGCCCACATTGTGATGGCGATAGACAAATACTAGTGTCAAGTAATTTTTGTTTTTTGGTTGGTCAATGTTCCATGAAGTTGAAAAATATAACCTTGTATATTGCAACTCGGGCAGGGACTTGGCAGAGCACCATAGACTGGACTATAATGGAAGATCGACTTCGAGATTGCTGTGGGTCTCCTCTTTAAGCAAATCCCAAAGTCGCAATCGTGGTGGGCAAATGTCATGGCTTCATCTTAAGGGACTGAGTTGTCCGCCTCAATCATATCGATATGCAAGCTCTAGCCGAGTGCCAAGACGATTAGGGACGGCCTTTGGTGCATGATGTAACAAGACTAGCTATCTCTCAACTTCATTGTTCATTATAGTCGAACCGGATACCTCTACGTAATAACTTAAACCAATAAAGCTTAAGGCATCCAATGCCTTGTGCACAACTAGCTTTCTAGCTTTCTCTCTATCGATCATTTGATTTGGAGAGTCCCACACTACGTTCTACATCCATCGAGTAATTTCCAAATTCATATCACAAGTCCAATACTTGATGGGTTATGGGCTTCGATTTTATTCCCGGCCTAATAAGGCCCATTGATGGAGGCGGACGTGTATAGATTGTGGTCTGAATTGCTTGCTGTCGTCTCTACGCTCCAGCGATTCATCACGTCCACAAAATGTACCCGAATTAACTGTCCCACTCACCTGCACAATAACAAATCCGGATAAACCCCAGAATCACATTATTGAAGTACAAGAAGAAGAAGAATTCCCCAAATCACCACCACCACCATCATCATCAGTCGGAAAAAGGGGGCAAAGAAGTTTGCGATTATATGAAAGTAAATGGCAGCAATCTCAATTTCACCTACAACGGTGGTGCCAGGATTGGGACAAATCTCAGCTAGCAGCAGCCTCCAGATTCCGAATCCAAAGCCCCACTCACCGTTCTTAGGCAAAGCTCTCGTATTCAGACCTTTTTCAGGTTCCCCCACCACCTGTTCGAGGAAATGCCTGGCTGTATCAGCATCCGGGTTCGATTTGAATCCGATTCAAGACCTGTTCTTGGGGGTTGGGGTGGGCCTGCCTTGCACTGTCATGGAGTGTGGAGACATCATTTACCGGAGCAGCTTGCCACGCTCCGGGCTGACAGTGACGGTGCCCGGGGTGGTGCTCGCGCTCGGTGCCGTCTCCTACCTCTGGGCTACACCTGGCGTAGCTCCTGGATTTTGGGACATGTTTGTTTTGGCGTTTGTGGAGAGGCTGTTCAGGCCTAAGTATAGAAAGGTGTTGGGATTGGGATCAGTTCTTCTTTGTTTGATTGATCCAGATTGATGAATGTTTTGCTCCTGGTGTTTTTGTTCTTAGTGTTTGATGGTGTCTTGTGGTTATTATGAACAGGATGATTTTGTGATTGGAAAGAAGCTGGGTGAGGGAGCTTTTGGTGTGGTTTATAAAGTTTCATTGGCGGACAAGACTTCCTCCAAGGTATATCCTTGCTCTGCTAAAAATTTGATTGAGCACTTACTTGAGCTAAGTGTTGGGATTTTGTTGGAGCTTTGGTGTTCGCTTCATAACTTTGCATCTATAAATTGAAGAAGTACTGTGTAGTATGTTAGCTAGGTGTTTGACGATTGTGGCTGCTATGGGCAGGACTTATGATAGCTGTGGGATTGTCAATTTGATTGAATTTATGAGCTTCATTGGTTGAACTTAACCAAATATGTCACCTCCTTATTCACAAAAAAAAAAATTTCTAATGACACTACTTAATCAAGAATACTTCACAGTCCTGCTACTTAATCAAGTGTTTTAAGATCATTTCCTCGTGGGATTGGGTGCGGATGATTGATACTTGCTGGCTGCTTTTGTATCATTCCCTATTTCCATTTGTTGTGCTTTAGTTATTTCTTTTGTAGAAGAGGTCAGGGATTAGGGGAAAAAAGGAATCAAAATGGTTATGAGGTCTATTTTTCCTGTTTAAGCCTCAATGACGATAGTTGCAGTTGTCTTTACCTAGATAACGTATACTTTAAGCATGCAATACTCAGTGTTCAGTGATTTATATTCGATACCTTTTATCACATCTGCCATTACTGCTGGTCAACATTGTTATTTCTCTGTTGCTGAATCTCAGACCAGTGTTTTTGGAAGAACTAAATTTCATCTGTGTGTGTGTGTATTCCTATTCTTGATTTTTTTCTTTCACTAAAGGAAGGTGATTTAGTCTTGAAGAAGGCCACTGAGTATGGAGCAGTGGAGATATGGATGAATGAGCGTGTTCGTCGAGCTTGTGCAAGCAGTTGTGCTGATTTTGTATATGGATTCCTTGAGGTATTTGCTTGCATTGCTTACTTTTCTTAGATTTGCAGGATTTCGGACTCTCATTTCCAGTTTTTAACTTCAACTTGTCAAATTATGCTCCAGAATTCATCGAAAAAAGGAAGTGAATATTGGCTTATATGGCGTTACGAAGGTGCATCCACCTTAGCAGATTTGATGCAGAGCCGAGATTTTCCTTACAATGTTGGTACTTTTCTTTATAACCTAGCACACCACATGATTCCGGATTCTTGTCGATTTGTCATGCCACGTGTCCCTTATATGAACTTTAATCTAGTGGTTCGTTGTTCAATTTATTAGGTGGAAACTATGATTCTCGGAGAGGTTCAAGACTTACCAAAGGGAGTGGAAAGAGAGAACAGGATTATACAGACAATCCTGAGACAACTTCTATTTGCATTAGACGGTCTCCACTCTACGGGCATTGTACACAGAGATATAAAGCCACAGAACATAATCTTTTCAGAAGGTGATGAAGAATCTAATCCAGCCCATTTCAAGCAATCAATTCCATTTTCGCACTTCTTTTACCGAACTTAAACTCAAACAGGTTCACGTACGTTTAAGATCATTGATCTTGGAGCTGCTACTGACTTACGGGTAGGCATCAACTATATTCCTAAGGAGTTTCTATTGGACCCAAGGTAATTCCCCTGTTGTTGATCCTACAATATACATATTGTGTATTTAAACTCAAATATGAGTGTGATAACATAAGGCAATCTTAGCACGTTCATTTTATCAACACGAACCTGAAAGTCTCAAATGGCGTGTTCCACTCTTGTACTCCTCAGGTATGCTGCACCTGAGCAATACATAATGAGCACACAAACTCCATCAGCACCCTCAGCTCCTGTGGCAACCGCACTTTCCCCGGTCCTATGGCAGGTCCTATGAGCAATATCTCAGGTACTACTTCATGCATTCCGTTTTGCAACTTGAGGTCTGAATCATCTTGTTCTGTTACAGCTCAACTCACCGGACAGATTCGACATATACAGCACCGGCCTCATCTTTCTTCAAATGGTTCGTACAAAGCCTACAATGCCCGATTTCGTTTCCTTTTTTTGCTGAAAAATCCAAATCGTGGTGTTTTTTTTCCCATTGAGGATTTGTAGGCATTCCCCGCACTGCGGTCAGACAGCAGCCTAATCCAATTCAACCGGCAGCTAAAGAGGTGCGACTACGACCTGTCCAACTGGAGGAGCACGGTGGAGGCTCGTGCCAGCTCAGATCTCCGAAGAGGGTTTGAGATATTGGACCTCGACGAAGGGATAGGATGGGAGCTCCTGACTTCGATGGTGAGGTACAAAGCAAGGCAGCGGCTAAGCACCAAGTCAGCACTGGCCCACCCTTACTTTGTCAGGGAAGGCCTTCTTGCTCTGTCCTTCATGCAGAATTTAAGGCTTCAGCTCCTTAGGGCGACTCAGCAAGACTACGGAGAAGCCGCCAATTGGGTCGTCCAATTAATGGCCAAATCTGGCACTAGCAAGGACGGCGGTTTCACAGAAGCTCAGCTCCAAGAACTGATCAGGGTATGAGGGTATCTATATAGATACATATATGAGAGTTCTTAGAATGAATCAGAATAGCCCAAATCTTAGAATCTAATGAATGAATGAATGTTTTTTGATAGGAGGCGGAGCCTTCGAAAGGGAAGAAGGGGAATGCGCAGAGGAATGTGCTGGCGTCGGCGCTGAGGCTGCAGAGGAAGATCGTGAAGACGCTGAACGAGAGCATCGACGATCTTAGTCAGCGTCGGAAGAGTCTCTGGTGGAGCCGTTGGATCCCGAAACAGGAATGAAACTAGCTCGTGCTTCTTCATCATGACATCATGTACATACATATGTAAACACTCTCACTCCTTGTACGTCCAACTTCTTATCTGTACATCCTTTTGTAAAACTTTTGCTCACTACATGAATGCTAGCCTGATGATTCCAACCATGATAATGAAGGATCAACCACTCAAGGTTGATTTGAACCAAAAGGAATGATCTTGTTGTAAAATGTAGTCCATGTAATTGAATTACAAGGCAACTCAACTAGTTAGTCCCTATCTTTCGACCCATTACACAACGTTGGATGTTGGGGGACGAACAAGTTGCCAGAACAAAGAATGAGAGTCAGTTCATACAACTGCATTGTAAAAGCGAACGAAATCAAGGAATTGACAAAGGAAAGAAGGTGAAGAAGATTTGCAAATGGTTGGTGGGTCACGAGATGCTAACGTGCCAACCTCACCACCTTGTTTCATATACAGTGTTAGCCGGCCATTTTTGTTTGTTAAAAAATAATTGATGCATCTTTCTTTCGTCGACGTGTGAGCAATATATATACAATAATATCTTGTAGAAAAGAGCCAAAATATCAAAAATGGGCTTGCCACTGATTAGTACGTAGATAGGTAGCAGTTTGAAAACATTAGGATCCACCAATTTAATCCAAATTGATCAACAACTGACATGGAAGGTGCAAAAATGAGCTCCCCTGTATTTTTCTTAAGATTGAAGGATATAAAAAAATCTCACTAGGTATAAAATGGAATCTATTATATATATTTAAAACCACTAAGGATTAAAGCCACCATATTAAGCCACGTCAGCATTTAACACATGGCGAATCTAGATTAAACCACCTAAGATTTTGCCACATGTCGCACCAATATTAAGCCACTTAATTACAATATTAAATCACATTATTTACACATCATAATTATTTTCCACATCACTTTTTCATTAATTATTTTTTCAAATATTGTTAAAAGTAATATTAGCTATTGGAAAAGTTGTTAGATCAGATTATGTTTGCATGATATTAGCTACTTTTTTTAGAACGGATATTAACTACTTACTAGTTGTACCCGTCGTGCCATGCACGACAATGACTCATGTTTCACATTTAATAATTATTTTTATTATAAATAGGATATTAATAAGTGAAAACATATAATAAAAATTTTAGCATATGTAAATGTTATTTTTTTCTTGATGAAAAATTATTTTTCAGATTTGCAATACCGCACGTATGAGATTACAAAAATATGAAATATATTTTAATTATAGAACAATTTAGTAAATAAAATTTACTTAATTTTTCATCCTTCAAAATTTGTCTCTAATGGTTAATATATATCATTGTCGTTATTATCACAATTTTGAGATATTACAAATTTGTCTCTAATGGTTAATATAAAATGATATATTTTAATTGATTATCTAATGACTTTCTATAATGAATTAAATGAAATATATTATTCGAAAATTATTTTATTATGAAAGATTTAAGCTAAGTTATTATGAAAATGATAATATATAAAAGATAGTAAATATAAAACAAATATATAAAAAAAGATAGAATATGTTATCAAAACTCAAAAAATATCTTTTACATAGATTGATAATAAAGAATGTAATTAGATTAATTAAAATAACATGAAAAAAGTTAAATTATTTAATTAGAAGAGATAAAAATTAAATTATTAGAAAAATGATAATATATAATTTAAGGAAAAGTTCATAAATATCTTACAAAAGTTACGGCTGCACCTAGCATTATATCATATCTTACAATTAGATATTAGATATGGAATAACATAATATATATAATAATACTATAATTAGATATTGGAATCACGGACTCATAGAGGAGTTCACGTGATATTGTTTTTTTTTATTCTTGTATGTGATATAACTTTATGATACGGGAAGTCGGGATCAACATTAAAGAGATAAGTGATATATTAAAAAGGAAAAAATATCTTACTAAAATTCGAAAACTTGATTATATCTTTTTAGTTTTTACACACATACATAATAATGAATTAATTAAAATAACATAATAAAAGTTGGTTTTTCATATATAACTTTTAAAATTTTATGAATTCCAAAGATAATTAAATGAGTGTTATTTTTATGACTTTCAATTTCTTTTATTCAATATCATTTTGGGCAAAAATAATCAATGTGTTAGATTGTTAGTTGTGTTTTTGGCAAATAAAATTCCATGCAATTCATTATACTTAAAATTAAAGTTTATCTTATAGTTAAGTGATTAACTATTATATCTAAATCTTTGTTACATAGCATATAAGTTCCATAAGACACATGAAAAAAAATCGTATACAAATTAGATGATTATGTGATATATGCGTGATCATGTGACTGCGAGAGATATTAGAAATTTTTAACACTTTAATTACCTAAAAGAAACAATGGAAGTAGAATGATTGAGGTTAAGTGCCATATAAGTTTTATATTCCGTCATGTAATAGATTTTACAAATAAGATAGATATGAAGATAGGTTAATAAGATAGATATGAGCATAGATAACTTAACCATAATTATATCCCGTTATATAATTTGAATGGAAGTAGATATGATAGATTAATAACTAATAAGATAGATATGAGCGTAGATCATTATTGATACTTAATTAAAACAATTTAAAAACTATTTTTTTTATCGAATACTCAGTGGGGCCAGAATCAACGTAGTGGCTCGAAAACGGTCAGCTTAAACTATTTTTTTTTATCGAATACTCAGTGGGGCCAGAATCAACGTAGTGGCTCGAAAACGGTCAGCTTTTATAATATATATATTGATGATTGATCGTTTAGGTTTTTATGGGCTCCACTAAACCCTAAAATTAAACTGATTATCATCAATAACAATCACTCAAGTTCTACGTATTTTACATATTCAACACGGTCAAACTATTATCATAATTGTGAAAGGAAAAAAAATATTTTTTTTATTTTCCATATAAATACAAACAATTATTTACGTATTTTTAGTTTCTTTCATATGATCTGGGATACAAATCTTTGTTTGACTAGCAATTTACTACTTCGTTCTCACATTAATTCCAAAGAGTTTTTTTGTTAAAAATATCAAAGATTGAACCAGTTTAAGTTTAGTATTTTTATTGATTTTTTTGAATTATATAAATTAAAATGGTGAATTTATAAGTCTTTCCATATCTACAAGCATTATTATTTGGCGAATCTTTTGTTCAAATTGGTTAGGGTAAATTACTGATAAATTAATTTGGTTAGTTATATATCGTTCTATATAGAGAAGCAAAAATTCTTTGGTAAAAATAACTTTGTTTCCAATATTTAAGGTATTTACTACTATTATATTGTTTACAAGAAAAATTGTTATCAATTTAGATTTTCTAGATTGATTATTCAAATATATCTTTTTATGGTTAAGATTATTCAAAGATATGAGTATATCCGTATATGTATACACCTACAACATTTTTGTTTCATAAATTTATTATATTATCATTGTAAAAAGTAAATTATACGATATATTATTTTTTTATCACAACATCGATCTTCTTTTTATTTACAGGAAGATTATACGAAATCATTTCTTTCTCCATTCATATGAGTCTAAAGATCTCCAGTTTTAATTTTATAATGACATTTCTATAATTGTTTTTTCATTAAACTAAATTTAATACAATATATTATTTTATTTCCAAAATTAATAATCAAAATAACTTATAAACATGTTTGTATTGATAAGAATAATTTTTTATAAAATAATCTTCGACAAAGAAAAATATAAAAAAATATGATGCTCTTAAAAGTTCCAAATTTAGTTAACCAATCTTGCCAAAACCAATTTATAATCATTAAAATTGATATTTTCCTTTATTTTAAATATAAATAAAAGATATTTTCATTTATTCACATTTCAAAATTTAAAAATGCACCAGTTTATTGCTCATCTTTTTGTTCCAACTAAATATTTATCGTCTTTCATTATATGTCATTTTATCTCTTGATGTACTCTTTCTACTTTATATATGTTAAAAGTTATTTATATTCATCAAATCTTCAATCTTAAAACTATATAGTTTATAAAACGGCTTTTTTATCATTTGTATTAAGGGTATAGGATAACATCTCAAAAATGGAAAGATTTATTATTTTTATTTATTTAAGGATTTACTTTTTTTGTGACAAGTTTATACACTTCCCTTTCAGGGTTTAGTTTCAAAAATTAGGAAGCTTACCATATGCCCTAATACCATAGGTTAGAAAGACCGTTTGTAAAATGCGGATCTATTCAATGAGATCTAACAAAATGCGTTATAACACATATATTATTTTGAGTCAAAACATGTACAAGAAGTTCGTGTAATTCGATGTGGAAGTCTAATAAGAAAGATAATTCAAACATCCCCTTTACATGTACAAGGTCTACTCCATATACAATCTAAGTCATTAATGTACCCTACTTTCAACGAAAAAACAAAATTGTAATATATTATATAATTTTTGAAGAAAAATAATCCAAATAACCATGTTGCAACGAAACTAATGTAGATTAAATAACGAATAACTTAATTAAAACTTTAACAAAATCCGCGCAAGGCGCGGGAAACTTCACTAGTGAACTTAATTGCAATTAAAATTAGTAGGGGGGAAATGGTAAAATTATAATTAAGGGAGTTAAAACTTGAAACAAGGAGAGGAGTGGGAGGAGCAGGAGACCCGGCTCAGCAATTTCAGCCCTGTTTCCCTCCTTTTTGTTTCTTCTTAATTATTAACTTAAATCTTTACTTAATTAAGTAACTTATAGTAGTAATATTAATTTCATGCGCGTATATAACTCTTATGGTTTAATTAATATAATAATGCCATCAGGTATCTTTCATGTATCGAGGTGGCCCACTTAATTTTACCTACAATTTGCATATTCATTCTAGCATAATTTTTTTTACGTTGCTTGCTCCTCGTGTGTGTTCCTTCTCTTCCTAAGTCTGATCCGATCCCATGAGAATTTATCTACAAAAATGCTCTACAATAGTATCATGTTCACCGTTTACTATGAGTATACACTAATTTCTTTTCTTATCTAAATAAATCAATAAAAATAATGTGATTAGTCACGTCTCATTTGGCGCAATTTATATGCTTGAGATAGTTACGTACCGTGGCTAAATGCTGCTTAATAGTAATAAACTAGTTATAGCCTGGGCCTTGCCCGGGGGTTTTCAAATAAAATTTAACATATATTAGTTTATATATGATATAAGTATTATAAATTAAGTATATAAGTTATTTGAATCTGATAAGTATTGTGAAAACTACAACATTTGGAATCGGTTCATTAATTAATTTTAGTGGCATGAACCTATACAAAGTGAAAATGACCAACTTGACCAACTTACTGAACCTACTATGCCAATAGCTTTATTCCACAATTGAAATAGTCCAACATTGGCTCAATTCGAACTCAGAATGATCAACATATAAAACTAACCAATAAATTGGTTTATTTTTCACATAGAATAGTCCAAACTTATACCCAATCCAAACTCAAATGACCAATCTACTTGACCAACCCCATCAATAAGTTTATTTTCTATATATACTATCCTAACCTTATGCCTAATCCAAAACCAAAATGTTTGACTCATCAAACTAACTTAATTATTAATATTATTTTTGATACATTGATATTCTTTAATAAAAATTTTGACTATAATATTAACCGGACGACCTAAATTTGCAATTATACGATCCAATTAGAGTTGTCAAAACCTTACTTGACTCAAGAAACTGACAGAGAATTTAAGGGTTAAAACCCGACTTGAAGTAGTGGGCAATGGAACGGTTGACCCGAATCCGATTGAGTTGAATCCCGAACGTCCCTACACATCTTGTTGGATTGACCCAATTTTTTTTAAATATGTAGAATTAATATATTTTTTAATTATTATAAGTAATTTAAATATAAAAAACATTATTTTATTATTAAATATCATTATTTAATCATAATATTATTTTAATAATCATTAAAAATTCAAGTTCTTGACTTGTTAGGTTGATCTGAATCTGCACAATAACCTGTCAAGACCCAACTCGACTTGACTTGTAACCCGATTGACCCACCCGCACTCAACCCAAACCCGAAATGATCAAAAGCGAACCCGTCCGAACCTACCCGTTTCACAACTCTAGACTCATTAGCTCATAAATTTCAACAACACAAACTTGTACACAATCCGAACGTAAAATGACCAACCTACCAAATCAATCCGATTAATATTTTTAGAAAATTTTAAGTTATAAAATCATGTCCACATGTATTTGATATAATATTTAAGATTAAAAATTGTAAAATAATCTGTGCATTTCAATATTTGCATGCCTAACAATTTAATTTAATTTATTAGTTTGTCAATATTTCATTAAATTCTTTGTAGATATAAAGATCGACAATAGATTTTTGAAGGTATGATATTTAAAATACTTGTTCTCATTATTTAAAATACTTGATCGAATACTTGCCCACAGGTATGATAACGTGTTCTCATTATTTTGTCCATATGAACAATTTAGTACTATATGATCTCAAATATTAATACGTGCTTGCTCTCCAAATACGTATGAACAAATTTCAACCAAAAAAAAATTCGTACGTATGAACAAATTACAATTACCTATTCAAGCTATATATTTGTTAGATATATCCTTATTTAGCTTGATAAATTTTTGGATTTAGAAAATCAAGATTATGTGAGATCTTCACATATATATATATTTTATTTAGAAAATTAAGATAGAAACTACCACATAAATATCTACTTATATGATTTGTTAAGTATAAATGGATAGAAAATTACTATGAAAATCACTTATTAAAAATATGGTGAGTGGTTTATAAAACCTAAATGACAAAACTGCCCTTAACTGCTCAGGTTTAGAAATATATATTGATTGATTAAGTTCAATGTTCAACCAAAATAAATAAATAAACTAATAATGCATTAATATTAACTAAAAGAAATGAGAAGAGTTTAACGCATCAACTCACTGGTTGAACATTTATGGTACTATCATAAGCAGGGGCGGAACCAGGATAGAAGTATTGAGGGGGCCGACTGTATTGAGGGGGCCAAGTATGTTAGTTAAACATATTAAATTTATAACTTATACTAAGAAAATGACTTAAAATTGGTTTACAAATGTTCAATCTTCAAGTATTCATAACTTTTTGTTTAAATATCGGATTAAGATATATAATATATCAAATCGAAGCCCCGAAAGAGAGGAACAATATAAGGTAAAAAACATTTGGATTGGGGGGGCCATGGCCCCCACCGGCCCCAATGTAGTTCCGCCTATGATCATAAGGTCTTGGGTTTGAGACTCTAAGGCGGCAATACTGGTTAGTCACCAATTCTCATTCCTTGTGGATTACCCTAATTTCTTTCCTTATAAAAAAAATTGAGAAATGAGAAGAGCGGGAATTAAATTTGGATAAATACATGGTGGTATATTTGCATGTAATTAAGTATGAACCATATGTAAATTTACTAATTTAGATGTAAGTATGTAACGCTGGACACGTAATTTCTACTGGATTGAGTTGTTTTCACATGCATGTCTCCATCATATATGCACCTACTCATTAATCAAACTTTAATTACAGAGTATATACACACTTAAATCCATCATTTACACGTAAGTATCCATTCTTGCCGGATTCTTGTAAACCTCATCTACATACATGCAGTTTCTCTCCTTACTTCAACAAATACTTGGCGTAATTAATTGACTTTAATCTGAGATCCACAATCAAGAACAATATTTTGTCAATTAATTTGCACTGGCCTTTTCTGTAATTTTATTCAGAAGTAATTCATTCCTCTATTATCTCAATTTGTGATTGATGACTTAAATAAAAGCGATTTTTCACCAAATTGTCTCGATTTGTTTCAAAGATTCCATGACCAATTTGACCATCATTTCCGATCATTTAAAAGCCACACTATCACAAAAGTAGTAGTATCCTTTTGAAGATATTGTAGAATATAAAAAAAAAAGTATACACAATATCTAATACTATAATATAACTATATAGCATACATAAATATTATTATGAGGTGCTAGGCCCATTTGGGTTTGTCCGGTGAGCCTCGGGCCATCTTCACGCCCTTTCATGCCATTTCCATCCCTATATAAACCAACCTCCTTAATTTCTCTTCCACATTATTCTAACTCAATTTCATTTACATCTCAATACTCAAACATACACAAATTTACTTCCTTTTATTCACCCTCAAAGTTCTAAGGGGAATAGTACCAATTGTTCGATCAAGAAGATCGAAAACCGAAGATCAAAACGATGAAGATGGGCGCGAGCTTAGCAGCGATGGGAGCGATGAAGAGGAAGGTGCAAGGGCACAGAGGAGTTCTTAAAGAACAAAGGGCAAGGTTGTACATCATTCGTAGATGTGTTGTCATGCTCCTTTGTTGGCATGATTGAATTCTCTTTTTTTTTTCCATATCTATCTAAGTTAGTAGCTTGATATGTTATGAATTATGGTATGATATGATAGTTTTTGGGCGATTTTGTTTTTTGTTCTGCTTAAGTTCTAGAAATTCAAGCTACAAAATCTTTTGGGTTTCTAGATAGATAGAATTTTCTCCATTTGGACTTGGATGGTACTCTTATCATTTGTATTAGGTTATGTAAATAGCTAGCTAGTGAAGAAGGACTAACTAGCAGATATATAAATATCAAGAGTTTTTCCCCTCTTCTGGATGGGTTTTAAATCGATGTGTTGTATTTTGTATGCATTAGTAGTTAAATTATTGCACTGATTAATTAAGTTTCATCTTCGATTATCCCAAATGAATCATTTCTATCATTAATACAAATCAGTTAGAGCGATGGCGATCAACACTCAACGCAACGGTGATTGATTAGGGCTCGTTTGGTTGTAAATTACGGATTTCTGAAATCGATAAATCAAAACAATCTAGTTCACTTTTGACAAATAATTCATTAGTAACATTTCAATGCATATGATATGACTTTATTGTTTTGTTTTGTTTTGTTTTCACAAAAAAGTTGTTTTTCTTTCCCTTCAATCCAATGCATATTAATATATTATATCACCCTCCGGCCCTCGCAAGTCGCAACCTTAACAATATGGGAAAGGTCATCTTAGATAGTAATTAAAAATTGTGATAAAATCAAACAAATATCTTAACAGTGTACTAAATTATCATATTTTGGATTCAACCAAAAAAAATTATCATAGTTTGGAATCAAACGAGTCTATGATATTAATTGACAATTAATGTAATAGCAAAAAAAAAAAAAAAGCAAGGCAAGCTAATCGGTGTACTTTGTTTTACACTATATGAAAAATAATCTATGATACGACTATGGAATGTAAAATGAAATAACATACAATATAAATACGATGTAGTTTAATATGGCTTCGTTAAGCGGTAAAATGTGTTATCTATACTGTCTATAGTATAAAGCGGAGACAAAGTCTTTACAAAAAATTGCGCCACGTGTCATATCTTTAATAAAATAATCAACTGGCCCTTGCGTATGTAAAAAAAACACTAATCACAATAGAAAGATATATATATATTATTTGATAAAAATAATCAACTGGACCCTCCTCTATATAGATTAGGTAGTTAGAATCTCATATAATCTTACCCCGTAAAAATTGCCAAAAATTATGAATTTTATCTTACCAAAATACAAGTAGATTATAAAATAACATATAATCAGTTGACGTGATCATAGGATAGTTCTAATCAGTTGGGTTTATAAGCAATTTAATTAAAAAAAACACTAATTTCGGAATTGTACGTCATTGGGTTCATTTTAACGTGATCCTATTTAATTTTTTTTATAATAAAATAATTAGTTGGCCTCACTTTATACAAATTAAACAGTTAGAATCTCATATAATCTTATCTCGTAAAAACTGTTTAAAGATTACCGAAAATTATGAATTATCCCAAAAGTTATGAATTATCGCTTACCAATAATTAGTTGTAATCTTCTAATAAATATTATTATTTGATAAAAAATGATGTTTATTGTAAAGTAATTTTTGAACAAATTCAATTTATTTATATTATGAGTTGATTTACTATCAATGGCAAAAAAAAATCAATAATCAAAATACGAAGATAAATATATATAATCCTATAATTTTAATGCGATCATTGACGTTATATATCTATATTAGATTGGATTTATAATCACATTACCCGTACATGGTACGGGGGTTAAACTAGTTACTATAGTAATCTGTAGTATATAATAGACTTTTGCGATTATTGGATTGTTGCGACTTTGAATTCTGTTTTCCGATATAAATCTTTAGATTAAGTGATACTCACAAACTAAATAACAAGTATAACGCCTAATTATTAAGATACTTAAAAAATAACCTAAATAATAACCTAATTGAAAAGTGAACATATTGGGGAATGGGGATATAGAACAATGTAGAGCTAATGCTCTAAAGTCTAAATTGGGTAACACCCGATATATTCGAGGTTGGAGGTGCTTCCAAATTAGTCCATTGCCTTGAGACTTGAGTTGAGTTTTTACTGTATTTTGTTGTCGACTTAAAACTAATTAATGTTTTTGAAAACAAATAGTGCGCTAGTAATTGATTAATTAATGGAAAAATAACTTATATTAATCTCAAGTATACCAACTTTCAACCAAAAATGTTCTTAAGTTTGAAAACCATCACCAACGATACGAATTATAACAAAATTAATCAAAAACGATTCAAAAGTTTTTTCTGACAAATTTTTCGGTGGAATCAATGATTTGGCCATCGAATATCTGACATAACAACTTAATATTTTACATTTCAACGAAATAAATTTTATCGTCATATTATCGATTCCACTGGAGAATTTGTTGGAAAATGATTCGAGATCGTTTTTTATTAATACAATATTATGATTTTCAAGAAATGATTCGAGAAATTTTTGGTTGAAACTTGTACTGTTATTTTATGCCATTTTTAGTTAATTAGTTTACAAGTATTGATATTGCTAGGATCTAGACCTTCAAATCTCTATCAAATCTTATAAAAGCATTCACGCCCATTCATCATCATCAGTCATCACCCTCAAAGACCCACTAATGAATCATTAATCATGCATGATCATTTATAATCTCCCAAATCATTGACAGTTAATCAAGCCTAATTATGATATCAGACGGTCCAAAGTAGATCTCCCCATAACAATGACTGTTCCAAGGCACGTCCAAAAAGCATACATCCAACACAATAAAGCACTCCCTAATTAATTACCATTATTTTGATCTTGTACGTTTAATTAGGCGTGAACTTTTAGACGTTAATATTCCTCTGATTATTAAAAAAACGTACACTAACACCACTCTAAATTAAACACATCATCATCATTAAACAAAAGGCACTTGAACTAGTCAAACCCTCCCCAAAAAGATCTTCACTTATAACATCTAACATATGTCAGCCTCTAATTTAAAACAACCATAATATTTTGTTCATATAATCAATGGGCAAATTAAGATTTGTGTAACTTAACTGCCGTACTTAGGAGGGACATAAAATCTTGAAAGAAAGACAAAGGCAGCCTTTGAGTATGAAGAGGGGTTAATTAAACTTATCTCCATAACTTAATCAATGCTGTTTTGATACTCTTGTGTCTTGACTTCGAGCTGGCAGGCATGCAATTCCTAACCCAAAAAATTATAATTCTTTTTAACTAATGTGCAAGTAGTTTTCATATCACTTTTACCAACATATTCTCTTTTAATTTTCGAGCAAGAACAAAAAACATTACCTAGGGTATTGAATTAAATCACATCATTCTTTTCAAGAAAGTGTTTTTTTCTAGCTTGTATCAGTTTTTGATTACTACTCTTTTTAAGAGATTTTGACCAACGGTTGTTAATTACACTTAAATATTAATTCAGAACCCTATTAAAAAAAATATTACATCATATGAATCATGGGTCCATGCCTATATATGACATAACACCACCAGCCACAATTTAAGACCATGCCATTTTAACATTTGCCCGCCTTTCTTATCCAACCTTAATCATATATACATATCCTTTTTCGTTATCTATTGACAAGATTAAAATTCATAAAACTGTTTTGAATCAAATCCATGACAAAGTTTTGTACTTATCAATCATCTAATTTGGTAAATACTATAGAGTGAAACGTTTTGGTATGACTTAAGCTTATACTATCATTCTTGATAAAGTGAAGGATTCGATATGTTAGATGGATTTAAAATATGAACATACTGAATTGGTAGTCAATAACAACAAACTAATGATATGAGTTAGAGGATATGGAAATGAGGTGAGTAAAGTACAATTGAATGTTGCATTGCCAACACAAAGTAGATCCTGCTCGATTATATATATTAGAGCTTATTCTTGAAGACATAATCGAATATGTGAACACCTTGGGCTTTGGGGCATGACCCCCAACTCGCCGACCGCAAGGCTACCGTTGAGAAAGCCCCTCATAAGCCTACAAGGAGCTGCATCCCTTGAAACCTTGCTATTATCGTGGACTCTGCTCTCAAACCCGTAACAAAGTCTGATCAACTACAGATTCAAAGCATCTTAGCATTAAGTCTTCTTGTGCTCAAACCCCTCCCATTTATCTTTAAAGCCTTAAAATGATCGAGACATAACCGAGCTGAATATCAAGTTGCCGAGGGACAAGTATCTTTATCTATTTTGGTTGAAATTCAGGGTCATGTTCATTTACAACCCTAGTACTTGTCAATTGCACAAGTACATTTATGGCAAACAAACGTTAGGAATTAACACAATGACAAATTCAGAAAAGTATCTCGGATGTCCGATCATTAATGGCAAAGTAAACAAAGAAATATTCCATTCTACAATAGCAAATGTTCAACGACAACTATCAAATTGGAAAGCCAGTACTTTATCTCAGAAAGGCCGATCAGTACTAATAAGATCAAATCTGGCCACAAAGCCAAACTACTTGATACAAAGTTTTATGTTGCCTAAGCATGTGCATGATGAAATTGATGCAATCAATAGAACATTTTTCTGGAATAAGGATAGACAATATAAACCCCTAGTAGCATGGGACAAAATATGTAAATCAAAGGCATATAGCGGATTAGGGGTAAGGAAAGCGGCAGATATGAACAAGGCATTACAGATGAAACTGCTGTGGAAAATTCTCACATAGCAGGATAATGTCTGGGTCAAAGTGGTGAAAGAAAAATATTTACGAAGGAACACGCTTGCAGAATATAAGTGTAAAACTAACACATCATGGCAATGGAAAAATCTGATTAAACTCAAGCCGGAATTTGAGAAAGGTCTTCGGTGGCAAATAGGAAATAGAAAGACAGTAAATTTTTGGACTGATAACTGGGTAATGCAAGATCCATTGGAGAAGTTTGTAAACAGAAGTGTCATAGAGAATGTTACCATTAAAGTGGAACAGTTTATTTCAACGACAAGAGAATGGAAAATAGATGAATTGAGTAGAACGATCCCTATAGATATAGTAGATAAAGTATTACTAATACCTATTCCATGTAATGAAATAGAAGACAAACTTATATGGGCACCAAGCAGAAATGGATGGTATTCAACAACGTCAGCAGTGAGTCTAGTTACGAAGGAGGATGCCATGAATCCGAGTCCAAATGATTGGATATGGAAACTTGACATCTACCCAAAAGTGCAAAATTTCTTATGGAAAATTGATTCAAATGGACTACCAACCAAACAAAGGCTTTATGAAAAACATGTCGCAATCCCGCAAGGATGTCTCATGTGTAATGGAACCCACGAAGACTCGATACACTTGATGGTTAGTTGCCCGTACACGCTAGGGGTGATAAAAAGCATAAATGTAGATACCGAGCGAGTAATTAGGGCTTATGTCCCCCCACATCAAAACCCGAGAAATGTTCTAAACGATATTAAAAGAAGATTAGGGAAGACAGAGTTCATTGAACTTGCAGTAGTTTGGTGGAGCATATGGCATCAACGAAACAAGATGGTCTTCCAAACAACGCCTAGTGATTTAAGCTTATATATTCGAGCACAACTGAGGCAATGGGAACAAGCCAAGAGGTGGCAAGAGGATGAAGAAAAGGAACAAGATAGGATGGCTCGACGACAGTCAACAACACGACAAAAATTAAGACACTGGAAAATGCCAAAACCCGAGTTTGCCAAACTTAACTTTGATGGCTCTAAGATAAGTAATGGAAACGCTTCGGGTGGATCGATTATTAGAGATATGGATGGAAACCCAATAACTGGAATTGTAAGAATATTTGGCAAAGTATCGGTTTTGATGGCTGAAACTCTGGCATTGAGGGATGGAATACTAAAGGCCAAACAAAGTAATGTTCGGAGAATTGAAATTGAAGGGGACAATGTAACACTTATCAAAGCTGTCAAAGGTCTGATCAATTGCCCATGGGAAATTGAAAGGATTGTAGCTGATATTCTCGTATCCTTACACGGATTCGAGTCAGTCCAAATTTCACATGAGAATAGGCAATGCAATGCTGTGGCCGATAAAATTGCGAGTCTGGGCCACAGTCACTCATGGGAAGCAATTCAGAACCACCACGAGCTTCTAGCTCTCATCCACTCGGATGCTCTAGGTTTCCCGCCTTGAGAGGGATCCCTAATCCTCACCAAGTCAAAAATAAAAAATAAAAAAAATTGCAGAAGTACATTTTAAAATGATAATAAGGCCATGTGAAGCAAAATGATAATAATGGAATGGATCAAATTGAATCTAAAAATCATGAAATCCAGGCTGCGTTGTCAAGGCGTTCGTTTTCGAGCCCAGATAAGAGATGTCCAAATGCTTGCCAATGAACAGACATAGTGTTTCGACCCATCAACAATGTGGCAAATAGTAGCTGGACTGGGTCCACTACACCCCAATAATCCAAGACCAATAACAATCTGAAATGGCCCATAGACCATACATTCCAATAAAGACCATACATTTCAAGACTCATGCATGTACCTACTAATTAGCTGGGACTCACTAGGCAGGCACTACATTATGACTATGTTGTACTATTGCCTACATTGAAGCTAGGGGTGGGCAAAATCCGGTCCAGACCGGATTTTTGGACCGGACCGGTTCCTCGGTCCACAAAAATGGGGGTTCTTGGTCCCAGTCCGGACCGGACTGGAAACCCCAATTCTGTCACGTGTAAAAATTATTGTGTCATGTGTGTCTAAGGGCTTGTATTAGTTTGGGTAAATACGAGTTTTTGGATGAGAATGTTTTTTGGGTAAATATTTTGCATTAGAAAACATAAAAAATATAGACATGTATTTCAAGAAGTTTAAATTGAAGTTTATAAAGTAGAGGTATTTTTTTGAGTGGTAGAAATGTGTCTGGCAAAAGTGGGTGGACGATTAGTGTAGGGAAGGCTAACTTTTTTTTCATTAGTTTGATGACACGTCTTCATTGGAAAATCAATCCTCTCTTTAATTTTATACACCCACTCATCATCCTCTGTGAGTCAATGAAACAACACGAATAATTGACTTTGTATTATATAGTGAAAATGTAATAGAGAAACGTTGTCGCCAAACTAATAGACTTCCAATCTTTAACCATTTAATTATGTGTACGGTCATACGGTCTCACACATATCATGAAATAGAATTGTAAATGCACCGAGCCATGAGAAAGTCTATGTTCGGTTTTGCTAAGTCTTGTCTGTGTTCGACTCAATTTGTAAATGAGTCAAGCTTAAACATTATTTTGACGGCTCAAAAGAAACATGAGCTGAGCATAGCAAGAAGAAAATTTGCCTTGTTTGTTCATGAGCAAACTCAATTATACTCATGAGTCATGAGCTCTCGATTAAAGATTCATGAAAAAATTTCATTATAAATCCATTATATGAATTTTATGTTATACGTATACTTAGTTAATACTAGTATTTTTGGATTCCTCTCAACTACGCAGTACAATTTGCTTGTATAGATGATCATATGAGCCGTTCTCAAGGTTGTCGAATGAATAAATTATACAAACAACTTGGGACCTGAGCTAAGCAAGCCCGACTCCCTTGAGCGGTAGAGCTTGAAGAACCTTTAAATGAACCCACATCAACTAAGATTTTCAGCTTGGACAAAGTATTTGTTCAAGCACGAGCTCGCCTATTACTAAGCTCTGATTGACTCGGCTCGGTTACAACCCTCTTGGGTATTCCAAAGGAGCTATCGTCAACTAGATTCCAACTTTGTCCAAGCTTGATGTCGCCTATTACTAATGAAGTTGAACCTGTGCAATTCAAAGCTCAAATTGACATGGAACGATTACAACCCTATCAACAACTAGATTCGCGTACGCTTCCTACAAAGGCTTATTACCTTGGGCCTAATGTTGAGCGGTGACTAACTTAGCAGCCCACTATTCCCTTCATATACGAGTATTTGAATGATCCATTTGTGATTACCAGTGAAAATTCAAGATGTAGATGAGAGAAAAAAGAGTGTGGCAATGTCAGTTGAGTTTAGATCCTAAATAGATGCCAGAGATGGAAATGGGCTCTAATCAATTTGCACAAGTACTCTCATATTGCAGTTTTCATCACATAGAAGGCACAATCGATGACAATAGCACATAACTTAGTCTGGCACATACAGCATTACTAGAACCAACAAACAACTCTCAGATAAACACTAATATCCATAATTCAACATAACAAAAACGGTATCAAGTCAACGAGGGCAAAACAGGTTGATTTCAAAAACCATCCTGAAGCTAAAAAGACAAGCAAAACTTTCCATTAAATTCTCCAACACAAAAACAAACACGGAGAGAATTACATGATTTAATCTCCCTTCTTTCTGAAAGAGCACCCCTCGGTCAGTCTTGCACGACCTCCAGTTGGCTGGCACAAAACGGTCTGGCAGTTTCCACACACCACAACGGTTTGGGAGTGGCTGAAGACAGTTGTTCTGCAGATCATCAAATAATTAACATTTACAGGCATTAGACTATGTATCCTTGCAAATCAGCTATAATTGTTTAAATCACTAACTTTCTTCATCAAAAAAAATCTCCTTTTCAAGCTTTACAGTAAAATTCCTATACAAGCTGAATAAATCTTTGTCCTAAGGTGAAACCAACATCATCTTAACCCACAGGATTAATCTTATAATAAGATGGAAAACATTACATAAAAGGGAGCTTCAGCCATCCTACAAGTTCTCATATCCTGAATAACTAGAGCATTGTAGATCCAAGCTTATCAACAGATTCCAAACCTTAATCTATACTCCAACATAAAACCCTCATATCCTTGTTTCCATTGTTAAATTCAAGCAACAAGATTCTATAAATCTGCTAGACTTTATGTCAACTCATAATTGCCACAAAAAATCCCACAAAACCATATCATTCTACTTATAATAGGCTAAAAGGAGACAATTTTCCACAAACACATAAACATCCATAAACTAATATACAAGCACTCAAAACAACCAAGACAAATAAGCAGATGTATGAAACAGAACAGAAACGAGAACAGAAGCGACTCACATGTTGAAGCATCCTTGGCATTTGACATCCTAAAAACAACGACGAACAAAACAAAAACAAACCACAATCAGAGAAGGATAAATTCCGAACCAAGGTATGGAATTGAGAAGAAAAGGAAAGCCAATTAACCATGAAGAAGGAGTTGGGTGACTGAACGAGGCGCTTAAGCTTGTGCTTCTTCTTCTCAAGCTCAACCGGTGGGTTCAACAAATCGATATCGTTCTGAAGAACCTATTTTGTTCCCAAAATCCAACAAATCTAACATCAGAAACTCAAAATCCAACAATTCAACCGAAACCTAGAACGCATAAATCGACAAAACTCATCAAAGAAAAAGAAAAGAGCTTACCATGATTGCGGAGCTGAGGTGCGAAGGTGACGAAAACCACAAAATGCAAACAGAAAACCCTAGAAACAAAAGACGACGGCTCGGGAGGCGAGAGCGAGGGTTTTATAGTGAGATCGATATAACTGGAGGGGTTCTTCTATTATATATTTTCCAAGTAATAAGGGATTTACTCTTGTAGATCGAAAATGGGCCTAACATTTTAATAAACCAAGAGAGGCCCGTGAATTTTGCATTCAGCCCAAAAACACATTATAATAAACTGTGTACAATTGTATTAAATAAAAAATATTGGTTAGGTTTTACCATTCATTTTATAATTTTTATATGTAAATTTTACCATCCATTTTAATTTTTCTATTATTTTAAATCTTGATCAATAATCTAATGGTTCGGTGTCAACTTAGGGTTGAAATGAACCAAGTCATTCATGAGCCGGTGTTAGGATCGGTTATGTATCGGTCATAGCCTTGATTTGTAAACAAGCCGAGCTTGAACACGATTGTAAGGATCCCAAGATAAAGGAGTTGATCTTGAGTATACGAAAGTTCAACTCTTCATGAACAAGCTCAATTATACGTCCTCAAGCTAGCTTACAACATGTTCTACCAAGAAAAATGAGTAATATTGGATTAAGATGTACTTTTGGAAGGGAAAAAATAAGGTGCACATTTATGGAGCAGATTAATGAGAATAGGAATGGTATGGATTATTCTCCACAAACAAGGGTGATGAACAGCTTGTCCAATGATTTCATTGAAAGTTCAGGATAGCTAATACTTAGTAGTCATACACGATGCGCATTATAACGTACCAAAAGAGATGCGCATTACAATATGCCAAAAGAAAGGAGCTACCTATGCTCCCATAAGAAAAGAGAAGAAGAAAAAGAAAGGCTATACAAATACATGCCCAAAAGTTGCCCACAGCACAAAAAGCCAGCATGGTTTACTTGAATCTGCTTAGCCACTGTTCTTTCAACAAAAACATGGACAACTAAGAAAAAGAGTTAAACAAGACAAAAGAAGCAAACTGATTCCAATACGATCATTCGGCGCAGAATCTTAGATCTTGCCACCCGCCCAGCTTAAGCTATCTTGTGATCCAAATTCCTGCAACCAACATCCAAATTCCAACACAACAACATGATCAGCAAATGTAATTAGCAACACAGTATGACAGTAGCATATATATAAACACACATCAAAAAAGCAAACAAAAAACAGATGAATCAAATTTTAACCAGCAGCTGGCTGAGTCTGAAATCCGGAGGCGTGTCCAGGTATATGCTGTGAGGGTCAAAAGGCAGGGTCTGGGAATCTTCGGGCTCCTTGTTGTTCAGATCCTCCTCTTGGCCCAGCTGAGCGCACCTTGTTTCATTGTCCTCGTTCCCATCCCTGTTGGACGTCTGGCTGTTCAGAAGATCAGCGATTGATAATGCTTCTAGCTGCTGGGAATCCAAATCCAACATCATCTGAGAGTCATTATCCCAGCATATTCCTTCCCCAACCACATTGTTGTTAGCGTGGTCTTCTCCTGCTTCATCTAAATCGGTTCCTGGCTCTTGTTCATCCTTGTTGTCGTTCATGCCTTGTTGAGTTTGAGCTACTTGTTGAGTTTGCACTATTTGAATTTCACCCAAGTCCATGCCGTAGTCCTAAAACAGTAAAGGAATACAAAACATCTAAGAATTGGAATTTTAAATTTAAGCCAAGATATTGAGGGCTTGTCTGATTCAGCTTTGAGTTCCCCGTTTTTCTTTGTTCTATTTCAAAGATTTTTGGAAACACTTTTTTCTTCTTCCCTTCTAATTTAAAAATTTAAGGTAGATTTAGTCAAAAACTATAGAGTGTGAAACTTAAAGCTGAATCAAAAAGCCTTAAATAAGTAAGAGATGTTGCACACCTCACGGCCAACGGTATCCATGGAAGATAAAGCAGACGATTCCCCGGGAACGAAATTTGACCGTCTCTCAGAACGAGGAGGATCAGGAGTCACGGATTTGGGAGTGACTGGATCAACTTTCACAACAGCATCATCAATCAGTTCAGGAATATCCTCCAAAGCTTTATCACCTTGTTTGACCTGCTGTTGCTGATAAAAGACCTTGGAGATAACATACTCTCCATCTTTTTCGTCTTCCTGGGTGCCCAAGTGATACTGGTGCATGACCCAGTTCGTTTTCTCAGCTTTACCACCCTTTGCTGGATTCACATAGAGAACCATTATTTTCTTGCAGCCTTTCTGAGCACCATCAATTGTAACCGGTTTAGTTCTGCCTGTTTTGTGCCAGCGAACATCTCCCAGATCGTCGCCGTGAATCTTTCTGCGCTTCCTTGTTCCAGTACTATATGCTTTGATTGCTCTGTGGAAGAAATGAGAAGCTGTTCCATCTTGTGTGACACCTGGATTTTTTGGAGAACAGGAGAGAGAATTTAAAAGAGATGGTGGATGATGAAAATTATAGGAAAATTCATTGTCTCAAGACAAGTATTAACCTGGTAGCTTTTGAGGGTGCGTATAGCATATTCCATCATCCTCATTGACAGTGGGAATAAATTCATCAATAAAAGGATGTGCTCGGACGTTGTGGAAACCATTTTTTGCAAGTAAATGCCAGATTATCTCCTGATCCGTCGGGTCAAATTTGACCCCTCGTGGTAATCCAGGCCAAGCATGAGTTACCTGATACAGGAGGAGGGGAGATTGCGCCAATTAATGACAATTTTGTTGATACTGATGCAAGCAGATCAGCAAAAATAAAAGGGTCCATTGGACGAAAAAAAACTATACTACAGGAAGATGTCTTGAATTATACATTTGCATAAACTATGTATCTGTTCTCTTTAGAGTCACAAAACAGCAAGTTTGTACTATGTTGAATACATAAGAACCAACACAGCAAAAAGTAGAGAGAAGCCATAACAAAGATATTCATGTCCAATAAGGCAATGCCAGCACTTCTATTCAAATTATTATAGTTCTAAAGTATTAATTTCCCTCCACTCAGTTAGATATCTAGTACTAGTGCAATTATTTTTCAGTCTGTGAGAAATTAGGTTTCGGCCGTGTGCAGCAAGCAAAACCATAAAGACAATAAAGTACATGAGAGGACTTCCAAAATGAAAGGTAGGCTATGCAAAAGCATCTGTAGTGTGAGACACGTGACTGCATCAGTGACAGGATTGGGGAGATCGTGTATATTCAAGAGAAGAGAAAGGATTCGAAGGGAGGAATGGGGTATATCTGTACGAGAACATAAATGGAGAAGTAGTGGAGGATTCAAGGTGATGTACTGAGAGTGCTAGATAGTCTTTCACCCAAGATGATGATGATGAAAATCATGAAACAGATAAGGTAGTAAGATATATTCAGTAGCATTTATCCAGCTGGGGTTATCCTCGCCATTCAATGACCTAACATCTTACTTGTAATGTTTTAAGGGTAACATTTCAAACAAAATATATGAGCTTAAAAATGGCAAAGCCAGAAAGCACCAACCTCTAGCCCTCTGCAAACGATTATAGCAGTATAACCAAATCAAAGAACATGAAATGAAGTGTAAGTTTGAATGCCAAAAGCATTGACCTTTTAGAACCTACTTAAAATAAGTGGAGGAAGAAATAACTATGTAGAATAGAAAACTTTCAACAAGTGACATTGCATGCAATCTGTAAACACAGAACACAGATATATGTTCCCCTAAAAAGCAGTATTGATATTAAAACTGTTCTACCCAGCTTAAAAAGCATATTTATGAGAATGACCAGAACTTCAAAATACTAAACGAAAAGGGATAGAAGCAATACATCATCATTGTCAATTATGTGCTGGCAATTCGGGCAAGCTTTAGAAGGATTGCTCGTCCAGTTGACATTTCCAGAATCCAAAGTGCCTGATGCACTTTTGATTTTTGAAGCAAACCTGCTCTTGTCAACCAACCATGCTGTTCTGCACAGCATATAAGAAAGAACACTGTCAGATTCATTAAACATGGACGGTAGCACAAACTATTTTCTCTTTAGACAGCTACAACACATACTAGAAATAGTTCATGTAAAAACCGCGCTCCGCTAGCGGGTCTTCTTAGGGTTCTAAAAACCTAATCAGCGTGATCAGCAAAGGATCACATTGCTGCCTAATCATCTTCATTCTCCTCCTAACTACTTACACACCAAGTCAAAAAAGTACTAAGCCACGAGAACAATGTGAAAGAATTCATCTTTGGCTGACATAAGACAACAAAAGGCACAGAAATTGCACAATCAGCGAAAGCAAAAGAAAAAGCATTGCACATAATAAATGATCTCATCAAGAACAATCACCGACTACTAAAGTGAAACTTAGTAAACGGTCACCGATTTCCAGAAAAACCCAGAAGCCCTTACAGGGCGATCTACAATTTTACACTCAACGAGCACAATCTGCAGGTTCTTTCGAATAGGGTTTCCAGGAAATCGTGAGAAACCAAGTATGGAAATTTCAATTTTCTAATTTTGGCCAATGAATGGTAACACGAACGGGGTTTTGAAGATTGTTTGAGAGTACACTTACCCAGCCATGAGAGAAACAGAAGATGAAGCGATCAAAGAGGAGATGGGCACACAACTTCTAATCAGCCGATGACACTAGCATTCAACTATGGGATATGGGACTAGGTCAAGGTCAATTTCTCTTCTCCACACTGCATTATGTCCATGTTTATAGAGTACTTTCCTTTACTTTATCCCTGTCCTTTTAAATGATAAAAAACGAATTTTTATTTATCAGGTCCCTCGAAATTGAATTCTTGAAATTGCGAGGAAACGGGAATGCGTGTGGGAAAAAAAAGAAAAAAGAAAAATAGCGCCAATTCTGACTTTTTTTTTTTGTAATGTACCTTTCTGTCTCCACCTTTTCTTGAGTCTTGACCTCGGTTTGATTTGATTTTTGCACTTCTAGACTTAGGTGAAGATGGGCCAGTCTGAATAATAAGTTGGGCCAAGCCGAGATTGGGCCGAACAGCCCATAAAGCGTTTTTCTCATTTATTTTCATAATAATGATTCAGGACCATTAGCTGGGCCTTTGACTCAGTTGCAACCACATAATTTCTAAAGCATTATGTAAAGTGGGAAAAAAAAAGGCCGTTCCGTTGCGCACACCGTTTTTTAATGTTCGCACACCGACTTGTGCGGATCGTGGATCCGCACATATTAAATCCGGTTTAACATGAACCATGTGCGGATGGACAAGCCGCACATGTAAGGATGAGCAGTTCGGAAAAAAACCTGCCCATTTGTGCGGATCCAAGTTGACCACCCAATACCGCCCAGAAAACATGGTGACTGCCCCTCTTGTGCGGATCCTTATGCCGCACAAGGCTAGGGTTCTACACCTTGTGCGGATCTTGGATCCGCACAAGAGCAGACGTAATGAGCTCGTTGTTGGCTAGACTCGCTCTTGCGCGGATCCAGCAGTTGAGCACGTCGTTGTGCAGACTCACTCTTGTGCGGATCCATGATCCGCACAAGAGCAACCGAGTTTGTCATTGTACGGAAGTGTTCTTGTGCGGATCCTGGATCCACACACATGTGAGATCGAATCTTCTTCCTGTTTAACCATGTGCATTCACGAATTTCATGATTTTCAATACTATATCTATATCGAAAGTTAATGTTTATGTATCATCCTTTTGTGCGGAGTCGTTCTTGTACGGCTTCATTATCCACACATATGTTAGATCGAATCATCGTAATGTTCAACCATGTGCATTCACGAATTTCATTATTTACAATACTATATCTATATCGAAAGTTTACGTCTATGTATCATCCTGTTGTACGTGATATGTTTTTCGAGTCCAAATCTTTTAGATTCATACCTCACTTAAGCTCGAGTCCAACTCATAAAGATAAAGATTAGCATTTTTTATATGTTTCTTGAAGAGTTAGTCTATAGTTATATATATAACGTACGAGAATTACATGTACAATGTAGAACAAGTCATTGATCGATCATTATTAAATGTTTTTCAAAAGAAAATGTCTAAATCCTAAACCGTACCCTAAACCCTATGTGCTCATCCTGGATCCGCACATAGGGTTTTAGTTCCAACCCTAAACCCCATGTGCTCATCCTAGATCCGCACATAGGGTTTTAGTTCCGACCTTGTTTGCGCATCACTAAACCCTTCTTATGCCGCTAAACCCTAAACCCTCGTCCTTATTAAATGTTTTGGAATATGTTTTATACCGTGTAATACTAGGTTAATATGTTATTTCACATTTTCATATAATATTGAATAACTAACTTGTTAAACTACCTTACACATGTACAACTCTTAAATTATCATATTATTATTTTAAAAGAAGCATAATATATATTTTATTTGGGGTTAAGAAAAAAATATCATATTTTATTTTGATAAATTTTTTCTTGATTTGAAATTTAGATTTGAGCTATCACGGTGAGAATTTAGGCTCGAAATCATATGAATCCGAAAATACGAGGTACGAGTCAAGAACAAACAAACAATCCAAAAGTCAAACTACGAGTCAAGAACAAACTACGAATCCAAAATATAAACAAACTACGAATCCAAAAGTCAAACTACGAATCCAAATAAATAACAAACTACTCCTCTGCCCATTCAGGTCTGCTCTCAGGTGGTCCACGATCCTCGCCCGCTGTGTCACATCTCGCCCTCTCCTCCGCCATCCTCGACGCCTCCCCTCGCTCATAAATAGAAGGGACCCGTTGCTCGGCCGCCCTCGACAGAATCATAATACTAGCTGTTTAGAACATTATCTTGAACAAATAAAAAATCAATACCCGATTCCTAATTTATAATTACAGTATTTTTTAATTTATATTTTCATAATTTTATTACCTATTATTACTAGTTAAGAACATTTTTTATAGCTTATTACCTATTATTACTAGTTTAGAATATTTTTTATTGCTTGTCTCTTCAATATTTTTATAAATTAGGAATATTCAATATTCAATATTTTATAAATTAGGAATATTTTTTATTGCTTATTACCTAATATTTTTATTGCTTGGGAAATTCCTTTTGGTACCCCTCTATTCTTGACAATTCCTTTTGGTGCCCTATGAAAAAAGTTTTTCCTTTTGGTACCCTTGTGGTTTATACATTTTCCTTTTTGTAGTCAAAACTCTATCTAAACCCATTTTTCATCCCAAAAAAATACAATTTTCGTTTAAAATTTAAATAAAAACTAATTTGGAAAATAAAATTATGAATTTTTATCCCACTTGATTTTTGTTAGATTTTAAACGAAAATTGTATTGAATAAATCTAGCCATCTAGCTTTCTCCACTCAATTTTTTTAATGGTTGGTCAAACTTTTTTTTTAACAAATTTTTTGCCTAAGTTTTTTTGTTTTTTTTTTTAATTTTCTAAATTAGTTTTATTTAAACAAAATTTAAATGAAATTTTATTTTTTTGGGATGAAAAATGGGTTTAGATAGAGTTCTGGTTACAAAAAAGAAAATATATCAACCACAAGGGTACCAAAAGGAAAAACTTTTTTCCTAGGGCACCAAAAGGAATTGTCATGAACACAAGGGTACCAAAAAGAATTTTTCTAAATTTTTTCTTGATTCGAAATATTGTTTAAAATAAAAATATATATAAGGTACTAGACGTATACACCCGGCGTTGCTCGGGTCGGTAGTTCAATATTAATTTGTATGGTTTTTGTCGTATGTTTATGTGGTTAGGGTTTAAATACGATAAAAGGGGTCGTTTGAATGCAGTTCAACAAGAAACACTACAATTGAAATGAAATGCTTTTATTGGATGTCAAAACTTAATCCGACTCGACAACCCAACCCGTCCGGAAATTTATGAATTGAAACCCGAATTATAATTTTTGGGTCAAAATGCAACTCGACCAGTTCGACCCAATCAGTAATGTGTTGAAACCGGGACCCATTTGATCGACTCATGTTTAACATATAAATATATATGAGGTTAGATAATATATTTTATTTTTATTATTAAATTAAATTCATCAAGACATTTTAAGTAATAGGTGAGAAATAAATTTAATAAGATAATATATAGTCTTAAATAAACTAATAATAGCAATAGCATATTACATTGAACATAATACACCTTAATTGAAAGAAAATCTATTCATGAGATTTATGGGAAAAAATTCATATTTACATATAAGTTAGATTAGATAGATGAGATATAAATTTAATAAGATAATATATAGTCTTAACGAATAGTTATTATTTTATAAACTAATAATAGTAAGCATATTATTGTTCATAATACAACTTAATTGAAAGTAAATCAATGCTAAGACATTTAATGGCAAAACATCCATCTTTATAGATAAATAGGACAAATAAAATAAATAATGACATAGCAACATATATAATATATGTAATACGAAGGAGTAAATTGGAAGGATGACAATTAATGCCAAAACATTCCAACTTTATAAGTGGGTAAGATTTGAATATATCATAGGTATGTTTTTCACATAATTATTCATTTTCCTTTTAATGTAGAAAATTATATAGCTTCATGTTCAATTGTTCATCCATCTTATTTTTCATTGTATCATTTTTAGACAATGTTATAAGATATTTGAATATGCTTTAATGTACAAACTATAATTTATAACACAAAAGTTTATTATGAGTGAATTTTAATTTATTATAAGATGAGACCGCTCACCCAACCTCGGTGGAGACCGAACGCCTGACCCCTCGCCCGACGAAATTATCGGTTCTTGAGCGGAACCCGAAGCCGTCGACAAATCTAGTTTGTTGGAATCCATATAGGCAAAGAATAAATCGAAATTTGGCTTGGAAGAATTGGAAGACAAAAAAACCGAAATCGAATTTTGGGTTGATATCGCTCGACGGCGGCCAGGTTTATATCTAGGTTAGGTTGAAGACGAAGACTTTGATTTTAGGGGCTCTTGTGCGGATCTCGGATCCGCACAAGAGGGGCCACCTTTTTCCCGTTTCGTTTTATTTTTCAAACTTCTGGTCATGCCGTTGGTTTCGGTCGAAGATGGGGCTCTTGTGCGGATTGGCCATCCGCACAAGAGGGGGGTTATTTTCCACACCATGCCATTTTTTAGTAATTTCTTAGAATTTGTGCGGACATCAAGATTACACCGGTTCAAAAATGAAACTGGGCTTTTTGAAAAACCTTGTGCGGATCCCGGATCCGCACAAAAAAAACCAGGTTTTAAAAAAAAAACCTGGATCCGCACAAGTCGGTGTGCGAAAATGAAAAAACGGGGTGCGCAAATCTTGCCTGAAAAAAAGGTGCCAAAAAATGGTTCCGAGGAATTTGACATGTAAAAGGTGTTGAAAAGGGGTACGAGGAATTTGCATGTAAAATAAGTACTAACATCGACCCAAAGAAAATATATGTTTCTCAGTGATATGTTATGTTTGGGACAAAATGAATTCCTAGGTATGCAGAATCAAAACAAATTATATTGTACAACATCTCACTCAAGATAACAAGTTGAAAGATGGGCTCAGAAAAAAAACAAGTTGAAAGATGTCACTAGATACAAAAGAGATTATATCATGTTATAGCTACTAGAAACAATGCTGATTAGTCTTGAGATCGAACGCTTGGAATGAGCCATCCTCTAGGTCATCCATCATCGTCGACTCCCGGCTCAACTCGCCCTGCCCACCCCAAAATTGTTCATGGTTCTCGATCAATTTTTGTCCTTCCCTTCGCGTGTTCACATTCAAATTGTTCATAGTTTCAATGGATAGTAGGCTTTTAGTGAATGATACAGATTAAGAGATTTAACGGTTATATGAAATTTAGGTGGTTACCTCTTGTCAACTTTACTATTGCAAATGGTTGATTTATATAAGAGCACTCCCAATAGAGCTCAATAAAGGAGATCAAGAGGGAGATCATTGAAAAGTAAATTGATTTGCACTTGGGTCTAGGTGGACAAGACCGAGATTCGAGCCCAGGAGAGAGAAAATCCATCTGCCAAAAAGTAGCAAAAAGAAAACCGGAACTAAAAAAATATCAAAGGCCCAATTTTTACTTTGCATTTTTGATAAAATACCAAAAAACAAAAGCAGCCAGCGCCACATGGTGCGTATTCAACGGCCAGGATTAATTCCTAGCCATTGGAACCTAAACTAATAAAAATCATATTTCGGGCACAATTTAAATTAAATTTTTTTTTTTTTACTAAAATTCATTTTTTTATGTCTATCCATAGAGTCTTATATTGCATATATTTGTCTTTTTAAAATTAAGTATATTTTTTAAGTTATTTTAAGTTATATAAACACATATTTAAGTAAATGGGTAATGCATTAAAACTAGTAAATATGTGTGTTTAATAAGATAATTATGATATATATAATAAATATGGAAGGTATATATGTAATTGTGATTAGATAAATAAGTATTGGAAAATGAGAAAAGTTAAAAAGATGGGTTCATGGTTAGGGGCGAAAAAATATATAGAAGATCGTACATGAGGTATATGGAGGAATAATAATAAAATAATGAGGTTTTGGGGCTCATAATTGATAATGGCCTAAGAAGTCGTTAAATCAAAATTTAAGCAAAATGGCTATATGAATTTAACCCTAGTTCTAAGTCATATCCTTCCCATTAAAGTATGCAATTTTAAAATCAAAATGCACCATTTTGCCCTAAACATTCGCGAAATGTCCCATTCGATTCGATATTCTTCATTCTGCACCCAGATCAGGCACTTCGTCTCCTTATTTTAGAATGCACCTTTGGTCATATATATGCCCTCTATAGTGTAATTCTTTATCTCGGCTGTACATGATTGTTCACATCTTATAAATAAGATTTGCCAGCTAGGTATGTACAATATAATTGATGATTCGTGTACGCTTTATACAATTGGATATGCATGGATTGCATCCATCTAGACCTCTCAAAAGCTAACCCGACCCGACCCAACCCGATAATTTTTGGGTTTCAACCCGAAAATTTAGACCCGTGACCCAATTTCAATCCGATCCGATTGAAACTCGATTTCGTTGGGTTAAACCCGAACCCGTTGGGTTGGACCCGATTTTTTTATAGTTTAAATTATATTACAATATATAAAAATTATTCTAAAAATTATGTTCTATTTTATTATTAAAATATTTAAAAATTATATTTTATTATTTAAATAATATTTTATTTACATTTTGGTAAAAAAATCGATACTTTTGACCCGTTGGGTTGACCTGACCCGACCCGAAACCCGCAACGACCCGACCCAGTTTGACCCATAACCCGATGGACCCAATACTCGAACTCAATCCGAACCCGAAACGACCCAACCCGAACCCGTCCGACCCAACCCGACTACATGCATTTACCCCTCATTATTTTTTGAGATCAAAAAATCTGTATACCAATATATCACGATTTCCATTCCTTTTAGTTATTACGATTTTTCTATCATGTGTCTTAAGGACATACTATAAGAGGTCAATAATGGAAAGATAATGTGTAAATCTTAAATTTTTGGATTTTTAATCTTTTTTGAGATGAGTTCCCAATTTTCTTTTAAGGGTTTTAGTCTCTATTTTTGTTTTTGGTATTCTATTCATGTGGATACACACAGTGGCGGACCCAGGAATTTACTCCAGAGGGGGCTAAATATCCTAGAGTCGGTACTAATAAATTAGAGGTTCTTTCAACCAAAAATAAATAAATTAGAGGTTCTAGGCAAAAACTAATTAAGGATACTTTTGTATACATTTTCTTCCATTATTATGCACAGAAATACATATTTTAAAAAAAGATTAGCTAATATTTAATATTTTCAACTAAACATATATTTCATCATCTTTTTCTTACACTTTTTTTTACGGTCAAAGTAACTTATTAATATGTTTATTTATATATGTGCTTTTAATAGTATATTACTCCCTCCGTCCCTAAATGTTTGTCCAATATTCCTTTTCGGGCTTCCTCTTTTATTCGTCCACTTTTATCATCTTTTCATATATATCATACTTTTCTTGCAATATTATCTATATTCAATCTCCTATATCAACCCATAATCTAACTTTTACATCAATTTTATCACTTTTTCTTTACAAAAATACAAAATTACCCCTATCTTTTTGTTTTGAAGGAAAAAAAATAAAATAAAATCGGAGTTTTATCATTTTCATCAACATTCTCATCAATTTTATCATTTTTTCTCATCAACTTTACACATACTCTACACTTTTTCTTAATAAATGTAAACATCGGAGTTTTAAGCAAACATTTAGGGACAAAAAAATTAAAATAATAGATTAATAGTGGTATAATTGTTTTTTTATATAAAATCTACAACCCATACACACTAAAAAATCCGTAGTTATTGAGCATGTAGCTACAAAGATCAAATCTCCAGCAATATGGTGCATTACTCTTCCCTTTGTTTATTAGTAAATATGTGGCTACAATTTGATAGATAGAGTATTCTGCATCGATCTTCCATTTTATTTATGTTGCTTTTTATAAATGCGACAGATTATGGGATCTAATAAATAATAATAGTGATCCAAAGAGTGTGACTTGAATCACATGAGTGGGCCAAAGACAATGGGAATATGTTTAGTAGATTTATATCAATTTTCAGTATTATAGACACTTTCAATAAGGACTACTCTGTCAATTCAATATCTCCATACATATAGTTAGGGAGATCTAATACTCCATCTCTCAAGGACCAATATTTGTGAAACGGGGCCATCCAGGCGCCTCGTACGGCATCACCAAGCGCCCCGCTTTTTCAATTTTTAGTTTGTTCCGCAATTTGCAATATTTACGTTTAGTTCCCGTTATTATTATATAATTACGAAGTATTTCTATAAGTTTTAATATGTACTCTGTTTATCCTTAGACTATTTTGTAGTTGGTTTTTAGCTAGCTTGTTTTATAATCGAGTCCTGTAATTTGGTATCAGAGCCTAGTTAATCAATTAACAAGCTGGAGATTTCCGAAAAATGCATTAATAGAGAAGCTCCACATATTAAGCATTTAAATACTGACGAAAAACATCATGAAGCAATATTAAATACCATAGTTGATGATATCGCTGAACTTAAAAGTAGTATCTTTAGATTAAGTGAAAAAATCAAAAATATTAGGGAAGAGCTAAAAATCTATTGTAACCTTTTATCGGAAGAAAATAAGAAAATATCTGCCGAACTTATTCACGAAATTAGGCATCAAGGTGCAATTGCAAAAGGCCTAGACGTTAAAAAATCAACCAAATTCCCCTACAAATATCAATTCCAAGATCAAAACCCAGGAAAAATATTTTGAGTACCAGTTAAAAATATTAACGAAAAGGGAAAAACCAAACTTGAAGAAAATGAAAAAGACAACGAAGACTAGTTTGGAACCAAGAGAGGATACCATGGAGGAACCTGGTATCATCAGTAGTGAAGAATCTGAATATGATACAAAAGAGGAAGAAATGTATCAACAAATGGGTTTGATAAGGTTAAAAGATATGGAAACCATACCTATAACTGAAGTAAAACGCAAGATAAGTAAAATTATGGGTAAAAGGGTATTAGACACCAACGAAATGGAAGAGGAAATAACACCTACTGAGTTGGAAGAAACTAATGAAGCTAATAGATCCTATTATAAAAGATATGAAGAGGGATCTTGTAGCTATAGAAAACCTTATTGTAAGCCTAAAGAGTTTTTAGAGAAAACAGGCAGATTTGGGGTAAGGATTATGTCCAATAACCGACCTAACAAGAAAGAACTCAAATTGGAACCCATAAGTGAAACTGGCTATAAGCTAAACTTGGATGGAGTCCGAAAACGTGAAGAAGTAATGGACTTTTGGAAGAAAAGTATGATGAGCGTGTTAAACCTCAATACAGATTGGAGAGCAACAAACTTCCTGAACTATATTGAGCATAGTCTAGAGGGAATAGTTGCTGACTGGTATGAAGGAGTACCAGAAGATTTCAAAGCAGGGTTAAGAGCTAATAACTCAGCTTCATCTATGTTCAAAGACCTTTGTGAAGCTATAGATGAAGAGTTTATTGGTGAAAGAGATGAAGATGATAAAAAATTTATCGAATGGAAAAGAAAACTCAACACCCTTGAAATCTGTAACATGAAATATCTAGATAGTTATCTTTCTGAATTTGAGCATTACTACTATAAAATTGGTGAAAATCCTATTAATCTTCAAATGCTCTATGATAAACTTCCCAAACCAATTAATGAAGAAATTAGTGATGGTTACCATGAATGGAAAGAAAGGTATATGTCTAGAGATACCCTAGGAAATAGAATGAAATACCTCAAAAGATGGGTTGAGAAAAAATGTCGAGAGGTTAAGGGAACACAGCAAATGAAACGACAGTTTCTAACATGTTGGGATTTCCCTAACGAATGGGGTTGTGATAAGAGAGATTATCAAAGAAAACACTATAGAAGAAAGAGTTTCAATAAGCAGAGAGGTGAAAAATATCATAAGAAGTATTATAAAAAACCCTTTGTTAATAAAAGAAGGTTTTTTAGGAAAGCCTCTTATTGTCCAGAAAAGAAAAAGAGTTGCAAGTGCTGGGCTTGCGGAGAGACTGGACATTATGCTAATGAATGCAAGAATAGAAAGAATAATAAATTAGCAGAAGCATTAGGAAGTATGGATTACATTGAAATATCTGAGGATGAAGCTATAGAAATAGCATTAGGCAACAACAAAGGAGTTGTTGAAGTAGTGGAAGAAGAAGAGGTAGAAGATTCGGATTGTGAAGAAATTAATGAAATGATGCAAGGAGAGAGCTCTAGCATCGCTGATTTCTCAGAAGCATTCGAATCTGGAGGAGAAATGACTACGCTAGCTCAACTCCAAGAAGCTGAATCCTCCATAGATGAGGAACAAATTGAAAACATGCGTAAGTCAGGAGTAAAATTCCATGTTATTGCTAAAGAACAGTTCTTCAAGAGACATTTCTTCCCAGCATTCTCTAAGTTTGTGTGCGAAGAAATGCTTGGAGATATAGTAATTAAAAATAACGAAAATCAAGCTACCGAAATCAATCTAATCAACTGGAAAAATATCCAGAAACATAACAAGGATAAAAGATATAAGTATATCTTTGTATGTGGTATCCAAATATTCATAACTCCATTACAAGACTTTGGTAAAAATGTGCATTGCATTAACTTTGTTTGCGATACTAGGCATAAGAAGTTTAGTGATCAGACCATAAGTGGAGTCATATGCAACCTAAGTCAAGGGCCAGTGTCATGGATTTGTAGGCCTAAATATTATGTTAGCTTGGAAGGTCAGTTTGCACCTAAATTCTTAGCTCTCAAGTTGCTAACTGAAGGAATTAATATGCATAAGGGCACTTGCCCTATACAGTTGAAATGGAAGGTGGTATACAAACTAGAAAACACCACCAATCCTCCACTAAGGATGCAAATGGTAGAAGCTGATAAATATGAAATTAGTGGACCAGGTCAGATAGCAGTTCCTGTTAAGGTTAAGCCTGAACAAATCAGTCTAAAAACAATATGGATAAATGCCTTTGAGAACCCTTCAAATGCTAAGCATGAAAAAATCTTAACAGTTGATGAGGAAGGCAGAATTCATACCACATCTCAATCACCCGCAAACCTAACAATGGATAGGAGCCTTTCAAGAAGTAGAAGTTCTAGGTTTAATCCTAGTTTGAATCTTACTCAGAGAAACCAATTAGTTCCTCCAAATAGGACAATTAAAGAAGAAAGTCCTTTTAAGATAAATGAGGATACTGCTAGTCTATTAGCAGCCTTGAATAAAAAACTTGAAATGGACACTGTTGGTAGAACTATAAATGAGCCAACTAGACATAGCATAGATCTAGGATCAATGGCTAGTTCTAACCCAAACCCAGAAGGTCGTCCAATGCTACAAGGAGAGTCCTCAAACTTTAGATCGGATAGAAAACTAATAGGGTTTAAAACTAAAACCATTAGTGAACCTGTGTATGAAGAAGATGAAGAGTTAAATATGCAGGTTGAAGCTTGTCTAAGAGTCACTAATCCAAACAGTATTTACATTCCTATAGCGATATGCATTGAAGGATTTAATAATTATGAGCTATGTGCATTCGTAGATAGTGGATGTTCTGTTTGTTTTGGAAAGAAAACATTATTCCCTGAATTTATGTGGAAACCTGCTACTAAACCTATTCAGGTTAGAATAGCTGATAATAGTATTATGGTTCATTCTGAAGTTATTTTGGATTTACCAATTATGCTTGGAGGTTACCCTTGCATAATTCCTATTATTTGGGCTACTGAACAGACATCTCATGACATGATAATAGGAAATAACTTTCAAAGGCTATATTCTCCGTGTACTCAAAGCTTAGAAAGTATGATATTTACTATTAATGGAGATTTAGCTTGTGTTAGAAAAATGAAAGATACCTATACTCATCAAAAAATTGAATTCACGCGCAGTAAGCGTGGTGAGGAGCAGATAGTTCCAACGCAAAGAGAATTTGCGCTCTTTATAGATGAAGTAGGCATAAAAGAACAGATAACAACCCAACAAAAGGATTTATGTAGAGAATTATATTCTGAAGATCCTTTAAAGTTTTGGGATAAGGATAAGTCATTTGCTAAGATAGAGCTTATAGATTCTAAGACTGTCAGTCTGTCATCAGAGTTAAGCAAATGGTTTATACCTATAAAGATCAACAGGAGTTTAAAGTTTAAATAGAAGAACTGTTGAAAAAAGGATTAATTAGAGAAAGTAAGTCCTCATTCTAGTCCTGCAGTTATGGTTAGGAATCATGCTGAAGAAAAAAAGAGGAAAGGCTACAATGGTTATCAATTATAAGAAATTAAATGATAACACTATCTTTGATGATTACTATATCCCTAATAAAACAGTCTTGTTCAATAGGATACAAGGAGTCACTTGGTTCTCTAAAATGGACTGTAAAAGTGGATATTGGCAGATTAAAATGGATAAAGATAGTATACCCTTAATAGCATTTAGTGCACCTCAAGGTCATTATGAATGGGTAGTTATGCCATTTGGGTTAAAGAACGCTCCACAAATATTCCAGAGAAGAATGGATAAAATCTTTAAAGATCTTAAACATTGCTGTCTTGTTTACATTGATGATATCTTAATATTTTCTAAGACTTTAGAACAACATATGCATGATCTTAAAGCAATAACTCAAGAGTGCATAAATCATGGCATCGTTCTAGGACAGACAAAATGTATCTATGCAGTACTAGAAATTGAATTCCTAGGATTGAAGATTAAGGCAGGAGAGATTGTATTACAAGATCATATCCTTGAAAAGGTAGAAAAATTCCCTGATATTATAGAAAATAGGAAGCAATTGGAAAGGTTTTTAGGATGTCTCACGTATGCCTCTGACTTCATAAAAAAATTGGCTAAACTTAGGAAGCCATTACAGAGTAAGCTGAAAAAAGAAGAAGTGTGGACTTGGAGTAGTCAGGAAACTAAGATAGTCAGAGAACTTAAAAAATGTTGCATGAATTTGCCAGTGTTAACTTTACCCAATGAAGATGATGAACTTGTTCTTGAAACTGATGCGAGTAATTATCATTGGGGTGCTGTTTTAAAGATTAAGAAGGATAATAAGTTGTGCAGGTACAGTAGTGGAAGTTTCAACAAGGCTGAATGTAACTACACCGTTATGGAAAAAGAGATTCTTGCCATCTTAAAAGGAATTAATAAATTTATAATCTTTCTTGCTCCAAAACCCTTTACAGTAAGAACTGATTGTAAAGGAATACTGGGTTTTATTCAAAATAATCTTGATAATATGAAAGCGCAAGGGAGGCTCTTGCGTTGGCAATTAGCCCTTAACCAGTTTTCCTTTAACATTGAATATGTGCAGGGATCAAAGAACTCTTTGGCAGACAGCTTAACAAGAGAACTTGCAAGTGATAAAAATGCCAAACAGATACATAACCAGCGGGCAACAACCAGTTATGAGGTTGTATCAAGATTGTGGATTTGAGAATGCCTCTCCAGAGCAGATAAAAGAGTCGGTCAAGTTTCTCCTCTCCGTGCGTCCTTCGGATGCAGAGAGGACTAAGTTCGCCGAAAAGATCAAGCATCATAAGGGATGGGTGTCACCTCCCAGTAATTTAGTAGTTTCTTTTTTAGAAGAAGTTGGTAAGAGAAGATGTCGCTATGGATATCAGATAGCAAACTGCATGTCCAGTACCAGAATATTAGAGCTAGAAATAGCTAACAAGATGCTTCAGCTTCCTTGGGAGCTCCAGGAAAAACTGAAGGGTTATTGGAAATATAAAGATTTTCCAGATTGGTATGCTCAAGTGATGAACAGTTATTCAAGCATTTACTACGACATATGGGAAGAATGGGGATCTCAAATTATGTATGGCCATTCTGGAATTGGAGGAGTTTGTCTACCAGGTAGTCCTGATGAAGACGCAGGAATTCTGAAAGCATGGGATTATGGGATGTGCCACGGGATATATGGAAGATTTCCTAGACCATGGAGTCCATTATAAAAACATTTCATTAAGTTCTAGAAGTACGTGTTCAATAGGATTATAAAATCAAAAGAAGAAGACAATTTGATTAGTTCTATGAAGCCTGCTAATATGGAAACAGAAGGAGGGCATTCAAGAGCTCCACATTACCTACTTATGTTTCTCCAAAAAACAGATTGTTTTTCAGAATATGATTCTATACCAGTACATCAAGCGCCGGTCAAAACAGCTGTTGAAGCCAGAGCCAGGGGATTCTTCTACATCTACGAATTCATCAAGATGTATCAGAAGAAAGATGTAATTATGTTCAAGGTTGGGTTTACTACTGTCATAATTTCAAAAGAACTAAAACCCTATTTCTTAGAAGCCATAGAGTCATCTGATTCTATCCAAGAATACTTGTCACAAATTGAATATGGGAGATACTTATCACCAAAGGGTCAAGAGTTCCTTTGGGATCATCTAATGGACTGGGATCCAGAGTATTCAGAGAACCTGATCAAACAAACAGAGCTTGATGAATATGATGCTGAGAATTGGGAAGATAATGTTGGAGATGAAGGCATGCATAACCTCAATAATTGCATGGATTAACTTGTCAAGGCCACGTCACCATTCCACTTCAAACGGTCACAGAAGATCTTTGTCGTTTTACTTTTATTATTAATGTATTTTATTTTCAGAGTGCTTTTCTTTTTCAGAGAGTGATGGCACTGTTGCCATGTGAGTGGATTCCCTGAGACTTTCTCGGGTTATAATTTCAAGAGCACTAAGAGAGCACCCTATGCTCTCACCAGCTCTATAAATACACCCTCTTGTAAGCTTAGAAGGGGCACCGAAAAATAGAGAGCAAAGTCTGAATCTAGAGAAAGAGAAAAAGAAAGCTTTGAACTTGCTAGTGAAGCGGAGTTTCCCTCACTTTAAGAGTTCAAATCCTTCTATGGATCTTTCTAGCTTGAGTGTTTGAGTGATTTGTGTGTTTTTCAGTGTGTTTGTGTGCTTGTAATCCTTTCAAATTCAATAAAAGTTTGTTTTTAAGAAAGGGAAAGCTACTTAATCGAAAGCTATGTCTTGAATAAACCATTTTCTTGATTACAAACCTTCCATCCACCTATTCAAAAGCGTATAAGTTAGAGACTACGATCTGAGGTAGGAAACGAAACAGATCTGTGCTGTGCTTGGACTAAGGGAGTCCTGGTTGAGGATTAGCCACCCCTAGAAATCCGGAAGCTACAGGAACGCCGGAGGTCCAGTGATACTACGTCCAGGTAACGGTCAAACCTCTTTAATTTTATATCTTTTATTACGGAGCATGGTGGGCTTGTGATCATAGAAAATAGCTTATTCGTGATATAGTTAGTAGATTATGGTAGCAAGTACTATTTTAAGTCACCAAAATTAACAAATCATTCTAAAAGGATAGATCTGAAGTAATTCATAGAGTATTGGACAGATCTCGTAATTTCTTATAAATTAAAGGCAAAAACCAAAAAGGAGATAAAAAGAAATTGAGGACCCACCGGGGCGCCTCAATTTCCCCTTGTGAAACTAGTTACGTAATCATATTCATACATATAAATAAGGATGTAATTTTTTTTTAAAAATGAAATCAATCGAGCAACATTTACAGGCTTTAATCCACGAAGAGTTAGGTTAGAAACACAGACCGGGCATATTCTCTAGAAACCGATCATTCAAAAAATACCTGAATAACTTAGAAAAATCTGATTTGTACCTTTATTTACCCTAATTAATAAAAGTCTAATATGAAATGACCATTTTTTTTGGTCGAAGGAGAGGCAAGACTCTCCGGGGTTTACCATTTTATTAAAAAAAAGAAAGTGAGTTAAGTAGTAATCAATCGGACAATAATTTGACCTCTTACATCTAAGGACAATAAATGTAAAACACCCTCCGGCGGATCAATCAATACATGAAATCCTAGGCTAAACGAAAGAGCAAAAGAAGCTAGGAAGTCCACTACGGTATTAGCTTATCTATATCTATAGATGTGCCGGGATTGGACAGACCAATCCCTCCACAGGAAGCCTTGGCATTGTGCAACGAAATGACCATTTTTTTTAATGCAACTAAGATGTACTCGCATTTCTCGTATGGAGGCGTCTATTTTTATCTAATACTTACTTCTCCACATGATACACATGGATAGTAGACATGATTGAAGTGATTCCCAACATTATAGAAATACTGTTGTAACTACATATCAGTTTCTGGTTGGGCGTGGGTCACCGTCTTTAATTGTCGGTTTGGCCGGTCTTGTGTCCATAACCAAATGAAGCTTAATTTGCCTTATGACAATGTCATATAATCATGCACTAAACTAAGTTGAAGTAACAAATGAAGAATTTGTGCCGTCTAGCTATATCAGATTATTTAGGTTTAAAACATTTTATTGATTGTAAAATGACATAATTTTTTGCTCTATTGTTGTTTCATCTACTTGGTAATGTAAAAAAATAATATCTAGACCCACCCTAATATACGGGCATATATCACATCTAAATTTCATCAATTTTTAAGTATTATGAGCCAAATGATCAAATCTGATTCAATAACAAGTATTGTGGACAAATAACATGCACAAAAGACCACCTTTGATGAACCATATTATATATAATACAATTCTTGAACCACTAGAACCTCTATTATGGAATAGGTAATGTGACATGAATAACAAGTAATATAAATCAAATGACATGAACTAATAAAACACGTATTATGAACATATTAAAAACTTAAAAACATCATGAAGTATTAGACCGACTTTATAAACCTAAAGTCATGATACAATAACTACTATGAAAAGAAAGCATCATGAAGCATAAAAAACTTATTATAAACCCTAATGTTCAAGTTTTGAACCTATAATTTGGTTAAATAACAATCAAGGCCTCAAATTGGAGATGGGTTTGGTTCGGTTCAAACCGAAAAAACTGAATCGGAGGAACCAACCCTAACCTCCTTCGGTTACGATTCTGATTCATCGTTTCAAAGAACCGATTTTGAATCAAAAAAATCTCCTGTTTGTATATTTAAAAAAAAAATTGGACAACCGCGACCGCCGACCGTGGTTCGAGTCCAATAGTTGTTTTCCCTTTCCTATTTTTGAAAAATCGATTTCAGGTTCCTGAGACCGACAATTCCGGTTCCAGCAAATTTCATGTTTTTTTTCCTGAACTAGTTCTTTTATTTTGATTTATCCGTTATTCTAATTGTACTACTCACAATTGTCACACATTTAACACTTTATATACATGTTTTACACCCCCAGCTCAATTGTAAGAATATTTTAGAGTTTGAATCTTTTGTGGAATAAATGTTCTCTGTCAATATACACCACGTAGTGAAAGTATCAAAAGTGCATTCATAAATACAACTGTTACGGTTAGAGTTGTCAAATCCTAATCCGATCTGAACCGATCGAAAATTTTAGAGTTGAAACTCGACCTAAATAGTAGCGAGCAAAGGAAATAACCGAACTTGATTAAGCCGAATCCGATTGTGTTAAAACACGAATCCGACCCGATCGACTCGATTTTCAAATAATATAATATATTTTATCAGAAAAACTATTAAGATAATATTTTCTTATGAAATATTATAATTTAATCATAATAATCTGAAAGAAAAAAGAAAAATAGCGCCAATTCTGACTTTTTTTTTTGTAATGTACCTTTCTATCTCCACCTTTTTTTTTTTTTTTTACAATAAAGGGAAAACATTAGGCCTCCTAATCAGGGTAGGACCAGCCTAAATCATCCGCCCGGATGATCTTCAAAAAATCTCTAGCTTCTCGTATTCTTCCTTCACTTAATCCAAACGTCGTTCTTCAAGGATTCCTCCCAGTATTGCGTTTCACAGCTTGTCATCACATTGGCGAGTAGGAGTTGTGGATCAGCATTCCTAGCCGCTAGGTAGTCTGCAGCTCTGTTACTTTCCCTGTAGCAATGGAAAACGCGAACCTCCTCAAAAAGAGAAAGGAGACCTTTTATGTCACCAATGATTGTCTGAATTTCCCAAGGGCATCTCCATGCCCCCGTAATGCTGTTAATCACACATAAGTTGTCACCTTCAACCACTAGCTTTGTTATATTAAGGGACTTGGCCCTCCGCACCCCATCCAGAGCCGCCAGAGCTTCAGCCTGGAGGATGGACGGGGCGGCCAACTTCCGTCGATCCAAGGCAAGAATTTTTGAGTTATTATCTCTTAAAATAAATCCCCCATGCGTGGATGAGTTAGATCGCCGAGATCCGTCAAAATTTAGTTTTACCCATCCCCTGTCTGGTTTCTTCCATGTTGGGAGCCTTGGTCTCTGCCGTTTCAGTGTTTGTTTGTTATCTAGTTGTTCCGCCAGTTTCCATTGTGAGTAGATAGCAAGGGCCAGGTCCGATGGTTTCTCATCTCTTAGTGCCCTATCTGCATTGAAAATTCGGTTATTACGGTGCATCCAAATAGTCCACCAAAGAAAAAGTATAATGGTGTCTCCTTTGTTAGCCTTGACGGTCTGTACAATGCTATGGTTCAGATCGCCCTCGTCTTTAAGGACAATCCGTACCCCAGTTCGTTGTTCCAGGTGTCGAAGCATTGTAATAGTGAAATCGCATTCGAACAATAGGTGCTTAGTTGATTCTTCTCGAGTATCACAAAGGGAGCACGTACTTGGCACTCTCGCATGATACCTATTCAGTCGTTCTGTTGTTGGAAGGCAGTCCGCACAAGCTTTCCAGACAAAGTTCTGCACCTTTGGAGGGGTCTTCAGGTTCCAAATCCACTCCATGTTTTGATCAGGGAGGTTTCTTATCTCTTCACACAGCTGAGCAGCCGTCTTGACAGAGAAAGTCCCATCCGGGGATGGTGTCCAAATTACTTTATCTTCTTGATCCATAATCGGGATGCGAACTTGCAGAATCTTGTCAACAAGATGCTGCGGGAGATGAGTTTGTAGTTTCCGAGTGTCCCAAGTTTTGTTGTCCAAAATAAAGTTTGAAACCTTCATTTTTACGTCGGCGCTCTGAAGGTATGGTCGTAGAGTGACGTTGTCTAACCATGGATCTGTCCAGAAGTTTATACTCTTTCCGTTTCCAAGTTGCCACCTCACACCCTTCATAAAGGTTGCTCTGATGTTTAGGAGTCGTCCAAACTGCCAGGAGTGTGTTTTCTTTTCAACTGTCATGATGGATTCTGTTCCTAGATACTTTTCAGTCACCAAATGAACCCAGGGGTTTCCCGGTTCCGTTAGAATTTTCCATAGTAGCTTCATTTGAAGGGCCGTATTTGAGACTTCCGCAGTTCTCAACCCCATCCCACCTTTTCTCTCGGGAGCGCAAATGCGCTCCTAACTAATAAGGGGGTGGAAGTTGTCAGCGCTCTTGTTCTAGAAGAAATCCCGGTTTACTTTGTCAATTTGATCCCAGATACCTTTTGGCAGCAGGAAACTTTGCATGAGGTAGTTTGTTTTGGATTGCAAGTTAGCCTGAATCAAGATTTTCCTTCCAGCTTGAGACAAAGAGTTTGCCTTCCATTTAGCTAGCTGCTTTTTTAGACTTTGTATTGCCTTTGAGAAGACTGCGTTATGCACACGTCCTCTAACAATCGGGATGCCTAGATATTTTTCTGTTTCAGTCGTTATCCTCAAGTTCAGGATACTCACAAGAGACGTTGCATTCGGTTTTGTCACATTCGAAGATGTCTGCATCGTGCTTTTATGAAAATTAATAGCCAGGCCTGTTTTCTTTGTGAAGTCATCAAGAATTTCTTTTATCACATTCATGCTATCTAGAGAGGCATCAGCCAAGATTAGAGTATCATCTGCAAAGTTAAGGAAGGGGATTCTCATTCCATTCTTCGTCAGTTGAACTCCGATCTTTTTGCCTGGTAGGTTGGATCTGAGTTCTAGAGTCGTAGCTAGGTATTCCATGGCAATGACAAAGATAAAAGGCGCAAGGGGGTCTCCTTGGCGAATTCCGCATGATGGGTGGAAAAGCTCACCGGGTTCATTGTTAACTAGTACAGAGAAAGAGGCCGTTGAGATGCACGACATGACCCATCGGATCCATTTTTCCGCAAAACCAAATTTGAGCAAGATTTGGTCAATAAAATTCCAGTCTAATTTATCATAGGCCTTTTCCATATCTAGCTTAAGAGCCATCCATCCTTTCTTATCCACTTTTTTTCTATGAAAAGAATGAAAGATTTCATGAGCAATCAAAATATTGTCTTGAATGAGCCTTCCTTCAACAAATGCCCCTTGGAGGGGACTTATAATTTTTGGGAGGATCGGCTTAAGTCTGTTTGCCAAGACCTTGGTAATCACCTTATATGTCGTATTGCACAGACTAATTGGCCGAAAATGATTAATATTTATGGGGACTTCAGTTTTTGGGATTAGTGCAATGAAAGAGTGGTTGGTTTCTTTTAGTATCTGTCCAGAGTGAAAAAACGCCTGGACAGCTGACGTTAGAGAGTTTCCGACAATGTGCCAATATTTCTGGAAGAAGTCGGCTGGATAGCCATCTGGTCCAGGGGTTTTATCAGATGCAAGTTCAAAGACTGCAGATTTCACCTCAGCCGGTGTCGGTTTAGCACAAAGGAGTTCATTATCCTGGTTAGACACAACAGTAGGAATCACGCCTAGATCTTCCTGCCTAGTGTGGTGAGTAGTGCTTTGTTGGTATCTTTGCTTAAGCTCCTGAGTTATCTGTTTAGTTATATCCTCGTGATCATAGAGCGTTAGCCCATCCTTGGTCTGGAAGGCATTGGTTCTTTGTCGATATGCTCTAATTTTTGCGACCGATTGATAGTATTTGGAGTTCCTGTCTATGTTGACCATGTGCTTACACTTGGCTCGCTGTCTCCAATATTTATGTTGGAAATCCAGGAGGCAAGCGAATTTCCTCTGATGCCTCTGCAATCGTGTTTGAAAGTCCAAATTGGTCGGATTAAAAAGGGCGAGCTGCTGGAGCTCTTGTAGTTTTTCTTCTGTTTTTTTTAGTTGTTCAAGGTTATTGTGCACTTTATTTTTAGCCCAGTCTTTCGAGTACCGCTTCAAAAGTCTTAGTTTTGCGGCTAGTTTGTACATATAAGATCCTCTGAGCTGATAGCTCCAGACTTTCTTGACTAGTCTCTCGTAATCCGGGTTGGTGGTCCAAGCGTTCTCAAATTTGAAAGGCGATTTTGGTGGGCCATTTCCCGATCCAAAAGAGAAAGTGATGAGACAATGGTCTGATGTGGTAAAAGGAAGGTGATGAACCACCATTGTCGGTTATGTTTGAGCTATTGTCGGGTGGACTAGCACCCAATCCAATTTTTCAAAGATGTTATTAGTCCCTACTGATCGCTTTCTCCAAGTAAAAGGAAAACCTGAAATCCGGGTGTCAAGGAGATTCATTTCATGTTTAAATTGTAGTAATCTTCTAAAGCGAGACAAGGGAGGGCGGAGACCCCCTGACTTGTCAGAGTCCCTCTCAATTTCATTCATGTCACCTACTACAACTACCGGCATGTTGTGGTTAACAATGGTTGCCTTTAGAGATTCCCAATACTCTTCTTTATTTTCTTCACGTGAAGGAGCATACAAGAAAATCATTAGAAAAGATGTGTCAGCATCTACTACTTTAATTATAATCGTATTTGGATGACATTCCAGCAGCGAACATTGTTGGGTTATGTTTCTACAGTTCCAAAGAAGCCAGACACCCCCTTTCGTTCCATTAGCCGGAACAAAGGTAAGGTCTTGAAAGCCAGATTTATGGATAGCTAGGTCATGGGGTCTTTCACAAGTTTTGGTTTCAGCTAGGCATAATAAGTGAAGCTTGTTTTTCACCCTTACATATGATATTTCTTCCCAATATTTCTTCCTAAAAGGTTTTCCTGCGGACACCCCGCACATTCCAATAGCCAATATTCATTTGACCCAGTGACGATGGTGTATTTTCCTCAGTTTAGTTGCCATGTTTTCCAGTTCGATCATATGCCTAGAGTGTTTGGCCTTACTAGTTATCAGCAGCCGTAGGCCATTTTGCTTGTTTGTGATCCATCTTTCCAGTACACGTGCTAAAGTAATTATGCTAGCATATATTATCTATACTATATATTAAAGCCGGAGAATTTCGAGCCTCCACGTTAATTCTGGTCCCACTTGATTAACAATTTTATATGTTTGATTTTTTCTAATTATCTAATCTTTAACTTTATCTTTTTTCTTCCCATCAAATATCTATCTTTAAAAGCATATTAGTTATCTTTAAAATTTCTTTAATTATCTAATCTTTAATTTTATCCTTTTTCTTATTCACCTAATATCTATCTTTGACACAATATTATCTATCTTTAAAATTTCCTTATATAAAAGATACATATTAAGTAACTTAACTTTTCAATTCCCATTTTAATCTATTTATATATAAGAATTAACATATAATATAGATTATAGTAGATATACAAATTAACGAAAAAAATGATCATTATCCGTACATGGTACGGGTCTTTAACTAGTTGTACTTGTGATAGTGCTATGTGTCGAACACAAAAGGGTGATTAATCTCATAGCTCTTTTGTTTATATTTAATACATGATCAATTCTCACATAAGATTCTTGCCAAAACCTTCCTGTTAACGTGATATATATTGGGATAGTACAGAGCTCACCATGGGTCCCATAATTAGTTGCTATGACTAGCTCTTCGACAGTAATGTAGAACAGATCATCACAATTTCCATTTCTGAAAATTCGATGGACATTTTTTGCCCTTAAGAAGTATTGTGCAACAGTAATTTCTATTGTTATATACCAAAAATCATCCCAGAGGATAATGGTAAATTTCAAATCAAGGTTCATTACTTCCAGGTCATAATAGGTTTCGGATAGAGGTTCGAACCACCAAACAAGAACTAAAAACCTTGACCAAACGATCAAGGACAGCAGCAGCAAACAGAAGGTCATAACATTTAAACTGAAAAAGTTCCCAGGCTTGCTGACTCCGAGCTGTAACCGCGGGTCACACAGCACCGATTCAATTTTCACAAGTTCATGCAACTGTGCCGTCCTGAAACATGCTGAAACACCACCAGATCCAGGCGTACAACATTTCAAGTGCTTTAAGCGTTTCATAAGAGGTTTCATAGGCAAAAAGCCAGTTGTCAAGATCATCCCAAAGGCGGGTGCCACCGTGACAAGGGTTCTTTCGCAAAATCCAACACCCTCGTCAAGCAGAGGAGGGAGTAATTTTGCCAGATCGAACCCCTAGCTGAAAGGTATCAACCCACACAATTGAGAGACAGGGGAGAGATCGCAATGTAGAGATTTGAAACAAGACTTTATGCTTTACAAAAGCATTCCGAAGCAACTGCAAATAAACCAACAAGCTCACGTGGAGGAGAGCCCAAACCAAATCATCTCTAGGAGATCTAGGGTTCAGACTTTTACCATTTGAGACTTGGGTAAAGCCACCCTTGCCGGCAGCCAGCCACCACATCATCAGGGCACGGCGTCCAAAATCAGGATCAAGAAGACATCATGCATAGAGGTAAAGCGGCAGATTGTTTCGATTCGTAAGAGTCTTCCGCCATGCAGGGGCGGAACCAGGATAGAAGTATTGAGGGGGCCGACTGTATTGAGGGTAGTCATGGAACCGGGCCGGACTGGGCTGGGCTGGGCCGGGCCGCCACCAGGCTGGCTCAAGAAAACGTGGCCCAGGCCCGGCCCGGCAAATCACCGGGCTGGGCCGGGCCGGACCCCGGGCTGGGCTGGGCCGCTCCACATAGGCCCGGGCGGGCTGGGAGTGGGCTGGTGCCGGGCCGGGCTGGCCCACACATACCGGGCTGGACCGGACCTATAGTTTATTTTTAATAATTACTTATCAAATTTTTAATAATTAAGATGCATATGTAATTAATTTTAATAATTATAGTGCATATTAATTTTATTTTTGCAAAGATATAATTTATAGGGTGCAAATAATTTAATTTTTACAAATATACAATTAATAGGGTGCATATTAATTTTATTTTTACAAAAAATAAAACATATATGCAGCGGGTTGGTCCGGGCTGGGCTGGGCTGGGCCGGGCTCTTGGCCCGTTGACCAGCCCGAACGGGCTGGGCTGGAAAACTCCGGCCCGGGCCCAGCCCATGGCCAGTCCGGGCTCGGCCCCTCTGGCCCGCGGGCTGGCCGGGCCGGGCTTTTTGGGCCCATGACACCGGGCTGGGCCGGCCCGCACTGTTGGCCATCACTAATTGAGGGGGCCAACTATGTTAGTTAAACATATTAAATTTATAACTTATACTAAGAAAATGACTTAAAATTGGTTTACAAATGTTCAATCTTCAAATATTCATAACTTTTTGTTTAGAAATCGGATTAAAACATATAATATATCAAATCGAAGCCCCGAAAGAGAGGAACAATATAAGGTAAAAAACATTTGGATTGGGGGGGCCATGGCCCCCACCGGCCCCAATGTAGTTCCGCCTATGCCGCCATGCATACATAGATCGAGAAAACTGGGGATAGATCGCCACTTCCAGTTCCATCTCAAATTGGGTGTCCATGTCGGTTCTAGAAATCAAGATTTCCAGGCTTGAAGAAGCAATTAAGCTTAATTGGTCATAATAGTCTGGAGAGGATTTTTCAAGGTTGGTTTCATGGGTGATTTCAAGAAAAGAACGGTGAAATTTTGAGCACTCCGAAATTTTGGTTGCGCACCCTCATATGAACAGATTCAGAATCCGTACATAATTTTTCAAAAAAATCGGATTTAATATGGACAGATTCAGAATCCGTCCATAATTTGAGAAAAAACCCGGTCCCGTGTGCGGGTTTAGGAAATGTAGATACGGACCGGAATTTGCCTGGACGAGTTTTGGACAGGTTTAGAACTCGTACAAGTATGGACAGTTTTAGAACCCGTCCATATTTTTGAATTTTTAGGTCAAAAATATGGACAGTTTTAGAACCCGTTCATAAGTTTTATAACCCTCAAAATTCATCCGCCGTCATTCATCCGCCTCATTCAACAACATCGTTATTCACCCGCCGTCCATGGATCGAGCGAGAGAGGAGGAGGAAGGCCGAGTCTCGACGGCGGCCGCGGTTCCGGGTGGCTCGGAGGAGGTTGCCACCGCCCAATTTTCGACCGGTGTGGATCCCGCACAAGCTTCTTCAACGGGTCTCGAAACCGTTCAAGGGTCGCCGGGTCTCCAAACCGTTCAAGGGTCGCCGGCAGAGGACGACAATCTCGACGGGTCCAGTATCGCAGAAGAGCGGGGAGGGGTGGTGGTCCGGAGCGGGGAGGGAGGTGCGGCGGTGGGGAGTGCGGAGGGTACCCGAGCGGCTGTGGGGAGCGGGGAGGGAGATGCGGCGTCAGAGGTGGCGGGCAGCGATGGACCGGATGGTGGTCCGGCGGCGGAGGTTGAATTTACCATTGTATCATATAAAATAATATATTAAATACATTTTTACTATTGTATCATATAAAAATATCAATAAAAAGGGTGGATGTTGAATTTACCATATATATCGCTAATATAGCATAGTGATTACACTTTAGGAAAAAAAGATCGATTTCTTAATTAAGATAATAATTCCTTATTATTTTCATTACATATTTGTATATTTATTATTTAATTATTTTTTCAAAAACAAATAACATATATACGAGATAATATGGTTTTCTATAGCTTATTTAATATTATCTATATCTTTAATATTATAATATATTAATCCGAGTTTTTATTTAAACTTATTGATTTTATTATAAAAGTAGTTTACATAATTTAATTAAATACCAAAAGATTTGTATCAATTGTTAATAAAATGTGATAATGCATCTTATCTTATGTCATTCTTCCTCAATTATTTAAATATATATTTATGTATGCATAAAAAGTAACTATATAAATAAAATTTATTTATATATATGATGATATACAAGAATTATGTCCTTTTATACTCCAAAAAATAAGCATCGTTTTAAAACAAAGTATACATATGATAATATTTGTAATTGTTAAAGTAAATTCATACACAAAGCAATAAAAATAAATAAATAACACCCCCGTACAAGGTACGGGTCATCTGCTAGTTGTATCCTAAAATTAGACTATATCAATTGCTATGTTTATATTTTGCAATTTGTTTGGCTCAAATTCGAACTTATCGATTTTTGTTTAGGTTGTAACTCGTTCATGAATGGATCCGTAACCCGTCCATGAACGGATTCGCCTTTAAACTTACACTTACATATATTATACTATTATGATTAATCTCACATATTAGCCCTTCAACTAGCAAACGACTCACAATAAGTCCTCATGGTACTTGACGAGTTGAACCATCATAAAGATATTCATGGTATATGACAAGTACTATCATAAAGGTCTTCATGGCACATTACGAGTTCAACCATCGTGCAAGACTTCATGGTATAAGACGAGTTCAACCTTGTAAAGGACTTCATGGTTCATGGCGGGTTGAACCATCATCAAGGTCTATATAAAACATAAGAGGTCCTAATAGCTAGTGGCTAGCGCTTAACGATGAAGTTCTTCATGGTCGATATAAGCTATATGTGGCATCCGATTTGTAACTTAAGATTTTTTTATGTTTTAAATGATAAAACGTTGAATTGTTGTAAAAAAATGGATATAATAAGTTCTTTAAAAAATATTCAGAAAAACGGCCATCAGGGTATAAACCCTATGTACTAGTCCAGAAACCGTCCATAGGGTTTAGGGTTTAGGGCTCAGTGTATATGTAATGCCCTGTGAACGGGTTCGTAACTCGTTCATGGGAAGTTTTCACACCCACCTATGGACGGATTCGTAACTCGTTCATGGGAAATTTTCACACCCACCTATGGACGGATTCGTAACTCGTTCATGGTCAGTTTTCAAACCCGCCAATGGATGGATTCGTAACTCATTCGTGGGCAGTTTTCAACCTCCTCCGAGCCACCCTTCTCCTATGGGATGAATTAACAATTGAAAAGTGAATAGTGAAAAGCACGAGGCCGCATTAAAAAGTCGAAATCTGTCGGCCGCATAACTGGATTTATGGACGGGTTCAGAATCTGTCCATAGGATCCGTTCAAAAACCCTAACTTGGACGGGTTCAGAATCTGTCCATAGGTGCCGTTTTTTTCAAAATTCAAAATCTGTATTTGTGCGGGTTCTAAACCTGCCCATAGAAGTTGGTTTTTTCAAAAAACTTGAACATTTTCAAAACCCGTCCATATGGGCCGTTTTTTAAGCGAACCGGATGTTCGTTTATGGACGGATTCTGAAACTGTCCAAGGTTTCCACAAAACCGGGTTCAGCTTGGACAGTTTCGTAACCCGTCCATACTGAAGTGCGCGATCGAATTTGAGGAGTGCGCAAACGAGCGGCCGAAAAGAAAAAGAAACAGACAAAGAGGGGAAGGAGAAAAGAAAGAGGGTCAGTAAATGTACAGGAAGATAGGCAAAAGAAAGGGAAAAAGAACTAGAAAGGGTCCTGTCTCCACCTTTTCTTGACCTCGGTTTGATTTGATTTTTGCACTTCTAGACTTAGGTGAAGATGGGCCAGTCTGAATAGTAAGTCGGGCCAAGCCGAGATTAGGCCCAATAGCCCATAAAGTATTTTTTCTCATTTATTTCCATAGTAATAATTCAGGACCATTAACTGGGCCTCTGACTCAGTTGCAACCACATATATTCCAAAGCATTATGCAAAGTGGGAAAAAAAGTACCAAAAAATGGTTCCGAGGAATTTGACATGTAAAAGATGTTGAAAAGGGGTACGAGGAATTTGCATGTAAAAAGAGTACTAACATCGACCCAAAGAAAATATATGTTTCTCAATGATATGTTATGTTTGGGTCAAAATGAATTCCTAGGTAAGCAGAATCAAAACAAATTATATTATACAACATGTCACTAGCTGGAGATAACAAGTTGAAACACGGGCTCAAAAAAAAAAAACAAGTTGAAAGATGTCACTAGATACAAACGAGATTATATCATGCTACATTTACTAGAACCAATGCCAATTAGCCTTGAGATCGAACACTTGGAATGAGCCATCCTCTAGGTCATCTGTAATCGTCGACTCCCGGCTCAAGTCGCCCTGCCCATCACGAAATTGTTCATGGCTCTCGATCAATATTTGTCCTTCCATTCGCGTGTTAACATTTAAATTTTTCATAGTTTCAACGGATAATAGGCTTTTGGTGAATGATAGAGGTTAAAAGATTTAACTGTATAATGAAATCTAGGTGGTTATGTCTTGTCAATTTTACTATTGCAGATGGTTGACATATATAAGGAGTCATTAAATCAAAGATTATCAAAAATGTTTATATGAATTTAACCCTAGTTCTGAGTCATATCTAGTCGGCTTGTTTCGTTCTTTTTTTTTTTTGGGTTGTATTGAGCGCATTTCATCTAGGTCAGAAATGCCCCCATCTTAACCCCCCAGATCTTGCCCTAGCGGGATTCCAGTTGGTAAATGTTGTTGTTTCTAAGTCATATCCTTCCCATTAAACTATGCGTTTTTTGAATCAAAACGCACCATTTTGCCCCCGTTGTCCCTAAACATTCGGGAAATGCCCCATTCGATTCAATATCCTTGTGTCGTTCTATGCCCGGATCAGGTACTTCGTCGCCCTATTTTAGAATGGACCGTTAGTCATATGCCCTCTATACTGTAATTCTTTTTCTCGGTTGTACATGATTGTTCACATCTTATAAATAAGATTTGCCAGGTATGTACAATATAATTGATTCGTGTACGCTTTATAAAATTGGATATGCATGGATTGCATTGCATGCATCTATCCCTCGTTATTAACCTCTACTATATTTAAAATAATTATAATTTTATACGATCTATTAAATATTTATTTTATTTTAAAAAACATTATAACTGGTGTAAATCTATATTTCTGAAAGATTTATGCAAAGACAAGTCATAATTAACTTAAATTTAATTTCTATATATTGTCATATAAAAATCTAATTAATAATAAAAATATATATTGATAAAATATCTCTCTTGTGATTTCAAATCAAATATATTTGAAATAAAATGGTATCACATATGACTTTTTTAACAATCAAATATATTTGAAATAAAATGATAGTATTTTATCTATGATTTTTAATTAAGTCATACTATATAAAATTTTACTTTAAATTGATTTTTAACATCAAATCACGATTTTGGATCAACGAAATATTATAAAGATTTAGGATAAAAAAAGACGATATCAATATCTAATTCCTAATAATATTATTATGCATTATTGTATCAATTGAATAATACTTGAAAAAATGTTATCAATTGTGCTCCGTATAAGGTATGGACAGTAATCTAATTATTAAAAAAATCTGTACCAATATATCACGATTCCCATTCCCTATAGTTATTAAGCATATAGCTACAAAGATCAAATCTTCAGCAATCTGCATTATTCTTCCCTTTATTTATTACATATGTGGCTACAATTTGATAGACATTCTGTATCGATCTTCCATTTTATTTATATTTCTTTTTTATATAGGAGACAGATTATGGGATCTAATAAATAGTGTAGTGAACTAGTGATCAAGGAGTGTGACTTAAATCACATGAGTGGGCCAAAGACAACGGCCATATGTATATTTTTCTCGCCCGATTTGATCAGTTAGAGTAGATTTATATCCCTTTCTCATCCTTGAGGTGATGTATATCTAAAATCACGTAAATCATGATGCAAAATTTTTTAAAAATGAAATCAACCGAGCAACAATGTTTATCAAAAAATTGATGCACAAGTTACAAATTTTAATACACAAAGAGTTTGCTTTGATGCAAAGACTGAACATATTCTCTAAAAAACCGATATTCTGACCTCATTGAGCAATGTCGGCACGTGCTGCATGATTATCCAACTTCCATCCAAGTCCAGCATGTCTGCCATTCCGCGAACGTGCCAGTGATGCTTTCGCCAACTTGGCGATTGATCTCAACGAAACTTTCATGCATAAAATTCCCCATCCCTTGGCATTTATGAACTTCTTTTAGCTAATCTTGTAACTCATGTTGAGCAAGACTAATTGCTTAATAATATCCTCATAGGACTCAGCCCGCTTTTTGACAAAAAAACACATTTTTTGAAAAATATCTGAATAGTTTAGAGAAATCTACATTTGTACCTTTATTTATCCTATTTAATAAAAGTCGAATATGAAATGACCATTTTTTCGAAACATGCAACTAAGATTTACCAAATTTCTCGTATAGAGGCGTCTATTTTTAACTGATACTTACTTCTCCGTATCAATGTGAATCATGTGATACACATGGAGAGTAGACGTTGAAGTGATCCTCAAATTATAAAAAACTAGTTTAACCCCGTACATGGTACGGGTAAAGTGATTATAAATCCATTTTAATATAGATATGTAATGTCAATGATCACGTTAAAATTATAGGATCATATATATTTATCTTCGTATTGTGATTAGTGTTTTTTTATCAATAGTAAATTAAATCAGCTCATAATATAAATCAGTTGGCTTTGTTTAAAAATTACTTTACAATAAATATCATGTTTTATTAAATAATAATACTTATTACTTTATTATAAGATTATAACTAATTCTTGGTAAGTGATAATTCATAATTTTCGGGATAATTCATAATTTTTGATAAATTTTAAGCAATTTTTATGGGATAAGATTATATGAGATTCTAACTACCTAATTTGTATGAAGGAATGCCCGACTGATTATTTTATTATAGAAATGACACGTGACGCAAATTTTTGTGAAGACATTGTCTCCGCTTTATACTATAGGTAGTATAGATAATTGTTCTAACTGCATATCAATTTCCGCTTGGGCGTGGGTCACCGTTTTTAAGTGTCGGTTTGGTCGGTCTTGTGCAAAATAATTATTCCATAATCAATTGTTTTCATGGGTGAAAAACTATAGTAGGTATTAGGACCCATATGATCATATATGATTCTATAACAAGTATTGTGGACAAATAACATGCACAAAGGTTCAACCAAAAAAAAATAACATGCACAAAGGTTCACCTTTAATGAACCATGTTATAATTTTTTCTATTATGTGCCTAAGGCCACACTATAAGAGGTCAATATTGGAAAGATTTTGTAAAGCTTAAATTTAATTTTTTTAATTTTTTTTTGTGACGGATTTACTATTTTCTTTTTAAGGTTTTAGTTTTTATTTTTGATATACATATCATGTGCCTTTAAAGCACACAATAGAAAACCCGTAATAATAATTCATGATGATTAATTGTGCTTCTGACTGAGTTGCAAGTTGCAACCACATAATTTCCAAATCACTATGTAAAGTGGGAAAAAAGTACCAAATAATGGTTCCTAGGAATTTGACTTGTAAAAGATGTACGACGAATTTGTATGTAAAAGAAGTAGTAACATCGACCCCAAAGAAAAGATATGTTTATAAATGATATGTTACGCTCGGGACAAAATGAATTCCTAGGTAAGCAGAATCAAAACAAATTATATTGTACATGTCACTGGAAATAACAAGTTGACAGATGTCACTAGATTCAAAAGAGATTATATCATGTTATATTACTAGAAACAATCCTGATTAGCCTTGAGATCGAACACTTGGAATGAGTCATCGTCGACTCTCTGCTCAAGTCGTCCTGCCCACCCCAAATTGTTCATGGTTCTCGATCAATTTTTGTCCTTCCATTCGTGTGTTAACATTTACATTGTTCATAGTTTCAACGGATAATAGGCTTTTGGTGAATGATAGAGGTTAACAGATTTAATTGTAATATGAAATCTAGGTGGTTACGAGTCTGGTCAATTTTACTATTGCAGATGGTTGACTTTGAGGATACCCGAAAATGTACTTATATTTCATACTAGCTTAACCTATTGTGCCATGCATGACTATTTCACTTAAAAATATTATAATAAAATTATATATTTATATGGAAAATATTATTTAAGTTTTATTATATGAACATGTTTTTTATCTTTTAAAAAATAGTGATATTGTTTTTGAAGTTCATATAACCCAAAAAATATATAAAAGACATAATTTTTTCACTAATTTTTATTTTTCTATAAAACCTGATTATAAGAATATAAATTGATATTTTACTTACAATTTTTATCATACATTAATAACGACTATCATAAATGTACATATAATGAAAAAAATCATCAACTAATAGATTGATAAAGTTAATAAAAATTTTATAGAAATTGTCAGAAACCATATATAACTTTTAAAGATATATTAGGATAGATAATATGGATAAGTATAGTAGAATAACATGGATAGATAATATGCAAATTTGGTTGAATATTCTACCAGAACCCGTAGAAGACCATGTAATTTTGGAAATTATTTACGTAGCAAAATAAAAAGATAGGGGCCCATATATCCATTGCATTGTATGGATAGATTGTAGCAAAATTAAAAGATATTTTTGAAAATTTACGTACTATATTTACGTACTATATTTTAAAGATAATTTTGTATGGATAGATTGCATTGTTGATATTTACGTACTATATTTTAAAGATATTTTTGTATGGATAGATTGCATTGTTGATATTTACGTACTATATTTATGGCTAGATATTGTATGGATAGATATTGTTGATAAGGTAGTTAATTAAAAGATTGAAAATTTACGTAGCAAAATCATGGTAGTTAATTAAAAGACTTTAAAAAGTTATTTTGGTTAAATATCTGATGGGGCCAGAATCAACGTGGTGGCTCGAAAACTGTCGGCTTTTATAATATATATTGAATTGATTGCGCCACATAAGATTTATCCACATATCGTCCTAATGGGATTAAGGGCCCGTTTGGTGGCTTCATTTTGTAGGCAGGGAAACGGAATCACCTTTTTGACTCCCTTACATGGCGTTTGGTGATGATTTTTATAATTATTTCATTACCCTAAGAATGGGAATCAATCCCTATCTTGTTTCCCCTCAAAACTAGTGAGGAAACGCTTTCCATTCCGCCATTCTGGCCCCTCTAGTTCTCTCTCTCGTCTCTCTCTATCTTGCCATCATCATCAGCCCCCATCAACCTTGCTTGCCATCATCACCACTCCATCAACCTCACCATCTCTATAGTCGACCTTCTCCATCCTCCGATCGGAATCCGTCGCCGACTGCCCTGGCTTCCGTCGCCGACGCCCTGGCTTCCGTCGCCGACCGCCCTGGCTCCCGTCATCCTCACGAGCCTCTGTTCTTCGACCACCACCGACTTCAATACATGCAATTTTTTGCTTTTTCAGATCTGAGGGGGAAAGTGTGTGAAGTTCAAACAAGCAATTCCTAGATCTGCAATTCAAAAGAGCCAAATTGAAGATTCTAGAGATTTTTTTCCCAATTGAATGACATGATATTTGGATCTACAATTGGAAAGAGCTAATATGAGGATTTGAGGGATTTTTTTCCTAATTGAATAACATGGTATTTAGACCTGCAATTGGGAAAGGCTTACCTGCAGAACGGTTTCAATCCGTTTCCTGCATTAAAACAAACAATTTAGGAGAGTAACGGGTATTTGTTTCCATTCCACCCAATTTTCAATCCGTTTCCGTTTCCGTTTCCCTTTGTACAACCAAACGGGCCCTAAACCTATATTTGGATATTTTGTTCACGAAGAGCGAAGGTTAAAAATAATAATTATCACGACATATGTCAACTCCTCATTGAATCGCATCACCCATCTTGAATAAAATAATTTAATTGGTTGAAATCTCATTGGTGACCCACATTAGAAATTTTCTTATCTATTGATTTCCATTTACTTATTTTCCAAATTAAAAAAAAAAACTTTAAAATTTACACATAAATTTTCTATAAATCTTCTTATCTACTAATTTATATTTTAATTTTTTCCTAAAATAATTAAAATTAAAATTTTATACATAATTTTTCTAGAATGTTTCTTATCTACTAATTTTAATTCAATTCAATCCTAAATTTTTTAATAAAATCGTACCTTGATCAAAATCTTAATTTCAATTCAATGCCTTTTATTAGCCATAGTTAGATTATTTTAATAAAAAATCTTAATTTCCAACAAATCCAATCACATAACCATTTTATCAAATCAATTGACTAATTTTTTATTGGTTAAAAATTTTATGGTAGATTCTCCATATAAATAAATTATATATATATATTTGATTTTAATTTGATTTTTTCCCAAATAATTATAAAAAAATTTTGATTATAAAAAAAAAGAAACTTATTGATAACAATAAGTGTTCAGTCCTTATATAAGAAAATTATAATACTATGCATCTTTGTTCGATTAAAAAAATGTATTATGACATTAATAATATATCATTAAAATAAATCCCCAAAGAAGCAAATTATATAAAATAATACAAGATTTTATATCAAACTATTCTTTTGAATAAATTTATATAAAATTTAAGTAAGTTTTTAGTTAAATCAAATCGTGCCTTCAGGAGCTGATACTTGTTGGATCTCGAAAACACCGATAGGAGTATAACGCGATGAGAGTAGCAGATTAGAACTCAACCGAGTCAACGGACGAAGAGATGGAGAGTATGCGATTGCTAGTATTCAACGCGATGAGGGTAGTGTGAAGGATTTTTTATATTAGCGGTGGGATTACAACAATGGACAGATGGTTTCTATCGCGTTTAGGTGTATCGGGTTACAACAGTGATCTTTAACTCGAGATCTAGTGTATGTGGTTCGCGAGTTTTTCGATCCCTGTTCTGGTGCATTGAGCCCGCTATTTATAGTGGGGGTTCGAGCTGGGCTGGAGCGAGATGCCGATGTGGGACGGGCGCCGCCCAGGTACGTGTCGTTCTATCGTTGGCTCTTGGGGCGGCAGCCGCGGAGCTGACCAATCAAAGGTCAGGATGGGACGTTGCCGCCCACCGCTCGTCAGATGGGACGTTGCCGCCCACCCACTTGCGTGGATGGGACGGGAAGGTGAGCGCGGTGGGCGCAACCCCCGGGGCCGGGCCTCCACTTTGTAGGGAGTCTGCCTTGCAAGGACCCATTGGTTTGACCGCGATGGCCGTAGGGTTCGACGACACCTTTTGAAGTCTATGCTTGGTCACATTTTGCCTTGGTAGGGTGTCTTACCGCGTTGACGGTTCCTGGTATCAACACAACCCCATGGACCGGGACTCGATGCCCTTTTGAGGACGGGTCCAAAAGAAAGTACCTTGAACCGGAAACGTGATGCGGGGGACGCGCTAAAGTTTCGGAGAGGGGCGAGCAAACGAGGGCGGCGGGACGAGGAGCGTGGCGAAGGAAGCTGTTTGGGCCGTTTTCGCTTCGTGGGCCGCTCGTCGAACGAAGCCCAAATCTTCGCGGTCCGCCGGGATCCGAAATAAAAGAGCGGTTCCGCTCTTCGTCTCCCTCGCTTCTTCACTTCAACTTCCCGTGCACGCCATTTTCGCTCTCAAGCCCCGCTCGCCCTCTGTCGCCGGCAATTGCCTCAACGATCATCTCCACCGCCCATGCACCGTTCCTCAACCTTTCTGGTACGTCCTCCCTTCCTTTCTTCTTCCCCATTTTCCGCCTTTTTTCTGGGTTTTTGGGCGAGCCCTAGGCCCAGCGACGACGGCGCCGCTGGTGCCTGTGGCCTCGGGTGCGGACCTCCCCGAGGGCCACCCCGCCGAGGGTGGGTCTTCCTGTGTTCTGGGCGGCGGTGGCCGTTACTACGCCACTGCCCTAAAAAAAACCGTGGGCCAGGCTGGGGTTGTTCGTTGCTCCGACAGTCGCCGTGCGCTGGTGGCGACGCCGCGCCTGGCCCCAAGGGTTCTGCCGGGGAGACGAAACGTCGTGGGTAGGCGAAATGGTGTGGGTAGGCGAAACGGCGTGGGCGGGGGGATGACGTCTTCCTCTTGACGTCCCGTCCCATCAACGTCGTATCGCCGCGTTCCGATTTTTGGGGACACGCGCTGGGAGCGGCGGAAAGTTTTCTGACACAGCGCGCGCTCCCCCAGTCCCTCTGTTTTGACAGGGCTTCCAACCCTATCGCGAAATGACACTTGCTCGCGGTTGGGGTACCGCGCTTTAACCTTTATTTGTTTTTACTTTGTTGTTTATCGCGCTACATGTCCCACCATGATTTGTTTCTTCCCATGCATATCATCTCTTTTTTCCTTCCTCCAGGAGCCTCTTTGTTTCCGTGCCCTGGATTTGGGGCTTTCCAGCGACTCCTGCCCTTCAGGCGTGGATCGCGGTGACAGGATAGCGAACTGGGACGATTTCTACGAGCCCGACCCATCGCTTGAGTACCGGGAGATGTCCGCGAGTGACTCCCAGAACGACTTCCGAGAGCCCGCCGGCTTGAGCAAGAGTAACCCCACCACGGTATCTGCCGCCCGTACCAGGAGCGAGTCGTCCTCGCGATCGATGGCGCGCTGCAGGCCCTACGACCTTCATGACGGGGCCCCTGATGATGAGGCGTCTACTTCCGGGACCGCGAGGAGTTTTCCCTCGCGATACTTGACGAGCGTCAGGGCGGAAGTACCTCGCTTCCGCCAGACAAGGCCCGCGCGCCTGGCGGACTATGAGAACCCGGTGACACTGGCCAAGGGTTGCGCCTCCATCCTCACCCTTGAGGAGCTGGACGAGATCGCGACGGGATACCCCTGGCCAGCGGGGGTGGAGCTTCTGCTACCCGAGGACGGGGGTAACAGCTATGCCGCCTATGAGGCGGGCCATGTGGTCTACGCGGCGAGCCTTATCGCGGGTTTCAGGCTCCCGCTGCCGAAATACGTTTCTCAATTTCTATTTGATCTCGAGCTCGCCCATGCCTCGATGGCCCCCAACTGCTGGAGCTACATCGCGGCATACCACCTGAGGTGTCTGGAGCTGAAGTATCCTCCCTCCGCGGGGCATTTGCAATAGATACTTACAATCAAAGCGGATACTAGGGGCATCGTGAACTTCAGCCTCACGCACTGCAATCTCATCATCACTCCCTCCAACGTTGGGCCGCGGTGGAAGGAGAAGTGGTTCATCGTGCACGATTTTCAAGGCGAAGTCATGCTCTGCCCCCTAATTGCTGATAGGTACCGCCCCCACAAACGCAAACGCGGTGCCTCGAAGCAGGCCTCCGCGGCGAAGAAGGCCTTTGCCGCGCCTTCTAAAAGGGAACATAGCGTCTGGCTTACGCAGGAACGCCTAGAGCGCGCGGGCCTCAGCCTGAGGCCGGCGCCGCCCCGGGTGGTCGAGGTATCCTCATCGGCCACCGCGTCCCTGGTGCCCGAGGGCGAGGGTATTCTTTGTTGTTTTTTCTTTGAGACTTGGTTTTATTTCGATGCTTGTTTTGTTAGTGCTTTTAACGCGTTTAAGCTAAACGTTCGTGACTCGCTTTTGCAGACATGGATGTATTTGACGTTCTCACCGGCACATCCGCCGCGACGGCCTCTGGCGCGCCTACGATCGCCAAGCCCGGGGGCCAGAAAGGGGTCACCGCGAAGGGCACGCCCGGCCCAAAGGGGAAGGATCCCCCAGTAGACAAGGGCAAACGCGTGCTGGGGGATGCCCCAAAGCGCAAGGGTGTGGAGGATGCGGGCCAGACCGAGGGCATGCCCACCAAGAAGTCCAGGCGGGCTTGGTCCGCGTTGGGGACCAACCCCCCGAGCCCATTGCGAAGGGTCCTGCCCAGATCACGACGGGCGCAGGGAGCCGCCGCCATTGGTCCCGAAGGGCCGAGGTGGCGGGTTTCGCCTGCTCCGGGCCGGCGTGGGGCACCTTCAACGAGGGCCAGTACTCCTACGAGGAGGAGAGGGAATGGTTCGGCACCCTCAACGCGGCGGAGATCGGGGGGAGTGTATGAAGTACGGCCATATGGTATGTGACCCATTCGCTTTTTGGTGCCGACCCTTTACAACCTTTACTCGGGCTGAAAATGTGCTTTTATTCGCAGGTCAACGCGTGGCTGAACTACCTCCCAGACCGCTTGTGCGAGGCGGAGGCCCAACTGGAGGAGGCGACCAAGGCCAGGAAGACGGCCGAGACAACCCTCGCGGAGGTGCGCGCGCAAGCGGAGCAGGACGCGGCGGAGCTCAAGACGGTCCAAGGCCAACTTGCCGCGATGAAGAAGGAGGTGGCGGGGCTCAAGGCAACGTCCGCGAAGCAGCGGCGTCAATTGGAGGAGGCCCAAGCCAAGGCCGAGAACGCGGTGCCCGATTTCCTCAAATCGGAAGAGTACATGGACCGTCGCGTTGAGGATGCGAGAGCGGTCCAAGCTCTTAGTGCAGTCACCGCGGCCCTCCAATACGTGGAGAGGTATAAGGTCAAGTACTTCGCTCCCGATTGCCATCGCAAAATGGGGGTTGTCTGGGAGGGCGGAGTGGCGAAGCCGCCGCCGGGCATCGAGGGGGACGACGCGGAGGGTCATGTCAATCCGGAGCTCCCTGCCGCCGATCCCGAGAGCGAGAAAACCAATGAGGCTCCCCCTCCCTCCGAGACCGCGGCCAATGCCAACGTTGATGCCGATGCCAACGCCCCCACCGCGTGAAGCCTTTATCTTTGTGTGTTTTTTGTTTTTTGCTTTTCTTCCTGACATTACTCTCTAGCCGTATGGGCCCAAGTACTTTGGTGTTTGCAGCGATGCGGCTGTAACTGTATTTGATCTTGACACGAAGTAGGCGTCGTAACTTTGTTTGGCGCCACGCCACATTTGTGATTATTCCTTGTTTGTTTTTACTGTTTTTCTTTTTTAAACTCTGTGCATACTCGCCGTACCCAACCCCATGCCAAGCTAGGTGCTAGGACCGCGCTTGACACTAGGTTAATGTAACTTGGAATTTTGTGAAAACGCGCCGTACCCAACCCCATGCCAAGCTAGGTGCTAGGACCGCGCTTGTCACTAGGTTAATGTAACTTGGAATTTTGTGAAAACTCGCCGTACCCAACCCCATGCCAAGCTAGGTGCTAGGACCGCGCTTGCCACTAGGTTAGCGTAACTTGGATTTTTTGCGAAAACTCGCCGTACCCAACCCCATGCCAAGCTAGGTGCTAGGACCGCGCTTGTCACTAGGTTAGCGTAACTTGGATTTTTTGCGAAAACTCGCCGTACCCAACCCCATGCCAAGCTAGGTGCTAGGACCGCGCTTGTCACTAGGTTAGCGTAACTTGGATTTTTTGCGAAAACTCGCCGTACCCAACCCCATGCCAAGCTAGGTGCTAGGACCGCGCTTGACACTAGGTTAATGTAGTGACTAGATTTTTGCTGTATCTGAGGCTTTATGCAACTACGAGGGGTATAACCCAACCCGAGTGCGCCTATGCGCATCTTGCGCGTTAGCGGACAGCCCCAAGCGAGGACGGCAACTCGGGTTTCCCTAACGACTGTGGAGTTTTGATGTTTTAAGGCTTTATGCAACTGCGAGGGGTATAACCCAACTTGAGTGCGCCTATGCGCATCGCGCGCATTAGCGGACAGCCCCAAGCGAGGACGGCAACTCGGGTTTCCCTAACGACTGTGGAGTTTTGATGTTTTAAGGCTTTATGCAACTGCGAGGGGTATAACCCAACTCGAGTGCGCCTATGCGCATCGCGCGCGTTAGTGGGCAACCCCAAGCGAGGACGGCAACTCGGGTTTCCCTAACGACTGTGGAGTTTTGATGTTTTAAGGCTTTATGCAACTGCGAGGGGTATAACCCAACTCGAGTGCGCCTATGCGCATCGCGCGCGTTAGTGGACAACCCCAAGCGAGGACGGCAATTCGGGTTTCCCTAACGACTGTGGAGTTTTGATGTTTTAAGGCTTTATGCAACTGCGAGGGGTATAACCCAACTCGAGTGCGCCTGTGCGCATCGCGTGCGTTAGTGGACAACCCCAAGCGAGGACGGCAACTCGGGTTTCCCTAACGACTGTGGAGTTTTGATGTTTTAAGGCTTTATGCAACTGCGAGGGGTATAACCCAACTCGAGTGCGCCTATGCGCATCGCGCGCGTTAGTGGACAACCCCAAGCGAGGACGGCAACTCGGGTTTCCCTAACGACTGTGGAGTTTTGATGTTTTAAGGCTTTATGCAACTGCGAGGGGTATAACCCAACTCGAGTGCGCCTATGCGCATCGCGCGCGTTAGTGGACAACCCCAAGCGAGGACGGCAACTCGGGTTTCCCTAACGACTGTGGAGTTTTGATGTTTTAAGGCTTTATGCAACTGCGAGGGGTATAACCCAACTCGAGTGCGCCTGTGCGCATCGCGCGCGTTAGTGGACAACCCCAAGCGAGGACGGCAACTCGGGTTTCCCTAACGACTGTGGAGTTTTGATGTTTTAAGGCTTTATGCAACTGCGAGGGGTATAACCCAACTCGAGTGCGCCTATGCGCATCGCTCGCGTTAGTGGAAAACCCCAATCGAGGACGGCAACTCGGGTTTCCCTAACGACTGTGGAGTTTTGATGTTTTAAGGCTTTATGCAACTGCGAGGGGTATAACCCAACTCGAGTGCGCCTATGCGCATCGCGCGCGTTAGCGGACAACCCCAAGCGAGGACGGCAACTCGGGTTTCCCTAACGGTTAATGCATTGTTGGACAGCGTAGGGTTGTTGTCTTGTTTTATTTATATGATGATTGGCACAATAAAGACATTACACGCGATAACAATCGCGGTGACAAACCTAGCCATGACCTAAATTCTTGATTCAGAAACACCAGGGACAACTTCCGGTGCTCTCGTTGGGGGGTGACACCGCGCTGGGGGCGTCCGTTCCCGCCTCCTGCCCGGTGAAGTTCCCGCTAGTGGAGGAACTCCCGTTGGTGGTGGAACTTCCGTTGGTGGTGGAGCCTCCGTTGGTGGTGGAGCATTCCCCCACATAGGGTTCTTGCGCGAGGGCGTACCCCTGATAGCACTGTGTGTGCACATACTCCAGGAAGGGGGCCTGGGGCTGGGCAACCTGTTGGAAACCAGGGTGCCAGCCTGGCACGACATTTGGCCACCGCGTGGCCGGGCCCCAGCCGAGCATGGGTGCAGCCGGGGGCGTCGCGGGTGGTGCTCCATAATACCACGGTGGCGGCGGTCGCATCCCGAAGGCCGCCCCGTCAGCGTAGTACGCGTCGTCGTTGTTAGCGTCCATCGCTCTTCGTCGGTCGAAGCGGTGCCTGCTTAGTTTGAGGAGGCTCCCCACGGACGGCGCCAATGTTGGATCTCGAAAACACCGATAGGAGTATAACGCGATGAGAGTAGCAGATTAGAACTCAACCGAGTCAACGGACGAAGAGATGGAGAGTATGCGATTGCTAGTATTCAACGCGATGAGGGTAGTGTGAAGGATTTTTTATATTAGCGGTGGGATTACAACAATGGACAGATGGTTTCTATCGCGTTTAGGTGTATCGGGTTACAACAATGATCTTTAACTCGAGATCTAGTGTATGTGGTTCGCGAGTTTTTCGATCTCTGTTCTGGTGCATTGAGCCCGCTATTTATAGTGGGGGTTCGAGCTGGGCTGGAGCGAGATGCCGATGTGGGACGGGCGCCGCCCAGGTACGTGTCGTTCTATCGTTGGCTCTTGGGGCGGCAGCCGCGGAGCTGACCAATCAAAGGTCAAGATGGGACGTTGCCGCCCACCCACTTGCGTGGATGGGACGGGAAGGTGAGCGCGGTGGGCGCAACCCCCGGGGCCGGGCCTCCACTTTGTAGGGAGTCTGCCTTGCAAGGACCCATTGGTTTGACCGCGATGGCCGTAGGGTTCGACGACACCTTTTGAAGTCTATGCTTGGTCACATTTTGCCTTGGTAGGATGTCTTACCGCGTTGACGGTTCCTGGTATCAACAATACTAGTATCTATTACTACATACTAAAGTAGAAGCAAATTCTGCCACTATATTGCGCCACATCACCCCCCTTATTTAAAAATTTATCTTATTAAATCTTGATTTTATCATAATCTTATACATACTTAATTAAAATATTAGTTTTATCTTATATTTTGAGCTTAATTAAAAATTCTATCCAAATATATAAATCTCAATCTTATCATATACCCATTTAATTGATACATAGATCTATCATAACTTTTTATTTTAAAAAATATCTTTATTTAGTCATAATGTATAAATCATAATCATAATATATTACCCATTTAAATAAATAGCATATTAGTTATAACTTATTTTTCATAAGTTAATTATGGTACTTTTTTTAAAATCATCAACGGTAGCAAGTTATACCATTATATTGATGCTAAATATTAATTCTATTGAATTAATATATTAAATAATTTTTGTTATCATGTCACATTTAAATCCCAATAAAAAATTAGATTATATATTTAACATAACTATATCTTCAACATTACATATTGATTAGGCTTTAGATAAAAAAGATAGATTTCTTAATTAAGATAATGATTCGTTAATATTTTGACCAAATATTCATATATTTCTCATTGAATTATTTTTTTAGAAAACAATAACATTTATGCGAGATAACTTGGTTTTCATTTTTATCTTATTAAATATTATCTATATATTTACTATAATAATATATTAATCCGATTTCTTAATATAAAATTATTGATTTGATTATATAAGTTAGTTTATGCAATTTAATTTAAATGTCAAAAGATTTTTATTAATTTTTAATAAATGTGATAATGCATCTTATCTTATGTCATTCTTCCTCTATTATCCGCAAATTCTGCCTCCATATCGTGTCACATCGTCACCCATTAAAAATTTATCTTATTACACCTTCGTTTTAAATTATATAATTTTAGATTTTGATAATGCATTCTTATATTATATAATTCTTCATCAATCATATAAATATATGTTTACGTATGTGTAAACAGTTAATATATAAATAAAATATAATCTAATATAAATATTTGTTATATAATAATTATGTCAATTTATAATCCTAAAGAAGACACATGATAATATTACAATAAATTCATATACAAAATAATAAATAAATAAATAACACCCTGTACAAGGTGCGGGTCATCTGCTAGTATACATTTAAACCTGAAGCAGTTAAGGGCAGTTTTGTCATTTAGGTTTTATAAATCATCTATCCTATTTTTAATAACTAACTTTTATACCAATTTTCTATCCATTTATATTTAAGAGATTTAATAGATCACAAGTAGATATTTACATGGTAGTTTCTATCTTGATTTTCTAGATAAAACATAAATTATATATATTTCTGTAAAGATCACACCTAATATTATATTTTGATTTTCTAAATAAAACATAAATTATATACTAGTAATTAATCTAGCTATTTTATCGTTTGTTTTTATTTATTTAATTAAATATTAATTCTACTCAAATATATACATTTTAATGTTATTATTATGAACATTTTAATTAAGAAATAAATTTATCCTAAAATTTTTTATTTTCTTAAATAATATTATCATTTATCTATGTATTTATTAGACTGTTGCTTTACTATATGCTAAAACTAGAACAAATTTTGTCACTATATATATTGCGCCACAACACTCCCCTTTAAAATAAACATTCAATTTATATATTTTTGCTACCATATTAAAATTAAAATAATAATATTAGTAAGAAGATTACATATTTGGATATGGGAAAAAAATAAGACAGAACTAATAATGTAGCATGTAACTATGAACATCAATTAATTAAATCTCTTAGAGCATATAATAATATATATGGAGAATAAACCTATTGATGGGTCGATTCGGTAGGTTGGTCATTTTTCAGTTTGAATCAAGTACAAGTTTGAACCGTTATATATGGAGAATAAACCAATTAATAGGTTTGATTTTATAAGTTGGTAATTTGAGTTTGAGATTGAGCACAAGTTACGTTTGAGTTGTTATATGTAGAGAGTAAACCTATATTTGGGTTTGTTTTATACATTGATCATTTTGAATTCAGATTAAGTACAAGTTTGGGTTATTACGTATGAAGAGTAAGCTTATTGGTATGGTTGGTTGGTCATTTTGAGTTCGGATTGAGTACAAGTTTGAGTTGTTATATATGAAAAATAAACCTATTGATGGGATCAGTTTGATGGGCTTGTCATTTTGAGCTTGGATTAAGTCTATGTTTGGGATGCTATATATGGGAAGTATATTCATTAATAAGGTCGGTTCAATAGGTAGTTCATTTGAATTCGGATTAAGTACAAGTTTGAGATGCATAAATTTACAGGTCGATTCGGTAGGGTCATTACAAGTTTGGTTCAGTTGGGTTTGAGTAAGTTAGTTTGGTTTGAGTATAGGTTCGTGTTATTAATTTTATATGTTAATTACTTGGGCTAAGCCACTATGATTTTCTTACAAGTTTAGATTGAACAATTAGTGAAGAGAGTCAACTATTTTATACTTTTTTTTGACACCAGTCGTTTTGGACCAGGGTGCAAACAAATGTTATTTTTATTTATTTATTTTAATAATAGGTGTATATTTAGATTTAAATTATTTTATATTTGCAAGTTTAAAGTAAGGAATATGAAATTAATTAAGTTATAGTATTCATAGATCATATGTAATTAATATATTACCTTTTTAATTTAAAAGACTAGGTCATTAACTAGGTTCACTTTATCATATTAGAGTTTGTTCTACATAGGTTCGCGTCACTAAAATTGACCAACTTATTGATTTTAAATATTACAGTTTTCATAATACTTATCGGATTCAAATATATTATGTATTTAATTTATAATATTTATATCGTATTTAAATTAATATATTATTTTATTCAAAAAAGCTCCGGGTTATAACTAGTTATCCTAATATTTAACAACAAATGATATCATTTGACCAAAAAAAACACAATAGATGATATCAGAAAAATGAAAATGTAAAACAAAATACTTGTTTTGTAATACTAGTATCTGTTTTATGGTCAAGTTTATAAGATGATCTTTGATACATGCGTAATGACGTACTGATGAGTCTTCACATCGTGCACACCGACTAAACGAGCAACACTAAACCAGTTTAATCCCCGTATCATGTACAGACAATTGTAATAAATTTATTAGACACATTGGTTTGAAAAATATTATATCTATAAAGTCGTTTATTCGAACAAAAATTTAATTAAAATAATTTATATAATATTATAAAGATATTTATTCATATGATTTAAAGTCTAAACTATCAAAATAAATATATAGGATTTCAATTAATAAAATTTATTAGATATGGTTAAATCTTTTAAATCATTTGAAATTTACGGATCTTAATTTAAAAGACCATGTTTAATTAATATAGATATATATTTTTAGATAGAAAATCGTATACATATAGATATAGTCTAGATTATTTGTTTAAAAAAGTCTGAAGTGTATTTCAAAATATATTATGTTTAAAAAATAATAATTTTAGGATTATCTATCAGAAATTACTGTTCAATTTTATCTTGATTTTTTCTTTAAATGGAAAGATCATTTTTATTAAGTTAGATAAAAAAAATATTATACATATCATTATAGTCTAGATTTTTTATTCAAAAACATCCAAATTATACTTAAAAATTATAACAATCTGAATTATATTTCAAGCATATATATTATATTTCTTAAAAATAATTTTAGAATTATATTTTAGAATTTTGAAATGATCTTGATTTTTTTGTTTGAGTGAAAAGATCATATTTTATGAAATGATAATATTTATTAGAAAATTGTAGTTTATCATATATAGGAGGGTCCGGTGGATTATTTTACTATAGAAATGACAAATGACAAAAAAAAATCGCGAAGATATTGACTCCGCTTTATACCATAGTAGTGTAGATCATAAAATAAACCCATATTATTGAAATCTTATTACTTACATACCTATTTAATAAAAAATAACCCAATAGCAAGAGCATATAGGTAAATATTTTATTTTTTTGAAAAGGAAAAGAAATTTTTATATAAACAACCAGGGGATACAAAATGCCGGAAAGCCCAGCTATATCGTTTCATCGAGATACAACTCTATGCCCAACGGCTTCAAAAACAAAAGTCGAACACAAAAGTTCGAATAAGTTCGATCGGATACTAGTCAATTGCAAGATGATGGAGCCAGTTTTTGATTTGATCGTTCCTACCCTTCAGCTTCCCCTTCAATCTGACTTTTGTCAAAGCAATCGCCTTGCTAATACAAAGGTCGGTACTAGCATGAACCCCTTCAAAGCATCTCTTATTGCGTTCCAACCAGATAATGTAGACAACAGTGGCAAAAGCTGCAAACCTGATCTTGAACACAGCTGAGTTGTGCCTGGCACTTTGATTAAACCAATCAAGCCACTCAGTAAGAGTCGAAACAAAGTGTCTATGACTCCTGTCCACTTCATAACGCCAATGATGATGGAATTAGAGAAAGGGCATTCAAACCATCTATGGTAGGGGTGTCCAATGGTCCGGGTCGCCCGTAACCCGGACCGACCCGATCCGGAGATTACGGGTCGGGCACCCGACCCGTAATTTACGGGTCGGGTCACGGGTCATAAAATTTTCATTTACGGGTTACGGGTTGGGTTACGGGTCGCCCTGGCGGGTTACGGGTCGACCCGTAAAATTAAAATAATAATAATTTATATGTAACTTTATATTGTTTATTTAGACTATGGATTGTATACTTTTTTATTTTACTTTGTGAAACACATTTCAATAGTTTTATTAAATTGGATATTAGTAAAAGAATATCACACAACCAAAAAAATATTTTAAAGAGTAAAAAACACATAATTAAACACAATTATATGATCGGGTTAAACGGGGTTTACGGGTCGACCCGTGACCCGACCCGTTTGACCCGTAAAACCCGTTTGACCAAGTTAAACGGGTCAAACGGGTCGACCCGTGACCCGACCCGTAAAACCCGTAAAACGGGTTACGGGTCGGGTCACGGGTCACATTTTCTTAAGTTACGGGTCGGGTCGGGTCGACCCGTTGGACACCCCTAATCTATGGTGGACCGTTTCCTGTGCTGAGTGGAAAATGGGACAGAGGTCTGAGTCGGTAAAGCCTTTCCTTGCAAGCTTGTCAAGAGTGGGCGCTTTACCCTTGGCGGCGAGCCAAGTGATGAAAGCGCATCGTGGAGTAACCTGTGGCTGCCACAAGAAGCTGCCCCACGGAACCAACACGCCACGACTTCTCCACTTATGATAGAGCTCATAACCCATAGTCTTCGGCTGCTCGGGAGTCCAAAAGCTTTCCCAATCATGTCTGGAAAATGAGTTCCTGATCTCCAAAATCTTGTCCCTAACCGTAAGAACCGCTCGCCATGCCCAACTGTCTCCACTTTTGAGAGGAGCATCCCAAATAGAGTCATAACCCCTGATCAAATTGGCTCTAGCCCACTTGGTCCAAATATTGGACCTTGAACCTTCATGGTCGTCCAACTCACAAACAAATCTGCCAATCTGAGCTCGATTCCAAGTCAAGGTTTCTTTAAACCCCAGTCCCCCTACCTCTCTAGGTCTGGCCACTTCTTTCCAAGCAACAAGGGAGCGATTGGATCCGCACTTCCCACTCCAAAGGAAGCTTCGCATCATCGATTGTAACACTTTGATAACACCCTTAGGCAAAATAAAGATTTTAGTCCAGAAGTTATTGATGCCCCAGAGCACTGACTTAATAAGCTCCACTCTTCCCGAGTAAGACAGAGTTTTAGCAGCCCAAGAATCAATTTTAGACCTAATCTTTCCCAAGAACTCCGCATAGTCATTGACTCTGAGAGACCGAGAATGGAGAGGCAGGCCCAGATAAGTAATGGGAAGAGAACCTTGTTCCATCTACAGAATGCTAAGGATCTCTGTAGCAGCATCATCTTCGACCCCAGCCAGGAAAACTCTTGACTTCCCTGGGTTAAATCTCAGTCCAGAAACATCCGCAAATTCACTCATAATGGAGTGGAGAGCACAAACAGATTCAGAATTTGCTTTGCAAAAGAGAAACAGATCATCAGCGAAGGCAAGGTGGACAAGATTCAGCCTGCGACATCTCGGATGAAAGGAGAAACTATGGCTGGCGACTAACCTGTTGAGCTGTCTGCTAAGGTACTCCATGGCCAGAGAAAAAAGATACGGGGCAAGTGGATCTCCTTGACGAAGACCCCGCTTACCCTTGAAGAACCCGATCGACTCCCCATTTATATTAACAGAGAAGGCTGCGGTTGTGATACATTCTCGAATGATATTGACAAATCTCGGAGGAAAGTTGAGCCCAGTCAAGACTTGGAGGATGAAACTCCACTCCACTGTATCATAAGCCTTCCTTAGATCTAACTTTATAGCACATCTGGGGGAAACGGAGCCTCTGCTGTAATGCTTAATAATGTCCTGACAAACCATCACATTGTGCCACAGACCTCTACCAGGGATAAAAGCACCTTGCTTTTCGTTCACAATCTTGGCCATCACCCTCTTCAGTCTGGAAACCACCACCTTAGCGATGATCTTGTACAACGTTGAGCAACAAGAGATAGGCCTATAATCCTTGATCGAATCTGGGCAAGAGGATTTAGGAATGAGGTGAATTTTTGTAGCGTTAATCTCTTTCAACAGCTTCCCACGTTCAAAGAATTCCTGGACAAGCTTAATAGTGTCTTGGCCAACAATGCTCCAAGCTTTCTTAAAAAAGACACTGTTATAGCCATCAGGGCCAGCAGCTTTGTTGTTGCTAATGGACTTAAGAGCAAGCTCAATTTCAGAGGGACTGACCGGAGCTAAGAGAGCAGCCACATCAGAAGACTCAACGCAAGGGCCATCAGAACATACTTCCAAGTCAATCTCACGGGTAGGAGCATCTGAACCCAGCAGGTCAGAAAAGTACCCCACGATGTGCTGCTTAATATCCGAGATAGAGTCCAACACCTCGCCATCATCCCTGACAATTGAAAGAAAGGATTTAGAAGCTCTTTTTTGCTTAATGATGGAATGAAAATACCTGGAGCTCTCGTCTCCAAGATTGATGCGCTTGATTTTTGCTCGCTGGGCAAGATCGTAGTTGACAGCAGCTTGGGCTCTATTCACTTCCTGGCAGAGACTCTTTTCAAGGGAGATCAGGCCATCGTTGAATAAATCAGATTCAAGCGCCCCTTGGATGGAAGTGAGTTCTTCTTTTTTGTGGGCAAGGTCACCTTCAGTGTCAGAATACTTCTTCCTGTTTAGAGCGCGAAGCATCGGCTTAAGCATCTTCAATTTCCGAGTCACAGCAAAGGCAGTGCAGCCCCGAATCCTACACCCCCAGCCCTCCTTAACAATACTCAGGAAGTCTTCATCATAGGCCCAGATATTTCTGAATCTAAAAGAAATTTTCTTGTTCTCAACCCTTGGGAATTTGACAATGCAAGGAGAGTGATCAGAGGTTCGTCTTCGGTCAAACACAGCTTGGGTACCAGGGATATCGTTAAGCCACGCTGCATTGTGGAGAGCTCAGTCAAGTTTCCTGTAGGTTCTATTGACACCAGATTGATTGTTAGTCCAAGTGAAAGCACTGCCACAAGCAGACATATCCTGCAGATCAGTGTGATTGAGAAATCTTCTCAAATCTTTACAGCCTTGGCCACGAGAGGAGGAGCCATTGATGTGCTCAGACGGGTCAAGAATAGCATTAAAATCACCAATAACCAGCCAAGGAATGTCAACAGAGAGGGAGATATCTTCCAAGGAGTTCCAAAGAACACGCCTTCTCGCCTCGTCATTGTGGGCGTAAATAAAGGTGACAAGAGCATCAGAATTGGACCCAGGAACTTTGAAGAGGCAGTGGATGAGCTGATCCGTCATACGAAGGGGAGTAACCAAAGTGGACCTAGGATCCCAAGCGACAAAGATTCGGCAATTGTCAACAAGGGTCCCATTATGAGTGTAATTCCAGCCTAGTATCCAACCATCGAACTTATCCAAATGAGTTGATCTTACCCTGGTTTTAAGAATACCTATAACTCTAATATTATGATCCTTAATTAAATCAAGGACAACTGTCCTTGTGGAGAGGCCATTACAGCCTCTTACATTCCAAGTAGCGAGACTATTCATGGGAGGAGCGTTGTTGGGGGAGAGAACCAACATCACTCGAACCTTCAAGAGTAACTACAATCTTGCCTCCGAGGCTATTAATCTGAGGTCGCAGGTTGGAATCAACAACAATAGGTTCAGCTCCTGGAACTGCGGGAGGCAAGCCGGGAGGATGGGACGAGGAGTTTTCGACAACACCCTTACCTTTCCTAACCACCCTCCACTGAGCAGGGGCAGGGAGGGGCGGGAAGTGGGTGTCGTCGCGAACAAGTTGGCCTTGATGTGACGAGTGGCCAGGAAGGGAGCTAGTGGAAGGGCCATTGCCCGAGATATTTGACGTAGGGGGCTTAAGATGCTTCCGAGCCCAAACCTGACGACCAACGGAAGGCGGATTGGAGCGAGCAAGTCTGGGGTTATTGCATTCACCAATCTTGTGGCCAAAAGAGTTGCACACATTACACGCCCACGGTCTCCATTCAAAATGAATGGGTTGGATCTTAACCAACCCGTCCGGGTCCTTGATTCTGATCGACTCTTTGCACGCATGAATCGCATCCATATCCACCAGAATTCTAGCAAAGTCCATTTTATCCCACTGCTTGGTAAGCTTATCGGAAGAGACTGGAGTGCCCAAGAGACTTCCTATTTTGCAAAGAGCTTGCTTTGTCCAGAAACGAATGTCAAGATCAGGAAAAGAGACCCACAAAGGCATAGTCTTGAAACTCCTGGCATTTAATTCCAAACCTGGCTCCCATTTTCTTAACAGTATGGGTCTTGAACCACCTAGCATCCAAGGCCCTGACTCGAAGATCTTATCGGCTTCCTCTAAAGACTCGAATCTGAACAAGAAGACTCCATTTCTGTTTGGCACAATCTTCGGGCGAGCGACTGACGACCATCGAGCCTGCACAAATCTCTCCATATCAGCCAGCGGGATCCTTCCCCCCGGGATGTACCCCACCAGCGATGGTTCCCAAAACTGACAGGCCTCCTTAATGTCCTCCGGCAGAATCTCAACCACATCGTCTCCGACACCGTCGACCTTGTGAAGCTTGAACCCATTTGCTAAGTGTCTATTCCCAGCAACAACTTCACTGTACCTCTTCATCTGGGGTCCAATCGGGGCGTCAGGGCGCTCCTCGAGGTTCAACTGGGGTCCAATCGGGGCATCAAGCTCCCCCAGATCGGCCCGCGCGGAGCAATTGGCGGGTTCAGGAAGGGAAGGCCTAGGCAGTTCCGGCGGGGAGGAGTTGGGAGGGGCAAGGTCTTCAACAATCTCCCTGGAACCAGAAGCCTCGACGCCGGAATCGGAATTGGATGGATCAACGGAGCTCGGAGGGAGAGAGACGGAGGAGCAATTCGGGGTCGATCCTCCCTTAGACGAGCTTCGGAGAGCCATACGGGCGGAATCAGCAGGGGGCCTGCTCGAAGAAGGAGGAGGAGAGGACTTCTTCTTCTTCCTCATGACAACGGCCAGCAAGCCTCAGCGGCAGCGCCGAGCCCGGCACGGCAAAACCCTACGGCGGGGGAGCTTTCTCTCGATCTCACTTTGGGGGCGCGTGAGGCGCGTTGTTTTGACGTTTTTTTGTAATACCTAGTTTTCTTGGTTAAATATTTTTTTTGTTCACTATAGCTTTGTTTTGGCCGGCTACGTCCAGCTCGATTCGGATCGTGCACTTGGCTTTGATAGGTGAGTCTATCAAAAGAAATTTTTTACATCAACTGGAGTTCACCTCGTGAATGTGGAGCAATCGAAGTGACCGCTTATCACCTGAAGTAAGTATATCATAAATATTTTGATAGACAAAGTTTAGCCACTGTTTCACAAGAATCTACAATTTTATTTGAAAATTTGAAAACCATGTAAAAAAAGCGGTGAATTATTATCGTTTTAGGTTAGAATAAGTCAAATTGACAATTATTTTCAGTTGAAAAGATGTTTATTGCTTCTTACATTAAATAAAGGTGAAAAAAAAGTGAGTAGGTGAACGCACACATTGTTTCCTAGTTTTCGGAGGCAAGGGAATGAAATCTTGGTAGTCTACCTATGAGTCAAAACTACACTATTATTCAATTCTAAACCAAATACCCCTAAACATTACCGTTAATCCTTCTGATAAGAAAAGACATTACCGTTAATCCTATGCCTGCTAATATGATCAATATAGTCACGATTCACGGATTAACAAAAAAAAAAAAAAGATGTACGTGGATTCAGATCTTGATGCTTTAGCAATAATTTGGATGCTTTTTTGCAATTTTTTAAAATTTAGTTCATTGATGCCACTGAAAATTAAATCTCACAAGTTATAACAATGGCAAACCTACCCAATGTTACATTTTCAACATATATACTAGCTAGCCAGATGCCCAACAAACACCTAAAAGGTACATTGTTTTCACTCCATATATATTTTTTTTGTATTAATAAAAACGTAATATGCTATGATCAATTGATCATGACAAGAAAAATAACTTGAGAGAGAAAAAAAAAATCGATCCGTTTAAAATTACTAGGAATTTTTTATGGAAGAAAATGTTACAACGAAATCGCCCTGTCTGACCCAAAAAAGTGGGAGCACGGTGTAATTTTCTTGGTTGAAGGTTAGATGAAGGAGTGATATGACATGATGTCTTTCTTCCCTAGCTAGACGTGTATAAATACATGTAGCATCACACAAGCCTTTGCCTCGTCACTTATCAAAGCTTCTTCAGTGTCTTAGCATCTTTGAAATCCGTTTGTTAAGAAGAAGAAGCCGATTCGCAAGATGACGGTCATGACCACCAGCAACGCCGAGTCAAAGGGGCGCACCCTGGTGGCCGGAGCCACGGGCTTCATCGGCGGGTTCGTAGCCGAGGCCAGCATTGAGTCGGGGCGGCCCACCTTCGTGCTCGTGCGCCCCGGGCCCGTCCCCCCCTCCAAGGCTAAAGTCATCAAAGCCCTTGAAGACAAAGGTGCCATCATTGTCCAGGTACATATATATATATATATATATATATATATATATTACTCTCATAATCAACAAAATGCTTCATTTTGGCACTATATATATAGGACGTACTCTAAGCTAAAAGAAGTTAGTTGAACATAAATATTTTGACATGTAATATGGTGGGTCGAAAAAAATGAAATACTTAGGGTCTTGTGGGCAACAAAGAATGGATGGAGAAGATACTAAGAGAGAACGAGATCAACGTCGTGATCTCAGCCGTGGGAGGAGAAAGCATATTGGACCAGATTCCGCTGGTTAACGCCATGAAAGCCGTCCCCTCCGTCAAGGTACGGGCAATCAACAAAGTATTCGTACTTCAATTCGCACGTACATATGTCATGTCATGGTGTGTCCATAAGTTTTTACTAATGCATTTTGGTTGTACGTGTGTGCGCGCAGAGGTTCTTGGCGTCGGAGTTCGGGCACGATGTGGACAGGGCGAACCCCGTGGAGCCCGGGCTGACGATGTACCTTGAGAAGCGCGCCGTGCGGAGGGCGATCGAGGAGGCCCGGCTCCCGTACACCCACATTTGTTGCAACTCCATTGCATCCTGGCCTTACTACGACAACACTCATCCGTCCGAGGTTTCGCCTCCCATGGACCGTTTCCAAATCTACGGTGACGGCAACGTTAAGGGTACCAAATTCTTATTCCTTTGCAACTTTATTAAACTGCACTTTTTTTGCTCTATAATTGAGTTTAAATTCCACAAGAATTATTAGTACAACAAAGTTGACGTTAAAGATGTGGACTTTCAATTGGCCCAAAAGGAAAAAAAGAAAAAAAGGCTTGCCTTTGACTATATCTGGAAGGAAAGCTGCCAACTACCGAACTACGTACTTACCATGGCAACCATTGTTTTAATTTAGGAAAAAGTATTTTTAGATTTTTTTTTTTTTTTTTGGGTGAAAAAGTATTTTTAGAATATAGGATAGAAAGAAAACTCATTGTTTCATAAATTATTGTAGTGAGCATGGATAAAGAAATTTATCCTAAGATCATATATTGATCTTGTTACATTAGTGAGCAGGTTTTTAACTAGCATTAAATACTTACTGTGCAAAAGAACAGAACGTTAACAAGTGTCATGTTACAGGCTACATGTCCTTGCACGTCCCCAGGCGCATGTGGGTCTTTGTCCAAAATTTGATTCGCTTGCTAATTGTACGGTGTTGTATGCTTGATTATTTTGTTAATAATTAATTTGTTACTGACGTACACCTAATTATACTACGTATAATGTATACACTTAACAGTTGATAACGATTTGGAGTTTTAAACATTCGTTCCACCCTACAACTAACATTCTTGGTTTACCGCTATTACACTCAACTTCAAACACGATTATATTCCTCCACAAGAATATTGTTTAATTAAATTAATCCGTAGATATATATACTCGATTCTTTTTTTGGATTTTAGCTTCCAAGGGTATGAAATTTTATATATATTTATTTAGCAAAACATGTACACAAAAAACTAACATGAGAAGTCAATTTCCACGTACAGCCTATTTTGTAGCCGGGCCTGACATTGGTAAGTTCACAATCAAGACTCTTGAGGACCCAAGAACCCTAAACAAGCTGGTCCATTTCCGCCCACCTTGCAACTACCTAACCGTCAACGAGCTCGCAAAAATCTGGGAGACGAAGATCGGGAAGACGCTCCCAAGAGTCACCGTTACGGAGGACGACTTGCTGTCTCGCGCCGCAGGTATGTTACCTAGTCATATATCTAGTAGTAACACATTACATGCACATCGATCTTACGCTAGTGATTTACAAGCTACGCTTGGCTTATAAGTGTACGCACGTACATGACATATATATCTTCTTGGATTCTTAACTTGGTGCAGAAAACATAATCCCAGATAGCATAGTGGCGTCGTTCACGCACGACATATTCATAAAGGGGTGCCAGGTGGATTTCTCGATTGACGGACCGGACGACGTCGAGATTGCGGATCTTTACCCAAATGAGACCTACAAAACAGTAGATGAGTGCTTTGAGGAGTTTGTGACACCACCAAAGAGCAAGAAAGATCATGATCCAACACCAACAACAATTTGTAACAAGAAAGTGTGCAACAACAATAACAAGAAGGAGGCCACTACCAAATCTACCCCTGTTGTGGAGGCCTTGACAATTTCAGCCATGTGTTGAGATGAGATAGGATGCACACTAGATCCTATCTTTCTCTCTTTAATTATTACCTCTTTACTAAGTTATTGTGTGCTGAGATTGGTGTTCCAAGCTAGGCCACTTATCCTATCGGTATAAAAGTTCCATTTGTCAGTTTTTTACTTGATCCTTTGTTTTGTGATCCATTTAGGTGAAATTTTTAATATCCCCCGTTAAATAAAATCTTTCAAAGATTGCATGTGTTTCTTGAACGTTATATTGTGGTTTGAGGAAGTAATGGAGAATCTTGTAGTTCTATATATTTTGCATAAATTATAACACCTAGCATTTGTGACGTGAATTGTAATGTTTTCAAATGTACGTGTAAGGAATAAATACTCTCCATCTATTGCCTCAAAAAAAAAAAATACTCTTCATCTATATAAATTCATCAATAAAGTGTCACACCAACTCTTAATTAAATACTTGGCCACCTTACAAAATGTACGAGAGCACCTCTAAATTTATGGGTATTTATTAAGTGAAAAATTAAAAAAAATGACATTCAGGCAGATTTAATTTCAATTAATGATTTTTAGCATATATGTACTTTGAGAACAATAATTACAAATATAGTTTTTGTACACATATGCATAACATTAAACCTCCTATTCAAAATAGGACCGGTTTAAAGTATAATATAATTGAATAAAATTCGACCAAAAAAATATATAATTGAATAAAATTACTCGAGCTAATTAATTACCACCTAACGTTTACTACGTGTCACTGTCAACATCAATTGAGGAAGAGATTGCTACATTTTGAATGACTATTGGGCGAATGTTAGCTTAGCTTTTTTTGATAGAAAATGTTAGCTTAGCTAAATACACCCTTAGTCAAATCAAATAAAATCTCTTACTAATCCTATTATATCGCCCGTATTTTTTTGTATGCAACTGCATTACGTGTCAAATGGCGCGCCATCTTGTGAGATCGACTCTTCAGCTAATTTAAATATGATAATAATTTCAAATTGCAAATGCCTACCATGTATCATTGCATTGTGCTAGTCTAGACGTCAATGTAATAAGTAGTCAAAAAAGTTGACAATAACACAATTCATATTAATTATTAGCCGATATATATAATGTACGTATTGTTTCATGTGTGATTATACTTTCCCTTTCTTTAATCAAATTACCAAACATGTATGAAAATGATTACATGAAATTGGACACTCAAAACCTCATTATATATTGTTGTTACGCATTATTAATTAGATCTTAGTTAAACGATCCTTTCAAATTTCCTCTCTCCTATAAGCTAGTGAACTTTTATTAGTGGCAATTTACTTTTTGAGCACTTATTAGTGGCAATTGGTTCTACCTTTAATCTAGAATTCAAATAATTTATGATAATACATAGTAAAAAATACATAAAAATGCTAATTCTACGCCGTTATTAGCAAGAAACCCTTGTCTAGAATTGTCACGGGTGGAACTACATGGAGACGAGTGGGGATTGTTGCCCTCTTTGACAATTTACATGTTTTTTTTAGCCGATATATATAATGTACGTATTGTTTCATGTGTGATTATACTTTCCCTTTCTTTAATCAAATTACCAAACATGTATGAAAATGATTACATGAAATTGGACACTCAAAACCTCATTATATATTGTTGTTACGCATTATTAATTAGATCTTAGTTAAACGATCCTTTCAAATTTCCTCTCTCCTATAAGCTAGTGAACTTTTATTAGTGGCAATTTACTTTTTGAGCACTTATTAGTGGCAATTGGTTCTACCTTTAATCTAGAATTCAAATAATTTATGATAATACATAGTAAAAAATACATAAAAATGCTAATTCTACGCCGTTATTAGCAAGAAACCCTTGTCTAGAATTGTCACGGGTGGAACTACATGGAGACGAGTGGGGATTGTTGCCCTCTTTGACAATTTACATGTTTTTTTAGTATGAAATAGGACATAAATAAAATTAGTGCAATTTGTTATGGATAGTATTGTTGTTTGTGTTTCGGTGTTCAAATTCTACTAATTTTTTTTTTCATCATTTCCCGTTAACAATATATATTATAATAATATTAGTTATTTATTTCAGAAGAAAAAAGGTTGAATTTAATTACTTATTTTAATTATTTAAAATAATTTTCCATTATATATTTTGATATTTTATTATTAATAATATATGTCAAATACCTTCACCACATCGCCGTGCTGCTAAGCCCCCTCCCTCTGTCAAAAATTTCTGGATAATCGTGAGAATTGCCCTATTTTTTAAACTTGATAGCCAAACTTTCCTAGCTTTGACAAACAAGTTCAAAAGAATTTTTAGTGGCATCCTTATGCCACTGAAAATTCTTTTGAACCATGGAAAAATGAAAGGACGGTCACTACAAAAAATGATTATGCTTCCCAACTAGACTCTATCTTTTCCCCAAATCATCTCTCTGTTTGGGACTCAAACCCTATTTTTGACCCGACTTTGAATGCCTATCTTGATCGGCTATTTTGGTCTTTTGAAGTTACTTTTTGTGATTTTCATGTTGAAGCTTCAATTTCTGCTTGGTTGTCTGTGCTTTCCAGTGGTTTGGTACCCATTGTAACGACCGAACATATGATCAATAGAAATCATGAAGCAACTATGACCTTATTATGTGAGATTCCGCCTTTGAACATTATGATTGTATATGTTTCCCTTCACACTAGTGTCGAAATCGTGAGTGTTTATGTTGATCTTGATTTTCTTCGTCACCAATACAGGAGCAACTGCTCAACTACTATGCCTCTCCAATACTTGGGGCTTTATGAGCTCTTGATGAAGCTGGAAACATTCACACAAAATCAAATGAATCTTGGCCAAGACATTGTCATCCTTTTTGAGCCGAATATAACATGAACGTAGGCTATTGGAATGTCCGGGGCGTTCGTCGCCCCTCATTATGGGAAGAACTTGAATTCTTTAAAAGACAAAATCACTTGAATCTATTGTGTTTGGCGGAAACAAAATCCTCTAACCCTCCTAATGAAAATCTTCTTAAAAAACTTGGATTTTCAAATTATGCTCTATCTCCGTCTATAAGATCGCGGGGTGGCCTATGGCTCCTTTGGAACAATTCTGTTGTTTCCCGACAATTTGCAATTATCCAGATTGACCAAAACTGCATTGTGTCAAAATTTCTATATAAAAGCATTGAAATTATCATGATCTTTATCTATGCTCCATCTAGAGAAGATGACAAAGAGGCCTACTGGGAAAATTTAAGACAAATCATCGTATCTTATAACCTCCCAGTTATGCTGGTTGGGGACCTCAATGAAATTGATTGTCCTAATGATAAACTGGGAGGTCAAATTCCTAGTACCACTAGATTTAAACGTCTATTGGATTTCTGCTCGGAGTTTGACCTCCTAAACACTACTGCCACGTCAGGTTTTCCTTTTACCTGGAGAAAATCAACCTCCCAAACAGACAATATTTATGAAAGGTTGGATCGAGTACTCATACACTCGGATCTACTCTCTCAGATTCCGTATCTCACAGTGCATCATCATCCCTTCACCACCTCGGACCACTGCATGATTACATTCTCTCTAGAGAATGATAAATGTCGTCGAAATATACCCTTCCGTTTTGAGCATGCCTGGACCTCACGACCTGACTTTGAAAATTTGGTTAGAAAAGTGTGGCACTTTAGAATGCAAGGATCCTATATGTTTCGTCTTTCAAGAAAACTCAAGCTTCTTAAAAGGTACTCGAAGTCTTGGGCTCATTCCAAGTTCTCTCATAATCATGAACAACTCAAGAAAGTAGAAGACCATTTAGCTAAGCTCCAAAATGACATCCTAAAGCACCCCCAAGACCCGACTCTTTATTTGAAGCTTCAACAACATAATAAGAAGTTTCAAGGTCTTTTGGACTTTCAACAAAGGTATTGGAAACAAAGAGCAAAAGTCAATCATCTACAACTCTCAGATAAAAACACTAGGTACTATCAAATCATAGCAAAAATTCGGAGCTACAGGCAGAAAATCAACTCTTTTCAAACCCAGGAGGGGTTGATCCTCCATGACCATGATCTCATAAAGACGGAGATTACAAAGGAACTTAAAACCCGCTTCTTTAGCAATGAAATAAACACTACATCTCAGCAAGACTTAGAAATCATTCCAAGATTGATATCGGACACTGATAATGAGCGTCTTTGTCGACAACCAACGACAGCTGAAATCAAGGAGACTGTACTCGATCTGGCTTCTGACAAGACGCCTGGCCCCGATGGCTTCCCAGCTGATTTTTTCCAAAAATACTGGAGTATAGTTGGAAACTCGGTCACCCTAGCTGTTAAATCCTTTTTCCACTCATCCCTGATGCTCAAGGAAATCAACCATACCTTCATTGCTTTGATCCCAAAGGTTGATAACCCTCTCAATATCAACCACTTTCGTCCCATCAGTCTTTGTAACACTGTTTACAAAATAATCTCGAAGCTGATTGCAAATAGATTGCGGAACATACTCCCGAAAATTATTCATCCGCTTCAGGGTGCTTTTCTTGAAGGACGCCTTATCCAAGACAACATTCTGATTGCACATGAGATTTTCCATTCTTTTCATCGTAAGAAAAAAGGAAAGAAAGGATGGATGGATGGCCCTTAAACTTGACATAGAAAAAGCATATGATAAAGTTGATTGGAATTTCTTACAACAAATCCTCACTAAATTTGGATTTCATCCTAAATTGATCACGTGGGTCATGACATGTATAACTTCTGCTTCCTTTTCGGTGTTAGTAAATGATGAACCAGGGCCGGTCTTTAGGCCAACAAGAGGATTACGACAAGGAGACCCTCTAGCTCCCTACATCTTTATTATAGCAATGGAGTATCTAGCCAGAATCTTGGAAAAGGAAGCGAGGCTCCCCACTCGTAGAGTGGGGATTCAGCTAACAAAGAATGGTACCTGTTTGCCCTTTCTGAGCTTTGCGGATGACACTATGATATTGGCAAATGCAACCTATGAGAATACGAGCTTTATAAAATCAACTCTAGACTCCTTTGCGGAAAAAACGGGACTTGTAATTAATTTCCACAAGAGTAGTCTCCAATGCTCTGCCAACATCAATCGGACGACTGCTTCATCCTTAGGCAGTTTTCTTAACATACCACTAACAACAAACCTAGAGAAGTATCTTGGAATTCCGATAGTTCGTGGACGGGTCAAGAACCATGTTTTTGATGATGCAATTGCAAACCTCAAGAAACAACTTTCTAAATGGAAGGCCAACTCGCTTTCCCAGGCCGGGAGAGCAGTCCTTATCCAAGCCAATTTAACATCGAAAACCAACTTCCTGATGCAATGTTTTTTACTGCCTCGGGGGATTTGGGATCGGATTGATAAGCTTAACAAGAATTTCTTCTGGAACAAGCACAACCCAGGCTACCACCCATTGATCTTGTGGGACAGCCTATGCGCTCCGAAAGCTGAGGGTGGATTGGGCTTTAGATCGGCGGAAGTGACTAATTCGTCCCTCCAAATGAAGCTTCTTTGGAAAATTTTAAACGAACCTTCTAATATGTGGGTCAAAATCGTTACTGGAAAATACCTTGGCTCTACTAATGTCCTAGACTATGAAAAAGGTGTGAATCTCTCTTGGCAGTTTAGCCGTCTCCTCCATCTTAGAGACACTTTCCAGAAGGGCCTTAGATGGCAATTAGGTTCTGGCCAAAACATTTGCTTTTGGACGGACCGATGGGCTTTTGAAGATACCTTGCTTCCTTATTTTGATGACTCGAATATCAATGCAAAGGTTTCTGACTTCATTTTACCTGATAAACAATGGGACACAGAGAAACTGCTTCAAATACTTCCACAAAATCTTGTCAATAAAATTTGTAGCATTCGTATTCCTATTTTCGAGATCCCGGACAGACTAATCTGGACCCCATCACCTGATGGCAATTTTACGGTCAAATCTGCTGCGAACCTCCTTCAGCAACAAGGATCCCGCCCTTGTTTTGGTGGGAATTGGATTTGGAAGCTCCCAACACCACCAAAAATTAAGACATTCCTTTGGAAGGCCTACTCGGATGCCCTTCCTACTACAGAACGCCTTAATTGTCACTACCACAGAGTCTTTAGCCAATGTAGCCTTTGTGGATTGGCAGATGAAGACTTAAATCATCTTTTTTTCCAATGCCCTTTTACTATTAATACCCTTAAGAACATGGAACAAATAATACAGAGATCTCTCCCGCTCATCTCTAACCATGATTTTGTCACCAACTTGGAGCTTACGCGTGCTGGAAGTGATTCCTTTCATCTTCTATGTTTTGCTTGGTGGCAGGTCTGGCTCTCTCGAAACTCTGTCATTTTTAGAAATGCTCCAAATGCTGATCCCAAGGTGGTTGGAAATACAGCTACCAAGACTTACTTCACTTGGCTTTCTTCTATACAAGCTCCCCCGAACAACAAGAAAAAATCCAACACGCAAGTCCTCCACTGGCAGAAGCCAAGAGCTGACTGGGCAAAAGTTAATTTTGATGCCTCCTTCAGATCTGATGGGAGGGCATCCATCTCATCTATTGTTCGGCTACAAGATGGGAAGGTGCTGTCCATTTCTAGAAAATGTTGTCGTGCGAGCTGTGCTCTTGAAGCTGAAGCACTGGCTCTTCTCGCGGCTATCAACAAAGCTCATCAGCTTCATCTTTCCAAAATCATCATTGAAGGTGACAACCTTACAGTCATCAATGCCTTGAAGCGTATCTGGAAGGTTCCTTGGGAACTTGGTACAATCTTTCATGACATCTACAACATCCTTCAAGGATTCATACAAGTCAAGATCTTCCATTGCTTTCGAGAATGTAACCAAGCCGCAGACTTTTTGGCCAAACATGATATTCCAGACTCCTTCCTCGACTACTACAACAGCTTGATTGATTCATCCCCCTCATCAAGGACGTTTGTAAACCCGGATGCCTGGACTCCGGAAACATTATTTCTCCTGAAGGAGTTTAGTAAAATCATCCGAAAGGATGATCTAGGCTGGCCCTACTTTAGAAAGGGAGCCTAATGTTAACCTTATGCAAAAAAAAAAAAAAAAGAAAAAAAGTTTTGTTTCGATATTATCACCAACGTGGAATAGTAAAATCCTACACGTTCCTCGTTAGTCTAAATCAAGTGTGTGACAAACATATTTTTTTTTATTAGAAAGTGAGCACGAAAATTTGAGATATAGACAATGTGGATGGTATTGGTGTCTAGGAAAAAGGGATGGAAACAAGAGTTTTGATAAATGCTTCATAATCTACAAATTATACTACTCCATTGTAGTACGTGAACCCTAATCAATGTATGAGTAGAAGTTGTTAGGTTTTTAGAAACAAGACATGGAAAATTAGCTTATTAGTTTAGTTATATTTTTATTAGGGTTTGGTTCACTGACCCATTAATTAACTTCTAATTGAAACAATTAGTCAATGGCCCTCATAAGATATCTTTTTTTTTATAGACTCATAAGATATCACTAAGAAGCATATAGAAATCAAAGTTGCAATTATTTTGTGCACGTAAATATCTCTTTTCCAAAAAAAATGGCAATGAGAAATTCACCTTCGGTCTTGGCTTGCACCAACCACAACTCAACAAACATATATATAAGAAAGGGTGAGACTTGTTTGTTCACCCAAGTGAAGGGACGAAGATGGAGATCGAACTTGGGACCTCCCAGCATCATCCGTTCCCCCTTATCACTTGGCCATGTATCCATGTGAGACTCTATTCCAAAATTTTGGTTTAATGCATGTGACCATGACAAAACAAATGAAGGGAAAAATATAGGTTTTTTGAAATAAGACGTCGAAAATTAGCATATAATTAACTTTAACGTTTTTTTTAAACCTGTGTCCTTAAAATATTAATCGGAAATTTCACCTCGTAACCCTGTGGTTAAGGCAATTTCACGCGGTACCCACTCATTTACACTATTTCATGTGGTAACCTTATAGTGTTGACAAATTTTGCCAAATAACCCTACCGTTCTTTTATGGTTAAAGTTTTAAATTAAATTACAAATTAGCAATTTTAAATTCTTTTTTATTGTTATAATTGGTGGATTTGATTTAATTAGTTATTATACTTATTTTAAAATATAGAATTTTTTTATGTAGAATCATATGTTGTTAATGTTTGAAAAACCTAGTTTAAGTCAAGATAAAAATAAACATTTAGATTATATTAGAAATAAATTTTGAATCAAGCTACTAAATAATTTTTGGAAGTGAATCCATGAAATTTGAGGTTGAAATAATATTGATAAAGCTGAACAAGTTTAAGTTAGAAGAAGCTTTATATCACATATAATGAAAGTAAATATACAAATCTGAATTTGACGAATTCTTATTTCATCACTCATTAGCTTGTTATTAGTCTTTTAGATTTATACAATTAAGACAATGTAGAAAAAGATATATATAAATGTAATAAGGTAGTTATAAGATACATATATTGGATAATAATATACATATATGGATAATATTCGACCAAAAAAACAAATATGGATAATATAATTGTCATATATTCTAATCATAATAACACTAATAACACTACCTAATTAGAAAAAAAAAATTCATCTACTAATTCTTGCAAATGTGAAATTTTTAAAAGAACTTTTGAAATACAATTTTTTCTCAAAAAAGGAAAAAAAAGAACCAATTTAACATTTTAGACCATAAAGTAGTGGCAGGGTTATTTGACAAAAAATTTCAATACTACAAGGTTACCACGTGAAATAGTGTAGGTGAAATTTCCGAATATTAATTGAAGGGACTTCCATCCCCTCACCTTAAATTTTAACTAACAAAAAAAAGGGAATTTAGTCTAGCTATGTCCTATAACTATAAGTATAGGTTAGAAGAATCATTCCTCCAATTATATCTTTTCGATTTTTCTAACTTATATCCTTGGGCATAAATTAAACATCTTTAAATCGAAAGATTTATTAAATTATATTGAACTAAGATTACTCCCTCTGTTTCAAAATAGTTGTCCATTTGATAACTTTTTTTTGTTTCACAATACTTGTCCATTTCACATGTTTTTCCAATCTCTTTCCATTTATAACTCTAATAATTATCTCTATCGTAATCATTATACTTTTCTATTTTTCTTTACACTAATCATTTTATTCAGTATTGATAATGTGGCGTAAATAACATTTTTTTATTCAACGTTGGTGAGGTGGCATAAACTTTAACAAAGACATAAGTTTTGCTTTATGCTATATTATAGTAGATATAGGAAAAATAATTCTTTTTTAATATGCGTGGAATATCCAAATGGACAAGTATTTTGAACGGAGGGAGTATTAATTTCTGTGTGGGACTTATTAGTTTACATTTAGGGTGTTAGCTTTCAAAAAACTTCAATCTTAACCTATATCCTTTAGAAAGACCGATGCTTTTCACTAGGATTTGATTAAGTGGTCCATTAATTAAATAACTTTTGTTTGAAACAATTAGTCAATAACCCTCGTACTCCCTCCGATCCGTCACATTTTGTTTGTCCTAAAATAAAAAATTTGGCTATTAAGTATTGGGAGATGAGAAAGTGGGTAAAAGTTGAAATTAAATGAATGTAGTTTTATAAAAAAAAATTGGTTGAAAAAATTTGAATTAATAGTGTAGTTTTATGATTTAATAAGAGTAAAAAAGTAGAAGAAAAAATTGGATAATAGATGATAGTAAAAACTAAGATTAAATGATTTAGAAAAAAAGGATTTTTTTATCGGCTTTCCTATTGGTATCCTAAGAACACACTCTAAGGATTTTTTTGTTGGTGTCATCTTCGTCTCCGCCGGCCTCCCTCCATGGTTTTCCTAGTGCATACTTCCATTTCCTAATTCTCAACCCCTCTTAGCTATGTTCATCTTCCAAATTACTTCAGTTTCAATTTCTTGTTAATGGTGTTGTCTGACTTCGTCTCAGTAGCTTCAATCAACTTTCCAGCAATTTTGCACACCATCTTTTCTTTGTTTTCATATTGGAATTTTAGATTTTTATGTAAGGGTAATTAAGTTCAAAATATGTAAAATGATGATGCTTTACTAAAATTGGGGTGATGTTTAGCATTTATGTAAAAGAAAATGGGACATGTAAACTCATTATAGAAAATCTCTTTTTCTCGGACAAAAAAAAATCTCTTTTTCAAGTTTTTTGTTTCATGCGAGCGTGACAGACAGTGAAGGGCACACTCCAAATGTCAACGTCATTGAACTATTGAAGGGTCAAGTTTAAAAAAGTGCTAATAAAATAAAATTTGAAAATTCAAAGAGAGCTAACAATCTTTGCTTGCGAAGAGGCAAGAATGGGAAACAGAAAAAATGGTAGGTAAACCGCAGGTGCTCAACCTACCCATATACATGTTTTTTTTTTTTTTTTTTTGAAAAGGTAAGGATTAGGAGGACCTCTTTAAGGAGGTCGTCCTAGAGCATCCTGACGGATGAGAGTAGTCAACTCTAAGTGATTTACAATGTGATTGATAGGGAGATTGTGGCCCAACTTAGCAATTTTATCAGCCACAGAATTGAGATCCCTACCAACATGCAGCACACGGAAAGACTCAAACGTTTGGGACATAGTCGAGACGTCTGAGATCAACATGTCAATTTCCCAAGGGGACTGACAAGTTCCTTGGGACGTCTGGGACATAGTCGAGACGTCTGAGATCCCTACCCATATACATGTTGATTCGTATCCAAATCCTTAGCCGACTTTTTATGTCTTTTTTTCCTCAAAACTTTGCCCTGTCCTATTCCAAAGTGATTAAAATCACATGCCTTTTATTATCATCAAGAACTAAAAAACACCACCATCCCCCATGAATGAACTATACTATGTATTTTTTCTTTTTATGACAAGTTCTAATCCTGCCTTCGATAAAAAAAAAATTTGCGCGAGTTTATAACATAGCCAGAAAAAACAACAAATAGAGTACATAAGCTGGTGTGCCCGGCCAACAAACATATATGTATTCATTTTATCTTCTGTAAGGACAAATCTCCAAAGTCGAACTTACAAAACCCTAGCTACTGATTAGTCAAGGTTTAGGGTTATGAAACCAGAGAGATGCAATGTTTAGATAAAACATCTTATAGTGAAACAGATGAATAGGTATGAGCCGTAGGATCTGTATTAATCAACGGACGAAATTGATGAAGTATAGTAGTAAATAGAGGGGGACTATCATTTTTGTGGGTCATGTAGATGATCGAGACTTTTGTTGTACAATTGTGCATACAATGCATATACACGTACCATGGAGCTAGCAAGCAGACAATGGTTTCTCCAAAAAAAGGGCTTCACTTTATGATGACCCATAGATGGAATTTGATCAGGGTAAGCAGCTTGTGCATACCTTATCTTCTTTGAAAGCGATACAAGTTTCACAGTACAAATAGTTAAGATCGTAGCTAGCGTAAGATATGGTTGCACCTGTCCACCAAGAAGACCATTAATTTTCTGGCCCAATGTTAATTGAAAGCATTAAATTAGCTAGGGTTCTTGTTTTTTCATATCCAAATGATGGATGAATTGAATCACATATTGAGTTTAGGGACCATGCATCATTATACATATTGAATGATGTGCATGCTTATATGTCTGTTAATGAAGTTTCACCAAACCTTCCAACATTTTGGGGATCTACACTTCTACAGTCAGAATGTATACACTTGTAGTGTAGGAGTATTTGTGTCTTGAACGTACAAAACAAGCAAGAGTTCAATAGTGTAGTAGCTAATTACGACTTGTAAGACATCATCAGTATATGGTTCTGTGGCTGTGAGTAGCAGGTAGAATTAATTATTGTTCTGCTTAAGATGGCAGATTAATCACTATCCACCCAAAGAAAAGAGTACTTGTTAATAAAATTTGGACGCTTATTACATGTTATTTTATAGCTTGGTTGGCAGCACAATCCCACCAATAATCTTCAGATCCCGAAACGTTATAATATTTTATAAGATATACCTTTAATTTAAACAATTACTCCCTCCGAGTCCCTTTATGTTTGTCCCTAGCATTTCCTTCGTAGTTTGTGATGGAAAAGGGACAACATTTAGGGACAGAGGAGTAATACAATTCCGTATTACCATTCGGTGAATGTGTAGATATATAGGTTTAGGAATTAGAATAGTAGAGTACTTGTAAAGGCTTTCGCGCGAGTGATTTGTTTTTACTTTAAGATTACTATTTATGAGAGTCGAACTGATAACCTCTACGTATTATCTTTGAAGGCTTAACTGTTTCGCTAGATGTTCAAAGGCAAAGAGAAGTTTTCTACATATAGTGGGGAAAACATTCAAGAAAGATCACTACGACTCTATACGATATAACTCTCAATCATAGTTGAATCTAAATCATACTGTACAAGTAACATACCGGTCCGCTCCCGGTCCATCAATTTCCCGGGTTCCGGTCCGGTCCGATCGAAACCAAGAATTTTCCGGTCCGGACCGGGATATATTATTATCAATAAAAAATTATATATTAATAAGCTTATTGATTATTTTTAATAAATTTTATTTATAAAGTGTAAATTAAATTATATATAAACCTATTGAAAAAATATTTTTTATAAATAAAATGATTTTCTTAATAAAAAAATCATTAAAAAAATTAAAAAATATATATATTATACTCCCTCCGTCCCTATTTGTTTGTCCAAAAGGACAATTTGCGCGGGTTTTAAGAACGGTATTAAATAGTATGGGTAATTGGAAAAGTTGATATAAAGTAGTATAAAGTAGGTGAGAGAGTTGAATAGTATGGGTAAAAGAGGTGATTGATTAAGGTGAAAAGAAATAAAGTAGGTGAGAGAGTGGAATAATGAGGGTAAAAGTGTGGATATAAATGGAAAGTGGACAAACAAAAGGGGACGCTCGAAATGGAATACTGTACAAACAAATAGGGACGGAGGGAGTATTAAAAAATAAAACCGGTCTGAGTCGGTCCAAACCCGGACCGGACCGTAACCCGACCGGGACCGGACTTTCGGGTCAGGTCCGGTCCCCGATCCTTGTTTATGAAAATTTCCGGTCCACCGGGTTGGACCGGACCGGAATTTTAATTTCTGGTCCGGTCCGGTCCCGATCTGGACCGGATGCACAACCCTACATCATAGCATGCGTATAAGCAAGACACGGTGGAAGAAGCTAGTTGTGCATAAGGGCATTTCTCGAACTTGAACAAATTGGCCCGCCCAACCCGCCCGCAAATAAGGGCATTTCTCGAACTTGAACAAATTGGCCCGCCCAACCCACCCTACATCATATTTAATTCAGGCCGGGTATGGACTAACTGTTTAGCCCATCCGGGTTGTTAGGCCCGGTCTGACCTGTAACATTTTATATAAAAAAATATATTAATAAATACATTTATTAGGCTGATAAATTAGTTAATTCACATTCAAACCCTAACCCCTTCATTTATTCAACTCTTGCACTTGCACAACCGCTCACTCCTTTCATGCATCTATTACAATTTAGAATGCAAGTTTGTAAATTGTATATTTTAGATACAAGTTTTAAAATTTTACCGGACTAGGATGTCCACGGGTCAGCCCAGCCCGCAATGCCGGGCGAGTTTGGACAGCATTTTCAGCTCAGCCCATATATATGAGCAAAAAAATAAATTTAACCCGGCCCAAGCCCAGTCCAGGCTCGCGTTTGGACAAGTCTATCTTTCACCAATTAAATATTGATTTTTTGAGCTTTGAAGGGCTCTCAAGGTCTCTTAAGAGTGTTGGTAGCGGTGGACCAAAAGTTGGTCACCACTGCCTTTAGTTATTATAATAATAATAAATCAATAAAAAAAGGGGGAAAAATGGGGAAGCTTGGTCTTCGGTAAGGCCAACTTTAGAATTGGTCTTTCATCCACCATTCAACACCTGTACAATTCCAACAAAGGCTACAATAAAATATTAAACAAACACTACATGATGTTATTATTTTAATCCTATGCCCAAAATAACTGGCCTACCGATCACCGTGCTCTAAAGTCCCTCAACTCATCTCATGAGAAATTTCATTATATATATTTTATTTAAATATTGAATGACTCAATGAGAGACCCCATTGTGGGTGCTCTAAAAACGGTATCGTCAACATAGAGAAATGAGTTACGGGTCTGAGGTCTCACTACTACCAACAATGAGCTATCGTCAACGTAGTGATAACTCTAGCTTGCTACTATCTTTAAAATCCATATGTAAAAAGAAAGTAACTCGTGAGAGTGGTCACACTCTAGCTTGCTACCTTTAAAATCCATATATATGTAACAAGAAAGTAACTCATGAGAGTGGTCACACTCTAGCTTCCTACCTTTAAAATCCATACTTAAAGAACTACATACATGATATTAAATAGTACTAGTGTCTCTAATCCTTTAAACCAAGTCCCAATTATCATTTTCAATTAGAGCAAGAAATTTATTTTACATGCTGACATGGGAGTTCGATTCGACATGTTAATATGCCTTGAATCTGAATCACATACTTGGACACGTAGTACGGGGGGCTCACTATTTTATGGGTCTGTTGCAATCTGTTTGGGCCTGCAGCCCATATTTGTAACTAGGGTTTCTTGAGTCTCTATATAAACTTTCGAAATACCTAAAGCTCTGTAATCCAAATTATGTCTTCCATAGTAATATGTTGTTTCTCTGCCCGTAAATCCTGTTTATTGTTCTCGTTTAACCTCTCGTTACAGGACATTTGCTTCGACTCTACTTCCCCCAAGATTACCACTTTAATGTTAAGCATACGTCTTAGCTAGGACATTTAGCGCACTTTGATTGTACAACAATTCTTTGTAATCTCTATATATACGTAGGTTGTTTGCGTGATGTTGTCGCCTTAAGGGCCATCTAATAGCATTCCTTGGCTAGCCTCGAATCACCTCAATTTGATTTCTTAAACTCTCAAAGGTATATGAACTTGATCATATAATGACATGTCAATGGGGTCACGGTCATTCCATGATTCCAAGACCTTACGAATTGGTTACATTCTAGGTGGAAGATATTGAATGATGAGAAATTTCACTTAAAAAATGCACGTCATTTTGTTGTTGTTCCATTGTCGTTTTTTGTAACACCTTCAAAGGTTTTACATGGGTACTTCATCAATTTCTTGTATAGATAGTAAGCTATTAGAAAACCTTCTTGAAAGATTTTCACCGAGGTTGGAACATCACACCGTGGGATAGCAAACTTTAATTTTCTCAATTAAAACATTTTTTGAATTTCCTTATTCTTCACCTTGCCTCTTTTCATTTAGTATAGATTGTTGGATTAATGCACAAAGATGATAAATTCTAGCTAAGTGGATCTTAAACGGCTTTTCAAAATCGACATATCTTTGTTAGATCTTCTAGGTAGACGAATGAAGTTGGCGAAGGCTAGCTCGAACAAGTTTGATCTAAAGCCTTTGTATATGTAGACTTCTTTCAGCTCCATGGAAATTAGAATTATCGTCAATCTTTTGCTTGTAAATCGACATGATTCTCACCTTAAGAGCACAAGGCTCTTTAATAGACCAATAGAATGATTGATTGCTCTACTAGCGGGGGGCAAAGTCCTCCAAAAAATAGAAACCTGGTACTCCCAAGGTGACTGGATTCCGCTAGCGTTTTTCCTCCCCCGCTCCCCGCTACATGTCCAGCCGAACGGAGCCTAAAGCTTTCCCATTTCATGGAGATGCAAAAGAAGTTAGTGCAAGATGGTACTTGATATTCAGCTCAGAAAGGATGACATAAATAATCTATCAAAACTCTTTTCATTAGAATTTTAATTTTTTTCTCTTCACCATAAGAAATCTTTTAGCTTCACGGCCCATTGGGCCTCATTGTATAGACGGCCCGTAATTTTATTAAGATAGGCCCTAGCTATTTGTTTTATATTTAAAATCACCTCGTGATCAAAATCATAATCCTATTACGAATATGTTTTGGCAGTTCTCCATTTGCTTGTCATTTGAAAAATACTCCATTGAAATTTGCTTTGGATAAGTACAATTTCATACAAATACCAAATTTTAGGAATCAAATCTACCGAATCCAAAGATTGTTATTATGTAAAAGTAATTAATTTCACACCTTACATAAAATAAAATATAGTGTTTGAACCTAAAAATGGGGTCACGTTTTTTTTTTCGGAAAAAAAAACATGGAAAATGGCCAAACACAAATAAAATTTTGGGAAATTCTGTTTGATACCCTTGAATTTTTGGTTTTTCCGGATGATACCCAAGTAAAAAACTTATTCCGGGAAATACCCCCGAACTCTTTTAAAAGTTCAGCCTATACCCTTACTTGTAATTTTTCTCTTATATTTCACTATAGCTCATTTATTTTCTATAATAAATATACTCTTTTATTTTTACTAAATTAAAATCAATATTATCAAAATCCCGACTCGAAACTACGATTCTAACGCTTCTACGACCCAAAAGTCATAAATCGATCCACGATCCTAAGTAGGATCTTATTAAGCTAAGATCTTAAACGATTTAACATAAAATTCTAATTGGATTTTGATTTTACAAACGACTCTAACGATTCTAACGATCCTACAAGCGATTCTTGCGATCCCAAACAATCACTATTATATTTATATATTATTACTAAGCTCAAAGTTTATGTGTCTTTTCCGTAAAATTATTAACCTGATTCATCTTAAAATATTTTTACTCATCAAATTAATAATGTTTATAAAAATTCAGAGTTTAAATATAAGAAAATATACTATATACTATTAGATTATCATATATTTTTTAGTTATAATGTAGGATCTTACGATCCTAACGATCCGATTTAACGATCTGATCCTGCTACCCCCTTCCGATCCGATCCAAGGATCCGGATTCTGACAACTTTGATTAAAATTCAATTTAAAGATAAAAAATGATTTAAAAATATTATATAACTTATGTTTTCAATTAAATTTTTGATATATTTATCGAATTAAAACTACACACATTTAGATACTTATATTTAACTAATATATTATATAATTGAAATTTCTCATGAGTAAGTTTTGATAATTTTTATTATCAATTCAAACTCTGTATAAATATGTGTATATATATTGATAGAATATATGACTTTTCATTTCTTAAATAATAGGAGAAAATACAAAATATGGCTCAATAATAGTAAATGACCTTTCCATATATATATATATATATTCAGAATATAAATAAATTTGAAATATAAGTATTGAAATATTTTTAGTTTTAGTTTCAGAGATATAACATAAATTAACTTGAAATCATAGGTTATATAATATTTTTACAGATTATATTTTAAAACTTATTTAAATTATATTTTATATTTTAATTTAATTTTTAACTTAGTATATATAAACATTTTTTTAATTATAAAAACTCAACGAAATTTAGTGAAATATAAGAGAAAAATTAAAAATAAGGGTGCAAGCCGAACTTTTGCAAGAGTTCGGGAGTATTTCTCGAAATAAGTTTTTTATTTGGATACCATTTTGAAAAGCGAAAAACTCGAGGATACCAAACGAAATTTTCCTAAAATTTTCTGGGAGGGAAACAATGGCCACATCAATGAGGTTAAAGGTCAATCTCACTATTGCTTTGTAACCTAACTTCAATTAACATTTCTTTTTTTTTTGGGTCACGACAATTAACATTTCTTTGACCAAATAGAGAATGCCTTAAAAAAACAAAGGAATGCTTAGTTGCTGAACTCTTGTCATATTATTTCCGTTAATGTTCCATTAATGCTCCCAAGTTCTACCAACAGTTTTCTTAATTACTCGTACCTAACTTAACTAACCAAAAGCAATAACGAAAACATGAAAAAAAAGCCCTTATCAACTCGTGAATCTTGCAATGGAAAACTAACAAACATTTTGATATTTCGGCACTAAGAGCAAGCTAGTCCACATAGTCAACAGTCAACGCTATTCCCCGCTCAATATAAATACAAACATGTAGCTTCACATCTCACCCACAATCAATCCACTCGAGCAACTCAACATTCATAAAACTATGGCACGAATGATGCTAGAACTCACCAGCGACGGCCTCCCTGACGCCATTTTGCTGGTGGCCGTCGGACTACTTGTGGTGGTATTAGTATTAGTTCTCGTCGTTCTTTGTGCCAAGCGCAAGCTCTTAAACAAGCATCACCGGGTCGCGGTGATGGTCGGAGATCAAGCAGATCCCGAAGATCGAGGAGGTTTCGGTTCCGGTTCCGGTTCCGGTGGGGAAGGGTTTGGAGACGGAGGGTTGTGGCGGAAGAGTATTTTAATGGGGGATAAATGTCGTCCGCTTGATTTTTCCGGCGCCATTTACTACGATGACAACGGAAATCGTGTGCCGGAGATGCCACGCTCCCCTAATGTGGCGCCGGGGGCGTCTAGTCCACTCCGTAGTTTGACGTTTCCGATGGGGCCGCAGCCTAGGGCGTAGCTAACTTGGTTCAAGTCATGTAGACTAGTTTTTATCCACAGAAGTAGAACACATATTCATGAATGCCAAAAGGCACACAAATTGGAATGTAAGCTTCAAGTCATTTCTATTTGAGAATTTTGAGAATATAGACATGAATGTCCCAACTGTTCCTGCTTGCTCATAAGAAATGGATTCGCTATAAATATACCATGCTCTTTTACTTTACAATCATCGGAAAACAATGTGGTAGAAGGGGGAGGATTGAAGCAAATATTGAAAGGAAAATACAAAATTGCTGGGGAAGGGAAACTTCGAACTAGAAACCCTATTACTTTACAATGAAAGGATGATAATTATAGTGATACAACTCAAGAGTAAGAAAACCCAGGATAAGTGCGTAGACCAAAATTTCCTGGGTTTGTCTGATCGGCAAATATTTGATACTGTATCTATGGACAGCATTGTAAGAGCTACTATACCAAAACTCATGCTTATCATGAACACTATAATTCCTTTGCTCTCCATGAACATTTGCTTTTCCTTCACCTTCCTCACTTCCGATCTGCCGGGCCGAAAAATGGTCAAGTTCAAATTTAGATGGCTCAAATGGAGTCAGTCAAACACGACGAAATTCAAAGACACGAGCAGGGTTTGTAGTGAAAAGTAGGTTTAGAACAAACCTGAGAATGATATTGTCTTTGATGATTTCATCCATCTGCATGGTAACTTGAGATTTCCAAGAGTGCAGCTCTGCAACATCTTTTATCTGACAGCAGTAGAATCAACAAAATGTCAGAAACAAATTTATAACAGGATATACAGTTACATATATAACACGAAGTTGAGAAATCAACAACATACAATGGCATCCTTGCTGTTAAGGAAACTCTTTATATCCAGTCTAGTCCTTTCGAGCACCAAATCTTTCGTTCCCATCTCCTCATCAAACTCTTTGAAAATGCTTCTGTATCTGGAGTTAAGCTCTTCCAAATACCTCTCCAAAACAGACAAGTTCAAATCTAGTGACAGAACTTTCTGCATCAGTATCTTTAACACGCTATCGCTCGGCATTCTTCCAACTTGATGGTGATTTACTTTTTCCGCTGGATTGGGCTCAGCAGTGCCTTCTGGATGAGGCTCAGGGAAAACACCTCCATTAACAACATCACGCTCTACGGGTAGGGATTCTCCAATTTCCCTAGACGAATGCAGATTATTATCTGGAGAAGCGGAAATTAAATCCTCCAACATCCATTCAACAACGTCAACACCATAGACTTCAATAGAACTGAGGGTGCAATAAAACTCGGAGCCATAATGATTCAGGAGATTTAATCTGAGGTATCTCACTGATTTTGGCTCGGGAAGAGCAAATGCCTGAGCATGCTTCACATTTTCAGCAGTAAAGCTACCTAACTTAACCCACGAGTCCGTGGGATAAACCAAGCTTCCAAATAACTCAAACTCCTTCAGGTTTGATGAGTAATGTTCAAAGTTTGCTACTTGGATGGTAGAAACTAATGTTTCTTCAGAAAGTTCCATCGCAACAAATTTATCCTCTGCTGAACAAGGGTTTCGGAGATACTTGTCCTGGTCTTTAACCAAAATATGAGATGCACCTTTGCACTCCTTGTTGAAATCAAGAACTTTAGCTCCTTTTGCGGAAGAAGCATAGTTATATTTGGCACCACCAGGTTCAACTCTAAGAGCCACACTTCCTTTGGTGTTGTCTACACCAGCATACTTATTTTTTGAGTTTATCGCCTTGGTTTTGAATTCATCAAAAGCAACGTCTGCAGTATGGGCCATCCTATCATTCTTCGGAGCATCTCTTCTTCCAAAATTCTTCTCTGAGCCAGAGTTGCCAATGTTGGCTTCTTGGCTTTCAGACAGAGATAGATCATTTGTAATCTCTTTTCCAGCTTCAGTTTGCTGCTCTTTTACTGCCCTAGTAATCTCATCAACTACGCTTGGACTTTGGTAAGAAAAATCAGCATAAACTTGTTTGATCACATGACTACTAGTAGGTTTTGCATCATTCCATGTGGAATTGTTAACTGAAACCGCTTGAGATCCACCTGCAAATTTTGTATAACTAATATCAAGACCTGACTGAAAGTACCTGAAATTGCATTTACTTGCACAATAGCTTCAATGTTTTGACTTAATGATAATGATAGTTGAACTTACCCCAAATTCTTTGTCTATTGCCATCACCGTGACTGTTCCACAAGCTCAAGAGAAAGAAAAGTCCCCACAAGACAATGATAAAGGACAAAGAGACCTTGTACAAACGATTCTTGCCAACTGCTTTCTCCAAAGCTCTTCTTTGCAGAAGCGCTCTACGAGATCTCTGCATTGCACATCAAATCAAAAACCGAACCAGAGCTACCAGATGGATTCCACCGCCTCAAAACTGCAAAATCAGATTGAAAAGCTCCTCACAGTCAATCACTACTAAAACTCACATAAATCGGATTTCAGGAATTCAAAAACTTCACATTCAAACTACAGATCAGAACCATCACCGATTCCTATAAAAATATCAAAATTCAAACATTCTGTACATGCAAAATCCAGACGCCTCGGATACCGGATCCAGAATCCAAATTACGACTCTCTAATTCCGAAGGATCCAGATTCAAATATAACACTAATCGGAGCCAGATCTAAATGGAACCAAACAAAATCCGAAACGGAAAAGCAACAGCGAAAGAGGATTATGATGACAGCAAACAAAAGCGTGAGGAAAAAGGCGGAGAGGGAAGAGTAACCTCCGGCGAAGAAGTGTTGAGGGAAGAGAGAAGGACGAAGCCGGAATCGGAAAGCGAACCGCCGCCGGAGCGGCGGAGGAAACGGCGGTGGTAGCGCGGGAATTCGGGTTACAAAACTCGTTGCGACCCTAGGAATGTAGACAGAGCGAGAAGTGTATATACAGTACACAACAAAAATAAATAAAGAAAAAAAAAGAATAGAAAATTACATTCTCTTTCTTCTCCCAGTCGGCAATCACAACAACAAAGTTGACGTGTTTTAAGCGTATGAGACGCAAATCAGAATTCAAAAATTGAAGTGGATGATTGTGTGGCAATAATTCCAGGTGTCTTATGAGACACGGTGTACTGTATTATTTTTAGGTACGGCTGGGCCTAGGTTCAAAAATGAATCGATAAAAATTGAACCGACATTAAATTAAAATTCATGAATTTGGTGAATCGGAAATCAAACCGAAAAAATCCGATTTGGTTCGGTTTTTTTATTTTTCTATAAATCTAATACTTTCTTTGAAAGATTTGAACCGTGAACCGGAATTAAAATCCTGAAATTTCTTGAACCGAAGACCGAATCAAACACTATCGATTTCGGTTCGATCCAGTCTAATTTTTCGGTTCCAATCAAACCATACTCAACCCTAATTTTAGGAGTTGTTACTTTGAACTATTGATATGCCCTGACTTAGTGACTTGTATCTATATATTTATCTTATACAGTACATTAGAATATATCACATGGATAGATATTATATCAAAAAGGATATTAATGAATAAGCCTACACTATATAAAAAAATTATTTGTGGCAAACTCTATCTATAACTAAGGATTTGCTTTAATTTATTCCTATTTTAGAAGAGGTTTTTTAAACTTTTAACAATGTTGGACAATACCGGTCTCTTTTAAATTTAAAGTAGCTTAACCTCCGTACCATTTACCCTTATCACAATAAATTTATTAAGCATATTGACAAGAAAAATATTATATCTATAAATTTTACCTATTCAAACAAAGATTTAATAAAAATAGTATATAAAATATATAAAGATATGCATGTATATGATTTAAAGCCTAATCTCTCACAATAGATATATAATATTCAAACAATGAATGTTACTCGTATTAGATAAGGTACAATCTTTTAAATCATTTTAACTCACCTATATAATAAATCATTCTTATAATACTTTTTTGATATTTTTTATAATATATTTCTATTTGATCACCATCAAACATATTATTTTATTTGATAGGTCCCGTAAATATGTTTTAAGATATTATTTGCGGATTTTATAACTTGTTTATAGATATTATTTAACGGTATTAGCTAAAACATATCTACAACATACAAGTTTTATTATTAAAATAATAGTTTATTATATTGACAAGATCATATTTTAGTGTAAGTAAATTAGTAATTCTAGACAATGTTGATTATGTATGGATTATTTTGAAATACATTATATGGAATCTATGTAAGATATATAAAGGATTATTTTAATATATTTTATATCATATGGTTCAAATTTTTGTGAAGATTTTGGATTCTACTTTATACTATATTAGGATAGATTAGATCTATGTTATAACTATTACAGATGCATATCAATTGGCGTAAAAGTTAGCCTTACCCTAATTCACAATTCATCGTACTCTTTTCTACTTAGGGCCCGTTTGGTTTGTTTGGAGGGAAAGGAAATGGTTAAGGGATGTATCTAGACATTATTTAGTTTACGGTTCATTGTTTAAAAGGATAACCATTACCCCTCTCTTCCACTTTTCATGTGAAATTTGAGCAACTTCTCCCCACCCTCTCAACATGGGGTAATGGTTTCCCTCATACTCCTTTAACCATTACCCCTCTCCTTTCATTTTTCATCCAAAAAAGAGAAGATCATGACCATTTCCTATACAAAATTGTTTCCTTTCCGTTTCCTTTCCATAATTTTTATACCAAACGCCACCTTAAAAATGTAACATCGTATTCTGAGTTTGTTGAAGATGGAAGAAAAAAATCTTACAAGACGCTCTAGAAAATCATGAACAAAATCGACCAATAGGACCATTAGTACGTTAGGACGTTAAGTTTAATCTTTGTGGGTTTCTAAATAGATAGATAAGTAAATAAATATGTCAAATTTTAAAAATCCATGCCACATAGCGTATTTACAATCACGTAAAGAGTAGGAAAAGAAGTAGTTCAAAAACTTACATCGAAGTGTACGTGTCCTCACTTGCAACAGACCCAACAACTTTCTATGGCGATTTGTGTGAAGAATAGAAGTCACTGGCCTAACATCGAGCTAGTGTGTTAAATATAATTAAGCACACACATCATTCGAATGAGAGAAGGAGGTGTAATAATATGGAGAGCAATACATATACTACGTATTTTTGAAGACATATTGAGAAATAAAAGATAGCGATTCTCTACGCATTTCAAAATTCAAATGAATATGATGAAATCTCAACTTAAATTTTAGAATCTCTATAAGTGCTAACATTTATTCACATGATCAATGCTAATGTTTAAACAACTATGAATACTACTATATACATGTATATTAGACAAAGAACCTAGACAAGTAAAATTCCATTAGTCTAGGATGCAGAATTCATTTGATGAGAAGAAATCTTAATTAGAATGAAAAGTTAATAATATGGGAAATGATTAGGGTGAGGAACTCAATCTAGCGGTTAAGACATTACGGGGAACCATGTGGTCTCCGCTACCTTTGACACTCACGGATGACGAAACTTTAAATTTAACTACTTAGAGTTATTATCAACTCTCGTTCGTAAAAAAAATACGAGAAATGATTAGAAAAGATGATGTTGAACCGTTAAAAGAAGAAACTCAGTACTTGACGCATCAATGGTTGAGCACTCATGGGTGTTATTGCTCTCCTTCCAACTTAGAATTTACTTTTTAAATTAATAGTTCGTTTATTTTCACGTATTTTATGAATTTTTAATTAAATATGAGACTTTTGTACGTGTTTATATATTTTTACACTAGCACTTAATATCACCGAAATTCATGTATTTAAAATCTTAAATTCACAATTAGTATAGTGTTTCAATAAGAATTCAATTTTTTTTGGAACAAATGATCAACTTTGTTAGTAATTACTAAAATGTCACTAATATTTTCCTAAAATTACTATATATATTCAACTTTTTTAAAATAGTACGTATTATATTATGTTGTCTCTATTTAATCTCTAAGCTCATTTTCCACCACAAGTTCATTTTTTAAGAGAGAAACAATTATTGTAAGAATAGGAGTTAGAAATTATGTTAATTTAGTAATCTAGTTCATATTAAAATTGTTAGAAGCCAAATGATTCAGACAAACCGCCCATCGTCTAGGACTCTACGCGGCCGTTAGGCCTAGATGGGAGGGGTATAGCGAGCTTCACAAACCGCAATACACGTTCGGCCTTTGAACGCCTAAATCAACCCGTTTAGTTGAGACACCCAAGTCATTGTTACTCAAAGGATTTTATGGGTTGTACCACTTGGAACGACTATGGTCGACATGGTTACTTTTCACATATGCTTTTCCACGAAGTTGCTTGATCAGGCAATAGAGTTGGCTATCTCATAGCATCCTATCGACACGCATCAGCCTACACACTTAGTGTGAGCCTATCACGGTTGTTCGTGTCCCCGACACACACCTCAACACTACTTAGCTCGGTGCTTGTCATCGCCATCAAGTTGTTTGGGTCAAGCGCTTGGCTGAATCTCACAACACCTAGAGAAGGGCATGACTCAAGGCAAACATTGCATTTCACACGACGCTACGGTGACCCTGATTGGTTTCTTGGCTAGATTTTGCAACACCCACGCTATGACGCCGAGTTAAGCATCACAATTCACAAGTCACGCTTACCAAGTCATTTGCTTCACTTAGTTGGATAATATTGCTTATAATAAGGGCAAATTTGATGATGTCGGAGTTGGAGGCAGCATTAATTGCAAGGAAATAATGTCAACCATTAATATGGCTTGAGGGGTTAAGATCTTTTAGCTTGATTTTATCCCAAGATGTAGTTATTATCACGAGGCACACCACATGCATAATAGAGAGACAAACCATTAATCTTTTCAAACAAGAGTGCAATTATAAGCACACTTTTCAAATTACCAAATGTTAAGGGGATCAATTTGAAGAGTTTCAAATTCAAAGTCAGACAGACATATATGAATCCAACTTCTCACTCAATCCTTGCATGGACCCACACGTAGCTCTAATGCTAACCGAGTTCACTGAATCCAACCTATCTTTCACGATTTCTTGAATTTTTTAATATATTGGATCAAATATAAAATATTCAAATAGACTTAGGGCCCGTTTGGTATCCAACGGCGGAAACGGAAACGGAATGGAAACGAACCTAGTCCACATTAGCATCATGATACATGATGAGTCACCTCAATTTTCATTCAAAAACTACCGCAAGGGGGCTTGCGGTACCCTTGTGGCACCTCAATCATTCCCCAATCTAAGGGTGGGGTAACAAAACACCTCAATCATTCCCTTCATCCCTTCTCTAGACACACAAATTTCAAAGTTTAAAATTAAAATATTTTTTTCAATTAATGTATAGTGACCCATAATTGGACTAGGTTCATTTCCATTCCATTCCATTCCGTTTCCGTTTCCGCCGTTGGATACCAAACGGGCCCTTAGTGTAAACACACAGCTGTCACTTAGCAACAAATAGAGAAACCAAACAAACCAGAATAAGGAAGAAAGGAGGAAAATTGGAAACGTATGTATTGCTTGGAGAAGAAACTTCAGCTGCTGTCAAACGAGATCATTTCCCTAAAGGTAAGGCAAAACGCAAAAGAGAAAAACTACCCTAGACCACTATTTATACTGACCACAAACCGATTAAGATATATAACACAAAACCAAACCCGGGCTAGACTATATAATCCACATACCCCCCTCAAGCTTAGCCTGGGATTAAAAGGCCAAGCTTGCGACAAAGGAACATATGCTGCTGAGTTCCAAGCGCCTTTGTAAAAACATCTGCCAGTTGAAGTTGTGATCGTACATGGACAGTGGCAATGAATTCTTCTTGAACCAACTCTCGTATATAATGACAATCGATGCGAAGATGTTTGGTTCGCTCATGATATACGGGGTTGGCCGCTAAGTGTTGGCCTGAAACATCATCATAGTGCAATGGAATTGGAAGAGGAACAGAAACAAGGAGATCACGCAATAAACCTTCGAGCCACACTATCTCACTGGCAGCTTGAGATATGCGGCGATATTCACTCTCTGTAGATGATTTGGACACTACCTTCTGCTTCTTTTTCTTCCAGGATACTAGAGACTTCCCCATGAAAACACAATAGCCTGTTAGAGAGAGACAAGAGAAAGAGCAGGCCCCCCAATCGGCATCTGAGTACGCAGACAAAGCAAAATCTGATTGAGAGGAATAGAAGAGAGAGCAATTTATAGTCCCTTTAAGATAGCGAAGAAGAAACAATGCTGCATTCATGTTTGGCGCTCGAGGACATGCGAGAAATTGGCTTAATTGCTGAACACTGTAAGTGATATCTGGCCGAGATAGAGTGAGATACAGTAAACGTCCAACAAGCCTGCGATAAGATTCCGGATCAGAGATCGGATCCCCTTCATCTGGTTTCAAGTACAGGTTGCGCTGCATAGGGAAAGTAGCTGGCTTACAATCCAACAACCCTGCATCCGTCAACAGATCAATTACATATTTTTCCGCTGTTTTATTTGAATGCCATGTTGTGATCAAGACAGCTCCAAACCAAGAAAGTATCGAGCAATGCCCAAATTCTTTATGGTAAAAGTTGCATCAAGAGAAGCTTTTGTTGCTTGAATTTCAGATGGCGAATCACCCGTAAGAAACATGTCATCAACGTAGACTAAAGCAACTGTCATGGAATTTTGAGCCTTTTTGACAAACATGGAGTAATCTTGTTTCGATTGAGTGAAGCCCAACTTGACGAGATGCTTTGTGAGTTCAACGTTCCACTGCCGACTTGCTTGTTTCAGACCATACAATGAGCGCTTCAATTTGCATACTAGGCCATATGAACCTTTGGAGTAACCTGGGGGAATAGTCATGTAGACATCTTCATCTAAGAAGCCGTGTAAAAAGGCATTATTGATGTCTAATTGATGTAATGACCACCCTTTTGAGGCCGCCATGGCAATGAGCACCCGGACAGTAGAGAACTTGGCTACCGGCGAGAAAGTGTGTTTATAATCCTTGTCTTTCACTTGGTTAAAACCTCGTGCCACAAGTCTCGCCTTGAATCGTTCAACTTCTCCATTGGGTCTAAATTTCACTTTATAGACCCATTTGGATCCTATCACTTTCTTCCCTTTTGGAAGTTCAACAAGATCCCAAGTATCATTGTTTTTCAAGAGCAAGCAGCTTAGTTTCCATTGCTTTGACCCACTCTAGATCCCCCTTGCTTGCTCGTATGAAGTGGGTTCCATAACAGAGAAAACATTAAACAAAGGACTGCACATACTCTGAGGAGTGTCCTTGCAAATCGTGGATTGAAACCACATGAAAGGCCTTGGAGAATAAGTCTTCTTCATCAATGATTGGGGGCTGAAAATCTGTTTTTGTGGGAAGTTTTCCACAGACAAAATCCTCCAAGTAAGCTGGCTGTTTGACAGCCCCTTGCGACCTGCGCAAAATTGGTGCAGAATCAGTTTGAGGTCTTGATATTATTCTGTATTCATGCATTTGAATGATATCAGACGCTTCTCCACAATTGGCATCATGACCAGACAAATTTGACTCATTTTCTTGTTGTGAAAAAAGGACTAGGAACCCCACCAGAAAGCTTATCCTGTCTCGGATCATCATCAACTATTGGTGTCAAAGTCCTGAGATTCATCATCAGCACAATCAAACATACTTGGAGAAGCACCTAAATTGGTATCATTAGCTGGTAAGAAGGAATTTTGTTTGAAAGGAAAGACATCTTCCTTAAAAACAACATGTCTGGCAACCAAAATTTTCTTTTATTGAAGATCATACAACTTATAGGCTTTGTATCCTCCTGGATATCCCAGAAAAATACACCTCCTAGAGGTAGCTTAAAACTTGTTTCGTTGAGTCTTATCCACCAACGCATAGCACAAGCAACCTATTATTCTCAAGTGAGAATTTTCTGGTTTTCTTCCATACAGGCATTCAAAAGGAGTTTTCCACTTCAGTACAAACGACGGTAGCAGATTGATGATGTAAGTGGCATTCAAAATATAGTCTCCCGAGAAGTGTTGAGGCAAATTTGCATGAATTCTGATGGCTCGTGCCATCTCTACCAAGTGACGATGTTTTCTCTCCACTTTGCCGTTGTGTTCCGAGACTCGAGGAGCTGATCTTTGATGCATGATACCTTGTTAGCCAACAGATTCCTTACCTCTTGATTGACAAATTCTGTCCCGTTATCCGTCCTCAAGCATTTTACCTTCTTCTCAAATTGAGTCTCCACATACACAAAGAATTCAGCCATAGTTCTATAGACTTGTTCCTTACTCCTCATATGAAACGTCCATGTTGCTCGAGAATAGTCCTCCACTACTGTAAGAAAATATTTTGCCCCTCCTTGGCTTGGAGTCTTATAAGGACCCCACAAGTCGGCATGAATGAGCTCGAAGAGACCTGTAGTAATAGACTCGCTGCACTGAAAAGGCAGTTTATGATGTTTCACCATCACACAAGTATCACAATTATAATGATTCAAACCAAGATAGTTCCAAAACGACAAATGTTTCAGCTTTGATAAAGAAATGTGTCCCAGCCAGGCATGCATCAAGTCTACAGAAGTAGCCTTATCATTAATACAGACGGTGTTCATAGAACTTGGAAACAAAACATCATTAAAACTAGCATCTCTATCACTAGTCATCATCTCTTCACTTCTGTTGCATTCCAGCTTGTACAAACTTCCAACTTTCTTCCCAATTGCCAGGACGGTCCTAGTAGTAAGGTCTTGCAATTAACATTCGGTTTTGCCAAAAACAAATATACGATTGGCATTAGAAGTCAGCTTAGAAACCAACATCAAACTGTGCTTAAAGCATAGTAGATATAAAACATCAGTCAAAATCAATGCAGATGATATCACAATTGTCCCGCAATGTTCAACCAATCTTGTTGATCCATCCGGTAGCCCTATCTTAATGGCCTTTTCCAATGGTTTTAAAGTTGAAAACCAATTTTTCTGAAATGTTACATGATCTGTTGCCCCCGAATCTATAATCCATGTACACTTCTGACTAATAGAATTAAACTCATGTGACATGATTCCATGTTACCTGCAAAGTTGATGTGGTGGCTTCCCGAGCTGCTCTCTTCACCGGATCCCGTTCCTCTCATTGCTCGAAGCACTTGGTGAACAACAACAGTAACTACAGCCGGATCATTCCTGGAACCATCCTTCTCTTCCTGATCAAGTGGGCTGTTGTATGACTCCATTTCATGCACACTTGCCATCATCTTGCCGTGTCCTTCAACCCTTGGCCCCTTCCACCATTCCGGATACCCTACCAACTTAAAACGTCTCTTTAACATGGCCATTTTCATGGCAATAAGTACATTTTCTGTCATATTTCGCTGTCTTGAAATCTCTACTGAAATTTCCACCAGCATCCTTCATTCCACCTCCTTTTCCAGCCTCACCATATCCCTGATTCTGAGTGTTTCCATTGCCTCTGTTGACTGAGTTGTTGTTCCTAATCGGTCCCTTACCATTGTTCCTATGAACAGACAACACATCATGCGAATTTGATGCATTTCCTGTCACTTCCTTCTGCCTTTCAATCCTCATTACAGTATGAAAAGCTCTGCTCACTGTCATTAATGGCTTAGTCGACAAAATACTGCTCCTCACTCCTTCATAAGCATCAGATAAACCCATTAAGAATTGCATAACCCTTGTAGTATTATCCTTCTCAAGGATCCTTTTCATAAGGCCACAAGTACACTGCATGTACACTCCACAAGAGCACGTTGGAATCGCTTCAATACTTTGCAGCTCATCCCAAAGAGATTTCAGCTTGCTGTAATAATCTCTAACAGAAATTTTTTTTTGCTTGGTGTTGCAAAGTTCACGTTGCAACTGATAGATCAGAGGTGCGCTCGATTCAACATAGCGCTCACAAAGTTCATCCCATAATTCCTTGGTAGAGGAGGTGTACAGAAAATTCCTACCGACATCGCTCACCATCGAGTTAATAATCCAACTCATTACCATATAATCACATCTCTCCCACTTATCGTACAGCTGAGAACTCCTTTCAGGCCTTAGTAAACCTCCATTGATGAAGTCAAGCTTCACCTTGGCTCCAAGAGCCAGCTTGACATTCCGATTCCAAGTTTGAAAATTGCTACCATCAAAGTGTGCTGTAACCAGTGACATTCCCGGATGACCCGAGTTTGACAGAAAATAGGGGTCAAAGTTGTTGTTATTACCCCTATTTTGCGAACCAAACGGATTACACTCATGGAGGTCCTCTCTTGTCATTCAATCCCTATCTCCAACCGACATCCTGAAGCAAAAACGTCTGATTTTCACCTACAGCAGCTCGATCGAAGAGAAAGTTGCTTGCTTGCAACGTCCAACACAAAAGCTACTCACTTTCAGCTTGAAGAAAGCCCCAGAAATAGGAAGAAGACAACTGAGACACATATTGCTCAAAGAAGAACCTGAAACCTTGTCACAAGCTCAAAAACCCACGGTTAGATCCTATCAACCTAAGGGCTCTGATACCATGTAAACACACAGCTACTTGCTTGTGTGTCACTTAGCAACAAACAGAGAAACCAAACAAACCAGAATAAGGAAGAAAGAAGGGAACTTGGAAACCTATGTATTGCTTGGAGAAGAAGTTGCTGTCAAACGAAAACATTTCCCTAAATGTAAGACAAAACGCAAAAGAGAAAAACTACCATAGACCACTATTTATACTGACCACAAACCGGTCAAGATATATAACACAAAACCAAACCTGATCTAGGCTATGTAATCCACACTTAGGTTTACAACTTGTTGTTCTAAATTTGATAGCTAAGGGTACAGTTTGAACACATCTTTTCTATCAAACTACTCCTATGTTATTGTCGATGCTTACATCTCTATCAAACTCACTAGATACTATTTTGATTATCGGTTAATTTGTTTATTTAGTCATGTGTGACATGCTTGGTTGATGATGTTGATAACGTGATTGATTAGCAAATATAAGTGACAATTGTCATTAATTTAAAGGAAAAATGACTTGGAATAATCTCAAGTATCAACCTTCTACCAAGAATAATCCCAAGTTTTAATATTGCCTTTAGCAATCCGAACTATGTTAATATTAACCAAAATCGATATCGAAAGATTTTCCGGCATACTTTCCGGCGGGTTTAATGACATGGCGGTCGAAAAAGTGACGTGGCGAGGAATCTTTTTTATTTTAAATTTTTATTTTCCATCACCCCTGCCACCTCATATCTAATGTCAACATATAATCACAAAAAATTAAAGCACAAATTAACAATTAAAAATAAAAAATTGGAACTTGCAATACGCATCAAATTGAAACCCTTCGTGTATCAAATTGAAAATCAGATCTGAACCTTCAATTGCAAATCCATGGCTGCCCAACCCGACGGCAACCCAACCCCGCCGCTCACCCGACGTCCTCGCTCCTCCTCTCCCTCTCACCGCTCGCTTGCACTTGACTAGCCTTGCCCCGTGCTCGCCGGCCCTTCCCGACGTAACTCTAACTCCCCCGACGTAGCCCCCCGACGACCCGCTCTGTCTCGCGCGCACTCAACCATTCCGAATCGGGCTTGACTCCTCCCGACACCTTTCTTGCGCTACCCCTTGCCCAGCGGCGACGGCCCTTTCTCCGGCCGACTTTGCCCGATCCCCGACTCGGACAACCAACAACCTACCTTCAATTCACCGTTCTCTTGACTAAAGCAGACAAGGATTTCTTCACTCTTAGCCTCTTGCCCTCTTTCGAGCTAAAAATCAGATCTGCAACTTTGGGAAAATAAGATCCAATTTCAATTTGATGTAGTTCTTCTACTATTCGTGATAATATGTTAATGTGATGTTGTTCTTCTACTGTTCGTGATTATATGTTAATCAGATCCATTTTTTATTTGCAAAAATGGGTTCCTCTTTTGATGCAGGAAGGATTTCAATTTGATGTGGATGATTTTTTTTTTTTATAATTGTTATTAACAATTTGTGTTTTAATTTTTTGGCAAGTGATATGACATGGCATGTGTGATGTGGAAAATAATTTTTTTAAATAAAACAGATTTCTCGCCACGTCATCTTTCCGACCGTCATGTCATTAAATTCGCCGGAAAGTATACCGGAAAATCATTCGATATCGATTTTGGTTAATATTAACATAGTTCGGATTGCTAAAGGCAATATTAAAACTTGGGATTATTCTTGGTAGAAGGTTGATACTTGAGATTATTCCAAGTCATTTTTCCTAATTTAAATTTGAATCTTTTTCATTTGGCCTATTATTTTTATTTTTTTTTTGAGCAATTTCATTTGGCCTATTATAAAAACTGGACCCGTAAAAACACTGAATAGTTTGTCATAAGATCCATTCAAATTTAATAACAACCTATTTTTCCTGTTAATATAAACAACACTTTGTTTTCTTCGACCAAAAAAAAAACAACACTTTGATTTCATGCAATTTCAAAATTGCTAATATTTGACGGGGTTGACAGATTTCACGCCCCAGCGAGCGCTGTCATCCGCAACTGCTTCCCTTTTCCGAATCCATTCTCGCGCTCTTCTCTCCTCCCCCAAATCTCCCCCCTCGTTTTCTCTCCCCTTTTCCCCCATCCAATTCCCCGCCGCCGGTTACCGGATTTCGCCGTTTGGTAACCGGTTCATCCGGTCTGCACCGCCGACCAAGAAACCACGATATAGCGCTTCCGTCTAGGGTTTCTTTTCCGGCGAGTTCGGTTCGATGTTCACTCCTCAGAAGAACAACGGCCCTTGGACTCCGATTCCTCCCTCGCCGGCGAGGAGGACCGGCGCTAAGGGGACCGCTTCTCGTATAAGCAGCGCCGCCAAGGGCAAGGCCGTGGCTTTCGTCGACGTCTCGTCGGCTGCAGAGATCGCGCCTCTGCCTCCTCCGCCGCCTCCGCCTCCGTTGAGTTTCTTGGAGGGAGACGGAGGTGGGAATGGTTATGATTCTGGTAACATGGAGGATTGGAGGAGGTTTAGGGAGGTTGGGCTGTTGGACTCCGCTGCTCTCGAGAGGAGGGATCACGAGGCCTTGGTTGAGACCGTTTCCAGGCTTGAACAGGAGGTAGGGTTCGGTGTGTTTGTTCTTTGATTTCCTTGCGGTTTCTCTCTTTTTGCAATTGTTAGGGTTTAGCTGTTCTATGGAGATGTGCGTTTTGTGAATCTAGGTATTCTCGGTTGTTATGAGATTAACTCACGTGTTAAAATTCAATATGATGTTATGGCCCTCTTGATCTTTAATTCATAGGTGACTAAGAGTGTAAAAAGGTGCATAAGAAAACTCACGTATTGAAATATTAGATTATGCTTAAAATTAATGCAGAGACGATCTTTAGATATGCTGCAAAACATTGAGGGATTCTGATTTGGGTGAAGTCTATCTTGAGGCAAGAATAAATGGAGGGTCATGTTGTTGTCTTGTTGAAACTTTCTGAGAGGATCACCTGACTCCTGATAGAGCTTCTTGTCTCATTTTATTCTGAGTTTTTATGAATCAGTAAAGAGACCTGAGCACAACCTGTGAGCAAAACTGATGCTATTTCGTTTATCAAACAGCTTCATGATTATCAGTACAATATGGGTCTTCTCCTTATTGAAAAGAAAGACTTGAGCACAACCTGTGAAGACTTGCAACGTGAAGTTGCAGAAGCCCGGGAGATCTTTAAGCGTGAACAGTCTGCTCATTTTATTGCTATGTCCGAGGCTGAGAAGCGGGAGGACAATTTGAAGAGGGCATTGGATCTTGAGAAGCATTGTGTGATCGATGTAAGTAAATCGTGTTATTTTGAGTTGCTAGTATGTCTTATATAGCAATACTTGTGCAATTATAATCTTAGTAGTTAGGCTGTGTAATCTTAGACTTCGCTGTCTATGAGACACTTGAACTCTTTATTCCTGTATTTTCAAGAATTCTGTTTCCATATGGAATCTTAATGTTTGCAAACACATTAATCACCTCATTGCAGCTTGAGAGGGCTGTACATGAAATGCAAGATGAACTTGAACAAGTTAAAGCTACGACAAAGACAGATGATGCAAATGCTCGTATAGCTGAACTTCATGATGAACGTGCAGAGGTGGAAGGAAAATTGCATTTAGCCAACATTCGGGTTTCTGAGGCTGATCGAAAGATAAATGAGTTGGACATGAAATTGAGGGAGTTGCAAACTCGCGAATCAACTCTGGTTGCGCAGCACCAAACCCTCGATACAGAGTAACACCTTTACACCTTTTGTACTCTCTGTTTCTTGCTTTTGCATTTTGAAGAGTGACTTTTATGTTTTTATCTCGCAGGCGCAAGACTTATGAATCAAGACTCAACAAGCAGAAGGAAGAGTTTAAAATATGGGAGGGGAAATTACAGGAAAGAGAAGAGAGACTGCATGAACAAAGGAGAACCATTGAGGAGAGAGAGGACAAGCTACGTGAAAGTGAGAGGAGATTTAAACAAAGGGAGAATGATATTGATCAACTGCAAAAGAAGACTGATGCAGATAACTACACACTGAAACAGAGGGAAGATGATGTCAGCAAAAGATTGAATGAGTTGGCATCAAAAGAGAAGGTTAGTTCCAGTTGGTGTTTTTTTTTCCTTCAGTCTTCATACTAAATAATGCTAGTGCAATAATCTTAATCAAAAACTATGGTTTCAGGAAGCTGAATCATTGAGAATCAATCTAGAGAGGAGAGAAACGCAACTCTGTGCACTGGAGGAAAGGCTTACTGACAAAGAAAGAGTGAGCATATTTTTTTAGTTTCTAGCTACTTAGCTTGATGCATTTATTGATAAGAGTACAATGGCATTGTGAGATTTGATGGTATCATATTCTACCTCGACACAGATAGTGTTTATTACTATATACACAAGTATCATAATGTTTTTCTAGTGTATATTTTTTTGTCAAATCTAGGTGTTTATTGACGAATTAGAATAAAGATGAAATTCAAAATATCTGACCTACGAGTCACCTTTCTGTGGGTCTGTAGTGTTTGAACTGTCCATCAGTACAATATTGGTCACCTTGAAATCTAAAGCTTCGTTGAATATGTGATTGGCATTCATTAAGATGCTCATTTCCTATTGACATTTTCTTGAAGAATGATATGAGGCTTAGAACTTAGAACTTCAGGGGGGGCTGGCTGTCCTTACATTTATTCCAAAATATAAAGAGAAAAAATCTGCACCTCTCTTTGTTTATCGTCATTAATTATTCATGTGTGAAGAAGTCTTTGACATGTTACTTATTCAAATCAGGTGGAGATACAGAAGCTGGTTGATGAACATCGAGCTATTCTGGAAACAAAGTCGGAGGAGCAAGAGTTGGAAATGCAGCAGAAAAGAAACTCCCTTGAGGAGGAATTTAAAACAAAGTTGCATGCAATAGAGAAAAAGGAAGTTGAGGTAAATCATAAAGAAGCAAAACTTGCCAAAATGGAGCAGGCGGTAAAAGATAAGTCAGAGAGGATAAAGGAAAAAGAAAAAAAAAATGAAGAAAGGTCAAAAGCTTTGAAGCAGGAGGAAGTGTCTCTAAAAAAACGTGAGAAAAATTTGGATGGTGACAAGAAACACTTGTCTGCTGACAAAGAGAACATGCATATTCTGAAGGGTGAGATAGAGAAGCTGAGGGATGAGTTGAGGAAAAAAGAGCTTCTAATTCAGGAAGAGAATGAAAAACTTAAACGTGCTGAGGAAACGCAGTCAGAACATATTCGTCTACAGTCAAGTCTGAATCAAGAGATGGAGAACTGGAGGCATCAGAATGAGCTTCTTATGAAGGAAAAAGAGGATTTAAGTGAAGAAAGAAGGAAAGTTGAGAAAGACTGGGAAGCTCTAGATGAGAAAAGAGCTACTGTAGAGAGTGAACTGAAGAAGTATGAGGAAGAAAAAGAAAGGTTTGAAAGATTAAGATATGTGGAGGAGGAGAAGTTGAAGAAAAAAAAGGATGAGATCGATGGTCATATTGAGCAAGAGTTAGAATCAATCAGACTTGAAAAAGAATCTTTTGCTGCGAAGATGAAGCATGAACAGTTGACACTAGCAGAAACTGCTCGAATTGAGCATGCCCAAATAATTCAGGAATTCGAGCAACGAAGAAGAGAGCTTGAGAATCGTGTGCAGAAGCAAGAAGAGGAAATGGAGAAAGAGTTGCAAGAAAAGAAGTTGTCCTTTGAAGAGAAGAGGTCAATAGAACTGCAAAGTATCAACAACTTGAAGGAAATTGCTGAAAAGCAAAAGGAAGAAGTGGAAGCTGGTTGGTTGAAGGTGGAGAAGGTAAAAGAAACAATTGCATCTGACAAACGGAAGCTGGAAGAGGATCAACGGGAAATTCACAAAGATATCAGTTCTCTTGACATCCTTAGCAAAAAGCTGAAGGAACAGCGGGAGCAATTACTTGACGAAAGAGCTCGTTTCCTAAATTTTGTCGAGAAGCTAAAAGTTTGTCAGACCTGTGGAGATTTCACTAGTAAATTTGCTGTATCTGATCTTCATCTGCCAGCTGCAGCTGATACAATAAAAAGCTCTCCTGAAACAGCTAATGGTACTGACATGTCAGAATCTGGTGGACAAAAGTCTTGGTTAAAAAAATGTGCCTCAAAAATCTTTAAAATCTCCTCAATTACGAGGATGCAAGATGATACTGACCAGTTTCCAGAAGGGTCACCCTCTTTTGCTTTGCAGCCATCTGTAGACAAACCCGATGAAGATGAATCAAAATTGGGACAACATCCATCTGCTAGCACTTCATTTGTTGATGAGGGTGCACAAAATATGCCGGTGAGTACGTCTATCAACAAAGCTACTACTGAAGACCCTTCATTTGTTGATGCCACAAGCAATATTGACAGCAAAGAAGAAACGGGTCCAGAAGAATCTGAGCAATCTAGTCTACGGGGTGGAAGGCGTAGAGCAGGGAGGAAAGTTAGTACTAGGGGTCGAAAACGTTCGGCTAAGACAACCTCAAGACTGGAAGATGCAGATGAAGATCAGGAGCCCAGTTATTCTACCCAAGGGGAGAAAACTAATACCCGTAAAAGAACCCGAGCAAACTCTTCTAGAAAGAAAGAAATTGACAGTGATGCTGATGATAGTTATGGGCCCGCTGACAGTGTGGCTGGTGGTGGCCGTAAAAAGAGGAAAGAGACAGTAGCTTCTGCTTTGGCAACTCCTGGTGAAAAGCGTTACAACCTTAGGCGGCATAAGACGTAAGTTCATACATTCTTGTTCAATGTTCACCCTTTTTTTTTATGATAGAAGTATTGCTTTATATTTTTGCTACAGAAATTCTTATCATCCCTGCAGTTGAAGTCAAACTACTTATTCACAATATTTTCCTGGTGGCACTCATAATTTTTTACTGCTTTTTCTTTTTTGGAAGATTGGAAAACACTTGCAATATTGGCACATTTGTACTATAGTAATTTCCAGATGTCTTTTTTCTAAATTTTACTGAAGTTAACCTTAATTTTTCCTTATACTATATTATTGGCTTACTTCAATTTTTCTGTGGGTGTTTTTTAACAAATGAGTGGTTTTACACTGGAAGTCTGGAATAATGTCAAAACTGTTGTGTACAATCCCGAGTAGTGATTTGCCATCGAACTCAAAAGAGGCAAATTTTAGTTGAACAAAATTCACAGCCCTAATGAGAACTCTAATCCTTCTTTTAAAGCTGTGATTGCAACAGAAAAAGTGAAACATTGATAAACTTCTGCTGACATTGCAAGCATTTTATCAAATATTAGCTTCACACAGCCTGAACACGTCTTCTTGTTAAGCTTTGTCTACCAAATAAAAAGGTTTGTCTGACTGTGTTGAGAAAATCAGCAGTGCAGATGCTTCAGTGGCAGCTGAAGCTTCAACTCCCAAGGCTAACCCAGATAAGGGAGTTACAAATCACTCTAAATCTTCAAAGAAGGCTGCCCAGAATCCTGAACAAGATTCTGCATTTGAATTGCATGTTAACAGTGAGAGCATCAGAAGTGAGAATCAAGGACTGGTTTCCACTCCAAAAAGCATTGATATATCATCAGAGAGGGCAGTTAGGGTATGCCTGAAAATCAGTGTCTTGCAAAATTTTCATCCGAAGCACAGTATTTTTAAAATTTCATTCTGATTGTTTGTGTCAATTTTCCTTTTTGTGTGTTTTGATTTGCTTGTAGCAGTTTAAGATCCCAGGAGATGCTGGGGATAACGTTGAAGTGACAAAGCCGGTTGAAAACAACCAAAACATGCTTACTGAAGAACCTAACTCCATTGATGACATGCTTGTAAGTGAAGAGGTACGTGATACCCCAGAAAATGCTGGAGATGATGACAATGAAAACATGTTTTTTGAGGACGAAGATGAGGATGGTGATGACGAGGATGATGACCCAGATGATGTCTCTGTGGGGAGGAAGCTCTGGAAATTCTTCACCACATAAAGTTTTTTTTCTAATTGATTCTGTGTAGGATCCTTTGGAGGTCTCGGCCTCAAGTTGACATGAAATTAGAATACATGTCATATTTCAAACTTTTTACCCTTAGGGATGTTAGGGGCTTTTTGTTTCCTCATTGCTTTCTCCTACAGATAGATGGTTTAGAATCAAATTGCACATGTGCTCTATGTACCGATCAATATAGCGCACGAATTCCTCTCAATTTCCCCCTATAGTTTGCAGTCTTCAGCTCAAATAACTTTGCCTCTCATTTATCTTCAATGAATTTCTTTACGAGATCAAAAATAGCATTTCTCTTTTTCAAATAGTTGATGGCAAGTCGGGTACATTTGCATTTCAGCTTTGCTTGCCGTACCCTTGGGTAGTCTCTTTCGGTAAAATTTTGCCTTTGTTATTCTGTTCTATACATTCACTCCCTTTCAAAATAAAAATAAAAATAACACCGACCATATGAACCAACTTAATCCCAGAAAATATAAAAATTAAGGGTCTACTTGTTACCCACATCCTTGTAATGTAAGAGACTAGCAAAACCTAACCATTGCCAAGCAAGATTGATCCGTTGATCAACACCATTAGACAGTGCAACTCACTAACTTATTCCCGTACACTAGAGGCATGAGCTTTCCCTTGAACCAGATGCTGTCTTCTTTGCAACATAACTTGCACAAAGGATCACGATGATAACTTGTTGGCCCTAGGGCTAGGGCGGTTCACATTCGCACCTTGTCAAGAACCCTCACTTCCTATTGTGGTCAGAATCTGGATCAGAATTCAGAAATGTCAAGCTGAAAACAGTGCCAATCACCTCGGCTCAAGAGCATAAGAGAGCTTTGATCTTGTGTTTACCGATAACTGCAGGAGCAGATCTTGTTTTACTCTTGAGGAGAGATTCATCTTTTGGGTAAGCATAAGAGAGACTCATGAGCTGTTCTCTGCCCAAAATAATCTTCATCTCTCAGATGGATGAATGTCAACAGAAAGGGGAGATATTCTTATATGGAAGACTTGATTTTAAACAAGTTCAGCAGTACCGAGCAAAAATTGTAACATATCCTGCTCAGCCAATTCCATCTCCCTGAGCATTAATAAGACACGAATGCAATGTACCCTGGGCTACTAAAGTTTGCTTCAAACCAGCTGCAAACAAGTAACAACTTGACAGCGAAATTTCTGTAGACCAACTTGAACAGATCATAAAGTGAGGATCATACAATTCTGTCAAACAAGATGAAACAAGGTATAGAAATGCGCATACAGCTTCCTTAAAGAAGACGTTCATGAAGAAAAAGAACTGGCTAGATACATGCAATAATGGCCAAGAGAGAACAAATTCTACCTACGACCTGGAAAAGGTTCACTGTGTACAGAAATTGTAAATTTGACAATCAACTGATACTGAAAAATATATATTTGGTGTTTCTGAACAAACCTACTGTCGATTATACAGCAAGAACAATCAACAATCCAAAGCAGGGAGAGCAAATGTCAAATGTTTTATACTCTCAGACCCACATGAAACAAAGAAAAACTGAAAACAGAAGCTACAGAGCATAAATACTGCTAAATAAAGAGAATGCAAATAATGTTACAGGGACAACACTAGACTACTTAATCTCACAGGTTAACAAATATTAAGTTTATGCTAACCCTAAATGGACTAACCAATACACGTTGCTACTTCCTGCATTAGATCATTCTTAGACAAAATGAGAGGATAAGTATTTACTGACATCACTACTTCCTAAAAAGATACACAAGCTTCTAAGCTAGGCAGGTGAGCTGTGGTTCTGAAAAAAGCGGTCTCCAGGGAAAGTTGGACTTCTTGAAATAAACTGTGGAGAAATGTAACCATGAGGTCCAGGACTTCTAGGTATTGGGATGCCTCGGGGACTCGAATCCTGAAAGTAATATGGATGACTATAGTCCAAGGGAAGAAGACGAGGAGACTCGTAGTTGTGATGTAGAGTCGGAGGTGGAGACTCATAGCTATAATGACGATAATGAAAAGATGGAGATTTATTGTAATGATGAGACCAGCTTAGATCATGGCTGTGCAATTTATAGGGAGGAGCTGGTATGGGGGCTTCTCCCCTAGCTTGAGGAAGACGGGGATGATTTAAAATCTTGTCTGGCTGAGGGCCTGGGAATTCGGAATTAGACAGCCCCTGAACTTTTTCCCAGTCTTTTGGGTCAGCATTTGCTGGTATAGGAGCATTAATCCCTGGAAAACCTACACTCATCTTCTTTTGAGGACATTTAGAAACTGATTTAGATTCATTATTACCACCAGCCTCACAATTTGTTTGATCACCAAATATGGTGATTCCTGAAGGTTGATCGTTCTCTTCTGAATCTGTAAAGAAAACAAGGAACACTTTGTTTTATTCAGGAAGTAGCCACGATATGATGTCAACTGCAATTGGAAAAACTAGGGCTTGTTTGGTCTAGCTTTGAGTTTCCATTTTTATTTTTGATCAGCCACCTCTTATTCATCAACGTAATTGTTTAAAAACTAGCAACAAAAATTCGAAAACTAGAAACGGTATTTCCACAACCCACTTTTAGTTTTTGTAAAAATTTAACTCAAATCTGAACCAAACAAACCCTTCACAAGTAAAAAGTATTCAAATTGGAATCAATTAACCACTTATAAAACCTGGGAAGGATAGTTTAAAAACTTTACCTAAATATCCAGGTGGATATCCAATTTGACGCATTCTACTAAGCCAAGGTGGTGGTTCAAGGTCCTACGTCAAAATACAAGTTGTATTAAAATGCTTGAACAGAGGCAGGTAAAAGGAGAACAAAATGTAATTTAGGGTATATAGTATATTACCTTTAGACCCAACAATTCCCTTGTTTCAGCTGAAAGACATCCTGGTTTGAGTCCATCATACTTTCCAGAGGGAGAATCCTGGTAATATCTAGTTCGAAGACGAGGGGTGGAATTCTTATTCTTCTTGGATTGAAATTCTTTGCGTGCATTACTTACAGCAACATTATTGTATGGTTTTGAACACTCCTTTAGTGAATGACTATATGAGCCACAGTTGAAGCATCGGGCTGCATCGCGTAAATCTAGGGGTCTGAAATAAAATTGCAATGAACACCACGTACTATTAACTATAACTATCAAGGCAATAATTGCTATAAATGCAAGACAAAAACATATAGAACACCGTAGCAGTTGCTTAAGAAGAGAGCAGTAGTATGGTCAATAGGAAGATTATGCAAAAGCAAGCAGCCATTCAGCAAAGTTGCTCCAAAAAATATATATCTGCTCAATATATACTATATAGCACCTTAGGTGCAGTCTCAGTAAAAATGCAGGGCAAACAAAATCATCTCATTATGTATTACGCTGGATAATGTTCCATAAATATATAGAAGAGGGCTACTATTTATGTTCCTGTTGCCACCGCGATGCAAATTCAAGAAATGAAGCTATCAGAAATACAACCATGATGCAGTAAGCAATCATTTGTTCATCCAACTGATACAAGCAAGATTATAGAAATTCACAATGATCACCTGTCTTCATCAATTGACCCCCCATCAAGTGCCATCCCAAGGGGATAATTTCTGTCATACATTGGTGCAGAATCATCATCCACTGACAAAGCTTCTGTGCGTTGCCTTTTGCGAACTCGACCGTCCATCCAGAATGACTGAAGAGTAGGCACAAATAAAACTGTCAAAGTTCTCTCGACAAATTTTTGAAGCATATATAGTGGATCATTATAGTTTTAGATTGAGTGACATCATAACAAGGTTGTGAAAGCTAAGGTCAAACTTCCTAACATGATTGAAGCACCCTCAGTAAGAAAAACTATATTGGATATTACCCATGACACCATAGTTGAGACTAGAGAATTATGTTATAACTGAATTTTTAGTCATCTTTAGAGTTTAATTCCAAAACTTAATCACCACAACAAGAAGGCAACAATGCAAATGAGGAGCTACGCACCATAGTGGATGACTTATCTAGACCAACATGTAGTGCTGGGAAGAAAGTCTCTTCTCCATCCTCAACCGACTCAATTCCCACCTGTAACATTTTACCAATCATAGCACTTAATATAAATGGACAGCACAGTAGCACACCATACGCAAATATGAATTTCTGAATTCAACTTAAGCTCACCTTCTCTGACAAACAATTCTGGGCATGCCACTCCGACCAACTGTTTAAAAGCTCATAAAGTTTTCTTTTGCTGCTTCTGTTCATGGAAACCATAGGTCATTGCCTTTAAATGTTAATATGAAATAGGATGAGATGCCATGAATTTTTTCATGTTAGACAATTGCTACATATATCTTCTAACCTTGGTAAGGAACTATAATTGATTCTGATTGATGGTGGTTGCTGTTCTGTTAGAGGTGTCTTATCACCTAATAAAAGCACACAAGCCAAAAAGAATGAGAAATTCCAGAGGACTAATAAGTATACTACATCATGATAGAACATAATTTATACACCGGATCAATGTATTATAATTTTTAAACACTACATAAATTACATATCATATAGTAATCCTCAATAATTGTTTTTTTTTTGTCAAAATTTCTCAATAATTGTAAGAACAAAAGACTCAAGTATCTACTATGCAAATATGAAAATTCCATCTTGAGTGCTTTTTTTCCCATTTCACCGTATTTAATAACAGTGAACCTCACATTAGAGAGAATGTTATCTATCACATAGAGGTGAAGTTTAGAATAAAACACTTTGAATTATTCATGAGGGTCGGTCAATATGATAATATTATCAATGCAATTATCAGATTACTACTAACAGTTCAGTTTTCACCTTTTGCTTCTCCCAGATCTTCCATGTCAAATATACCACCTTCAACTTTACAGGGTCCTGAAGAATCATCTATACCTTGGCCAACATTAAACTCCCGCTGCTCGGAAGGATTACCTGATGCGTCCACTTGAATAATCTCCTTAGCTACCATATTTTGTCTAGCTCAAACCAACAGAAATATAATTGCAGTAGCAAATCCACAACGTGGGCTGTGGTCCAACAAAACATTCAATTAGGAAAAAAATGACCATCATTGTTTTGCAGAAGAGAAGCATTATAGGTAATCCACAAGTAGAAACAACATGAGTCACATAATAAAAAAAAAATGCAATTTAGACACATTATAAAAATCTTATGTCTTCTTATATGTAAAGGTAAGGATGTACTTTATGAGATGAAATTTAACAAGGTCATAAAAGGGAAGAGTGTTGCACGAAAATCTTTTGCTTTCACTAAATTTGAATGGAGAACCAAGCCATACTCCAATTGTGGGCTAGCTGATTCGTTATACTTGAAACACAAGAAGTGTCCAACATACCAAGACAGGTCGATAACACATTATTACAGTAATAAACTCATAATATCCATTGCTTTGGTATAATCATTATATTATAATCAAAAGAATTCTTAAACATATGTGCTCCAAAATATCCACTGAACCACAACAAAAACTAATACAGTATCGTATTGCAGAAAATACCATGGCACTTGTACACATCAAGAAAAACAGTGGCATAATTTAGACCAATTATAGCCTAACCACACCATTCCGACCAAAAAAAAAAAAAGCCTAACCATACCATAATTACTTCTACTGCCTATGCAAGTTCCTTTAGGCTTAATAGCAACACCTCTGCCGGAACCCACACCCGAGCATGCATCATACTAAACAATACGTCTTAGGGGCTTGCAAAACATGGAAGTATAAACAATACATAATGAATTCTTCCTTAAGATCAAACCCTAAAGTGTGGTAAGCTCAATTTCAAGCAGTGTTTTTTCCTAATTAAACAACTCACCAGGTTTACTTTATGGTAATAAGACAACTCCTTTTCCAATATCTTACACCATAGCAACCTACTAAAGCTTAGGGGTTACTACTGACATCAATTTTCAAGCAAAGCTCGCAAATTGACAATTTCCAAAACAACAATTGCGAAAGTTTAGACGAGAAATCTCAACCGAAGCAACCAATTTAGACCGAGAAACATCCAAAACACAGAGAAGATAAACCGACAGGAAAAGCCCAAATCTTTAGCGAAGATCGAAGTACTCACCTATTTCGCTCTTGCTGTTCAGACGAAGCTAGAAGAGGAGGACAGGAAGTTGCAGGTGAGATGCCGAATTGAGTGTGGGAACCAGATCCAGTTGATTTGAGAAGAATCCGAAAGTTGTAAAAATCCCAATCTTCAGCACTCGAGAAAAGACAGAAGAACATACAGAGAGAGAGAGAGAGAAAGTGAAAGGGACGTGTTTTTCCCTCTCAGTTTTTCAAAGCCGAAGATTTGGGTTGGAGAACGAAGTACTACGGAGCCGACTTTGTTGGATGATATCTTGAATGATTGGATTCACCGGGCCGAAAGTGCAACGGGTCGGGTCTACGCTCTATCACCGTTTGTTGCGTGGGCCGTATCACCAACTCATATGGGCATTGGATCCGGTTCGGTGTGATTCGGACCGGTCCAAACCGGAATGGAAACGGAGCGGAATCAAAACCGTCGGTTTTCGAGCAAATGCATAATCTCTGAGCTAGCTAGCAGAATATACGGCCCCCGAGGCCCGACTCTTCCATGTCTTTAGAGAAGCGAATGTAGTTGCATTTTCTTATCCTATTAGCTTAATCTGTCGTGTCATGCACGACTATTTCACTTAAAAATGTTAAAATAAATTATATATTTCATAATTAAATATTTATATTGTAAATATTATATAAGTTTTATTATATGGACATGTTTTTTATCTTTTAAAAAGAGTTATATTGTTTTTGAAGTTCATATAACCCAAAAAATATATATAAGACATAATTTTTTCACTCATTTATATATTTTTATAAAACATGATTATAAGAATAAAAATTGATACTTTACTTACAATTTTTATAATATTAATAATTATGATCATAATATAAAAATTAAAATTCATCAACTGATAAAATGATAAAGTTTATAAAAATTTAATATATTAAAGAAATAAGTTGAATCTAATATTCATAGATTTTTCTTAATTTGTTTGTGAAACATTTTTCCATGTACTGCTTTAAGAATTAATAATTGACAAAAGCTTTTTCTTATAAGTAGATAAGAAGAAATTCGATAGAAAAACCCTATCTAATGTGAATAATAAAAATTAGTTATTCTATAAATGAGGTAGGGTCAAAATTAATTTGGTGGTTCAAAAACGACCACTTGTATTTTTGTATTAAGAAAATAAGGGGCGTTTGTATAATTTGAGAAAATTGTGGGAATATTTTTTAAATAAGTAATTTTTTTGAAAAAGATGTACGTTATATATATATATATCAAAATTATTATTTGGCTAAAAAATCAAATTTGTTATCAAGATAGAAAAAAATCAAATACAATGGGTAAAAAAATAAAGTAGATCATGTAAATATAGAAAATAATAAACTTAAGCTTAAAAATGCTTAATTTATTCATGTAAATCAAATAATAAAGTAACAAAATTAGTCTTTCTATTAAAAAATAACTAAAAATTTTATCTTAAAAATTCTAAATTTAATTATGCAAATCAAATATAATTAGTTCATAGTAATTATATTTCGAAAATTCAAGATATATACTAAAATCACGTTTTTCAATTAAGTGATATATTAGAAAAAATAGAATATCTTACCAAAATTTGAAAATTTGAATTTATCTTTTAGATAAAAAAATAATATAATTTTATAAATTTAATTGAAATACCACAAATAAAAACTATTTTATTATCAAAAATATGGTGGGTTTAAAATCAACTTTAGAAAGGGTAAGTGATATATTAAAAAGATAGAATATCTTACCAAAATTTGAAAATTTGATCATATCTTTTACATAAATTGATAATAAGAAATATAATTATATTAATTGAAATAATATAAATAAAAGGTATTTTTATCAAATATGTAGTGGGGTTAGAATCAACGTATAATAAAAAATAATTAGTGTGAATATTACTTCTTTTTAAAATTATTTAGAATTTATTATGTTAATTCTTATACTCCATTATTTAGAAAAAGTGTACTACGTACATTACGAGATTATTTAGAATTCGTATAGATTATTTTTGGAAAAAGGGTACTACCTATATTATTTAAAAAACGTAGTACGGGGGTACGTAGATTATATTATATAGAAAAAGGGACTACTTATATTATTTAAAATACTTACTAATTAAGTATGAGATTATTTAGAAAATGGAGATTCCATTTTAATTTTTTTTTAAAATTCAAATTTCTTATATTACTTCTTACATAAATAGAGTAAAACGGTAATTCAAAGTTAATTAATATGTATCTTTTATAGAAGGAAATTTTAAAGATAGATCATATTGTTTCAAAGATAGAAAAATGAGTACGAAAAAGGATAAAATTAAAGATTTGATAATTAAGGAAATCTTAAAGATAAATAGAATGTCTCTAAAGATAGATATTAGATGGGTAACAAAAAGGATAAAATTAAATATTAGATAATTAAGAAAAATAAAACATATAAAATTGTTAATGAAGTGGGGCCAGAATCAACGTGGTGGCTCGAAAACGGTCGGCTTTTATAATATATATTGATGATTGGGTTGCATTTTATTTCGAAGGCACCATCTAGTGTCCTCCAATTTTTATACGATGATGTTGCGGGTAGAGACGGGCAGGGCACCATGTAGTAAATTTGTTTTTTTTTTAATTTTAAATGAAAATTAATTTTTTTGGATGAAAAATGGGTTTAAAATAGAGTTTTGGTTAGAGAAAGAAAAAGGCTTAATACATCAGGAGACCCTTGTACTTCAATGCTTTTTCCCAACAGACCCCTCTACTTAAAAATGTTTTATTAGGTCTCTCTACTAATATGAATTTGTTCTAATGAACCCCTCATCACCAATCATCTGTTACGTACAACAATCGAACACTGACTTGGCTCTCATAATTAATGACTAATCATTATATTATTCAATTTTATATCACATACGACTTCACTAGCTATATAAACCACGTATGATAACATAATATATCAGCCGCGGTTGTATTGAGCCTATCTGATTGCCGTAATTGTGACTAACAGAGTCTGATGTGGCTTAAAATTGGATAACATAACAATTACTCATCAATTATGGGAGCCAAGTCAACATGTGTTTGTTTTATGTAACGAAAGATCAATGATGCGGGGTTTAATAAAACAAATTTATCTAAATAGAAGGGTCTAATAGAACATTTTTAAGTAGAGGGGTCTTTTGGGAAAAAATGTTCAAGTATAGGGATCTCCTAATGTATTAAACTGTATAAACTATAGAGTTATCAAAATGAATAACTTTTTTCCTAGGACACCAAAAGGAATCATCAAAAGCACAAGGGTATCAAAGGAATTTCCCTATATAAAATCATATAGATAAACATTACAATTTAATGAAATGTTATTATTATTGTTTTTTGTAATCCAACTTTGAGCTTATTTGTGACTTTTCTTATTACATCTTAAATTTTATGATGTTCTCGAATTAAAAGTAAAGAACTTTAAGGATTTTAAGTTGCAATAAGTGCTTCTTTCATGGAATTGGTTCCATTAATATTAGATTGTCTTCAACTTTATAATCTGACATTATTTCAAGCTTAGATTGTCTTCTAAGCTTTGTGCCACTAAACATATAGTGTATCATTTATGCTATTGATATCCATTTATTGCGATATCTGAGATTAAAAATCATGTCATTTGAAGTATTTTCTATCATTTATATAAATCTCTCGAAATTAATAAGAGTATAAGTTTTTTGGATAAATAAATTTTCTATAAAATAATGAAATATTTGATCCGATCTTATTAATTTATAGAGTTTTATTTATATTCATAAAGCTAAACTGAGCCGAGCCGAATAATCGATGAGAAACCGGTTCTTTCATTAAACCGAGCCAAAAGCTTTTTTTTTCTTGGTGAACCGAGCCAAAAGCTTTTTTTTTTCTTGGTGAACCCAGCCAAAAGCTAAAGGAAGGATGGCTGCAAATAATTTGCAGAGCAAGAGTTTCTGAAGCCGACCGTCGATCGCGGGAATTCAGCCACGTGGACGGTGACGCGTCTTCCTGGGCCCCACTTGCCGTTTCTATTAACAAAAGAAGTCCGTATAACTACTTGTTTCGATAAATTTCCCACACAACACACTCGCCCATTCTCGCTCTCTTTCCCTCTGCGATTTCCCTCTTCTTCTTTCTCGACCGCTCTCGATTTTGAATCTTGTCTGAGAAACGATGACTGATACGATTGACGACATAGCGGAGGAGATCTCGTTTCAGAGCTTGGAAGATGATTGTAGGCTTCTCGGCAGCCTTCTGAAGGATGTTCTTCAGAGAGAAGTCGGTCCCTCTTTCATGGAGAAGCTCGATCGCGTTCTAGTCCTCGCTCAGGTATATTCTCGCTCTTTCTGTGTCGAAATCGTCAATTATCGCTCCAATTTCGGTCGCAATTTCTGTTGATTTGAGAGATTGTGTATAATGTGAGTTTGCGCTGTCATTCTGTCAAATTGCGGCTTTACTGGAGAGAATTTGTTTTGAACTCGGAATAGCTCTTGTCAGATCGTCTAATTTGTGTCGAATATGTGATTTCTGTTTATGACAGGAACTCCAAAATCAGAAAAATCTCGAGAGCGTCTTTATGTTAGACGAGAAGAAATGATCGAAGAAACCAGAATAATTGTATTCAATTACTGAAAGATTCATATGGAAACGCTTATATATACACAAAAAATCACACCTCTGAAGGTTTTTAAAAAAACACTGTAGCGACCTTGAAAGATTTAATAATAAAAAAACACTGAAAGATTCAATAATGAAAAGATTTAGGCAATGCTCAATATCAGCATACGTTCACTGGTCACTGTCTGATAGTTTGTCGTTTGAAAATTAGTATAATACATTCCTAGCCTGTTGCCTGACGAAATAAAGAATTCAGGGTCTTCTTTGATAACATTGTTAGAGCGGTCACTGAACTCTTTTCCTCTTAAACCGGTTTGGAAGCTTATGACTCTCTTTTCCCCTTAATATTTTATTAAGTATTGTGAAAGAAATGAAGCACCAACATTAGTAATGATTGTATCTTTATATATCAGATATTCTGTGATTTGATATGCATAGCTATTAGAATTTCCGCTTACTTGTTTCACGGTCATTCGCATGGTGCTGTGTTTGTTAGCTCTTCATAGCTCAAAGCTTCTTCTCCAGCTCCATCTTTTTCTTGTTGCTACATGATAAATGTGTGTGTTTTCTTATGTAGAGTGCATGTACAATGACAGCATCTGGCATTGATGAGACAGCTGAGCTGCTTCAGAAACAGGTAGCCACAGAGCTGTCGATGATGGACTTGGACGGATCACTGAAGCTTGCTCGTGCTTTCAGTCATTATCTTAATCTAATGGGCATTGCGGAAACTCATCATATGTAACTTCTATGCTTCATCTTCATATTTCAGCTCATTTTCTACTTTCCATATAGTCCATGCACTACCGTGTAAACTATAGTCTTTATTGCCTTTAATATATAGCACTAACTAGTTTGTCGATTGATGTAATCAATGTTTTTTGTTGTTGATGAACCTGAATTCCTTGCAAACCATTTGTTCCACTTTTTTCCGGTTTAGTTGCTGGCTGAGAGTTTAGTTGTTGATGAGCATGAACTATACACTTCTATGTATTTTTTGGACCATGCTGGTTTTGCTGCTTTTTTGCTATATTCCATTACCCTAATGGTATAACATCGTCTAATACAGAATGCGCATGCAGCAGAATGTATCAGTTCTAGCTAAATCATGTGATGATATTTTCAATCATCTATTGCGAAGTGGAGTTTCTCCAGATGAGCTTTATAACGCTGTTTGCAAACAGGTAGTTCTTAGATGTAATAGTTAACTGAGCATTATAATCATTATAATTCTGTTGTTTAATGAAGTAGTTCTTAGCTGTACTATTATACTGTTTCAGGAGGTTGAAATCGTTCTCACTGCTCATCCTACACAAATCAACAGGCGTACTCTGCAATACAAGCATATAAGAGTTGCTGTAAGTATATGGAGTGCGCCAATTTTCTGTTCTGGAGCCTGAAAACATATAACCCTACCATTCCTTTTCTTCTTCAGCCTGATATGAACACGATCTGTCTTTTCAGCATCTTCTGGACTATAAAGATCGACAGGGTCTGGGTCATGAAGAAAGAGAAACAGTGCTTGAAGACCTGGTAATATTGTAGACTGGTAAATGATGGTCTGACTAGTAGGTTGTGATTTGCAGAATTAGGACGATCCTTTTGTTGTTCAGGTAAGAGAGATAACATCAATATGGCAAACAGATGAAATCAGGAGGCACAAACCTACTCCAGTGGATGAAGCCAAATCTGGTAATATGATTGAACTTTATGTGTAGGATATATGCACTAAGACATCATTTTTGTAATGCATTCTAGTGCTTTGATAGGTTTAACGATTGTTGAGCAGTCACTGTGGAAAGCTGTTCCTCACTACTTACGTCGAGTTAGTAATGCTCTAAGAAAGGTCTGATTTCAAATAATTACTCTGCTTTCCAATGAATATGATCCCGGGTACATATGTCTCTCTCACCAATAAACATTTAATATTACACCCTCATATATGCAGCATACTGGAAGGCCACTTCCCTTGAATTGCACACCCATGAAGTTTGGATCTTGGATGGGAGGTGATAGAGATGGAAATCCAAATGTAACTGCAAAGGTAAGGATGTTTTCTTTGACATGTACATCAATACCCTTATGTCTCGTCTAAAATGAAATATTTTTGTATATCCTATAATAAATGGAAGCTAACTTCATAGATGGTAGTTGTTTTAAAATCTCTTTCTTACTTGAAGTACATCAAGGCACTATTCTTGCACTCTTTTGACAGACCTAACAGTTGCATGAAACTGCTGTTTGCATATTCTTGCTACACTTGAGAATTTTCCTACTTTTTCGCTATTTAAAGATGTCAAAATGGGACAAAGCCAATTTCTCTCCATTATTTCAGGTCACCAGAGATGTGTCTCTTTTGTCTGAATGGATGATCGTTGACCTGTACATACGTGAGATTGATAGCCTTAGATTTGAGCTTTCCATGAATCAGTGCAGTGATCCCTTGCTAAGACTGGCTCGTGAAATTCTGCAAAAAGGTTAGCTTGGTCTCAGTATTTACATTATGAGAACTATGCATCCAAGAATCATGGTGAATGATCTCCACTAAGAGTTGGATCATGTTAATATCTACCAGTTCTTTTCATTTTGTTGAGACGAGGTCACTGATTGGTGTAATGAGTTAACACGGACAGAGCTTGAAGTTTATCTATTTAGTTCATTTTCTTCAGAAAATTTATAAAAGGTCGCTTACTAAATAGAAAAAAATTCCGCACAAGATCGAGATGACCTGACAGTGGGACAGAGGCATCAAATGAAGCACCATGGCCTTCATGCTGCATCCCTTCCTACACAGGTTCCAGCTGGAGCAGATCTACCTTCTTGTACAGGTTAGTTGCATTCTATTCCTGCTTCTTTGACTGGGGGAAACATAGTATGAAATAAATGGTTAATTGTCTACATCTTATAAGTGGGACACTGGGTATGAGCACATATGTTGATTTATCTGTTCATTTCTCTTTTTTTTTGGGTAGAGTCCAGCGGAGGGGAATCTACATTCTCCAGGTTAGAAATTCCAGGCCGAGATTATGTGTCTCGGAATCAAAAGGTTTGTCATTCTATAAACAAGAATCAAGGGGATATATAAACGATTAACATCCCTTCTTTAGTGCATGTAAACATTTGATATTGTGGCAGCAGATTGACCAAGTGATTGTATATCCCTCGCTCCTTTCAAGTTCTGATAGAGTAATTCCCTTTTGTTACCCACTATCTATTGTCTTAATGAATTTGTTCAGGATAAAGGTATGGCCTCTATGAACTCATCGGCGCACCGAGATACGTGTCCTGCCTCCCCTAGAGGGCAGAGTGGATCTGTTGATTCGAACCAATTACTTGCTAAACGAAAGATGTTTAGTGATTCTAAGATAGGAAGGGATAGTTTCCGGAAGCTTCTAGAACCCAGCCAGCCTCTGCTCCCTGGGATTGCTCCTTATAGGATAGTTCTTGGAGATGTGAAGAACAAGGTATTCTCCAGTCTCTTCTTCTTCATTTTTTTTCAAATTTTTAAGTGGACTCACCAGTCTGATTTCACTATTTTGTGGATTATCATTGAGGTTTGCCCACCTTCTTCCTTTGGTGTGTAGTAGTAGAAGTATAACAAATTTGCAGTAGCTTCATTTCCTCGTCCTTGATTTGAAACCTTTTTAATAGGGAAAAGCTGTATATATTGATCCACATTCTCAGTCAATTAGTAATGTTTTTTCAAAAAGCCAGTATTTGTTTATTTTCAATTTTGGTCCATGTGTACTGAACTGATCATAAATTCCTTATTCTGCATATAGCTAATGAGGACACAGAGGCGCTTGGAGCTGCTACTTGAAGATTTACCCCGTGAGACTTACCCTTCAGATTACTATGAAACATCACAACAGCTTTTGGAACCATTACTACTATGCTACGATTCTCTGGTAACTGGGATGATTTCTCTTTGTTTTATTATCAGCACACGACAGAATTTGTTTTATATCTTGCTTCTTTCTCAGCAATCATGTTCTTCCGGAGTACTTGCTGACGGCCGTCTTGCAGACCTGATTCGCAGAATTTACACCTTTGGATTGGTGCTAATGAAGCTTGATCTTCGTCAGGTATGCTTTAATTAGGAGATTAACCATGGCTTAGTTATCATATTCTGAACTGAATTTTGGATGCACCTCAGGAATCTAATCGACATTCTGAAGCATTGGATGCAATCACAAAGTATTTAGGCATGGGTAGCTACAGCGAGTGGGAGGAAGATAAAAAGATTGAATTTCTTGTTAGAGAACTCAAAGGAAAGAGACCTTTGATCCCTCAAAATATAGAGGTAGGAACAACTCAAAATACTGTCTGTTATGTTTTACAGATGCTCATGCATGGATAACCCATCGGCTATTTGACTCTTTATATTTACCTGCCTTGTATATTCAGGTCTCTCCAGATGTCAGGGAAGTTTTGGATACTTTCAAAGTTGTTGCTGAGCTAGGGAGTGATTCATTTGGGGCATATGTTATTTCCATGGCATCCAATGTATGCAGTTATACTTTTCAGTTTGTTATTAAAACATAAGGACATCTTATCCCAACTAAGCGTTATCACTTTTTGTTTATGGAATTACTTAATGTAGTCTCACCTTTCACTATATGCCAAAATAGAATACTTCATTTGTCAGGTAAGTGATTTACCAAAATAGAATACATCATTTGTCAGGTAAGTGATGTCCTCGCTGTGGAGCTTCTGCAGAAAGATTGCCGACTTGCTGTTCGTGGATTAGGTACTCAATCTCCTGGTGGCACGTAAGTTTGCATCTCTGCTCTAAACTGACCACAGATATTCTCAAGGGTTACAACTCACAGCTCTATATTTACAATAACGATTTTTCTATTGTGTGCCCTTAGGGCACACAATAAGCAACTAATAATGGAAATATTTGATAAATTTTATTTTTTTTGTTTTTTAATCTTTTTTGTGACGGGTTTACTCTTTCCTTTTTAGGGTTTTAGTTTCTGTTTTTGGTATGCTTATCATGTGCCCTTAGGGCACACAATAGAAAAACCGTTACAAACAATTCCTAAAATATATCTCTAATCCTATACATTTACATCCTTTATTTTCATTTCTTTAGTCTACTTATGTCACAGTAATACAGCTTGTCAGCTATATTGATAGAGAAATTAACTAGAAACTCTCTGTTTGATGGTGTTTAGCTTGCGGGTGGCTCCATTGTTTGAAACAGTGAAGGACCTGAGAGAAGCCGGTTCGGTAATCCAGAGACTATTGTCTATTGATTGGTACAAAGAACATCTCATAAGAAACCACAACGGGAGTCAAGAGGTAATGCAACCTCTCTCTGATACTCTCTTCAAACTCCTCTGTGCCACTTAACTCCTAGGATTATGTCATCAGGTCATGGTTGGCTACTCTGACTCGGGCAAGGATGCCGGGCGTTTTACTGCTGCATGGGAACTCTACAAAGCTCAAGAGGACGTCGTTGCTGCCTGCAACAAGTACGGTATTCATGTCACTTTGTTTCACGGACGTGGTGGGAGTATTGGCAGGGGTGGTGGCCCCACTTATCTCGCTATTCAATCACAACCTCCTGGTTCTGTCATGGTGACGTCCTTACTGAAAACTGATCACTTCTATCTTTAGCTTGTTTGGTTCAACTTTGAGTTTTTTTTTCAGTTTTGAAGATTTTGTTTTTAGGGGACTCTTCGGTCCACGGAGCAAGGAGAGATGGTACAGGCGAAATTCGGCCTCCCAGGGATAGCCACACGCCAACTCGAAATCTACACCACCGCAGTATTACTCGCGACATTACGTCCTCCTCTTCCACCTCGGGAAGCAAAATGGCGGGAAATCATGGAAGAAATCTCCAAATCCAGCTGCCAAAGGTACCGAAGTACGGTATACGAGAACCCGGAATTCATAACATACTTCCACGAAGCGACCCCACAAGCTGAGCTCGGTCACCTCAACATAGGAAGCCGGCCATCTAAGAGAAAAAGCACAGCAGGAATCGGGAACCTCCGAGCCATACCATGGATATTCGCCTGGACCCAAACGAGGCTCATCCTCCCATCCTGGCTCGGTGTTGGAGCAGGATTAGAAACCGCCTGCAAAAACGGTCATACCGAGGATCTTATAGAAATGTACAAGGAATGGCCGTTTTTCCAGAGCACTATGGATTTGATAGAGATGGTGCTCGGGAAGGCGGACGTATCGATTGCGAAGAGATACGATGAGATGCTGGTGCCTGAGAGTAGGAGGAAGTTGGGTGCTGATTTGAGGAATGAGCTGATTGCGTCTAGGAAGTTTGTGATGCTTGTTACGAGTCATGTGAAGCCGTTGGCGAGTAATAGGATTTTGAGGAAGCTTGTGGACTGTAGGCTTCCGTATCTGAATCCGATTAACATGTTGCAGATTGAGATTCTGAGGAGGCTGAGGAAGGATGAGGATAATACTAAGCTTAGAGATGCGTTGCTTGTTACTGTTAATGGAATTGCTGCTGGTATGAGGAACACCGGGTAATTAGTGGAGGAGTGGAGTTTTGAGGGAACTGAGAATAAGATTTTTACCGCGGTAAGTGAGCAAGATTTGATACGAGGGTTGATATGATGAGCCCTAGCTATAGTTATATTGCATATATAGTTGCGTTGATAAAGGGCTCTTAAAAGCCCTTCTTTTTTTTTTTTTTTTTGGTCGAGGGCACTGCCCATGAGAGTCGAACCGGTGACCTCTGGGTACTACCCTTGGAGGCTTAACCGTTTTGACTAAATGCCCGAAGGCTTAACCGTCTTGGAGGCCCTTCTTTGTTACGTAATGTTTGTGATGTATGTGTTGAGGTTAGATAATTTAGATTCCGGATCACTATTACAAAATAAAGTCCTGAATCACGTATTTATATGTTTAGTAATGTCTTTAGTGAAGAATTGGCAAATGCTAAAATGGCTTGTGAAGTGGTAAGGGTATGTGAAGAACATGCATCCCTAACAGCTTCTCTAAAGTTTTCTCTATAATGGAGAACAAAAAGCCCAATTCTCAAAAAAAAAACTGCTTCAACTCCAACAGATTCTCTATTTTACAGAGTTTAGCATTTATTTTTAATACCAACATTTAATCTATTATGAAGAGTTCAACATTTATTACTTTTATTTTTTTCATTTAACTAAGAAAAAAATTAAAAAAAAAGTATACAAATCTTAGAGAATACTTCATATTTTATTTAACTAATAAAGAAATAAATTATACAATACTATTATTTGACTAATAAGGTAATAAAAAAATTATACAATGTCTATAATCAAATAATTAATCCGGCAGCCCTTGGTTTTTCTGTCGAGATTTCGGCAGCCCTTGTAGAGGCGATGGGAACTTGGAACGATGGAACCAAGCAAGTCGGGAATAATACTGAATACAAGTGCATTGTTTTATTTCCAAAAATAAGAAAAAAGATATAAAAAATAAGATAAAATCATTTTGGAGAATGCTCAATCAATTTGGAGAATTTTCTAGATTTAGGGAATGAGGATGACTTTTCTCCCCCCTTCTCTAAAATGGAGAATGAGATAGAGAATCTGTTGGGGTACAAAAATGAGTTTTAATCCCCCAAATCCCTCATTTTCTCTATAATAGAGAAGCTGTTGGGAATGCTCTAATTGTGCAAGGCTCTTTAGCAAAAATACCATTCGTTTAACTTAAGACTGTAGCATCAATATCTAAAGGATGGATAGCCACCTTTTCTAAGATTTAGTCGAGTGGTTTGGTCTTCGAAGATTTAGTCAAGTGATTACACCTATCCGGTCTTTGAAGATTTAGTCAAGTGGTTAAACCTATACCGATATATAGTTCAAACGTTTAGTATATTACATAGAGGTTTCGAGCATTTAATTAATACTACTCCGTAATACATAGAAGTCATCGGTCGGATTCTTACAAACCGAATAAACTTATTAGCAGTTCTGTGTCCATTATAGTTGTAAAATCAGGTCATTCGATTTAAATGTACGTTGAGTTGCGCAGAGTTAAGATCCATAAAAATCTTATATTAATCACATCATGTCCATAGGTTGGATAAGGTCTTGCAGAATAGAAGTACTGTACTAGCAAGTAACATACCACTAAATTTTTATTCCAAATTCACCATGACCATTCTCAAACTTATCAAGAGAACAAAGTAGGTAGGTCAGTCTGCAACCACATCAAGAGAACAAGCAAACAAAGGATGCATTAGAATCTGATGCCTGTTATAATCCCATTGGTTAGAATGCCAGTGTTGGGCGGTTCTTGATGCAAAATAATGCAGAGGAGCACAACTTGGATCAATCAATTAAATCCTCTATTCTTATTCCCCCAGTAAAACCCTCCCTCCATGCCAGTTGCTGCCTCTGATCAATTCAAACTATGGATCCAATTCTCACAGCACAGATGCTAAAGAATACACCTATAAATAAGGCCATTCATTCACCTTCAACTTCATCACACAAACCCAGTCTTCACCAAATTACTTACCTAGTGCTTATATTTTCTTTCTTGTGTTTGTAAGAAGAAAAATGGCAAGTTTGAAGGCTGAGAAACCCATTGGAACCCAGCTCTATGGGCAGAAAGAGAAGGAGCCAGCTGGCGCTGGTGGTTCGACCAAAGCACCCGCGACGAAGCCTGCTTCGAAAAGGACTGCACCCAAAAAGACGGTCGAGCCCAAGAAGAAGGTAATAATTTATACCCCTTTTTTTTTTACTTATTTCAAGATAAATAAAATATTTTTTGACTTGAAAGTGTGTTTATCTAACAAGAAAACCTCCCTTTTTTTGCATTAGGTAACCAATATATTATGCTGAATTGACATGAACTCTAATTAAATACTATATATAATTTTTGACTTTTTGTGATGTTGCTCGACTCTGTTCAATTCTTCTAATAAAAATAATCTTTATAAAACTCTCAGATATGTATATGTTTGTAATTCAAGGCATACAAAACAACTTTGGAGTAACCAAAATTTGAACTTTGAGATAATTAAGCGTGTAAGCCAAGAAACCAACCCGAAAATGCGACATATAAGGCGTCGTGGGTACGTACGTGATTTAACGTTGTTGTACATATATGCATGTTGAGCAGGCTGCAGGAGCTAAGAAACCAGCACCCAAGAAGCTGTAATGGAACTATCGGGATGGGATAACGTCATAGTTAAGGATGAAGGATCCATATGAAACCAGCTGATCCATCGATGAATGGATCTTATATGCTTTTCTTGTCTTCCCCATTGTGTTCTTGTTAGGATTGCCTTGGCCGACTAATGGCCACTTGTTGCATCTGATCCTATGTTTAAACTCTTGTAAGGAATTTCAACCAAAAAAAAAAAACTCTTGTAAGGAATAATGATATTTTGGTATGGATTCATATTCTCGATCCGTCGTCGTTCTTACTTATATTATTTGTTTTTTTTTATATCAGTTTGTCCTGTTAATGAGTTCATCAACATCTCGATTTGATACTTTCTTGGTTGCTCGCTGGTTCACCGAAGTTCGTCTTGGCTACATTCCGTTCGACCCGGGTTGCGCACTTGACTTTGGCGGATGGGTCCGGATCCGGTAGGAATGATTATTATGGTAGGAAATAGGAATGAATCATAGCCATTGGATGAGGAGAGATCAAGGGCTCAAGAAAAAAAAGGGAAAAAAACGGCACGGGCGTATTTTTCGGAAAACGGCACGGGCGTTCAGATTTGTGCAACCGTATGGCCTATTTGTGCAACCGTATTTGTGCAACTCTATGGCCGATTTGTGCAACTCTATGACCGATTTGTGCAACCATATTTGTGCAACTCTATTGCTTATTTGTGCAACTCTATGATCAATTTTGCATTCATGTCATATTTTATAGCAGTCGAAGTTCGTATAGTTTGTTTCGTTTTGGCAATTTGTGCAAGTCTATTGTCAATGTGTTGAATTCTATGGTTAATTTATTCATCAATATTTGCAACTCAATGGTCAAATTTGTGCAACTCAATGGTCAAGTTTGTGCAACTCAATGGTCAATTTGTTCATTCATATTTGTTCAACTCTATTGCCAATGTGTTGAATTCTATGGTCAATTTATTCATCAATATTTGTGCAACTCAATGGTCAAATTTGTGCAACTCAATGGTCAAGTTTGTGCAACTCAATGGTCAATTTGTTCATTCATATTTGTTCAACTCTATTGCCAATGTGTTGAATTCTATGGTCCATTTGTTCATCAATATTTGTGTAACTCAATTGTCAAATTTGTGCAACTCAATGGTCAATTTGTTCATTCATATTTGTTCAACTCTATTGCCAATGTGTTGAATTCTATGGTCAATTTATTCATCAATACTTGTGCAACTCAATGGTCAAATTTGTGCAACTCAATGGTCAAGTTTGTGCAACTCAATGGTCAATTTGTTCATTCATATTTGTTCAGCTCTATTGCCAATGTGTTGAATTCTATGGTCAATTTATTCATCAATATTTGTGCAACTCATTTGTGCAACTCAATGGTCAAATTTGTGCAACTCTATTGTTGGTTCTCAGTTAAACCAAGAGCTTCTCATGTCCAATTTGTATAATCTACTTCAAAAAGTCATGATCGATCATATTTCTTGATTTTGCTCTATTATTGAAGGTCTGTCGACCTTTTAATTATGAACCACAAAGCAAACACAAAGAGCCACACAACAGCCAGGAACACACAATTATATATCCTCAGTTCCACATAATTGATAAGATATTACACGATAGCATAAATTGGATGAAAGGTCAACTTTTTCCATTTATATAGGTACATTAGCAAATTAATTAAGCAACCACTTAGCTAACAAACCAATTAGAGTGATCAATCACATTATTTTATTCACGTTAAATGGCACGAGCACTACTACGTAGTTAGGTAATGTATATACTCAACTGTGTATGTAGAAGCCTAGTTAATCTTTCTCAAAGAGAAAAAAAAAGAAGCCTAGTTAATCAATATGTTAATCAAATAAACCGTGTACGTAGTTAATCAATAATTGTCTGCAAATAAGGAATCAAATATATATATTTCTAGTGAAGCTAAATTTCAGCTACAATCAAACAAATAAACCAAGAATGACATTCAAAGTCAGAAAAATCACATAACCGAAGTGCAAAAACACACAGACTCGGACCAAATGAAGATGCTGAAAAAGAACACAGACTCAAAGCTTGCACTTACACTTGGTAACTGATTTCTGGTACTCCTCGCTCACTGATGGATAGCACTTCCCCATGACCTTAATCCGCATCATAAACACACAGGCTCAGACCAAATGAAGATGCTGAAAAATAACGAAATCGATCAGATCAGGCCAAAGAGCAAATCCCTACCTCAAAGTAGACAATATAAGTACCGATCGCGCCTGCAAATTGGAAAAATCCAGTGGAGAGATTGGAAAAGAAAAGCAGGAGGCGGAGCGATGTTGAGAAGCCAGGCGTAGGTTTAGCGGAGGATGAACGGCGGAGCAGCTGTGGCGAGGTCTCCGATGAGGCAGGGGAATCCGCCGAGCGAGGACTCTCCGATGGAGGGAAGGAGAGGCGTCATCGGCATCTGCTGTCGAAGCCTGCGAAGATGAAGGCGAACAAGACGGAGATGAGTGAGACCGCGATTTCTCCAGCGCTGGTGTCGGAGAGGGAGATCCGGAGGAGTTCGTGGAAACGCAAAACGCAAAACTCCGGTTCCGATTCGGGAAGTAATGGAGGATTTAGAATTTTAGGGTTTTTTGACGGATTTTGTGTACAGACCTGGATGTTGCCATGGATTGAACTTGTAGAGGTCGATTTCAACGCCGGAGAGAGGTCGGCGGACAGCGGCTTTGGGAGATTCGCCGGAACGGTAGTGGTTGCCTCCACAGGGACCAGATCTAGGGTTTGTGGCCGTTAACGGCGAGAACTGGCTCAGCACCGACGCCGCCTTGCCGTCGGGAGGTGTATAAGCCAAAATTTGAGAAAATTTCCTTGCCTTTATGAACGTACGTACAAGAGTATATATAGACCCAATTGTGAGTCTTGGAATACAAGAAAGAATAACTTCCTATTATACAAGATAGAATATTGTCTAAGATAGAGAGTATCTCTTGAAGATATTATATGCTATCTTTTACCCCCTGCAAGCTGAAGGTCGGGAACCGACGTGAAGCTTGGACCGAAGACTTTGAAAACCATGGCCTGTAATTGCCTTTGTAAAAATATCAGCGCGTTGCTCAGTGGCGGGAACATGACGAACAAGCATCTCTCCATTATCGACTTTTTCCCGAACAAAATAGTAATCCAAACGGATATGTTTTGTACGAGTGTTGATCACGGGATTTACGGCTAGAAATGTAGCTGATAAATTGTCACAAAGAACAACAGTAACTGAATCTGGACGTAAGTGGAGTTCATGTAATAACTGACGAAGCCAGACGAGTTCGGTTGTAGCAAATGCAATTGCTCGATATTCCGCTTCAATGCTAGAGCGAGCAACCACTTTTTGTTTCTTAGATGCCCAACTCACTAGATTTCCACCAAAGAAAATGGCAAACCCATGCTGAGATCGTAAATCATGTGGATCAGAAACCCAACCGGCGTCGGAATAAGCAACAAGAGAGGAAGATGTGGACGGTTTCAATGTCAAACCATGATCAAGTGTTCCTTTCAAGTATCGCAAGATGCGTTTGACATCACGCCAGTGGCTGACAAGAGGCCGATGCATGTGTTGACAAGCCCGGTTAACGGCATAACTGATTTCTGGACGCGTAATCGTAGCATACTGCAGGCTACCAACAATACGACGATACGGCGTTGGATCGGGAAGAGCGGAATCAGATTCTGTAAGCTTTGAAATAGGGCCAGCAAGTGAAGAGATAGGCTTACATTCAAGCATGTCAGAACGCTCTAATAAATCACGGAGATACTTGTATTGACACAAATGAATCTGATTGCCAGAGTATGATACCTCAACGCCGAGAAAGTAGGTAAGTCGGCCAAGATCTTTGAGGGAAAAGGTCTGATGAAGTTTCTGAATTATCGTGGTAACAATTGCATTACTGGAGCCGGTAATGATGATGTCGTCCACATATATGAGAATAAAGATAGTGACAGCCGGAGTGTGCAGAACAAAGAGAGAGGTGTCAGAGTAGCAAGCTGTGAATCCCTGGCTTTGCAAATACAGTTTGAGTTTATTAAACCATGCCCGCGGAGCCTGTTTGAGGCCATATAGAGCTTTGTGCAAACGACACACATAATCAGGATGAGATTGGTCAACAAACCCCTTAGGTTGTTCCATGTAAACGGTTTCCTGTAGGTCGCCGTTAAGAAAGCCATTGTTGATGTCTAGTTGACGAATAGACCAATTACGAGAAAGGGCAATGGCAAGCACCACTCGGATAGTGGTTGGCTTAATAACAGGGCTGAATGTGTCGAAATAATCAACACCCTCTTCTTGATGAAACCCTTTAGCAACAAGCCGAGCTTTTAGCCGTTCAACAGAGCCATCGGCTTTCCGTTTGATCCTATATACCCATTTGTTTCCAACAACATTAGAAGAATTGGGACGAGGAACAAGGGACCAAGTATGATTACCATGTAACGCTGCGATCTCAGAGCGCATTGCAGACCACCAATCGGTTGACTTGCTGGCTTGTGCAAAGGTGGTCGGTTCTTTAATAACTGCAGCATTAGGCGGAGCGACATGTTTTGAGGTGAGCAGAGTGCGCGGCTTTAGGTTTCCTGTACGAGCCCGTGTCACCATAGAATGAGTCGTAACATCCGACGCCCGCATATACGAAGCTGCACCTATATCAAGTTGGTTAGAGGTACATGGAGCAGGATCATCTTGGGACTCTGTCGTTGACGGATTGGGTTGTGAGGATGGTGATGCCGGTGCCGTAGGCGGTGGCGTGGGAGAAGGTGGGAGGCTACGTTGAGGGGGAGGAGAGGTACTGATGTCAAGAGAAGGTGAGTTGGATGGAGGAGGCACATGTGATGAGGCAAAAGACAACAAGGAGGCGTCGGCCGGTGGTGGAGAAATAGGTGTTGGCTGAGTCTGTTTTGGAGAGGAAGAATAAGGGAATTTGGATTCATCAAAGACAACATGAGTAGAAATATAAATTCTGCCCGTAGGTTGGTGAAAGCAAAGATATCCTTTGTGTTTGGTGTTATACCCAAGGAAGACACATGAAAGAGACCGAAAGGATAATTTTGTGGAGTTATATGGTCGAAGGTATGGGAAGCATAGGCACCCAAAAGCTTTAAGAAACCCATAATCTGGAATTTTGTGAAATAAGACTTGAAAGGGGGACTTGTATTGAACAGTTGGAGTAATGGTACGGTTTGAGATGTGAGCAGCAGTGTGGAATGAGTGTTCCCAGAATTCCATAGGAAGAGATGAGTGAGCCAATAGAGAGATACCTTTTTCTTGAATGATACGATGACGTCGCTCGACTGCACCGTTTTGAGATGGTGTGTGAGGACATGAGACTCTATGTAGGGTACCCTGAGATTTAAGAAAGGGGATTAAGGATAAAAATTCACCGCCACCATAGGTTTGCAAAACTTTTATCTTCTTGTGAAATTGTGTCTCAACCATTTTCTGAAAATTAATATAAGTTTGGAGAACTTGAGATTTGTGAGACAAGAAGTATATCCAAATAAACTTGGAATTATCATCAACAAATTGGATAAAATAACGATTTCCATTAAGAGAAAGAGTTGAAGCAGGTCCCCATACATCACTGTAAACTAAATCAAAAGGAGATAAACTAGCAACATGAGAATGAGAAAACGGAAGACGACGACTCTTGCCTAGTTGACAAGAGGGACAGACTTTGTTTAACAACTTATTTGACACAGGTAAATTGAAAGAAGACACAAGACGCTTTAAAATGGATTCATGAGGATGAGCTAGACGGTGGTCCACCCATCAAGAGAGGTAAGAATGGCAGAAGAAACAGTTGGCTGGGCTGATTGTTGTGGAGGTAGGAGGTACAATCCGTCTTCAACGATGCCCTTCAGAATGATCTTGCCCTGTAGATTTTTAACCAACCAGAAGTTAGGATGCAGTTCAATATAAACGTTATTGTCCTTAATAAAACAAGAGGCACTTAAGAGACGTTTGGCAATTGAAGGAACAACAAGTATATTCTTTAACTGTAAAGAACCGGGCAAAGAAGAGTAACCAGTATGTGTGATAGGAATTGTTTTACCGTCCCCTAAGGCCAGTTGATCATTACCAGAGTATTCTGATTTCAAAGAGAGATCTTTCATGCTGTTGGTGACATGATGAGACGCCCCTGAATCCATATACCACATGGATGGGTCATGCAACGCAGACGGTGACGAGAAATTTGCCGTCTTGGGATTGATTGCTGGGAATTGTTGTTCATCATGGCGATTCCAGCAGTTTCGAGCTTGATGATTAGGACGTCCGCATATCTGACAAGGTTGCCGAGGATACGTAGGACCAGAAGATTGTTGTGGAGCGCCATAGCCAGAATATTGAGAATATTGATTTGGATAGTATGGTTGATTGCCATAGCCATTCTGACGACCACGTCCCCGGCCGCGTCCACCACGGCCACGTCCCCGGCTGGACTGAGATGAACGAGAATCAGATTCATTGCCGGAAGCATTAGAGACGGCATTGGCTGATGGAGGAACCGTGGCGGTTGAGCTAGAAGAAGCGCTAGCAGATTGTTTGGCCTCTTCATCAAGTCTTTCCTCTTCTCGAAGAAGGAATCCAGTAAGGTCGTCAGGAGAGACGGTTTCATGACGGATGTTCATTGCAGCCTTGAATGGACCATAACTAGCGTCCAAGCCATTGAGGATATAGCCGAGATAATCGTCATCAGACACCGGAGATTGGCACTCAGCGAGAGCATCAACAATTGCCCGTTTCTTTTCAATATACTCAAACATAGAGAGACTCCCCTTTTGGAGAGTTTGCAACTGATTTTTAAGATGCATGAGACGAGCCCGGGTTTCGGATTGAAACATACGTTCAAGCATCTTCCATAGATCATATGACGTAGAGGCACGAGCAGCATACGAGAGCACTCGCTCGGTCATGGTGGATTGAAGCCAAACGAGAACAAAACAGTCTTTCTTTCGCCAATCTTCATAGGCACCGATTACAGCTGGATCAGTGACATCACTAGCGGGTTCAACTTTGGGCTTCTCAGAAACATATGAAGCAAGTCCATAGGCTTCCAAGGAGCGGTGAATAACGGAGCGCCAAGAAGCATAGTTGTTTCGATCCAACTTGATGGCCAACGTTGGAAACTGAAGTTGTTGAGAGGTGGAGTTTGTGGCTGCAAGGATGGAAGTATTTGTCTTGCCGTCGGAGCCGGAACCAGAAGATCCATCACCAGCCATGATAACACAATTGAGAGAACAAAAATTGACAAACTGACGAGAGGAATTTTGAGGATAGACCTGGCTAAACTGATACCATATAAGCCAAAATTTGAGAAAATTTCCTTGCCTTTATGAACGTACGTACAAGAGTATATATAGACCCAATTGTGAGTCTTGGAATACAAGAAAGAATAACTTCCTATTATACAAGATAGAATATTGTCTAAGATAGAGAGTATCTCTTGAAGATATTATATGCTATCTTTTAGAGGAGTGGAGGAAGAAGGTGGCGGTGGCTCGCGGCGAAGACCATGTCGGAGGAGAGGATGAGGAGGACGGAGGCGGAGAGAGCGAGAGGAAGAGGATGACGCACGTCGCGTATTGTTTTGGATGGAGGTGTATGTTATAGACTCGAAAATTGACGGTACAGATCGGTTTTAATCCAACGAAGGAGAATCGTTCCTATTTCCTACTGTAAGATTTATTCTTACATGACTCTTTCTCTTGGCGGATACTCGATTTGATACTTGAACCTTATCAAAAAAAAAATGCTATGCATGTAAAAATAATGCTTACCTTACACACTTCTAGTGAGGATGACAAGGATTGATCAGGTCGTCAATCCAAACACATTTGGGAGTTAAAATTTCCGTGTTAATCTCTCCTCAATTACGTTTCTTGCTAGGTTTTCTTTCAACTAATGTTCCATGAAATTTATGTTATGTTCACCTTTCTCGCACGTTTTACATCTTTTTTAAATTCATGAGAACTAATTGAAAGTTGTTTGCATAGATCTGATCAAATCTCTATTAAAAGATGAGTTAGTGTTATTAAAGTGATATCTAGGATTGGAAAATATTGTTGTAGCCGTTGAGAAGATCTCCTTATCTTCTATCTTTGGCTAGAATAGTGTATGTATAGCAATAGGTTTTTGCTGATATCTTTTAGGGTCCTTAATTTGCTCCGTAGCTCTGCATATAACTATCCTCTCTTGTACTTGTCAAAGACACTGAATAACAATAACGTTGAAATTCAATCTCTTATCATGGTATCAGAGCCTGTTCGGTCTGGGTCCCTATTCTCCTGGTCTATTGGGCTGGCCGGCCTTAAGGCTTGAGTCGTCAAGCGCAACTGGCATATTGCGGGGCCAGGCAGTTGCACTTGAGGGGGCGTGTTGAGACTAAAACCTGTCCCACATCGGGAAATTGAAACTAAACCACCCACCATATAAGTACATGGGCTACTCCCCCTATTGCTAATTGGTTTTAGGATGGAACCTCATGTGCTTATGTGTCGGGCTTACCGCGCATATGCGCACGAACCGACGTGTGAACCCCCCACGTCATGTATGGCCCACCGAGATTTAACATGGTATCAGAGCTCCCACATAACGAGCAAGGATGTTGTTTTATATAATATTGATTCTAATACTTTTCTAACGTCCAGGGATGTTGTTTTTTTTGAGCAAGAGTTCCCATATGCTACTGTTGTAAACAAAGAAGCTCCATTCACATATCAATTTCCACAAGCTTCTGGTGATGATGAAAATTGTCAATATTCTTCATCCCCACATAACGAGCAGACCCAAGAAAATGTTGCTCCTTCATATCCAAGCTCGGGTGCCGAACTCGAGGCCACTACCGGCCCAATGGCTTCCCAGCCCATCGAACCATCGACCTCACTTCTCACTGAACCACCTACTGCACCACCTGTGGCCCCACCAGCCGATCAAGCTACTGGACGTGGCCATCGCATTCGAAAACCACCATCAAATTACGTGACCAACACAACAACTCTTCTCTCGGATAAGAAGACAAGTCCTACACTAGGTACTCATTATCCTCTACATAATTATGTATCTACTGATCGGTTTTCTCGTGGTCATTGTGGGTTCATTGCAGCCGTTACCGATACCGTGGAACAGACCTCGTTTGCTCAAGCCATGCAAGACCCCCGATGGCGAGATGCCATGCAGTTGGAAACTAAGGCCCTTGAGGACAACCAAACTTGGACTTTGACCACTCTTCCTCCCGGAAAACGAGCTTTGGGTTGCAAGTGGGTTTATAAAGTTAAACACAAGTCCGACGGCACGGTGGAAAGATTCAAGGCTCGGCTGGTCATATTAGGGAACCGTCAAATCGAGGGTGTCGATTATTCCGAGACCTTCGCCCCGGTTGCAAAAATGGTGACGGTGCGGACATTCTTGGCTGTTGCATCCATTAAACAATGGGAACTCCACCAAATGGACGTACACAACGCCTTCCTCCACGGAGATTTAAATGACGAGTTATACATGAAGCCTCCACCTGGCTTTCGTGCCCGCTCTCCCAATCTTGTGTGCAAACTTCAAAAGTCTTTGTACGGACTCAAACAAGCACCTCGATGTTGGTTTGCCAAATTGTCTCAAGCTTTGAAGAGGTATGGTTTCCGTCAATCCCTTTCCGATTACTCTTTATTTCGTTTCAGTAAAGGATCAATTCAAATGCATGTGTTAGTATACGTGGATGATCTAATTATCTCTAGAAATGATGGCACTGCGGTGACCAAATTTAAGTCTTACCTCAGCACTTGCTTCAAGATGAAGGATCTCGGTCCCTTGAAATATTTTCTCGGCGTGGAAGTAGCTCGATCCCCGGACGGTATTTACTTATGTCAGCGGAAATACGCTCTAGACATCATTCATGAAGCTGGCCTCCTGGGAGCAAAGCCCGTTGAATTTCCAATGGAATCTCACCATAAACTTGCCTTGTCAACGTCACCCAAACTCCATGACGCCGAGCCATATCGACGGCTGGTCGGGCGCCTTATATATTTATGCTTCACCCGCCCCGAACTCGCCTATTCCGTGCACACTCTTTCACAGTTCATGCAACAGCTCACGGTGGAGCATTGGCAGGCTCAGTGACGAACGCAGAACGGATTTAAAGGGGGGGCATACTTATTTCCCAAAAAAAAATAGTATGTATAAAATCTAAATTATGCAATAAATAGTTACTTTATAAACAATGGTGTTATGGGGAATTGAACCTTGGTGGAATTAAAACAAAATTAAGCATCAAACCATCTAGACTAGTTGATTTTCATGTCATATTTGTACAAATTTAATTAAAATATACTGATATTTAATCGAAAATTACATATATATACCGTTAATTAACCCGACGGGAGGGGGGGCACGGGCCCACTCATGCCCCCCCCCCTAGGTTCGTCTATGGGCAGGCTGCTCTATGTGTGGTTCGGTATCTCAAAGGTCGGCTCGGGCAAGGCATCTTGCTAAAATCCAATGCGTCCCTCCAACTTAGTGGCTGGTGTGACTCGGATTGGGCCAGCTGCCCGCTCACCCGCCGTTCTCTATTAGGTTGGGTTGTCTTTCTTGGCTCCTCTCCTATCTCATGGAAGACTAAAAAGCAAGACACGGTGTCCCGATCGTCGGCCGAAGCCGAATACCGCGCCATGGCAGCTACAACGTGTGAGCTCAAGTGGTTAAAAGGAATTCTGCTTGATCTTGGTGTTCCACATAATCAGGCTTTCAAGTTATATTGTGATAGCCAATCCGCTCTTCACATCGCCAACAATCCCGTATTTCACGAGCGCACAAAACATATCGAAGTTGATTGCCATTTTATACGGGATGAAATTGTCAAAGGCACTCTTCGACCATTTTATGTTCATATGACTACTCAATTGGCGGATATATTTACTAAGGCGTTGAGCAAAGCACCATTCCAACGACTTCTTTACAAATTGGGAATCAAAGACTTGTATGCTCCAACTTGAGGGGGATGAAGTGATATCTAGGATTGGAAAATATTGTTGTAGCCGTTGAGAAGATCTCCTTATCTTCTATCTTTGGCTAGAATAGTGTATGTATAGCAATAGGTTTTTGCTGATATCTTTTAGGGTCCTTAATTTGCTCCGTAGCTCTGCATATAACTATCCTCTCTTGTACTTGTCAAAGACACTGAATAACAATAACGTTGAATAACTATCCTCTCTTATCAGTTATCTTCATGTTTTTCGACCATGCACGTACGTACTTTTGACCTAATTTTGAGTCACCTAAAAGGGCAAAAACACTCATCGATTAATTAAGCACCTCTAATTCTTTGATCTCTTGAGGATTGATATATTCACAAATCGTTAATATGTTCACGAACTTGGTATTCAAATACATGCACGTGATCAAGCCAATTGACGATTATTGAATTGGATTAAGGAAGAGCGTTGAGAGAGTTAGGATATGTGTCCCTTGTAATTAAAGTAAACCCTATAGATTGGCTTAAACTATTGGCTTAAATTATCTATCGTTCCACACACTTTATCTACTCATCAAATTAAAAGTGCATTGTAAATTATTAGTGCACTTTTAATATTTTAAGATACAATTTTGATGTTTGATAATGTATTATAACAATTCTATATTTACAAATGCATGTTTGATTTTACAAGACACTTTTGATGTTTTTCGTTGTGCTTTTACCTGTCCTATATTTACATAGAACATTTGTTTAGGACAACATTAAAACTCGTAGATATGTTTTAGGCAAGAATTAATTAAAGGTGGCCTCCTATATGCTGTTATCTTGTTTTTTTTGGTTGAGGGCACTGTCCATGAGAGTCGAACCGGTGACCTCTGGGTACTATCCTTGGAGGCTTAACCGTTTTTGACTAAATGCCCAAAGGCATATGCTGTTATCTTGTGATTTTGTCGTGGTAAAACCTATATGATTGAACGCCAGATTGGAGTTAGAAAACGATAGTTAAGTTTGTTTGCTTTTGTATCATCGATCTGTCTTTATGAAATGTGCTTTTGAAGTTGATTTGACAAGTGCATGCAAGAATGAGATAAACACAAAAAATGTCCATGGCAATCTTTGTTACAATTCCTTATTTTTTTGGTTGAATGTACAATTCCTTATTTATCTCATACTTTTTTTTTTCCTTTTCGAATAAACTTATATATCTCAAGAACAAAAAAATGTGGTCGGGTAGTATATTTTTAAATATGCACAAGGTTAATCTTAAACAATTACAATAATTTGGCCAACCTTTTAAAATCATCATCTTGAGGTAGATTATGTGTAAAACTAGCTTAACCTGTCGTGCCATGCACGACTATATCACTTAAAAATATTAAGATTAAATTAAATATTTATATGGAAAATATATTATAAGTCTTATTGTATGGACATACTTTTTTATCTTCTATAAAGAGTGATATTGTTTTTGAAATTCTTATAACCCAAAAGACATTATTTTTTCACTCATTTGTTTATTTTTATAAATAAGTAAAAGTTATTAAGAAGGATGTACGTTATATAAGTGGAATTATTATTTGGCTAAAAAATCAAGTTTGCTATCAAGATATAAAAAAAATTCAAATATAGTGGGTAAACAAATATAGTTAATTATGTAAATATAGAAAATAAATTAAGCTTAAAAATGCTAAATTTATTCAATTAAATCAAATAATAAACTAAAAAAATTAGTTTGTCTATTAAAAAATAGTTTAAAAATTTTAGTTTAAAAATTCTAAATTTATTTAAGTAAATCAAATATAATTAGTTCATAGTAATTATATTTCAAAAATTCAAAATATTTATTAGAATCATGTTTTTCAGTTAAGTGATACATTAGAAAAGATAGAATATCTTACTAAAATTCAAAATTTTGAATATATCTTTTACATAAATAGATAAAATATAAATTAATCAAATTAATTGAAATACCACAAATAAAAACTATTTTTTTCCATCAAATATACGGTGGTTCCAGAATCAAATATAATTAGTTAATAGTAACTGTATTTCAAAATTTCAATATATTTATTAGAATCATGTTTTTCAATTATGTGATATATTAGAAAAGATAGAATATCTTACCAAAATTCAAAATTTTGAATATATCTTTTACATAATTAGATAATATATAAACTTAATCAAACTAATTGAAATACCACAAATAAAAACTGTTTTTTATCAACTATACGGTGGGTCCATAATCAACTTTAGAAAAGATAAGTGATATATTAAAAAGATAGAATATCTTACCAATTTCGAAAATTTAATCATATCTTTTGCATAAATAGATAATAAGAAATTTAATTAGTTGACATAACATAAATAGAAGCTATTTTTTAAAATAAGAAATATAACTATATTGTATAAAAATATCTCTCATAAATATAATTAGTTTTGATATGTTATACAAAACTAATTGAAAATTACTCTATAATATTTAAATGCTTATATATTATACATGATAGGATAAAATATAGAGTTATTGATAGAGCTATACATATATCTTTATAATATAGAGTTTTTGGTATATACATGATAGAGTTACACGTGATAGAGTTATTCGTATATCCTACATGATAGTTACTACTTTTTAAAATAAAATATAGTTAGATTTCGTATATCCTACGTGATAGAGTTATTCGTATATACATGATAGAATATCTTTAGTAAATTTATGGTCGTTAAGTAAAAGGCTTTAAAAATTATTTTGGTTAAATATCTGGTGGAGCCAGAATCAACACGGTGGTTAATCATATCTTTTGCATAAATAGATAATAAGAAATTTAATTAGTTGACATAACATAAATAGAAGCTATTTTTTAAAATAAGAAATATAACTATATTGTATAAAAATATCTCTCATAAATATAATTAGTTTTGATATGTTATACAAAACTAATTGAAAATTACTCTATAATATTTAAATGCTTATATATTATACATGATAGGATAAAATATAGAGTTATTGATAGAGCTATACATATATCTTTATAATATAGAGTTTTTGGTATATACATGATAGAGTTACACGTGATAGAGTTATTCGTATATCCTACATGATAGTTACTACTTTTTAAAATAAAATATAGTTAGATTTCGTATATCCTACGTGATAGAGTTATTCGTATATACATGATAGAATATCTTTAGTAAATTTATGGTCGTTAAGTAAAAGGCTTTAAAAATTATTTTGGTTAAATATCTGGTGGAGCCAGAATCAACACGGTGGCTTGAAAACGGTCGACTTTTATAATATATATTGATTGATATTGATTATAAACTAGAAATTTAGGAGACGTACAGAATTATTCAAACTTCATGTATATTGGGCCATTATAAAGAGAGAAGAAACAAGGAAAAGAAAGGGTCTCTTGTTAAAGGGAAAAGAGGAAAAAGCCATTAAGCAATTATAAGGTGAAAAATGATTGTTAATTACTTCAATTATATGGGTTGAAACCTTTATTTGTTTCCAATAATTATTTTGGGTCAAAGTTTGCATGCCGACTTTTATAGCCACTCGATCATCAAAAGAAGAAACCGAAAATCAAAAGAAAATAGGGCATAAAAATGTAACACTATATATTTTAATAGAGGTGATGGAAGATCATGGCAAAATATAATACATCATCCATGTTGATCATAAAATCTTTTTTTTTTTGGGTCGAATGTTGATCATAAAATCTTGACCCGCCAAAGAAAAAGGTTAGATGTGAAAGTAACTAATCAACCTATTTCCAATGAGGGCCCTAACATATTGGAGGCCTAGGATGAAGTTAAAAGAAGGGCCCCTTGTCATTATAACTATTTTTATATAATATTAATTTAATTTATAATAAAAATAATTAAGTATATTATCGTTATAACTATTTGGACTTTCTATTCAGGTATTTAAAATTAATCTTTTTGTAAGTTAATTAAACAGATCAATACTTCAATTATATTCAATCTCTACTAAAAAATTATTAATAACTAAATCATTCATAAATAAGACTAGTTAGACATGCATTAAAGTAATAAAAATTATTATTTTTAATATAGTTCATAAGTAGACATGTTCATCTCATTTAGTCCATACTAGCAGATGACCAGTACCTTGTACGGGGGTGTTATTTATTTATTTATTACTTTGTATATGAATTTACTATAACCTTTACAAATATTATGCATACTTTGTTTTAAAATGATGCTTATTTTTTGGATTATAAAATGATATAATACTTGTATATCATCAAATATATATATATATGTATATATTTATATATAGTTATTTTTTATACATACCTAAACATATATTTAACTAATTGAAGAAGAATGACATAATATAAGATGCATTATCACATTTTATTAAAAATTGATAAAAATATTTTGGTATTTAAATTAAATTATGTAAACTAACTTATATAATCAAATCAATAATTTTAAACAAAAACTCGGATTAATATGTTATTACATTAAAGGTATACATAATGATTAATAAGATAAAATAGAAATCCAAATTATCTCATATATATGTTATTATTTTTTGAAAAAAATATTAAAAAATAAATATATAAATATGTAAGAAAAATGATAACGAATCATTACCTAAATTATCAAATCTATCTTTTTTCTAAAGCGTAATTAATATGTAATATTAGAGATATATTTATGGTAAATATAATATCTATTCTTTTTATTGAGATTTTTAGTATGATATGATACTAAAATGTATTTAATATATTATTTTAATAGAATGAATACTTATCTTAAATATAGTGATAAAATTTGCTACCATTGATGAATTCAATTAATACCATAATAAAATTATGAAAATAATTTATAATTAATATGCTATTTAATGAAATGGGTAAAATATTCATGATTTATACATTACGACTAAAATACATTTTTTCAATAATTTTTTTATGATAGATCAATGTATTAATTAAATGGGTATAATGATAAGATAGAGATTTATGTATTTGGATAAAATTATTAGTTAAACAATTCAAATTCTAAGATAGAATTAATATCTTATATAAGTATGTATAAGATTATGATAAAATAAAGATGTAATAAGATAAATTTTTAAATAAGGGGGGTGATGTGGCGCAATATGGTGGCAGAATTTGCTTTCGCTTTAGTATATAGTAATAGATAGATAGATGTAGAACTATAAGATTTTAATACATTTTTAGTAATGTGTGTAAATAATAATTTAAAAAAAAGGGTGAGGGATTGGGAGGGGGGAGCGTTTTTGGGGGGAAATTAAGGGGAGTAATCTGCCCCCCAAAAAATATGGTAAGTAGAGACTATTCCCAAATATAAATCTCTCTCTCTCTCTCTCTCTCTCTCTCCTTCTCCCTCTCTAAATCTCCCTCCATCTCCTCTCCATTTTCTTTTCTCCCCCATTTTATATCTTCAGATCTATGGCTGTACAAGTCAGATCTGGGCTCATGTATGCCAAATCTAGACTTGTACGAGCTAGATCTAGGCTCCAACCACCTCGACGAGCCCTTCCGCCGCCGACTTCCGCCACCGCCTCCACCGCCCTCGCCGACGACTTCCGCACCGCCTCCTCCGCCCTCGCCGACGGCTTCCGCCACCGTCGCTACCGCCGCCAGATCTGGCGAATTTCAGGTATTTTCTTCTTCTTCGACTCCTTTCGGTCCCGTTTCATCCTCAATCTCCCTCTTTTTTTTGTTTCGACTAAGATCTACTCAGATCTAGACTCGTTCAAGCCAGATCTGGGCTCCTACGAGCCAGATTTACGCTCGTTCGAGCTAGATCTAGAGTTGGGTTTTTGGGTTTTTTGTTTTTTGGATGACAAGTTGATTTTTTGGGGTTTGAGATGATTTAAGGGGTTTTGGGACGATTTTATGATTTTGGATGACAAGTTTGTTTTAAGTTTGTCATCACCCTAAATATAGGGCTGAGCATCGGTTCAAAACCGAACCGAACCGACAAAAACCGAACCGAACCGAAAACCGAAACTAGGAAATGTTGAACCGAAAACCGAACCGAAACTAGTGGTTCGGTTCGGTTTCGGTTTTTGTCGGTTCGGTTTCGGCTTAAAACCGAAAAAACCGAAGAATCTCACCTTCAAAATGGTCGAACCGACTGAACCGGAAAAACCGAAAAAACCGAATACAAAAACCGAAAATAAACAAAGCCATTTTCTGTACTCTTGAGTTCTGTCCACACTACAACCAAGCAAAAACCAAAACTTGCTACAATCCAACACAAGTTTAACAACAAACACTAACACCAGCTAATCCAACTCATCCAAATTCTCCAAAGTCCAAAATACAATCCAACAAAAGTTCAACAACATAACAGAAATGCAAAACAGCCAGCAAAGTGCAATTGTGACCAATTGTAGAAGAGTGCTCTAGTGCCAACTTCCAACTGTCAACCTTCTAAGCCTCCAAGTTCATGACATCGTTGTTGTAGATACAGTCCCCAATAGCCTTCATTATCTCATCTCTTCTAGAAATCCTTGCCTCCCCTCTTTCGATGTTTTTAATGATCCTATCATAATCTGTACAATTGCAACAGAAGATAAATGTGTATTTTAAATTGAGCTTTCAATCTAAAGTATCTTTCACTTTTCTATTCAAATCTAAAAGATTAAGAAGCTTTACACAGACTTGTGCTTATGATCACTTATCAGAAAGAATAAACCAGAAAAGAGTCAAACAGTCTAACTCACCACTCAGCTCCTTGTATCTCTCCTTAAAGACCCTGGCATATCTTTCAACTTCATCCTCACTTTTACCTTCCATTTCACTAATTTCAGAAGCAATACTTTTCACACCATTCCTGCCATATTTCCCACACGCCCTAATGAAAGTGTTGAAATCTCTTCTTGTCCATGTTGAAAAAACCTAGATGAACAACATGATTTCAGTACACAAATTCACCATAGAGATTACTAAAAAAGTAGTTCATGTAGGATAATGCACTTACATTTTCAAGAAGACTCTCTTTTTCCTCTTGTTCTTCAGCAGAAAAGGGAGGATCTGTGGTTTCTGAAATAGAATGTTCATTCAGCAACAGGTCAATGGCGGATAATCCACATGAATGAAGTAGAAAAGGCAACAGTTAAAACAAGTACCATCCGGTTCGTCAACATCTATAGAATCCGCGGCCTTCAGCTGGTTTTTCTGATTTGCTTGCTGAAATAGAAGAGAGTTAAATTAGATGCTATGAAATAAAATGTTGTAGTAGAATTAATTCACAACAGTTCAGAAAATTCAATGATTCATGATAGATAATTCACTGAGGCTTAGATTGTTTTCTGATTTGTAGATTTTGATTATTCGAAATCATGAGCAGTAGACTCCCAACAATGAGCACTGAGCAAGAACAAAGCATTTGAGTATTTGACTATGCAGATGCTAAAAGCAAAAAAAACGACCATATACAGAACAAGCAAAATCGAGATAATCACATAACTCTCAAGGACCGAGAGCAAGAACAAATAGGCAAGCAACACAAAATCGACTATGAGCACAAAGTCACAAACGAGAACAAACGAGATGTTATTGGACAAGCAGCACAAAAGTAATCGACATTCAAACCTTATTGGAGACAAAATCGAGCTCTCAAGGACAAAATCGACATGAGCAGAAGGGGAAGAAATCGACATTACCTGAATAATACTTTCCAGATCCAAAAAGCATAAGGGGAAGTCGGGAAGAAGAAGAACTCTCAAGGACCGACGGCGACCACAACCAGTACTGGAAGAAGAAGAAGTCAACGAGAAGGGGAAGCGAAAGAACCGAAGAAGATTAGAAGAAGAAAAAGGGAGCGGGTCGCCGGTCACGACAGAGAATCGAAGAAGATTAGAAGACCTCACTAGTCACGAAGGAGGGCCGGTCCGTCGGGAGGCCGTCGGTGGAGGAGGCGTCGAGGCCGGCGAGCAAAGGAAGTCGGGGGTGAGCAGAGAAGGGGAGTGGCTGCGCTTGTGAGAAAAGGGGGTCGGGGAGGAAATGTGAAGTGGGAGCCCTAAATTCCCTAATACCCTAAACCCGTTTACCCGCACAACTAACTCAACCCACAAATGCACATTTTATTTTTTATTTTTTTGAAAATCGGTTTTAACCGAACCGAACCGAAACCGAACCGAACCGAAACCGAAACCGAAATTTTTGAATTCCTTGAACCGAAAACCGAACCGACTAGCATCGGTTTCGGTTTGGTTCGGTCGGTTCGGTCTCGGTTTTCGGTTTTTTCGGTTTGATGCTCAACCCTACCTAAATATTACTTATAATTATAGCTTATTAACTCAAATGGTAAAGTAGTGTGCTTAATGCACAATAATGTGGGTTCAAATCCCATATATGCACACTAATAAAATCTGATGACACGTTGTATACGTGAATGATAGGTTTTACCTCAACTTGTCATCACTGATGACAAGTTGAGTACGTGAATGATGAGTTTTACCTCAATTTCTTAACTTGTCATCACTGATGACTAGTTTTGTACGTGAATGATGGGTTTTACCTCATCTTGTCATCACTGATGGCAAGTTGAGTACGTGAATGATGAGTTTTACCTCAACTTCTTAACTTGTCATCACTGATAACAAGATTTGTACGTGAATGATGGGTTTTACCTCATCTTGTCATCATTGATGACAAGTTTAGTACGTGAATGATGGGTTTTACCTCAACTTCTCAACTTGTCATCACTGATGACAAGTTTTGTACGTGAATGATGGGTTATACCTCAACTTGTCATCACTGATGACAAGTTTTGTATGTGAATGATGGGTTTTTTGTGCGTGGACTAATGACCAAGTAACTTGTCATGACTGATGACAAGTTTCTACCTCAACTTGTCATCACTGATGACAAGACGGTCAATGCTGGTCAACACCTGGTCAACGTTGGTCAATGCCGGTCAACAATCGATGGTGGTAAGGGGTGCTGATGTCATCAATGGCACATGATGATGTAATCATATAAATAAAATAAAATAAGAGCAAAATTGGAAAAAAGATTGGTTTATCAATTATTTTTCCTTGTAGTCTAAGGGGTTTAATAAAGAGCTTTTTACAAAAAACACCCGTTAAATACCCCATATTACTAATAACCACCCGTTATTCGCAAATTTATTTTAAACCACCCACTAAATCAAAATCGTTAACAAATAGCCACCCAAATACTGTTCCGTCAAAAAAATCCGTTAAGTCGCACGCTTTTACCGTTTTGCCCCTCCACTATTCATCCATCCTCTTCCTCCACAATGTTGACCCACTTTTGAGTTTAGACCACGAACCAATTCCAACTCCTCAAAGACGTCCTCACCGCCACCAATTCCAATTCCAATCCCACTTTTGACCCACAAAGACGTCCCTCCCCCTCCGCTCCAGCGACGATTCCGCTCACCAATTCCAACTCCTCAACCGCCACCGCCACCTCACCGCCAAGAACATCTTCCATCGCGTCCGCCTCGCCACCTCCCTCCTCCGCAATTGGCCGTCCTCTTTGCCAGATCCGCAAACCCTAGCCGTCCTCTTCCATCGCGTCCTCTTTGCCAGATCCGCAATTGGCCGTCCTCTTTCCATCGCGTCCTGCTCCGGCGACGGAGAACAGGATCGTGGTGTACACCACCAGCCTCCGCGTAGTCCGGCGGACGTTCAACGCTTGCTAATCAGTCCAATCGATCCTCGACGGATTCCGGATCGCCGTCGACGAGCGTGACGTGTCGATGTACCCTGGTTTCTTGGACGAGCTCCGCCAGATCTTCGGGATCGGAAGCCAGAAATTGACGTTGCCGAAGGTGTTCATCGGCGGAAGGTACATCGGTGGAGCCGAGGAGGTTTGGGTGATCTCGACCGAATTCTCAAATTGGAAAATTTGGGGTTTTGGTTTAGTTTGTGTTTACGTTTGCAATTTAGATTTATAATCTGGGTCTTTTCCTTGAGATTTCTTGATTTCCCCTAATTCGTTCAGTAATGTGGATTCCTCAAATTTAGGCGAGGAGATTGTATCCCATTTTGGGAGATCTGTTTATTGCTCTTTTGGGTATTGTTCATTTTGAATTGAATTGTTTTCAAGTTGATTTTGTTGTATGAGATGAATTTACAATTACTCGTGCCAATAATCTCATTCACCAGTTTTGATGGTTCTCTTTTTGATCTGTTCCACTTCACCTATCAATTGCTACTGAATGAGTCATAATAAAGTACTAAAACACTCACTTTCTTGAATTAGAGGATCTGAAATAGTGGGTTGAACTTGAGCATGAAGGATATGAACAGTGGAGGGTAAATGTGTCAAAGAGATGGACAATGGAGGGGCAAAACTGTAAAAGCGCACGATTTAACGGATTTTTTTGACGGAACAGTATTTGGGTGGCTATTTGTTAACGATTTTGATTTAGTGGGTGGTTTAAAATAAATTTGCGAATAACAGGTGGTTATTAGTAATATGGGGTATTTAACGGGTGGTTTTTTTTAAAAAGCTCTTTAATAAATCCCCATTTTAGTGTAGTAGCCCAATTTCGTCAAAAAGGGTAGTAGATACAAAGATTTGAACCCACAACCTTTCGAAATAAAGAAAAAATATATTTTTATACCCTTCCACTAGACCAAGTTCAATTACTATCTAAATATATACTATCTGTTAAAAATTTTAGGCCCCTAAAAAAATTGAGCCCTATGTCTATGCCCAACTGCCCCCCCCCTTGAGCAGAGTTTGCTTATTTCTAGTCGTGGTTTAATCTTACGGGGTAAACTGATCATGTTGGAGGTTTGAACATCCCTAGCTTGGCAAGTAAATGATTCTGCTGGTGTGATGGGAGAATTTTGGTGAAGACGTCTGCTAGTTGTTGTGATGATGATGTGAAGCATAACTCAAGTAAGCCTTCCATGACCTTCTCCCTTGTAAAGTGGCAATCGATTTCCACATGTTTGGTTCTCTCATGAAAGACCGGATTGTGAGCAATTTGAAGAGCAGACCGGTTGTCACAATATAGATGAACACGCTTGATTAGAGAAACTTGCAACTCTTGTAGAAGCCGTATGAGCCAGGTCAACTCTGCTGTAACTTGTGCCATGGCCCGATATTCAACTTCAGACGAGCTTCGAAAGATTGTGTTCTGTTTCTGTTTCTTTGACTTGCATGAAATGGGTGAGGGTCACAGAGTAATGATGAAGCCATTGACGGATCGTCAAGTGTTGGGGAAAGTAGCCATTAGAATCAGTGAAGCCCGTCAATGTAGGTTTATCAAACCCATGAAGAACAATGCCCCGACCAATTGATCCCGATACGTAGCATAGGGTGTGATGGAGGGCAATGAGGTGAGGAGTGTGGGGTTGCTGCATAAACTAACTGAGGACTTGTACAACATAACAGATATCAGGTCTTGTATTTGTTAAGAAATTTAACTTGCCAACCAACTATCTGTACTGAGTAGGATTAGAGAGAAGATCGCCTTCTTCATGAGTGGGTTTGGTGTTGAGGGGAAGGGGAGTACATACTGAGGATATTGGAGGGAGTTTAGAATCATGAAGGAGTTCAAGAGTAAATTTCTTCTGTGTGAGTGCAAGTCCTGTTGGAAGATAAGTCACGTTGAGACCAAGGAAATAGTGTAGTAACCCAAGGTCCTTGATCCTGAATGATGCATCGAGATATGCTTTTAACTGAGTGATGGTATGGGCATTTGATAATGTAATGAGCAGATCATCAACATATACTGCAACTATTGTCAGATGAGAACCTTCATGAAGTAAGAAAAAGGGAATAATGATTCTTGGACTGAGAAAAACCGAGAGGAAGCAAAGAATCTGTCAACTTGTGGAACCACTGTCGGGTTGCTTGTTTAAGGCCATAGAGGGACTTTCTCAAACGACAAACCTGATTGAGAGGATTTGGAATGCCTTCAGGATGAGTCATGTAGACGTCCTCATGAAGTTCACCATGTTTAGCCGAGGCAATTGCAAGGATCGTTCGTATTGTGGTCATCTTGACGACAGGAGAGAATGTATCATGATAATCAATGTCGGCTTGTGTGTGTAGCCTTTAGCTACTAGGCGAGCCTTGTAGCGCTCCAAAGAACCATCCGCTTTCAGCTTGACCTTGTAAACCCACTTACATCCAACGGGTTTCTTACCGGGTGGTAAAGATACTAAACTTCATGTACCATTAGCCTGCAAAGCTTTCGGTTCATAACTACAAAGCTCCGATACCATGTTACAAGACTTGGATTTGAGGGGAGAAAGTTTCAAATAAGCTTGGAGAAGAAGAAAAAAGAGAATAATTATGGATTTCATTGTGCAAAATCAAATTACAGTTGCTTGCCTATCTTAACGTGGGTTTTTGAATACAAACTTTGCCTGTACTATCTCACAGTAGTGGGGGCTTGAGTCATGGGTTGCTTGTCTTCTTGTGCAACGGTTTGGAGACAGCTGCCATATTCTAACAAGATCTACGTTCACTACACCATTCGGCTGATTTAGCGATCAACATTTAGCGACCAACATCATATGGTCGCTAATTAGCGTCCAGATTGTCGCTAAATAAGAAAAGAAAAAAGTAAGTTAATTAGCGACCAAGTGGTCGCAAAATTAACGACCAAAGAGACCTTGGTCGCTAATTTGGAGCGGGAAAAATGGGCGCCAACAATTAGCGACCAAATGGTAGCTAATTTTGCGACCAAAGTGGTAGCTAATTCCATAGCACAAATTCGCGACCATGTGGTAGCTAATTTTGCGACCACAATGGTAGCTAATTCTAGAGCACAAATTCGCGACCAGATGGTAGCTAATTTTGCGACCATAATGGTAGCTAATTCCAGGGGTAACTAATTTTGCGATTCCAAAGCACTAATTCGCGACCAAGTGGTAGTGAAATTTTGCGACCAAAGTGGTAGCTAATTCCAGAGCACAAATTTGCGACCAAGTGGTAGCTAATTTTGCGACCATAATGGTAGCCAATTCTAGAGCACAAATTCGCGTATAGATGGTAGCTTATTTTGCGACCAAAATGGTAGCTAATTCCAGAGCACAAATTCGCGACTAGGTGATAGTTATTTTTGCGACCATTTGGTCGCTAATTACAGACTAAAGCAAAAATTATAGAGCGGATTCGGTGACCACTTTGGTATTTAATTATAGCGCTCAAATGGTAGCGAATTTGGTGACCACTTTGGTAGCTATATTATTTTGGCATTAAATGTCTTGAATTGCATATGCTATTATTGTTGTTGTTATTATTATTAGCATTATTATTATTATTATTATTATTATTATTATTATTATTATTATTATTATTATTATTATCTTTGATCTAATATGATATTTTTTTATTAGTTTATACTATGATATTTATCATTATTATTTTTTATACTATATATTATCCCAATAAATTTATTTAATTATATTATATTATTTTCAATGTAATATAATTTTGTTGTTAGTAGGTTATTCTATAATATTTAATTATTATTATTATTAAATTGTATTATCTTAAATCTAATGTGCTATTTTTATTTTTAATTTATTGTATAATGTTTATAATTATTATTTTTTCTACTATATGTTATCGATTTCACACCAAAAAACACGCATCAACACGACCAACTGATAGTAGTGGTGTTTGTGTTCTTGGAAAGAGCTTCGGAAATGATGAAGATGAATACGATGGCATCCTAAACGAAATAATTGAGCTCAATTACGTATCTCCAACAGTCAAACGAGTTATTGTCTTCAACTACTCATGGTTTGACACTAGAAGTCATGGAGGGACCCGAATACATCCTCAAACAAAGCTTGTCGATGTGAACATAGACAAAATGTTGAGAACGAAGGACCGTTACATCTTAGCACATCAAGCCACTGAAGTGTATTTCCTCGAATACCCTAAGCTGAGGTGTGTAGATGTTGATTGGGTAGTCGTATGTAAAGTGAAGTCACGTTTCTGGCTTGCAGAAGGCATAGAGCCGAATGAGAGCACTTTGTTCCGGTCAAGTGACATTCACCATGCTGCATTTCAACAAGAATTTGGTGAACCGAAAAAATTTAGGAATTTGGTGAACCGAAAAAATTCGGTCCAATTTTTTTGATTTTTGATAAATATAAGGTTTTTCTTTGAAAAATTGAACCAAAATGAACTCCTGAAATTTCTTGAATCGAAAACATGCTTAGCCCTAACTGGATTAGGCAAAATAAAATTATCCACACCATTATACAGCCAAAAATTGAATTCCCGCTTTTCGTAATTTTCCGCACGTAATTTTTAAGATGGCGACTACATGGACGCAAAATTGGCGACCATCCGGTCGCAAATCCCGAAAAATTTGAATTCCCGCAATTTTAAGGCGGGCGACCATATGGACGCCAATTTAGCGACCACATGATCGCCAAATTATTTTTAATTATTATTTAGCTTTTTCGCATTTAGGGTTTACCTTTCCATTTGTTGGTTTCCTTCCCTTCACACTCTTTCGTTAACAAGCTCACAATTTCCACCGACCCCTTCACAAGTTCCGCCTCGGCCACCCAAGCACCACGCCCCAGCCTCCGCCTCCGCCAGCAACCGCTTCCCACTCCGGCACACTCCCTCGTTCGCCCTCCACTGCCTTGCCACCGCCGCTCCAGCAACCGCTTCCGACAATCGCTCGGCCTCCTAGTCCTCTCCAGTTACGAAAACGTGGTCCGTCTCCTCGCTAGTCGTGTCTCATTCCTCGACTCCTCGCAACCAACCCCTGCTCCGGGTCGGGCTCCGTGACGCCAACCTCCTGTCCGGGCAAATCCCCCGACTTCGCCTCCACTCGAACCGCCTCTCCGGCCCCATCCCCCCTCAGCTCGGCTCCCTCTCCCGCCTCTCCGCCTTCGACGTCTCTGACAACCACCTCGCCGGCCCCATCCCTTGGCTTCTCTTTTCACATACAAGAAGGTTCGCCCCCTTTCTCTCAAACCCTAACTCTATTCAGTGCTAGATACACCGATTATTCTTCATATCTGCTAGGAACTGCTACATTTTTCGCCCCTTCATATCTGTATTTCGTTCTATTGATGTTATCTTCCTGATTAGCCCAACAGAGGGAGAGTTGACGATCAAATTGCGGAATCTGATTAGTCTAATTAACCTTCAAGTGTAAACGATCAAATTGTGGTTTACCCTCCAAATTTATATATCAAATCCCTTCCTTACCTTCTAAATCTGACCCTATATAAATTGAATTAAAATTGATAGAAATTTGGACTCACCCACACATCAATTGAAAGAGAGAGGTGTAGCAAATAGCAAATGGAGAGTGCCACTCAGCTATAGAAGCAGCTGGAAGAATACACAACCTCCTTGTTCAATGAGGTCAGTCAGTCAGTGCAAACATAACATTTCTGGGTTCTTATTTTTCTGATTAGTTTTTAACTGGGTCCTTTTACATAATGAATTAAGTTGATTTTCTTTTATATATCAAAAAAAAAACAGGGGACTCTGAATAAGCAGTTCACCTAGCTGCAGTCCTTGTAAGATGAAAGCAACCCTAAGTTTGTGGCTGAAGTTGTTACCCTCTTCTTTCAGGACTCTGAAAGACTCCTCCATGAACTTGACAAATCCTTGTAAGAACCAGATGTATATATTTAATGCCCTTGTTTTTTTTTTATGAATTTTTTTAGCTATATATATATATATTATCTTCTTAATTGGGTTTAATTAGTTAATTAATAAATCTATTTCTTTGTTTGATGTGTGGCAATTTGTATGTGGATTTCAAGACGGTAGATGCCCATGTTCACCAGCTCAAGGGCAGCAGCTCCAGGTTTAATTTCCTGCTCATCATTCATCCCACAAAAGCATAACTAAACTAACTAATTAATTTGCATGTTTTTACATGTCTGTCTCCCATGATTTTTGAAGAACAAATTTTTTATTTTATTCTTGTGTTAGAGATCCTTCATGTTTCTAAAAATAGCTTCTCAATTGGAAGGAAATCTTGGGTCCTGTTTAGATTTCAGTAAGCAACCCATCAAGTAAGCCTGATCACTTCTGTATGATGGATCTTAGATCGTGATTAGTTAAGAGTTTAATTAGATTAATATAGATCTTTTACACTTGAAAGGAGAATTAGATGATCGGAAGAAGTTACCAAATCTGATTAAACACTTTGTTGTGTAGGGACTTTCCAATTTGTATGCCTTCTGAACTGCTGAATTTGTGGCTTAGTAGGAACTGCTACATATCAGATTATCGAGTTTTGTTAATCTGCCGGGTTTGGTTTAGTATACTATTGAATTTGAGCTTAATAGGAAATGTTGAACCGCTGAACCACTGAATTTGAGCTTTTTCATTTCATGGTGCTTGAAGCAGTTGAACCAAGTATCCCAGCCTGTTCATATCTGCATCTAGCAAAGTAGCAAACTGTTCCTTGTTTTGTCACAATTGTTGATTAATAATTGGGGAAATGGTTAATTGAGTTAAGCCCGGTGCATATTGTTTGCTTCCTCATGCTTCTTTTTACTGGGTTGTGGAAATTGTTCGTGTTTACTGGGTTGAGTTAGGCTGAATTTGCTACTGTTGCAAGTGATTTAGATTAAACTTTGTAGGCATTTTTAACATGTGCACTCATGCTTCTTTTTTAAACTCATAATCTCTCATCTTGACACTTAAAAAAACATGTAATATATGCTTTGCTGTACTTGTTTCACATATATATTATTTTTCATATCCCATTATTTTCTATAGCTATGCTATCTCGTTACAACATATCTCTCCAATTTGTGCTTTTTAATTTGATTTGCTGCTAAATGCCATCTATAGTACTTAGGGAAATTCTTGCTATCCATCAGACTTCTCAATTCATTTTTCATCCATCCTTCACTTAATTTTCAGTTTGTGGCTAACAATCCTTCACTCAACTTTACATTTTCAGGGATAATATTAAAGCTCCTCGAAGAGATGCCCCTTGGATCGTTGAGCTCCTGCGTGAAAATGTGTCATTACGGTCTGAAGTGGTTGCACTCCGAGAAGCTCAAGCCAGTCAAGCTGAAATTCAAGCCACTCAAGCTTAGCAGATTAAAACTTTTCAAGCCGTTATGGATCAGTTTATGGCAAACCAGCAACCGTCGTCTCAAACTGATTATTAGTATTAGATTAATATTTTATGCACGTTAATTGTGTAATTATATACTGAATTTTATTTAATATAATTAGAAATCGTATTATATAAATTCATGTTTTTATTCTAATTTTCAAAAAATTATTGTATATAAGATTAGGATTGTATATATAAAAATAAAATATACAAATCGCTCGGTAAAGAAATTTGGCGACCAAGTTCGCGTCCAAATGGACACCAAAACAAGCTGTGTATTTGGCGTCCAAGTGGTCGCGAATGTGGCGACCACTTGGTAGCTAATTCACATGCGTATTTCGCGACCACTTCGTAGCTAATTGACGTCCACTTGTATTTAGCGACCACTTGGTAGCTAATTGGCGTCCAAGTGGTCGCCAATTCCAAGGAGAAAATACGCGACGATATGGCCGCTAATTTAGCGACTGGTCTTTTAGCGTCCAAATTTGGCGACCAAAATCTGGACGCCAAGTCTATTTAGCGTCCAGATGTTGTGAAGCGTCCAACATCTTGGTCGCTAAATCTGTATTTTTTTGTAGTATATACCATCGTCATCGCCACCACATCCACCACCACCACCATCGTCGTCACCACCTCAACCTCCCTTTGCACCATCACGATATTATATAAATCATCATTATTACATTATCTAATGTATATTATATTATTTTTCTGAACATAAAATGTTATGAATTTTTATGTCACCACAATTTTTTAAAACACAATCAAAAACAATTTTTAAAATTTGAAGTTTCAAAACTAAAAATTGATTTGAGTTTTTAAAAAACTTACAACTAAAAACTTATATGGTTACCAAACATATCCTTAATTATTGTTAATCAAATCGTGGTAGTTATCCGTTATATAGAAGGTTCCATCTTATTTAATGAGATAGAATTATTGCTTGGAGTGAGTAGTAAGATATCGCTTGTTTAGGGATATAATTTTTGCCTCCCTGCAACCCTCTCTCTTTTACTGTAAATACATGTGTTCGCCATGTAGAAGGACCCATGCCCTGGATACCCTGAATAAGCTGATATTCGCTCAGCTTTTTCTAGTCTTCTTGTCTTTTCGTGTTTTTTACCCCCGACGCTCAATTAATGACTGCACTTCTGACTTGGGCATCGGATGTAGATTAGGAGGTTCTCACCCCCTTTGTTCATTGTTTTGCAGGTTCTAGGTTAAATAAGCGGATAAAAAAAAAATAAGGGAAGAAATATTTAATTAGTGTATTAAAGGTGAATTTTTGTGCACTGACATAAATGATGTTGTTAACTTGTTATGGCCACCTTCCCATGAAAATATACCACCACGTTTGATATATTTTTTTTTGGGTCAAAACCACGTTTGGTATTTTTTAGAGGCATATGCTTGATACTACGTCACGATTACAATCCAAGACTAATTAAAAACTAATATGAAGAAGGTTAAAGTATCATTTTTATTTTATTTTAGTCCGGCATTAGTCGATCTTTACCCAAGGTTATCAGAATCCCGACTCGATCCTACGATTCCAACGATTCTACGACTCAAAAGTCATAAATCGATTCACGATCCTAAGTAGGATCTTATTAAACTGGGATCTTAAATGATTTAACATAAAATTCTAATTGGATTTTGATTTTACACACGACTCTAACGATTCTACGACGATTCTAACGATCCTACAAACGAATCTTGCGATCCCAAACAATCGCTATTATATTTATATATTATTACTATAATCGACGTTTATGTCTCTTTTCCATTAAATTATTAACCCGATTCATCTTAAAATATTTTTACTCATCAAATTAATAATGTTTATAAAATTTCAGACTCTATATATAAGAAAATTTACCATTCATTAGGTTATTGTATATTTTTTAGTTATAATGTCGGATCTTACGATCCTAACGATCCGATTCTACGATCCGATCCTACTACCCCCTTCCGATCCGATCCAAGGATCTCGATCCTAACAACCTTGCTTTACCAGATTCTTACATAATTTTTTTATAAAAGAATCTAGCTAACATTTTATACATGCATGCCAAGTTTTCGCATCGATCTAGAAACCTTTGCCACGCACCTGCATAATTAATAACTTGAAATTTTCCAAAAAAAAAGGGATCATCGAAATCATAGAACATTTCAATTAATGGATGATGAAATGCTCGAGAATCGAATAATATATATGTTTTCTTTTTCACTTAAAATCACATTAATTTATGTATCAAACTTGCTAGATCATCCGAATTAATGTTCGAGGAGGTTACAAGAGAGAATCTCATTCCCTACATCATCCGGCCATTAACAAAATAATGCGATGTCTTAGGAATTAGGATTGTACTTGGGATATGCTCTTAGAAGTGTACATATTATGGACACTACAATATTATATATAGTGCATGGACACTTAAGATATGTAATATTAGAATATTAATTATATTACAAATTAATAGGAAGATTCCACTTGGTTGAATTGTTACGTACGTTGTTATATATAGATAAGGATGGGCATGCATGCGCGCAGTTTATGAAGATTTCTTGATTTAATAAGAGCAGTCTTCTGTATATTAACTTATGTTTTCTATCGTATGACTTAATTGTACGTTATATGCATACTATACTTAAAAATTAAACCATAGATTTTCTTTTTAAAAATATTAAATAATTCTAAATACAAAGTATAATGAACACTTTCAGATTATGAATTCTTATTAACTATGTGCCCTAGGACATATTTTCGGAAAATCGTATTAATTATATAGTGAAGCATAAGGCATTAATCGAATAAAAGTGAAAGAGGTCCCTTTGCTTAGATGGGAGGCGAGAGATTCAACCAAAAAAAAAGATGGGAGGCGAGAGAAAAAAATTAAACGCCTTTTGAATTATAAACACCCTATTTTTTGGCCGAGAGTACTGTCCATAAGAGTCGAACCAGTGACCTCTAGGTACTACTCTCGTAGGCACCCCTATATACAACGTGTCGATCTATATTCTTACAGGATTTATGAAAAAACATGGTGTTCTAAACTATAAGCTAGGTAACTTATAATACTTATAACTAAGCGCATATCCATGTTAACTTTTAGAGAAAATAATATGGATGAAAAAGAGATCAAGAATATTTAATTTATTTTCAACTAATTAAGTTAAGCTAAAAGTTACCATAAATAAACTTTTGCAAGAAAAAGATACCAACGCACGAAAAAAGAACATTACATACGTGGTTTCTACACAAAAGTGAGCACGTTGTAATTAAGAATCAGAATCATTACCCACCCTAGCTATTATTATCGTACAATCGATCAATGTGACAAGAGGATATTGCATTTGCATGCATGTACTCTCATGCATATGTCGAGTCCTTAGCACATTAAATTGGACGTTGGCCAAACTATTTTTCAATGGTGTAGAAGATTTCACTCGAGTTAAATTGAACTGAAATGTGAGAGACATTTTTGTATTAATGTGTCAATTAATCGATCAAGTTGTATAATTTTTAGGTTTTTATAATCTATAGGCCAATTTTTTTGGTTGAAATCTATAGGCCAGTTTGGACTATAGGATTCCTCGGATGTTGCATTATATCGTTTTATTTTGGTCGTAAAAATTAAACTGAACGCACGCTTTTCTATGAATTAAAATTATAAATAACATCACTTGTTGTTAGAGGTGTCAAACGGGCCGGATCGGGTGGATTCGGGTTCGGTCTTTTCCAGTTCGGGTTGAATGCGGGTTCGGGTCAATCTAACAGGTCAAGAACTTAAATTTTTAATGATTATTAAAATAATATTATGATTAATATATTTAATATTAAAATATTATTTTAAATAGATTTTATAATAATACTTTATCTATAATAGGTTTTATAAAAAAAAATTATAATATTTACAAGAAAATATATTTATTCTACATATATATAAAAAATCGGGTTGGTTGGATCGGTTTCAACTCAATCGGGTTCGGGTTGATCGGGCTCGGTTTTTTTCTTTGCTCGCTAGTCGCTACTATTCGGCTCGGGTTTCAATCCTAAAATTTTCAGTCGATTTCGGATCGATTTTTCGGATCGGATCAAGTTTTGACAGCTCTACTTGTTGTGTATTCGGAATTGGTCATTTGTTTAATGAAACTAGCACTTGCATGACTGTATATCATATATTTATACATCATTATTGCACAATTTTGCTTCATTATCAAGCATATGTGCATCATATCACATACATTGTGCTTAAATATTAACGTACATGCTGTCAATTTTGATGTACATTAATGGATTTTGATACATTCACGAAGAAAATACATTTTTTGAGTCATTTTGATGCACAATTGGCTCCTTTTGATGCACATAAATAATTAGATTTGATGCGCATATAGCTAATTATGATGCAAAAACATAGATTAATGCACACAATGCATATTCGGCTGTTTTTTATGCACAAACAATCGTTTTTGATGAATAAGGTTCCGTTTGGGAAAGCTGAAATTCGGAGATGGAGCTGAAGATGACCGCGTTCAGCTTGTAACAAGCTCGTTCGGCGTAGCTGAATGAAGGGGATGAAGATGGCAATTGTAGCTTAATTCAGCTAATTTCAGCCCCTTACCCCCTCTAATTGATGGAAGAGAATAAGCTCCATTTTCATCTATAGTTACCGAAAGCAGCCTAAAATCATAATTTTGATGAACAATCATATGAACGTCTTGTATTCTTATTTTTCAAAAAAAAAAAATACACGAATAATTCGTCAAAATTTTGGTTGTGTCATTTTTTTCTCCTCATCCAACGACTTTTTACACTTAAGCACTCATTCGCACCTGAATCGTATTTTGTATTTATTCAGACATCCTTTTATGTGATATTATTGATACTATAACACCCATCTTTAATATCAAAACGTCACTCGACAATACACTTCACTATAGTTACTATAACTAGGCTAGTTTGACAATCTATTCAGCCGGATATTGCAACTCGAACATGATGAGAAAACACAATAAAACATCCAATTAATTTTTAATTTGATAAAGCAACAGTAATTGAACATTTGTTTATTCCAAACAATATGTAAATGAAATCACAATATCTTTTTCACCCAAAACAATCTAATATTCCTCACAAGTTTTAGTTGAACAAATCAATTAGAATTCTCCAACCAACTAGGAGCTAATAACATGTGTGCATCAATGATCCGCTTTAACATCCTCTCAAGGTTCAAAACGGGTTCATGGTTCATAAATGGAATTAGGAAAAAGAGTTCCCGACAAGTCAACTACTATCTTAAACAAGCTAGATAGCGCGCATACGCTAAAATATGGCATTTCAAAACGGTTTATATCACGAACAAACAAATCCACAGTACACATTAATTACTCTAAAGTCTAATACTTAAAGTCATGTTATTCACGCACATACACGTTCTAACACCTAGGGTGCGTTCGTTTGGACTTTTTTTACGTGCTTGAGTGCTTAAAAGTTGAAATAAGCAATCATATTGGGTGTTTGGCAAATTTTTTTTTTAAGTGCTTATAAACACTCTATTGCTTATAAGCAAAAAAAAAAAAATCATCAGGGGACATGCTTATTGAAATAAGCACAATATTATCAACATTGCTTTAACCACTTCGTATATAAAGTCGGGATCCACCTTTCTACCCAAAAGCTTAAGCCGATGGGTAGAGGTTTCACCTTATTTATATGCTAGTGGATTTCTAATCTTTTTGTCGATGTGGGAAGGCCACAATCTCATCCCAACACGCCCCCTCAAGTGGTAACTAGCCTGGCCTAGTTAGCACTTGGACAGACGGGTCTAGCATCTCATTCTCTTTATAGCTAGCCCAAAGAACGGGCGGTGGCATCTCAATCTCTTTATAGCCAACTCGACCCAAAGAACGGGCGGGTAGCTCATAATGCTAAACCTGAGCCTAAATAGCCAGGAAGAAACGGACCCGGACCGAACAGGCTCTGATACCATGTGAAATTCCGGTGAGCCGAGAGAACTGGGTGACGTGTCGGGGTAAATTTAACCACTTCGTATATAAAGTCGGGATCCACCTTTCTATCCAAAAGCTTAAGCCAATGGGTAGAGGTTTCACCTTATTTATATGCTAGTGGATTACTAATCTTTTTGTCGATGTGGGAAGGCCACAATCTCATCCCAACACGATCTCCTCCTTAACTAGTTTCCAAAATCGGTTCCGAGTTTCCAGAATCTAGGTCTATGAAGCGACTAGACTGACATTGAATTGGTGAATTGTAGTATTTAAAATCGAAAATTAATAAATGAGAGCAGCCATGGCCGTCGAAGACGCCATAGAAGTGAAATTCGCCAGATTCGTTCTCAGTTCCACACAAAAACGGATGAATCAAAATCGAATCCTCCAGCCATGGCCACTCTTCCTCTCTCGCTTCTCCGGGCTGCGAGTAGCGGTAATCTTCGATAGGAAACTGTTGATATTCATTCCTCATGGATCTGTGGTGGGACGAAACTGACTTGAACGGCGGGCGGGAGCCGGCGATGGCCGAGGTCGAGATCTCCGACCACCAGCAGAGGAGCCTCATGAACGGCAAATTTGAGGAGGTCGATATGTGAAAACAGAAATTCAAAGGAAATAGGTTTTTAATTTTCATTTGTTTTTTTTTTAAAATTGTTTTAAGGGTAAATTTGTCAAAACACATCTGTAATAACCCTCAATTTCCTGTAAGGGCAAAAAGGTCGTTTATCCTTTATAAAATAATAACCCTTTCAAACATTATATATAATGATAGTATGATATTTTAATTTGTCAATTATGAAATAATAATCCCTTACAACACTATAATATAATAGTATAAAATTATACTAATCATCCTAACTCAAAGTGTACAAACCTTATTATTAAATTTCTAAGTATTACTTTATAAATATTAAATACAATAATTTCTCAAGGCTTGTTAAGAAGTTCGTTCGTGTATCACCCGATTGTAAAATAGGGTTGTGTTCGATCGATAAATTCGTCGTCGTTTCTCCATGGAAATCAAAACGGAAAGATGCTATGGAATCCTCTTTCCATCCTCTATCAAATCCCTCATTCAATTTTGGGTTTTCTTTTCCTCTTCAAGGTCGAAATCGGGCTGGAAGTGGTCAGCTCGGGTTAGGGTTCTTTGTGGGTAATTCGATCAAATCCGAATTAATGAGAAGCAGATAAGTGCGACTCTTGGTTCCTTAGTGATGTGTATCAGATAAGGCTTTGTTGGATCCATTTAAGGGAGTTAATAGTCTCCGAATTAAGGATCGAATTGAAGAGTGGGATGGCGTCGTTTGGGCTCGAGGGCTTCGGGTTAAGACCAATGAATTCATGGCCGCATCCTCAACTATAAATTCGGAACGAGCCTCAACGAAGAAGCCACACTGCTCCCAATCGAAAATCCATCTCAAAACACTCTCGATTTCGTTCGAAACCGCCGGAGGAAGCCGAAGATTCCGCAGTCCCCTGTTTCCGCGACGCCATGTTCGACCGTCTCGTGCTCCGCCGTCCGTCGACTAGAAGTTACGACGCCACCAGAATGGGAACCACCTCTCACCGGAGTTTCCGAAACTGGGCTCGTATCGCTGAACCGTCGCCGCACCGCCGCCAATTGTGTCGATGAACTGGTGAGTCGATGCCCTGTTTTCCCTTTCGTTGCAACCCGTGTACGTATGTTGTTCTGTACGTTGCACAGCAAGCAAACAAAACAAAACAAAAATAATAAAAAAAAAGGAAGAAAGAAAGGCCTGTACGTATACGTATATTGTGAAGAACAAGGAGATAATAGTGGAAATTGAAAAGAAAGAAAAACAATATAGTTTGTATATATATTAGGCTCTACGTATGGAATTGTAATACAATATAGTTTTATTCTTGTATTAGGAAGAAACTATACATTAGGCTATATTATTTTAATTAATATGATATTAGTATAAGGATGAGATAGATAATGACATTTTATTAATAGTATCATAGTTTGGGTATATATTAAGTATGTTAACTACTATATTTTAATCATAAGAGGATGATATTTTATAAATTTTATTATGGTTTGATCATGTATTATAACAACTATTATGCTTTTATAAGGAGACGCTAATACGAAATATTTTAATCTTATATTATCATGAAGTATAATTATAATTTCATAAATTCTAAGTAGTGGTTATTTTCAATATACTATATGGGTGGATATATCTACATATCTTGAATATAATTATTATTAAACCACTCCATGAGTTATATAATGTAAGTTATGATATAATAGGTTATTTTATAACTTATTTTCAATATGGAGTACTTATAGTATAAGTTTTCAATATTATGGACTTAAGTAATATAAATATGATTTTATCAAGTTACCTATGTTATTTATATATATATATATATATACATGTAAGTATTAAAGGTTAAATAATATCTATCTATAAGTAAATATAATAATTTTATGAAAATGTTTTAAAGAGGTTAACTTATATGAACCCATCAACTATCTTCATATACTCACTATTTTAAGATAAAGTATAACTTGTATCTTATAAGTGATATCAATAAAATAAAATAACATAAAGTTCATAAATACTAAAAGGGTTATTATTGATCTAGGTTCATGAAGAATATGAACCTTAGCGACTTCTTTCTCAAAATAAATTATTAAAATTTATTTTGGAATATTTGTTTCTTTCCGGTGTCAAATTCGTTCAACGAAGGTACGAGGAGTCGTTGTCGAGCCATACCTTCGATCGTCTAACTCGCCTAACAAAAACTCAAGGCAAGTGGAATGGTTCAGTTTTACGCATATGTTTTAAAAGCATGATTTATATTCGAATCATGAAGTTTTTGATTGTTGGGAACTAATTGTGTGTTAAAATGAACCTAGGATTTTACTGTTAGATTTAATGACTGTCATTCCTAGAACCTGGTAGGATGCGCTAGTCGAACTAGGTCTCGATGTGTGTGTGGACGTAAGTGCCACGTTGATTGGTAGTTGTGTGTAGATTTATTTAACTGTGAATCTCACCAGTGCGGAGGGAGTACTCCCTGGTGTAAGGTCATGACCATGGCCTCCTCAACCGCTGAGGGGTCGTTTAAGGATTTAATCCACTTTAAGGCGTAATGCCACTCATATCCGCGATTAACGCACCTTAATAAGTCAAGTGTAATCCTCTGTGTGTTAAAGAAGTAATGAAGATAAGTGCGTATGTGCACATTAAATCAATTTCGTCTTCGTATTCAACGAATTGAAGACAATTAAAATAAAGTCTTTGTGTGATAATACGTTCCCAACAATCTTGCATCGAAGTTTTAACGAGGATAACACCTCTCGTGATTTCCTAACCTTTTCAAAGTCATTCTCGTTTTTCCGTGGAAGTGTGTAGTAGCTAGATCGTCGCCCGGCTTTCATTTGGAATCCGACATCAGTTATTACCCACACCCACTAACCGAACCACCTTCAAAAACCCACTTGTTTAGTCTGTCACAAGACTAACCGACCACCCTTTTTCCTTGCATGGTCGGCTGGTGTCCACTGAATTTCCGTCGCGGCACATCAGGAGGGAGACTCGTAATCAAAGACTAGTCGAGGGAGGCGATGAGGACTCAAGCTTCTTTTCTAAAGACTTTTATATTAATTCCGCACTTAAGTATTTCTGAACTTAGTTTTCGTATTGAGATTCTCGAGGTGTGAGATCCAATACCAGTTTTATTCCCGACTTCATATGTAATCGACGATTAAGACCTTTGTTATTTAATCTTTTTAATTCCGCTTTAAAGTTTTGTCGTCTTCTGTGATAACTGTAAAGCCTAGGGTGACTTTGGGTGTTTTAACCCGAGGTCACTGGCGGTAATATCCCTACGTAAAAATTGGGGTGTTACAACATCCAACTTATACAATATCAGCAAACCGTCCAACCAAACACCCTATTGTTTATTTCAAATATCAACTTTCAATTTCAGCAACGAATATCAGCATTTTATATCAGCGTCAGCAATCGATCAGCATCAGCAATTAATCAGCATCAGCAATTGCTTATTGAAACGAACGCAGCCCTAGTAGTTCACACGCACTGCTACTAAGCACGTACTGCAACTCGCCTCACACCGTTGCATACCGATTCTAACCATGATGCTCACACACACTCACACACTTCGCCTATTTGTAGAGGTGAGCCCTTACACAACATCATCCTTCTAACCCTAAGCCAAAATAACTAGATCTTAAAGTTAGATTCGTTTCTAAAAATAAAGAAATTGCAAATTAAGTTGGCTCACTAGATCATTAGAATTTTACGATTTTAATTATTCGAAAAAATGCTCTAAAACATTCCTAAATTCATACCTGGTCAAAAAAGCATAAATGATCGATGTACTAAAGAAAAAATAAAAAAGCTAAAGTTGGTCGCCTTGCGATCTACTGTACATAGGAGAATCTTTATATGTAATTCAATAATTCTTCAACAAAAATATTATCAACTATATATGCTCGTAGTTTTTTTTGGCTTGTTCGAACTAGTAGCTCCTCAATAAAAAAAAAAAACTATATATGCTCGTAGTTAGAGTTAGTAAAAGAAAATTAAAAATACATGCACAATGTACATAAATTAGAAAAAAAATTGGCCGAAACATAAATTAGAAAAATTAGATGCATGTCTTATAAAAAATCCATAAACACGTTTAGTTGTTTTTTTTTTCTTACTAATGAAATATATTCCCACTCTACATGCAAACACCCGTTGCCCGTTGGTATGGTACAAGTATTAGTAATTTAGTACATGGATGTTGAATAGAATGATACTACTAAATTTGGAATTTGTATTAATTAATTAGACTACACTTGGAATAATTTAGGAAAAAATATTTATGGAAAGAATACAAGAAAGTGAATAAAAGTAACATGAAATGCCATCCGACTCATACCCATTCACTCTTCTTCTTGAAGAAGCATTTCAGAGTGGCTGGTTGGAGTGTTTGGTCTTTATTGATTACTGATGATTTGGTTGGTCTTTATAAGAAGCTGTCAATCTTTATTTATTTATTTTAATACACGCATTCATACAAAATAGGTCTTTTGGTAACCTAACTTCTATTAAGCATCTGATTAAATATTTTGGAAAAATCTTTAAATTTGGAGAATTTAATGCCTTTTTATAGTAATTTATGTAAAAATGGAGGAGGAAAATGCACTTCACGCCTTGCCTTTGTTTTTGTTTTGTGCTTTGTGTGTTGTTTTTTTGGCCTGATGTTTTTCTATTGAGTCTTTTGGGCGCCCCCTCTGCGTTAGACAGGGGTGCCCCCATCCGGCGCGGACCCCCATAAGGGAAATTGCACTGGGTGTTGTTGTTGTTGTTGTATATGTTGTTCGAGTTGAAGTAGAAAATTTTTGGAGAATATGACTTTTACTTCTCCATTTGTAAGATGAGAGCTTCAAGCCCGATTTCTGGTAGCACCCCCCCTCCAAAGCACCACCCGACAAAGGGGGGGAGGGGTCCAACTGGGAGATGATTAAAATTTTATATTTATTATTGTTATTATATAGTTATATTAATTGTATATTGAAATATTGAATTGAAAATAGCACATCAATTGGGGATGCTCTTACATGTTAAGATATTATTGCAGTCATTTAAGATCATTGGTAAAAAACACTAATCGCAATAGGAAGATAATTATATATGTTCCTATAAATTTAACGTGATCATTAATTGGCGTAATGGTGTTACATATCTACAAAGGAAATATAATTTTAAATCCCCGGGGGTTTATTAAGTGTCCTATCTTTTCAAACAAGAATTCAAGATAAAATCATGTAATAATCTTTGAAGTCATATCTATATCTATATCTAAAGGATTATTTATATTTAACAATATACCTATATTATTTTCTACCAAAGAAGTTCTTGAAACATATCTATTTTAAAATCGGGTTTATAATCACATTACTCTTACATGATACAGGGGTTAAACTAGTTTCAAATAAAAGAATTACGTTTTAGTTCACATAATTCTAGAGTTTCATCTAAGGTAAAATAATATATTTTGAAGGTTGTTCGAGCAAAGAAAATGTATACATATATATATTGAAGGTCATGTTTAAGTTCAAATAATTCTAATAATTCTAAATATTTTTAATTATGTATAGATATTTATGTAAATAAAGTTAATAGAATGTAGTTATAGGTCAAATCGATCAGACTATATATAGAATCAATTTGATTAATAAAAAGTTGTATCTTCGGTCATTCATAAACTAGGGCTGTAATCGAACCGAGCCGAGCCGAACTTTATACTGTTCAGGTTTCGTTCATTTAAAAATAGTCGAACTCGAATTCGAGTTCGAACTCGCTTCGAGCTCAATATTTTGTTTAGGTTCGGTTCGTTTAAGTGTTCATCGAGCTCGAGCTTGGTTCACGAACCGTTCATCTAGTTTGTTCGCGAGCAAACTAATCGAGCTAGCTTGTTTACATATAATTAGGTTACATCTTTTATGATTTTAGGTATAAAAAAAAAGGCAAACAAACAAATAAATATATGTACATCATATATAGGGTTATGAAGAATAGTTTACTAAAAAAATCTAACCATATTATGTATATATATTTTAGATTGTATATGAATATTTGGACGAGCTTGTTCACGAACATATAGTCGAGCTTGTTCATGAACAAACGAATCGAGCTTTCACGTGTTCGTGTTCGGCTCGTTTACAAATCGAGCCGAACACGAACGAATTTTTACCGAGTCGAACACCGAACATCTCGCGAACGGCTCGGTTCATTTACAACCCTATCATAAACGTAGCATAAGAATTAAGTAGAACAACCAGATCATCAAATATATTATGCTCGCAACCTAGTTTATTTATGTGTCTATCACAAGGAATATATCCCCTCGCTCTATTATTAATTTATTAGGTATCACTTAAATCTGTCTATACAAAAGGATTTTTACAATAAAATAATATAAACACACACGTGTAACAACTAACATCACATTAATCATATATATTATTATCTACTTATTTTCTGTTTAGGGCAAAATTTTCAATCGACTGTGTAAGCAATAGTAGCTTATTCATCTACTCCCTCCGTCCCAAAATGTTTGTCCCTTTTCCTTCACAAATTATAAAGGAAAAGGGACAAACATTTTGGGACGGAGGGAGTATAAAGAAAGAAATGCACTATAGGCATAATTAGTGAATAGTGACAACTCTAATCTTATGTCAACTTGCATGCATCATGATGATCAAATTTGAATGTTCATCATTGGATGATCATATGATAAAACAGAGAAATTATAGCAAATACTTCCATTCTTATCCCAAAAAAAGGGGGCCAAAACCATAGTGGAAATGTAGACTGTCTAATGAGATGAGACATTTGTGTGATCTCTATTAGTCCCAAGTCCCAACCAATAAGCTGTGAATTATATGTACAAAGATGAAAGTAAAAAAGAGCCCACGCACTTGCAACCAAGTGACCAAAATATTTCATCATTTTTTTTTATGACAAGTAACCACATCAATTCGAATCATGATCCATCCGATAAGAATCACGAACCAAGTAAACTGTCTTGTACTAATTTACTCAACCTTAAAAAAAATAAAGGAAAGGTGATTAAATTGTCTTTTTTCGTTCAAATAAAAGGCGAAAACCATAATCGAAGCAAGATGTCGCAACATCTTACTGTACCTCTACTACTAGGTTATCCCACATAGAGCATATTCCCTCAAGATCCAATCTATCATAACAATATAACATGCAAGTGGAAAAGACCCAAAAACGCAAATGATATTTCATTTGGGTTTATATTACACCAGACCCAATTTGGTCATCTAAATAGGGATGAGTGTATGATGAATAGAGCATATAATTTACGAAGTGTACGTGACCATTAACTCAACTCAAAGCGTGTGATCAATCCATATCCACTAATTAATATATGCAAGGCGAGTCCCATTTTGATCAAAAGTAAGGTTTTTTTTTTCAACCCACTACAAAAAAACTGTGAATTACCGTGGACATTTTGCCGAGAACACAAGCTCCTCGGTACTTAGCGACTACTTACCGAGTACTACACAACTTTCCACTTTTTACCGTGAACTTACCGAGGAAAACAAGTGTTGTCGGTTTATTCCGGCGGGGAATTTTTCACGGGTTAACGTTGGCGATACTTTACCGAGAACGTGGGTTCTCGGTAATTTACCGAGAACCCAAGTCCTCAGTAATATATAAAATAATCTTTTTTGTTGTAATTACAACAAAAAAACCCTAATTTATAATTATTTGTTTTTTTTTTTTCATTTAAAAACCCTCTCCATATCTTGTTTATACTTGAAAGGGAAGGATGCTTTACAATGGGCAATTAAATGAGAGATAAGGAAAATCAAGGGTGATGAAATGGAAATCTTTGAAAATGAGGACGAGAATCAATGGGCCGTTTTCCATTAATTTGAAAAAATAATGGTCAATCAAGTTAAAAACCCAAAAAATAAGGACTGGTATGCAATTTCTCTCCTAGCTGACATTTGCATGAACATATGAAAGCTATATCGAGTGATCGAGGGTGAGTTGAAATTTTGAATCATCTATACAAAGATCTTCTTTTTTTTCATCGCATGCTTAAGTGCTTAATACTGTACACATTCAACTCAATCAAAATGTATGGTTGCTAATCAGTAATCAGCAGCTGTGTCACAATTTCTCTATAATAAGTAATAACCCTACACAACACAAATGATATGAAATTTGTTTTTAACATGAAAATGAACAACAAGTGAGATAAAAGCTAAAGGCCCCACTTTCCTTTACTTTCCAAGGATCTTCTTCATCATATAAGGAGCCCAGCCAAGTTATAGAACTCACCACCAGCAGACTCAAACCTTGCATAAGGCTGGCTGGTGGCAAGATCGTAAAATATTTCATTGTTGTCCGGCGAACATTCGCCTCCGTGAAAATCCTTTCCAAATCTAGTGGAAGAGACCAAGAGAGAATATTTAGGATATCAAATCCTCCTTGTTTTTTCAAATTTGTGCCAGGAATATATAGGAATGTGCTGTCGAGAATCGGCATTATTAAGCACATCAGCCTAATCCCTTTCTCAATCTCATCTTGCATAAATTCTCAGCTCTTCCACTTCACTCCCAACATCGATCTCGCACAACAAGCTCACATCATACGAAAAAAAATGGTGAAGTTTGCGAAACAGTTCGAAGAACAGCTCGTTCCCGAATGGAAGGACGCGTTCTTGGACTATCGGCAGCTCAAGAAGGAGATCAAGAGGATCCATTTCTTAAACAGTAGTAGTAACAACAACACCAACAATTCACCACATAAGAGAAAAGATTCTTTGAAAACTACCCTTTTGTCCTCTCTAAGAAAGATCTCTCAAGTTGGTCAGAAACATAGAGACCATGGCCCAATTCATGTACTTATTATACTACCTTATTACATTCCTACTCAAGTTCATGTGACCATGTTTGGTGTTTGACGTGATGAATTGTTACCATGATCAGGTTCATAGGAAACTGGCGTCTTCGGCTAGCAAAGACGAATTGTACAAGACTGAGTTGCTCGATCAGCTTGATGGTGTGGAGGGTGCAAGTGAGTTCTTCACATTGTTAGACTTACAACTCAACAAGGTGAACCAATTCTATAAGGGCAAGGAAAGTGAGTTTCTTGAGAGAGGTGAATCTTTGAAGAAGCAAATGGAGATTCTCATTGAGCTCAAAGCCGCTCTTAAGCAACAACGCGAGGGAGGATCTCAATCCGACGGTTCCAACACCTACGATCCCTCCATTTATTGTCACTTGTCTAGTGGTAATATATGTACAAAATCTTCAACTACCTTTGTATTTTGATTGTTTATTTCAGTTGTTTACCATTGTTTGTATATCTTATGGTTTAAAACAGAGGAAACAGAGCAAGAACAGAGCATTGAAGGCAAAGTAAGGCCAGAGGAAACAGAGCAAGAACAGAGGAAGGATGGAAATGCAGAAGATACTGAAGATTCCTCGAAAGGAGACGAGTCTGAGGGATCAAGGAGGTTCACAAAAGGAGACAAGGGCTCAAAGGGTTTGTCGGGTCGAATTTTAAATTGTCGCGGGAAGAGCATAAGATTAAACATTCCGCTTACGAATCCGTCTCGTACGTTTTCTGCAATAAGTTACTTGTTAAGGGAGGATGTGATCAATCAGTCAAACAAATGGAGCTCATCAGGAACCAAGCTTCATGTCAACAGAACCAAGCTACAACAGGCTGAGAAGATGATTAAAGGTGCTTTCATTGAGCTCTTCAAGGGCTTAAACTACCTACAAACATACAGGTACATACATATCCCTAAGAAATATGTTAAAACTAGTTCTTTTTTTTCAAATAAAAATGCATTATTGTGTCTAAAAGCGTCACCACTAATTTTCACATAAAAAGAAAGGCTAATTCTAAAGGCGAAGTAATTTTGTTTTGTAGGAACTTGAACAAGCTTGGCTTTGTAAAAGTATTAGAAAAGTTTGACAAGGCAAGTAACTTCTTTTTCTCTACTGAATCAAACTTTCTTATAATCACAAGTACCTTGTCATGCATTACAATTATAACCAGAAGATCTTTTTTAATCTTTTTGTTGTGTTTCAGGTCACTAACAAAGGAGTTTCGCCAATCTATCTTAGGGTGGTGGAGAGCTCCTATTTCAACATTTCAGATAAGGTGATTGTTTTTTACCTCGTCGTATTAGAGCTTGTTCGGTTTATCAATTATAGTGTATTATAATACATTTTTGTATAATAATACATCAACTTTTAAAGCATTGTTTGTTGTAGATGTGAAAGCCTAGGTACAAAAAGAGTAGTACAACAATATCTTTGTATGAAACATATTATAATGCATAAAAAGCATACTATTCATGCATTAAGGGGCCACAAACCACATAAATTGTAACCCCACATATGAAAGGATTTGAAATTTGATAGATATAACTAAGATATGTTTGTCTGACAACTTGCCTTTAGTTTTAGAAGAGTTATGTGCAAACTAATCAAGAATATGGAAAGTTAACCAAGAAAAGGAAGTTGTTTATACTCGTTTGTGTGTTTTTGACAGGTTACAAGATTAACAGATGAAATTGAAGATCTATTTGTCAAGCACTTCACCAAAGGTGATCACAAAAAGGCCATGAAGTACCTCAAACCAAATCATAGGAAGGAGTCTCATGCTGTAACTTTCTTCATAGGTGAGCTATTTTGTCTGTCTGTCTGTTGTGCTTGTGTAGTTAACCTTTATTTGAAGTGCACAACAGTCCAAAAAGTTAAAAAAAAAAAAGAAAAAAAGAGGGTGCATATCATTCATAGAGATAACTTATAATAAAACATGACTTCCTTTTGACCCATTCTTAATGATAGAGGTTTATAGCTTTGCTACCACTTAGATGACAATATAATGCAAGCAAAAAAGGATTAATAAGGGAAAAAACACCACAAAAATGCATGGGTCCTTGTCATATCAAATTATCAATGCCAACTTTATGTGGGTGGATTTAAAAGATAAAAAGGTCCACAACATAGCTAGTATTTTTCACAAACAAAATTTGATCTGCAATAGTCTTAGTTACCATGTAATGTCCCACTAAATCTTAGAGCATATCGCAGATCTTTCTTGCCCAAGAAAATTTAGTAAATATCTTGGATATATATATACACACACAATAGTGTTTGTTAAGGCCTTTCGGAAACATCCTCTCGAGTTTTTTGGAGTTCAGGTGCATACATCTTGACCCCCCAGATCCGCTTAAAGCGAGAATATACATAATTAAGTAAAATTCAAAATTCCGTATTGATGTAACTATACTACTACAATAGTGCTAATCCTCATTTTGCTCAACAGGTCTGTTCACAGGGTGTTTTCTAGCTCTAGTTGCAGGATATGTGATCATGGCCCACATTGCAGGAATGTACACACAACGCTCAGATACAATTTACATGGAAACAGTCTATCCTGTTCTAAGGCAAGGCACCTCCTTTTCACACAAGTATCTTTTGGGCAACATTAAAACTAATAATAATATAATAATAATAATAATAATAATTCAAAACTAATATTTGCAGCATTCTAAGCCTACTGTTCCTACACTTGTTCCTCTATGGATGCAACATCTTCATGTGGAGGAAAGCTCGCATCAACTTCGCCTTCATCTTCGAGCTCGCTCCAACAAAGGAGCTCAAGTTCAGAGAGGTGTTCTTGATCTGTTCAGCATCAATGGCTGCCATACTTGGAGTGTTGTTCATTCACTTGTCAATTGTAGCAAAAGGGTATACATCAACTCATGTTCAGGCTATCCCCGGAATCCTTTTATTGGTAATTCAAATTCATAAATCTGACTTAATTTCTGTTATCATTCATATAAAAAATGGCTCAAAAAAATTCATAAAACTGACCCCTTTTTTTTGGTGGTTTTGCAGTCTTTCTTGCTCCTCCTTGTATGTCCATTTAACATTCTCTACAAATCAAGCCGCTACAGATTTCTTTGTGTGATAAGAAACATAGCTTTATCACCACTCTACAAGGTAACTTGGACGCGTATACGAAAAAATCTACAAAACTATGCTCACTTATTAGTTCTTTCCTGAATTATAATATAAGTTTGGCAACTCTCCCCAGGTTGTCATGCTAGACTTCTTCATGGCTGATCAGCTTTGTAGCCAGGTAAAAAAAAACCATAAAAATCATTTCACAAAACTGTTGGTACTATTTTGAGCCATCTTGCCTATTTCAGGATTAGACTAATCATAGAGGTTTTACTGAATGTAGGTACCTTTGCTGAGAAATCTTGAGTATGTAGCTTGCTACTACATAACAGGTAGTTACAAGACTCAGGACTATGGATATTGCAACAGAACAGCTAACTACAGGGACCTTGCTTACGTCGTTTCGTTCTTACCTTACTACTGGCGAGCAATGCAGGTCAAGGCTCAGAAATTCTACGACACCATACTTCTTGTTCTAATGATTTATCTTTTTTTTTTAATACATTTGTACTGATGAGGGTGATTTTTCTGTTCAGTGTGCTAGAAGATGGTTTGATGAAGGACAGACTAGCCACCTGACCAATCTTGGCAAGTATGTGTCAGCAATGCTGGCTGCAGGGGCAAAATTGGCATATGAAAAGGAGAAGAGTGTTGGATATTTGTGTCTTGTTGTGGGCATGTCAAGTGTTGCAACATTGTACCAATTGTACTGGGATTATGTTAAGGATTGGGGGTTGCTACAATTCGATTCCGAAAACCCGTGGTTAAGGAATGAGTTGATGATCCGCCACAAGTTTATCTACTATTTTTCCATGGTATATACACCAAATTATGACCTTTTGGGCCTTCTTCATCCTTTCACTATAGGAAACTTGAAGGTTCATATGAAAGTAAAATTGGTAGTCAACTAGTAGTCATAGCTTGACAGACTGAAAAAACTTGGCTAAAAATTGGACAAGGTCTTTTTGTATCACAAATAAGGTACAAAAATGGTTTGAACGATTGAGTGATCTTGTTTGTAACTGTTTTCAGGTACTCAACCTTGTTCTGAGGCTAGCATGGTTACAAACTGTTCTCCACCCGAGCTTCGGAAACGTTGATTACAGAGTCATGGGACTGTTTTTGGCAGCCCTAGAAGTGATCAGAAGAGGGCAATGGAATTTCTATAGGTAAAGTTTTGATCTTCTATTTATATCTTGCTTGTGTACAAAATCTTTTCACCTCTGGGTACTAGTGTACTAGTACCTCGAAGCCGTAACCATTTGACTAGATGTCTGAAGGCCTTTGTATGCATAATCTACCTCTTTATAGAATCCATACATTTCATTCTTGAAAGTAAGAACAATTTTGTGAAATGTGACAGGTTGGAGAATGAGCATCTTAATAATGCTGGCAAGTTTAGGGCAGTTAGGACAGTGCCACTTCCTTTTCATGAAGTGGATGAAGAAGAATGATTCTGATCATAGTTGCCTTTTCTTGTCATTGTACTACAATATTGTAACAAGGCATCAATTTTATGCTTCCTAAGTAACGCTAGGAAAGCTTTTAGAAGGGAATCAATTCAGGGTATCCTTGTAAATCTAATATTTCACTAGCACTCAAAGTGTAAATAAAAAAAGATAAGCTCTTTCGCGTTAATCACGGGTTAACGCCTATTTTACACAAGTAACTAATTTTGAGTTTAGATAGATAAGTAACTTTACATTAAAAACTAATTTCGCATTTGTTTCTGTTTAGTTCACTTGAATTTGTTTATACAAATGTGTTTGAATATTTTAATACTAACTAGTTTAAAACATACTGTAACATTTTACATCATTGAAGAAATTAAGATATTTGACCAAAAAAATAAAAGAAATTTGATAAACTTCTTTAATTGAATTGTATTTAATAGAGGTATAAATAAATTTGTTGTTAATTATCTGTTTCAAGTATTATCATCCGACTATTCCTACGAATCATAAATTGATTTGGATCCATACATAAGTGCTACTCTTCACTCCTAAAATCCTATTCATAGCACACTTTTTTAGTTTTTTTTCCTATAATACCATTCATTATTTTCTTAGACAAGGTCAAAGTTTCCTTAAAACAATATTGGGAGAAGATGATGATAAAAATCCTACTACGTAATATATTGTTTCCTTATTTTATTTTGTATCTTACCATCTTTGCATAATACTTTTAATTTCTTCTCTGTGGTTTATTGTTTTCATTATTTAAATTATTATTATTTTCGTGGGGTTTTATGCTTGTAAATTATTAATCTATTCTTACCCTCTATATTTTTGGCTCAATAATTCTATTTCGTACCTTTATGCTCTTCTATGTGTACTATAAAATAGTATTTTATTTTATTTTTGTTTTTCTACATCAACAAATACATATGGATGAAGTTTTTTTGAAAATTGAAGTATTAGTAAGAAATTAATTAGGATTATGTTTTGACATTTAAATGGAGTGAAAAGAGATTAGGTTTGGAATTTTAATATCTAATATTTAAATAGAGTTAAAAAATATTTCTACTTAACTTTTCATATTTAAAATTTTCCTGAGATCTAAATAAATCTCATATATATGAAACCATACAAAAATAAAAGATCTTAAGATACATTCGATCCTTACTTTTTGTTAGTATATATATATATATCTTGAAATAAGGATATTATTGTAATTTAATGGTGTCAAATTTAGTAAAATAATGTAAGAAGGAATTGTGTGGAACGGCAGACACTATTACCCTAATAGCCCTCATATACCCAAAGCCCCTTTATTTGCAATATAGCAAAAAATTAAAAATATATAAGCTCTTCAATTATGCGTTTCTCTCTTTCCTCCAATCTCCTCCATCTCTCGCGATTTCTCTCTCTCCGAGCGACGAGCCGACGACAAGCGACGGCGAGCGACGACAGCCTCGACTCCTCCATCGACCTCACCTATGCTCCTCCATCGTCCTCATCAACTTGCACGACCAGCTCGTCTTCTCTGTCACACCTTCCGACGACATTCAGATCCAACTCTTCCATGGCAGTTTTCAGATCCAAATGAGGAAGACACGTACGTGTGCCTGAATTTCCGGAACGGTGGAGACGTTGAAAATCCGCTTCGATATCCTTGTGCTTGTCGTGGAATTACCGAATCGGATGAAGTCGCTATCGTCGGATCCGCCGTAGCTCATGTTCAAGCAGATCAGATCTGGCAAAGTCAGCCATCTCCGACTCCACGCTATCCTAATCGCTTGAATCGAGGCTCGGCGAAGGAATCGGAGAAGTTCTCTCCTCGTGACGCTGTGTAGGACCAAAGATTTCATTTGATTTGGATCAATCTCAAAATCGTAAGTTCTCTCTCCTCGTTTAATCTCCGTCGGCTTTGATTACTGCTTTGAATTTCCGGTTTCCGGCTTAGTTCTAGTTGGATCTGTTCATTAGTGCTCGGATTTCACTTTATTCGAGCAATTTCTGTGCTCATTGCTGATTTTGATTGCGGATCTGTATGAATATCTTGTGTGGCACGACAACGTCTGCTGAGTGGAAGAGATGTTGGATTTTGCAATCTGGTGAAGCTGCTACTCTATGTTACAACTGCGAGTGACAGTTGCTGGTTTGTCGCTTTCTCTATTTAGCTTTGCTTTCTGTCACTTGTGATTATTTGCTAGTTAGAGTGTAATGTGATGACACTTCGTTTTGTCACTTGTGATGATAATTTAAGATGGTACTTAATTGATTATGTGATGACACTTCGTTCTGTCACTTGTGATGATAATTTAAGATGGTACTTCATTGATTATGTGAGGACACTTCATTTTGTCACTTGTGATGATTATTTAAGGTGATACTTGATTGATTATGTGATGACAATTTGTTTTGTCACTTGTGATGATAATTTAGTTTTTTTTGATAATATGGTGATGGCAATGAGTTTTATTAAAGATTGTTTTGTCACTTGTGATGATAATCGTTTTGTCACTTGTGCATAAGTCTTGTTTTAGCTATATTTATCAGGTGTAATTACTATGATCTTCTAGTTATTTGTTGAATATTGTCACTTGTGATGACAGTTAGGTGTTATCAAGAAGATTTTTTTGATAATATTGGTGATGAAATATATTGTCACTTGTGATGATAGTTTGGAGTTGTGTGCAGTCTTATACATTTGACATATATTGTCACTTAAGATGACATGTATTGTCACTTGTGATGATAATTTGGTGTTATGTGCATAAGTCTTGTTTTAGCTATACTTATTCGATATAATTACTATAATCTTTCAGTTATTTGCTGAATATTGTCACTTGTGATGACAATTGAGTGTGTGAATAATTGCTGAATATTGTCACTTGTGTTGACAATTAGGTGTGAATATTGTCACTTGTGTTGACAATTAGCTGTAAATATTGTCACTTGTGTTGATAATTAGTTGTGAATATTGTCACTAGTGGTGACAATTAGCTGTGAATATTGTCACTTGTGTTGACAATTAGCTGTGAACATTGTCACTTGCGTTGACAATTAGGTGTGAATATTGTCACTTGTGGTGACAATTAGGTGTGAATATTGTCACTTGTGGTGACAATTAATATGAATATTGTCACTAGTGGTGACAATTAGGTGTGAATATTGTTATTTGTGTTGACAATTAGGTGTGAATATTGTCACTTTTGTTGACAATTAATATGAATATTGTCGCTAGTGGTGACAATTAGGTGTGAATATATATTGTCACTTTGTGGTGACAATTAGGTGTGAATATTGTCACTTGTGGTGACAATTAGGTGTGAATATTGTCACTTTGAGGTGACAATTGATGACAGTCAACGTCGGTCAACGGTCGGTCAACGCCGGTCTACGATCGGTCAACACCGGTCAACGGTCGGTCAACTGGTGGAGAGAGGGGTTATGCTATGTGTGCAAATTTGACATATTGTGGTATTTTCATGCTATATGGCTGGCATTTGGAAAATGCCATATAGCCAAATCATTCATAATGTAAAGTATAACACCTCCCTTTGGATATTATAGTTTTTTTTTGGTAGTGATTTGGATAGAATAATTGATTAGCGTATCTTTTGGGATACTTTTCCAAGAAAAACGTACCTGTCATACCAGGATTCTCAAGGAAGAAGATTATGAACACCATGTGCATTTCCAAGGAAGAAGATTATGAACACCATGTGCATTCCCGAAGAAGTGGTGTATCATCACATATTGGTCTGTCTTCCGGTCAAATCTCTTCTCAGGTTCAAATCCGTCTCAAGATCATGGCTATTCATCCTTCAATCCCGTTCCTTCATCGACCTCTACCATCGACGCCACCGCCACGGTTATCGCGATCATATCGTCGTTTCTGCCGCCCCTTCTGTTTTTTGGGATTGTGCCGGCCCTTCTACTCCTCCGACAAGTGACTTCATGTTCAAAGGGATAGACGTGGTCTTTCCAGCCGAGATCACCGAACCCGAACCGGTTTCGCTTCGTGTGCTTGGGCCCACGTGCAACGGCATCTACTGCTTGATTGCTACGCCACGTCACTCGGACAACCCTGAGAAAATCGCATTCTATAACCCGGTAACTCGGCAATGCAAGCTTGCAAATCCATCACCTTGTTCAAGGTGGACCGGTTTAGACCACGGTTTTGGAGTTGTTAGTAACGGAAACAGTCGAGACTATAAAGTGGTCGTTGTCATGAATCGTAAAAGTATACTTCAAGGCTTTTCAGGCTTTGTATACAGTCTAAGTCTTGGAACGTGGCGAAACTTACCCTTCAACGTGGAAATCAGTTATATTTGTCTTTGTATTGGGAGCTGCCCACAAGGGTTCTTGAATGGGTCATGGCACTGGACGGCTCTCGATTGCAGTCCAGACAAGTCGTACGTCGTGCTGTCGTTCGATATGAAGAATGATGTTTTTAAGTTGATTCGCGGACCGTCGGGTCACTCTGCACGTATCCATGCTGGCTATCCCATAGTTAAAGGTGGGGTTTTAGTGCTGAATGATCATCTGTCTGCAATCTTCTATTCGCGACCACATCATACTATTGGCGTTTGGATGATGATGGAATACGGTGTTGAAGAATCATGGACTAAGATTCAGACGTTTAAGCTCGATCCTGATTTCGATCATTTCTACTTTGGTAATTTTTTGGGGATATCATCTTCCCTAAGGTCTAGGGATGATGGTGGTCTTCAGATCCACAGGATTTTCTTTCAAGATGTGACTGCAACTGCAAGGTTAGTCTCGTGTGATGATTCTGGGAAGACTAGTGTGCATGGCAACTATAACAGAAAAAATAATATTTGTTGGAATATTCTTGGAGTTTCATCTTACGCTGAGACTTTGGAGCCTCTCTAAAAGCATAGGCTTTAGCTGAAGATCGTTACTTTCTTTGTTTTTTTTTGTTTTGTTTTATGCCATTAGGTTCTGGAACCAACAGCTTTTCCTGTTCGGTTACCCGGTTCAAACCGGACCGGACCCATGTCTACCTTGCTTGATATTACACTATTAATAAATTATGCATTGATTTTACACTCTTAATAACAGATGGAAGTGGCTAATCATGTTACCTAATTATGAACAAGAAGAAACCCATCAAAACCAAACAATGCCTACCTTGCAAGTTCATTGAAAGCATGTATGCTACAAGCAAAAGAGGAAATTGAACCTGTGATGCATCTTATGCAGCAATTTAGAAGGGTAGTGCATTTCTCTGTTAGATGGTTGCTCGTCGGTTTTCTTACCTTTCTTCCTTCTGAGCTTGAAAGACTGTTGCATTAACTCTCCACACTCTGCCTCTAGTATCCCTCGCCTTATCTTCATCTTCGAGTGGAAAGGGTGAACGGGGCCTTCTGCTTTGGATGTGGCTTCCGATCCCCCTTCTCCATCTACACTTCCCGGGAAAAGTCTGCGAATCATTAATGCACCAGTCACAACATCATCAAAACAAGAAATCAGATCATTTAAAGCCAATACAATTGATATAAGCAAGTAAAGATCATTCCTTTAACAAGAAAGACAATATTGATGTAGAAATGGTACCTAACCCAGCTACCATCGGCGCCTAGAAGCTTGTTAGGAGCTCCATACACTAATGTCCCGATTCTTGCTTGAAGTATTGCACCGGCGCACATAGCACATGGCTCCAGCGTGACGTATAGTATAGTTTCCTGTATGGAGACCAAGTTTTTCAAAAGGAGACATGAAGACATTGTAGGAATTGAAGCAGAAGCTCGTAGCAGTTTAACTCAACAGATCAATCACACAAATTGATATCTGTTGTTTTGATATGAGAAACAATAACTATAGCAGGGCTTCAAGAATCACTTATCCTGCTACAGTTTATTCTAATTTCTCTTAGCTCATACAGGACTACAGAGAACACACAAATATCAAACTAGGCTTCAAAAAAAAATCATATTTTGCAGTGAAAAATGACTTAAAGCTCTTTTAGACATTATTTACTGCCAATCACATCTTAACATTTTCATCCAAGTTCTATTCTGACAAAGTAGAAGGCTGACATGTGCCATCAGGCAGTGACACCACTCCTGAACCCTGATTCCGCATGAGGGTTAACCTTATAAAGAGCAATTAGGCCAGTAGAAACAAATTTTGAATTTATACTACATTGTTTCTGCCTGAAATCTATTTATAACGTTGTAGCTCTCTCAGGACACCCTTCTTCTTTATCATAAATTTCTACAGCGGCCAAGAGCAGTGTTAGACTGTGTACATGTATATTTTGAACCCTTCTAACATATTGTTCTCTTTAGGAAGAAATAAGGAAAAAAAAACACTTCTTCTTGAACAAAAGGAATATTATTATTCCCAAATCTTGCTATTTTTCATCCTTCATTCGAGCAATTGTGGTGCAACCATTAAAAGAAGCAACCAGAGCTCAGGAAAGCAATAATAGACATAATTTAGAGATCAACAAGGATTCAATTTTTTTACTCATGTATATTGAGTCATAAACTTAGCATATCACAGGCTGCACAAAATTTAACAGATGAATTAACAAAGAGTTCAATTACCGATAGCCTCCATGTCTTAAGAGTGTTTGATGCATCACGTATGCATATAATTTCTGCATGAGCTGTCGAGTCCCTCAACCCCTCCACACTGAAAAAAGTTTCCTTCTCAGATAAATGGCAAAGGCAGTTTGCAGATTCTTAAAATTAAACAAGATTAAAAATTACTTACAGGTTGTGTCCACGAGCAATGATTTTCCCATCTTGCACTAAAACCGCACCAACTGGAACCTCCCAAATATCAGCAGCTTTCTTTGCTTCCTCGAGTGCTTCTCTCATAAAAGTTTGATCAATAATTCTCTGCTCACTCTCCAGCCTATAAGCTTCTTGCCACTCATCAAATCTTTCTGTCACGACTTGATTGCTTCTCATAAGCTTCTGTCGTCTCAATTCTGCTGCATTTTCCTCAAAGTTTGAAACAACATTCAGACTTGGATCACTGTCCCCTTTACTCTGGTCCACGGTACCACTTCCTGTTGCCTCTTCCACACTCTCTTGCAGCTCATAAATAGCATCAGATCTTTTATGGGATCTCCTCAACTGCCTGAACTCAGGCTGGGACCAATTTATCATATCGACATTCAACTCAATGTTTTCCTGCCCAGATACGCCTCCAAATGAAGATGACGAAACACTTGGTCCTTCTACTGGACTTTGAGTAGGAGTTCTTACTACCAGGGGTTGATATGTAGAAGAAGGCTCTACTGGAGTTCTTGAAGTACCAGCTTCCATATTACCACCGAGTGAGTCAACAAGATCGTGTGCTTTACTGCCAACAGAATCACTCAATGAGCTCTGCCCACTAATTCTTACATTGGAATTATTACGGGCTCCGGCAAGCAAGCCCCATCGAAGTTGAACTACATTAGCGAGGACATTCCATAAGACTCGTCCACTTCTCCTGACAATACCCCTTTGAGGAGTTTCAAGATTCACCATTTGTTCCCTCTCAGGAGGTTGTTGCTCAAGAGGTAATGTTTCACTATGAGGTTCATTACCCATAAAAGGACCAGACAAATGGCTTGAGTACTCTTTCCTCAATTTACCGTTCTCAGAGTCAGCATACATGCCTGATTCAGCTGAACCCACTGAATCATCATGGGCTGATGCATCTGTGGATTGAGGTTCAATGAAAATGCTTGATTCTCCTCCAGAACTCCTGTGAGAATCTTGACTTGGAAACGTGCTAGCTGCTTCAAAATACACAGGATGTAGTTCTATAGACTGATGTGGTGGAGCTAATGTTTGTGGTGAACCTGATTCACCTGGAGCTAAATTTATATAATCTTCTTCATCACTAATTTCTTCGATTCTAACTTGAGAAGGTGAAGTTAAACATGGAGGTCCACTTGTTTCCTTAACAGAACTTGGCTTTCTATCCTTTATAGAACTCGGCTTTCTAAGTGGCATCTGAACCTCATAACTGAGTTCTGTTTGCTTGACAGTCTTCATAAGATTTTCATGTGTCTTCTTCGCTTCTATAGACTGAGGATGTGGATCTAACTTTTGTGAGGAACAAGCAAGTAAGTTTCTCTCTTCTTCTTCTTCGACAAGTTCTTCAATTCTAGCTTGAGAAGTTGAGGTTAGATACGGATGTCTGCTCGTTTCCTTGACAAAACTTGGTTTTCTAAGTGGCCTTCGGACCTCATATCTAAGTTCTGCTTGCTTGGTTATCTCAGCATGTTCACTTGCCACTTCTATAGACTGAGAAGGTGGTTTCAACCTTGATGATATACCTGAAGGCAACTTTCTCTTATCTTCTTCTTCGGCAATTTCTTGAATTCTAATCTGAGATGCCGAGGTTACATTTGGTTCTCTAAGTGGCTTCTGGATCTCATATCTGACTTCTGCTTGTTTGATTGTGTCCTTAGCATGTCCATGTGTCTCTTTCACCCTTTCTCTCAAGTAACTTTGCTCATCATGCAGCCTTTGTTCAGAAGCACTTGAAAAATCCACAACCTTTGTCTCATCAATATGAACTTGTGAGCTACCTGATAGATCTTTTGATGATTTCCTAGATTGCTTTTGACTCTTAACTTGCATACCTGACTGGAAACTCTCTCCATTGGCAATCTGGGATGAAAGCGAGACCACATGCTCTTGTGTCTGCTGAGCTCTGGAAGTATCTTGGACTTTACTGTTACTACTGCCTACTATTTCAAGATGCTTCTGATTTTCCCTGAATAATTCAGTTTGGCTAGTACCTACATGATGCTCTTGATGACTTCTCTCATTCACTTCCTTCAGAGAAATTTGATTCGAATTTGACGTCTCTCGTTGTCTCCTTATCCTAGCCTCGGACTCCTCCCTTACAGTTGAGCTCAAGCTCGTGCTTGTGTTCCGAGTCTCAGAAAGTCTAGAACGCCACCTGGAATTGTTGATATTCTCCTCATACCTTTCAGCAGCATCCACTCTTTCATTATAATCTTCAGACCTCAAGTCAACTTGATTGGAGGTAACAAGTTTCTCTTGTATATGCTGCTCATGAACTCTATTAGCTGATTCTCGTATCAAACTGGAACTCTCATTTCGCCTAGATGCAACTTTTCCCTCTGCCTTTGACATGAATGCGGTACTATTGCACTGACTACGTTTAGATTGTTGTTCAATGCCTGAAGTCACCTGACCACATGCTGTACAAAACTCACCAGCTGACACAACACTTTCTTTACTTCCACTCGCTTTGTAACCAGCACTTCTTTCATCAACTAAACCACTACTTCCTGTTACATGTTCATATCTGTAGCTTGAATCAGAGGAATTCACATCAGAGATTGACTCACCTAAACTATACTTGTGTTGCTTCTTTATACCAGAAACCTTCAGCGAATCATTAACATGATCATGAGAGACCGACTCCTCTCTGACCTTTTTCCTAGAGTTCCTTCTCAAATCCAACCTTCCAGAAGTCCCAACTTCTGCATGGTCTCTTCTTCCACTTTCCAAGTACTGATTTCTCCCAACTCTTTGATCCTCTAACTTCTCCTTCACTTTCTCCCTAATTGCTACACTGATAACCCTCTTTCTCAATTCCTTCCCACTCCCCATTTCTCCACATTCCCTGTGCTTCGCTACTGTAACTTCCGAATCGCTCGAATCTGAACAGGAGTGACAAGATGAGCCACTACTTCCCCCTCTTCTCAACCTTGACTCTTTACCCTTGACAAAATCCTTAAAACCCTCATCCACAACATTCTGTCTAAAAGCCCCTTTCTTGGATGAACTCACCTTCTTCTTCTTCCTCCTCTCCTCACCCAACTCCTCAGCTAGCAAGCTAATAATGGCATCAGCATCATCACAAACAGAAACAGCACCCACCTTAAGAACACTCATCCGACCAGAACCCCCAAATTCAATCCCCTTGCGCAATGATTTCACGCTCTGGTGTCTAACCCAATCAGAACCCACATCCCTAACACAAGATAAACTTCGATAGGCGTTCCGGGTCGGACCCAGATCTGCAATCGGGCTCGGAACGCCATTGGCGAGGATCACCCTCCTTCTAGAAGGGGGCCGTTGAATTAGGATGGATTGGCTAAACCCATAAAAGGGGCTAGGGTTTGTGGGCACTAACCTGGAGCAAGTAACAGTGTTGATTGGAGCTGAAGAGCAGCAATTGCAAGAACAACAGCAGCAACAGCAAGAGGAAGATGGGCATCCTCCTCCATAATTGAAGGACAAAGATTGACAAGCGTTGCTTATGACATAGTCTGTGTACAGATTGGGCATGTTTTTCTTCACGCAGAGATAAAGAGAGAAATGAGAGAAGACGAGTGTGAAAATGGTGGAGATTTACAGGTCGATGTGGTGGAAAAAGACCATGTGGATTCGAATGCGTGCGGATCGAGATCGGTCGAGTGAAATAGCCTTGGTAGTGGTTTTGTTAGATTTTGATTTGTATATAGTAGTATTGAGTATTGACTATTGACCAGGTGAAATAAATGCTAATAATCGTTGTTTAAGGAATTTATGTGATGTGATGAAACAAATCCAACGTGGTCCAAAAGGGACAGCCTAGGACAGGGATGTGAAATGTGAGGGTTTCTCAAACAAGACCAGGTTGTGAAAGATTTTCCACAAGCAACCATAAAAATGGATCATAAACGCTCTCTTTTAGCTTGAAAGAAAAAAATCGCTCGAGCTTCTCTGGTAATGGAAACCACCGTTGCGGTGGCTGGTGGTGGTCTACCACCACCTGCCCCGCCCAAGTTACCCCCCTGCTCAGCCGCGTACGTGGAAAGAGATTGTGAAGAATGAGGCTGGGTACCAGCGTCCAAAACTTGCGCCTGAGTTTCTGGATGGGAAAATGAAGGTGAGATACCGGGGTGGCAAGGGTAGTGATCCGATCATCACTGTCGACGATGAAGTCTTGACAGTCCTTGCGAGTGTCTGGAAATCGTCCCTGATTGTTAAGGTCTTGGGCACTTTCGTGCCGTTTCATGTCATGGATAAGAAGCTAAGGGAATTGTGGAATCCCGCCGGTAGAATGATGTTGGCAGACTTACCTAATAACTATTATGTTGTGAGATTTGAACAGGATCAGAACTATATGAAGGCAGCAACTGGTGGTCCTTGGATGCTGTTTGGGCATCATCTTATCACAAAAACGTGGTCACCAGATTTCGATCCTGAATCGGATATCATCGCTACTTCGCCGGCCTGGATAAGAATTGCAAAGATGCCCTTGGTGTACTATAAAGAAGAATTCCTCACGCGGGTTGCTGCGACTATTGGGAATCCAATCAAAGTTGACACGAGGACGTTATTTTCCAATAGGTGCCGTTTTGCGAAAGTCTGCGTTGAGATGGATCTAACTTGTCCCTTGCCAGGTACTGTGGAGATTAATGGAAGGCGGTTCAATCTGGAGTATGAAGGTCTTCACTTGATATGCTTTAACTGTGGGTGCTATGGACACCTAATGGCGAAATGCCCTCGGTCGCCGAAAGAGGTAGTGGCAGTAGTTGATAGCCAGGGGAACAACAGAGAGAAGGAAAAGACGAGTTCGAAGGAGGATGTGCAGGACACGCCCATGGCGGAGGATGATCAGGCTTCGCGGCACGGTCCGTGGATGGAGGTCCAAAGACGCAAGAGAAATAACGACAAAGGGAAGAACAAGACTGCCGCCGGCAATGGGACTAACACCGGCGACGGGAAGGGGAGACAATTCGCCGATGGGCAGATGAGGCAAAAGCAAAAAGAATTGAATGTTGTGAACGTTGGTGATGGTGGTAGTAACGAGGCCAATCATGGACGCGGGAACCAAAAGCAACAAATCCCGAGGCAAACGGTCGGGACGGTTACTCAGTCGGTAGCGCCGTCAGGGCCTTGGTTCACATCGAAGAGAGGGTTGGAAATTGGACAGAATTCTGGAAGTGGAACGAAAAAAAACAACAGGAAAAATAAAGGCTTTAAAAAAGCCCAAAAGGCTTTGGTTATAAATGGGCCGCAGGCAGGGGATGATAGGGGCTCAACTAAGAGGCCCAGAAATCAGGAAGGGCCCATCACATTTCAACCGAAAGCTCACAATTCCTCAGGGAATAGGGCAGCCACGAGTAACTGCGAACAAACAGGGACATCGGCGGCGACTCCCTCCACTGCCATCGTGCCGGTTCCAAATCCAGTGACGGCGGCAAGGCTTGAGGAGGACAATGAGACGCTCGCAGGGCTCCGGAATCAGATCATGGTTGTTGACAGTGCTACTGACGAGAATGCCTCCACGACGCCCAAAGACGATATGCAAGAGGACGAGGTGGAGGAGCCACCGAACAAGTCGCCTTGAGTGTCGGTCCCCCTCTTTTGTTGCTTCCTCATGGAGTGTATGATCTGGAACTGTAGAGGAGCCGGGAGTAAAGGTTTCCGAAGGGCTATCCGGTATTTGCTTCGGCAGTATAAAGTCAATGTGCTGGTTATCCTGGAGCCAAAGATTTCTGGAGAAAGGGCGGACCATGTGTGTAGGAGGCTCGATTTCACGAAGTCGGTTCGTATTGAAGCGATCGGTTTCATGGGTGGTATCTGGCTCTTCTGGAACGATAATGTGACTGATATTCAAGTCATTCAGTCATATTCTCGGTTTATGCATGCCAGGGTCCGGCTTGACGGTAAGGCTTTCGATCTAATTTTAGTTTACGCACCTCCTAATGAAACTGATAGAGACGTTTTTTGGCAGGAATTACAGGTTGTCTCGATGAGTATTCAAGGACCGATGATTGTGGGAGGAGACTTCAATAGCGTCCTTCATTCTTGGGAGAGCTCGGGAACGGTGGAGTCGCTTTCGCCGGATACTGATATTTTCAGACAGTGGGTTGACTCCGGTGGTTTGTTGGATATGGGTTTCTCCGGGTCTACGTTCACGTGGTCTACGGGAAAGACGCCTAGAACGTATAAAGCTCGCCGTCTCGATCGGGTCTTCATGAATGTGGATGCTCGTTTAGGGTGGCCTAACGCGGAGGTACGTCATCTGCCGGTGATCTGCCCTGACCACGCTCCGCTTTTGCTGTCTATTAATAAGGACAGTGGAGGCAATGCTAAGAGGCGGCCGTTCCGGTTTGAGGCTGCGTGGACTATGCATGAGACTTTCCAGCCGCTGGTTGAGGAGTGTTGGGATGGAGCGGTGTCTACTCCTCAGGCTCTTCTCTCTCTCAGGGATGCGTTGCTCAATTGGAACACTGAAACGTTCGGGAATATTCATATCCGTAAGCGGGATCTGCTCAAGAGGATCGCAGGAATTCAGCGTGCTTCTGGGAATGGAACAAATCAGTATCTGTTGGATCTTGGGACCAAATTAAGGAATGAGTTGAACAGTGTGCTTGAGCAGGAGGAGATCCTTTGGTGGCAGAAGTCCCGCGAAAATTGGCTTATTGCTGGAGATCGTAACACGTCGTTTTTTCACATCTCGACGATTGTTAGGCGGAGGAGAAACCGGATTGATGGGCTCTTGGACGACTCAGATCAACTCATCACTAGCAGGGAGGATGTTGAGAAACTTGCTCTGGATTACTTCAAAACTCTTTTTGCCGGCTCGAGTGGGAGTCCGAATGTCCAGCCGGCTGAGTCGGGTTGCTTTCCCCAAATTTCTCAGGATCAATGGGAGAGATTGACGAAGCCGTTTACTGATGATGAGATTGATGTGGCTATTAAGCAGATGGGAGGCACTAAGGCACCAGGCCTTGATGGTTTCCAGCCCCTATTTTTCTAGAAATGTTGGGCGCTAGTTGTTCCGTCGGTCCGGGGTTTCGTCCATGATTTTTTCAGAACTGGAAAGTTGCTTGCTGGGATTAATGAGACGTTAATTGTGTTGCTCGCTAAGGTTGCTAAACCGGAGAGGATCAATCAATTCCGGCCTATTAGTTTGTGCAATGTCATCTACAAAGCAATTACGAAGGTGTTGGTTAAACGTATGCGTCCGGTGTTGTGCTCGATTATTGGTCCTACTCAGGGGAGTTTTCTCCCTGGGAGAATGATCTCGGACAACATTGTTCTTGTGCAGGAGGTTGTGCATTCGATGAGGAGGAAAAAAGGGAGGAAAGGTTGGATGGTTTTGAAGATCGACCTTGAGAAAGCCTACGACCGTATTGATTGGAATTTTGTCGTTGAGTCGGTTCGTGAAGCTGGTTTTCCGGCAGTCTGGGCAAACTGGATTCTAGAATGTGTGTCGATGACGTCGACGAGGCTGCTCTGGAATGGAGAGACCACCGAATGCTTCAAGTCCTCGCGTGGGATTAGGCAAGGAGACCCGATTTCGCCATACATCTTTATCCTATGCATGGAGCGCTTGAGTCATTTAATCTTGAATGCGGTGCATCATGGGGATTGGAAACCGGCCAAGCTGACGAGGAATGGGCCAGAAGTCTCACATGTCTTTTTTGCTGACGATGTTGTGCTTGTGGCTGAGGCGTCGGTGCATCAACTTAGGGTGATCAATGATATCTTGGCGAAGTTTTGTGGGGCGTCGGGTCAAAAGGTGAATGCCGCCAAGTCGAAGCTGTTCGTGTCTCCGAATGTGGATGCGAGAACGGTGGAGGGGCTGCGAAGTGAGGTTGAATTTGAAGTTACTTCCAATTTGGGGAGCTACCTCGGGATGCCGATCCTTCATTCCCGGGTCACGAAAGATACGTTTGCTCCTCTCCTTGACAAAATCAATGGTAGATTAACGTCGTGGAAGGGCAAGTATTTAAGCATGGCTGGGAGAGTCACACTTGCCCGATCGGTTTTGAACTCGATTCCCATCTTCAACATGGCTACCGTTTCCATTCCGAAAGAGCTCTGTGATGAGATTGATCTAGTGGTCAGAACTTTTGTTTGGGGGCATGATAGCAGTCAAAAGAAGATGCACCTTGTGGCTTGGGATAGGATTTGCAAGCCCAAGAAGATTGGTGGGCTGGGGGTTCGTCCTCTGAAGACGATGAACCTAGCGGTCATTGGCAAGCTGTGTTGGCGTTTTATTCATGATGATACGATCCTCTGGTGCAAAGTGTTGAAGGCGAAGTATGTTCGCCAGGATGGGATGATTACTAATGGTGACTCCTATATTTGGCAAAGCATGAGAAAAGGTTTTGATCAAGTTATAAACGCTGGGACGAAATGGATAGTCCGGGACGGTAGGTCGATCAGTTTCTGGACGGATGTGTGGATCGGTGAGCAGACCTTGATCGAGCAGGCTATTGGGGTGATTGAGTCGACTGAGATGCACAGAAAAGTCAGGGACTATTGGGCCAATGACAGCGGCTGGATTTGGCATAGGCTGGAAGGACTGCTACCGATGTCGCTGATCCTACGGTTGGCGGCGATTGGGTTGGTGGACGAAGCTGAAGACGCAATGATGTGGAAACCGAGTGTTGATGGGGAGTACTCGGTGACCTCAGCCTATGACATGTTGTGCAAGACGGAGTGTACCTCGTCGGTGGATCGGGATGTGTTCAAAGCTCTTTGGAAAGTGAAGGCTCAGGAGCGTGCGCGGCTGTTCTTATGGATGGCGCTCAGCGGAGGGGTCCTGACGAACGCGGAAAGGAGGCGCCAACATCTTACCGACACCGATACCTACTGCCTATATAACAGGGAAGTCGAAACCCTTGCCCACCTTTTTCGGGATTGCCCGAACATTAAGCGTTTTTGGCCTAAGCTTATTTTACCGAGTGATGTCCCTAATTTTTTTGTGTGTTCCTTTGCAGTGTGGGTCAGGGCGAATATCCTGTCCAAGTCCAAGCTGCGGGATGGCATGGAGTGGAGTGCGGTGTTTTGCAATGCCGTTTGGTGGACGTGGCGGTGGAGAAACGAGGCTGTTTTTGGGCAGCCGAGAGAGATGCGTGACCCGGTTGGCTTTTTCTTGAGCATGGCGAAGGAGTACAAGCAGACTTGGGAGATGCGGAGCAAGAGGACTGGGTGCGGTGCTATGGGCGCGGTGCTGGTTAAATGGTGCGGGCCAGCGGAGAATCAAGTGAAGGTTAATACGGACGACGCAGTGATTGGTGATGGGCGTGCGGCGGCTGCGGGGTCCTGCGCAACGCTGCGGGTGTCTGGCTGGGAGGTTTCATTCATCACATTGGCATTTGCTCGGTCCCGATGGCGGAGCTTTGGGGCATTTGTAATGGCCTCGCTCTTGCCTGGGAGAAAGGCTTTAGGAATGTTTGGGTTGAGTCGGACTCCGCATTGGCCGTTCAGCTTGCCCTGAATCTGCCTAACTCGTCTCATCCACTCTTCAGCCTGGCCCGGGAGTGCCAAGGCTTTCTTACGCGGAACTGGTTGGTCCGTGTCACTCATGTCTTTAGGGAAGCGAACGCCGTCGCCGACTCCCTTGCTAGCTTAGCCTTTAATTTTCCGCTTGGTTTTCATTTTCTTTCTGAGCCTCCAGCTGAAACTTGTACGTTTTTGTTGGAGAACTCTGAGGGTCGGACTTTCTCTCGTCTCACGAGGGCTTAGTCCTTCCCTCCGCTAGGGCCTCGCCCCTTTTTTCGATCAAAAAAAAAAATGGATGGACCAAGGGATGCTATGTAAAAGGATTTGGGTATGCGCTATAAAAGTCATATAGTTTAGAGTCACCACATTGTGTATTTTGGGATTTTTTTTCACGTGTCGTTCTCACATTTTGTCATTTAAGGTTTTGACATATGTCGATCTATCATTGTTTCATGTCACGTATTATTTAATTTGTTTATTAAGCCACTCTTTATCCATGCGATTGGAGTTGTCCGTGGGAAATGGAGCTCATTCGGGCAGACGTCCAGCTGTTGCTTGGCAAGTTTCAGAGTTGGGGTATCCGGCATGTCTTCAGGGAAGCCAACTCGGTTGCTGACCACATCGCTGCCACGTTCTGTCATGTGACGACCTGCACGCTCAGTTCCGATCCGGTCCTTCGGGACCTCATCCTGTTGGATGCTATAGGATAGTTTCTCGTTGTATAGGAACTAGCCTAATGTCTTTCCTTTATCAAAAAAAATATATATGTATTTGTCCACATAAGATTTTATTAAGCCACATCATATTTATTTAGGTAAATATAGAGATTGTTGATAAAATAATTTATTTTTAACCACTACTTTAGTATATAGTTATAAAATACATTGATGATTTCATTAAAAGGTTTTCCAAAATGTATTTTATATAATTATCAATTTCTTATATATAAAGTTTTCCTTACTCACTAGAGTACTAAATATTTGAATAATATTTTTCTTAACTATGAATCATATAAACTAAGTAGTAATAGAAATTTGTATGTAGCATCTGGCTTAATAATAATAATTAAGTATAATAAATAAATAAGATGTGTTTTAAATTAGATACAACAAGTAACATACTTACAAAATGGCGTAATAATGAAAATTAGATATAATAAATAAAAAGGACGTGACTTAATTTAGATACGACATGTAGCATAATGATAAAATGAAGTAATTTGGATGAGGCACGTGGAATAGAGAAGATGTGACTTAAATTGGAGGCGACATGTGACATAATTTGTTGTTGCTTTAGCATTATATAGTAGCTTCCAAGACTATTCCACACAGATAGAGGAAAGGTTACAATAACATTGCAACATAGTCCTAAACTTATCACAAGACGACAATCGTTGACCATGAGCTAGAAAGGTAACCCGATAGATCTTAAGGTCACTAATATTGTAACACCCCGATAGTATATAAGGGATTGAGGTGCTCCCCGTACCAACAAGAGCTCTTCCTTTTTATGGTTCGAGAAGTCAAAAGAACTATAAAGTTAAGTGTGCTAGTGCGAGTAAAGTACCAGGATGAGTGACCTCTTTGGAAGTTCTTGGGTTGGCATGGGATAACGCTTCTCACTAGTACAAATATGACAGTTAATACCGGTTTTTTTCTAAAGCGGATACCGGTTTTCTATCCGCTGTTGACTCGAGCGGTATAAAATAACGGATACCGGTTTTTATATAACTGGTATAAAGGATGGACAAGGATACCGGTTTTAAAAAAACCGGTATAAAATTCAGTATAAAAATCACGGATACCGGTTATTAAAAAATCGGTATGAAAGTGGGATGGATGCAATGTCATTCTATTAGAAAAATTTGTACGCATATCGCATACCGATTTTATGATAACCGGTATGAAGTCATTACAAATAAAAAAATATCTCTCAAAGCTTAGCCCACCTCAAGCCCACTCACTTTGCACCCCTTTTTAAAAATTCCAATCCCCCGAATAGTTCAACCAATATTCAATCCAAAGCCCCCAATAATTACATATAATATGACCATTATTCTAGAATTATTATATACTAGGGTCAGTCGCCCATGCGATGCACGGGCTTTGTTTACAACAGAATGATTGTTGTTGTAGGAAGAAATCAAAGATATTGATTGTGTATATGATAAAAATATGATCATGTTTTGATGATCGAATTGTTTACAAAATTTCCATCCATGATATATGCGTAGTAGAAGTTAGACCAAAGAGTTTCATTATCTTATGATATTACAATAGAACCTCCATAAATTAATACGTGATAAATTAATAAACACGGTAACTTAATATTCTTCTTCAATCCCGAGTTGGGCCAATGTAAAATTTGATGATTTTAGATAAAACAATAGGATAAGAAATTATCGGTAAACCACTATAGAAATATAAGGTCCCAATAAAAGTATAACTGAATATAATGTGAAAAATTACATAAATATTTTTAAGAGAACTTTCGAAACTTAGTAAAATATGATCCTATTGTTGATTGTTTTTTCTTAAAATTTAAATCTACTTCAAGTATATCACTAACTTATATATAAGGAACATATAAAAATACCAATAATCCAAAATTTGACCGGAAAATTGTCCGCGTTTTATTCATAGTGATCATGTTAATGTTAATAGTTTGGCTATGCTTTTACGATTTTTGCAATTGGAGTTATTTTTGGTGCTATTAATAAATTTAATTTAGTCAGATTGTAATTGTTGGACTATAGAAATTTATAATAGTGTAACATAAAATTAGTTTAACATATATTAATTAGTTCACATAATTAAATTTGGAAAATACATAAGAAAATAACTATACTAAAAATCCTTTAAGTAATTTTGTAAATCTAAATAGAAATTAATACTACAATACATCAGTTATAAGAATAAAATCCTTTAAGTCTAAATGGAATTAAGATAGGGACATAAACCATTTCTTTCTCTCTAATTTTACCCCTATCATTAATAACTATTCAATAATATGACACGAATGCGGTAAAAGACGTTTTTTTTGTCAATGGTAAAGGCGTCTTTTACTCTCCAATTATATCCCTATTATTACTATCTATGAATATGATCCATTTTTTGCCATATTACAATTTGAAGTCCACTTAGTATGGGAACAAATGCAATTAAATGAGCGTTGTTGATGCACAGGCATTTAATCAAAGATTAAATAAATGCAATTTATATTCGAAATGGGTGTGATTTATTGGTAGCTCTAGCACAATTTGAATGTCCAATTAACACTTTGTTTTTTTTTTACGCAATTACAAATGTTGTTTATTTTTTTCTTGTTTAGGTTTTTTCTTTTGGTTATAAGTTCTTATCTAAGTTTTCAATAGTTTTTTTTTTTCTAGGAGCATGACTCGGTTATCTCATCAACTCTAATATTAATCAATTAAGATAGAGAGGGAAGGCATTCCCATTGCGAAACTTTCCTGGAGGACGTAAAAGGAGTTCAAATTTCCTACAATCCAACACCAAAGGCCTTTAACTATAGCCATTATGTAAAGTACATACTCAAAGATCTGAGCTTCTCACTTGTTGTCCACAATGAAAGAAAGTCAGGGTTCTGCTCATGAAGGTGATACTATAAGTACATACCATTATATCATATATTCAGTTTGTGGATATAAAAATTTGAAAATCAATGGAAGAATATAAAAATCTGACAAACCTCGGTGCAACATGGGTATGCAAATCTTGCAGTCCTATCACAATTTATATTGCAATAAAATACAATGTCTTAAAAACTTTGAATTCAAAAAGCAATCAAGTATAAAGAAAATTGTAAACCACTTATTATACTTGAGATAAAATCTCAAAGTTAATGTACCATAAAGGATTTCAAAAGAGCCTTCCTATTCATTTTGGTAATGAAAAAAAACAAAAATTATTAGATGCCTTAATCACAATAACAATGCAAGAGACGAACAGACACAGGAAGAACAGATACAACACACTTAGAAGAGATATGGTGATACTCATCAAAATCAGGCTTTCAGCCAGAAACATGCCTGCATTGACAGCTCTCTAGTAGGTGATAGAATCAGTGCAAATGGGTACATAGTTCGTGGACCACACGGCCTTTGAGGAGATTGCCCCTCATGATTCCACTGATAATTGGAAGGCAAAAGGCTGCAGTTTTGCTAGATCCGGTTTGAGCACAAGCCATGAGATCGCGGCCAGCAAGGGATATCGGGATTGCGTGCCGCTGAACTGGGGTTGGTTTCACATACTTGCGTCTGCTAATATTTGTATTCAGCTCCTTCCCTAGGTATTAATATCTGCAAAAGTATTTACAGGTGGAGGCACATTGTCCCCGCTACTTTCCACAGGGTTATCTGAATAAGCATCAAAATTAATTCTTGTGTTCTCCTGCTCAAATGCTAGCTCAGCATCGGTACCGACTTCGTCATCGTCACCAAAAAGATAGCCACATCACGCATCAACTTTCATCATAACGCAAAAGAACCACTTTCAAAGATCCAAGAGTTAATTTATTTTGCCTTTTCTTCTTTTCTTACCTCCAAGGACATTAAGATTTCCCAAATCTACTTCACTTCCATCTAAAATAGCCAAGCAAACATTGTCCTTTTCCTGAAGAATACAGAAATCAAAATAAATCAGAAATAGTTTCACCAATATCACAAGAATGATGCAAAAAAAAAACTGCAAGCGTTAACAATTAGATAATGTTCAGATAGCAGTTCCATAATCACGTTCTTGGGGCTCTTGAAGCAAACCCCTAAAGGTTTGAAGAAACTCTTGACGTCATTAATTGATGTGAAGCGTCTTGTTCCTTTCCAGCATATTGTTGGGTTTGCTGCAATCAAAAACCAAAAAATCTGAACGTAGAAGGAGTTCATAGTTTTAAAAAGCCAAAAAAAAAAATCAAAAGTACCAAAGAAACAAAATGAAAGGAAATGACAAATAGTCAATGACTGTAAATACCCATCATCTTCACATCTATCTTCAAACTGGTTCCTGCGCATGATCAAGAAATAATCCGATGGATAAAAATGTCAGCTCTTCCGGTCACCTAATATGTCTGCTTCTTCCATAGTATGAGTTGTTAAAAGCCAAAAGAGATCAAAAGAATTCAATAAGGTGAGATCAAAATGATTAGCATGTTTAAAATGAATGAAAGTAGCAGAGAATTCCAGACATAGCAGCAAAGAACCAATATGCACGAAAAAAGATACAAAACAATAACCTATATCTCCACATGTATCTCAATGCACTGGTTCCTCCTTCGATCCCTAGCCCTAAAGCAGGCCCAAATCACTATCAATGAATTATAGACCCTGCAACAAAATGAGATAGAGAACCAGCATCTCTGATTCATGATAGTTGTGTGATCTGGTAAAACAATTAAGGATCTGGCTAGTTCATTGATAGCTTGCAGTTTTATTCATAGAGAAGAACATCCCTGATTGATTGATTGAATTGATTGAGATGGAATTATCGAAGGCGAAGTGGTGGAGATCCAGATTGACCGGCCGGCTGTGGCTGGGGCGGCGTCTAAGACCAGGAAGTTGACGCTGAAGTTGACGGAGATGGAGACGTGCATGATTTGGGGGCTAAGATGATTGAGTTTACCTAATTTCAGAAATCAGCCTCAGATTCGGACCTTCCCAAATTTAGCCCCAATCGAAAACCCCCTAAATTTGGAACAACAAAACTCGAATGCGATGCTCCCATGGAAGAAATTGCTCAACGGAGCATCGATTTCGCCGAATACTATTCGTAATCGGCGACTGAAACCACGTAATCGAACAAAATTGAAAGGAAATTCGGAAATGCTTACGATAAACTACAGAGAGTAGCAACTTGCGAAGCTCCAAGAGTGGATTTTCAGACAGCTGAAGAAGAAGAAGAAGAATGCGAACAGAGAAGAAGAAGAATCAATTGAAATTATAACACCAGAACTTTTCTAACCTTTTCGTGTGTTTGTGTAACTGCCAAATCTTCCATTGAAAGGCCTGACTATCTTGTAACGGGCATAGGCCATATATGCAAAATGCTATTATTATGTAACGTCCCTCTCATTATGCACGCTGCACTAAATAGATCACATGGTAAGATCTCACTCATACAATTCCATGAAAATATTAGTATATGTATAAAATGAGGAGCAGTTATTGCAGCAGATTTTTCTTCTTTATTGTATTATAGATGCATGGATATTATAATCAAAAGAAAAAAGTGGTGTTTGTAACTACTGAAAAGAAAAGTATTGATAACACTCATCAATTATACAAGTTTCAACTGTCTAAGATCTAGGGACTCGACCTTACAAATATCACTATCTTCATTGTCATTCTCCCAACAAGTCCCGAGCATAACCAAGATAATTTGGACCAACCAAATAAATCATCATCTAAGATCCTTCAAAACGATATTCCATCATCACCCAAACATGAATGCCAACAACCGTGCAAAAATCTTTCTCCATGGCAAGATAAAAGGTAGAATTTGTGATTGCGACCTCAATCTCTACTTGTAGAGTGTGCTAATACCCAATAGAGGAGGGGAAGCTTCGCGTGGGAGAGGTTTTTCAGTCCCTATTCCGACGAACTTATACGGGTGAATCTTTATGTCGTACACTTTTCTGCTCATTGCTTTTCTAGTCATGCTTTATGAAGAGATGTCTTGCCTAAATGTTAGATGAGTGGGAATGAATTGAGTTCTTGGCTGATTTTAGGGCGATTATATACCGTAGGAAGTAAGGTTGTATATAACCAAATGGAAGGGTTGTATATAACCCTTTTAAGATGAAGATATTAATTACTGGAGAAGTTATTGACGATAGGTGTTTGGTATTGGGCGAAAAGACGACTTGATCATGAAAATCGCAGCGGTGGTGACATGTAAAGCCAGATCATCAGGACTAACAAACATATTTGAATCTATGAACATGTTTCAGTGGAAGACACATTACTATGTGATCGTAAACAACTCATTTGGATATATACACTAACAGAGTTTTAGCATGAATTTTGTTCTTTCATCTTGTAAAAGTAGTGTAATTTTTTAAATTTGGAGGGTCATCAATTATATTGGAGTCAGTGGACGACGTTTTCTTGAAGATCAGTATATGAGATTTTTTATAATACATTACCTACTCACTCCGTCCCACAAAGTTAGTCAAAAAGGACAGAAATCTCGTGGATTAAGAAAAATGGAATAAAGTGGGTAAAAAGTTGGATAATATAGGTAATATATGAGATAAGATAGGGATAGTTTTGTAATTTTGTAGAGAAATGTGATAGGAAAGTTGGATAATGGGGGGGTAATATATGAGATTAGGTAGGGATAGTTTTGTAATTTTTAGAGAAAAGTGATAGAGTTGATAGAAAAGTTGGATAATGGGGGTAATATATGTGATTCAATGAGGGTATTATTGTAAAAAATGTAGATATAAATAGAAAGAAATGAAGATGGACAAACATTTTAGGACGCTCAAAAAGGAATATGAGACAAACTTTCTGGGACAGAGAGAGTAATATATATGGAGTAGTGAAAAGAAATATGTCGATTTCTAATAATTGCATCTTAATTTGGTTTCATATGGTATTTGTTTTCTATATCCTAGCGCAATACATCAAAAATTAGTTTTAAATTGTTGCATAAGTTATAATATTTGACCTTATGTACTTATGGTAGACTAACTATGAATTATAATTGATTTTTTATTAGGTAAGAATTAGAGAATTTCCTATGGGGACGTAAATCATAGAGCATTCTTTTGAACGACAAATATAAGATATGTATGTTTCTAACTGACATCAAATGTGAAGTTATATTCAACATGACAATTTTATTGACAAGAACATTATAGTTTCTCTCAAGATGGAACAATTGAATAGTTTTATTGTGCAGAGGAATGAAATTGACTGGTTGAGGCTTGGAGAGGAGACTTCCTCTATTTTTTATAGAGGTATCATGACTAGGCGTGCTCAGAATAATATCTTTGTGTTGAAGGATTGTAATGGGAATCTTATTGATGATAATGGTGGAACTGAAAGTGAGGTTCTGAATTTTTACCAGAATTTGCTTGGAAAGGAAGCTACTACTAGTGCTATTAGCTTTGATGGTCTAGTTGGCAGAACTGTGAATCCCGATGATCTCACTGGTTTGATTGCTATTCCTTCAGATAAAGAGATCAGAGATGTTGTTTTTGATATTGGAAGTAACAAGAGTCCTGGCCCTGATGGATTTGGCGGCCATTTCTTTAAGTCTAGTTGGGAGCTCTTGTAGGATGATGTAGGAGCTGCTATCAGGGAATTCTTTATGAGTGGTAAGTTGTTAAAACAATTTAATGTCACTTTTATTAGCTTGATTCCTAAAGTTGATAAGCCCTTTTTGATGAAAGAGTTTAGGCATATCTCCTGTTGCAATACTGTTTTAAAGATTATCTCAAAAGTTCTGGTTGGTAGGATTAGGCCTCTCTTGGATAGTATAATTGCTGTTAGCCAAGGTGCTTTTGTTCCAAGGAGAAGTATAGCCCATAATGTTGCAGTGGCTCATGAGCTTGTCAAGGGCTATGAGAGGAAGGGTGTCTCTCCTAGATGTATGTTGCAAGTTGATTTACATAAGGGCTATGATAGTGTAAGATGGAAATTTCTGGAGGAGGCTATGAGCTATTTTGGCTTTCCCCCTACTCTCTTTAAGTGGATTATGCAATGTGTTAGCTCTCCTTGGTATTCATTGATAATCAATGGGGAACCTAAGGGTTTCTTCAAAGGAGAGAAGGGGTTGAGACAAGGGGATCCCCTTTCACCCTTTCTCTTTGTCTTGGTTATGGAGGTGTTAAATCGAAAACTAAATCTCTTGACCAGGAAGAAAGGTTTTAGGTACCATCCTAGGTGTAAGCAAATGCAATTGGTTAGTATTGCTTTTATTGATGACCTTCTGATTTTTTGTAAGCCTAATATGGTCACTCTTAGGCTCATCAAGGATGGTTTGGTTGATTTTGGTAAAGAATCTGGTCTTGTGGCTAATGCTTCCAAGAGCAAGGTCTTCTTTGGTGGTGTAAGTAGTGAGTTGAAGAGATCTTATGAGAACCTGCTAGGAATATCCCCTGGACAGTTTCCTATTAGATATCTTGGTATGCCACTTCACTCAAGGAGACTTAAAGTTGGTGAGTTCTTTCCTTTGCTCAATAGGATTAGCACTATTCTTCAAAGGCAGAATGTTTCTAAGTTGTCTTATGTTGGGAGAATTCAAGTCATTAAGTCCATGGTCGAGGGTGTTCTCTCTTTTTGGATGCAGTCTGTCCTTCTGCCTAAGAAAGTTGTTTGTAAGATCATTGCTATGTGCAGATCCTACCTTTGGTCTGGTGTTGTGGGAGGAACAAGAAGTTTGGTGGCTTGGGTTAATGTTTATAGGCCTCTAGAGGAAGGTGGCCTAAACTTTAAAGAGCTACTTTCTTGGAATAGAACTCTCATGTTCAAGCTTGACTTTGACATTGTAATGGGAAGAGTTAACTTGTTGACTGAATGGGCTAGGCATAATCTTTTGAAGAGAAGCAGTTTCTGGCTTGCTAAAGGTTCTGCTCAAGACTCTTGGGTTTGGAGAAATCTGTTACAGATCAAGGATCAAGTTGTGATTAAACTGCATATTCAGGCAGACATTGAAAGGGGAGCTTCCTTTAGGCCTCTCTAATTGATTGATAAGAGGAATAAGATGTCTAGCAATCTGGTTTATGATCTGTTTCGTATTCATAACTCCAAGAAGGAATGGAACTACTTAATTTGGAAAGGAATTCAATCTAGAAAGTGGTCTTTCCATGCCTGGATGGTGAGCTTAAGGAGGCTCCCAAATGCTAGGAAGCTTAGACTTTATGGTAGCTCTATTGACAATTTATGCAGATTGTGTGGTTTGGATGATGAAGATGAGAACCATCTTTGAATTTGTTGTGATTTTGTTAAGCAAGTTGCTGATGTTGTGCTTAATTGGATTGGTATCTCTATCAGGTTCCAATCTGTTTCTGAATGGTGGCAATGGTTTCTTATATGCAAGTGCAAAAAGAACAACATTTTTGCTACCAAGTTATTGTTTGTCTTAGCTATTCTGTACTTCACGTGGAGAGCAAGGAATGATCTCATCTTCAGGGGTGCTCAACAGAATGCCACTAGGTGTGCTCAAGAGATCATCCAAGTTTGTAAGCTCAGGATTATTTCTAAGCTTAAAATTGAGGGAAGAAGGGGGGAAGCAATGAGGAAGAAATTGCGGATTTGATGATTTGTGGTTGGTTCTGAGTGTTTGGGGGTGGTTCTTTGTTTTTTTAGGCTTAAGTCCCCTCTCTTGGTCCATTGCTGAGAGCTTTGGCTGTTGCTATCTTGAGGACGCAAGGACTAGTTTGGCCTTCACTGTTGCATCGTGTCTTAGCTCACTTCCTAGTGCTTTGCATGTGGATGATTGTGTGCTAGGACCTTGTTGGGCATAATTGATTTAAACCACCCGTTAAATAGACGAATTTACACTTAACCACCCGTTATACAAAAATTTGTTTTAAACCACCCAAAACTTCAATTCCGTTAACAATCAACCACCCCCGACCTTAATCCGTCAAAAATTCTGTTAAATACTACAAAGTTACCATTTTGCCCTCTTATTTTTTCTAAAAATGACATTTAGGCCCCTATTTACTATTCATCATCTTCTTTGTAAGAGGATTCACTTCAAATGCCCATTGCATATGCTGTTGGGTAGAATAGAACCATTGGATCAAAATTAGACAACTTTTGAGCTATCTTGATCAGTAGGTAATTACGTTGTAAAAAGCCCCATTAAGAAATTAATGTGTTAGTGTATGAAAGACGCATGGTCGACAGGAGAGACGAATTGGGCATATAACCATATATGAATCCAGTCTTCCAATGCATATAAACTAGCCAAAATCAAGTGCAGAAACTGAGGACATGCTACAGGAGCTTGCATATGCACAAATCAACAATTGGGTAACAAACTTCATTGGCTTATTTGATCTATTTTTCCCGTGATTGGAGTTTCAAGTATGACCTTCATTTGAAGAACAATTGCATTTGGACAGACCAAACAAAATCAGTGTGGAATTTGCTTGGTGGTGCAAATAACAACAAAACCAAGTCAAGAAGCACAGATATTGAAAAAGAGCCACATATGTATTAATGTATAGCAGTATAGGTCCAATAGTATCCATATGTAGACGTTAAGGTCTTGCAAGCACCAGTTTCAAGAACGCATCAGTTCAATACCACATTCTGGAGGCAATTGGCATCGACAACTGGATCTGGTTTGGCGAGACCGGATCTGGTTTGGCGAGACCAGATTTGGAGGCTACGAACCCAGATCCGATGCCGACGAGCCCAGATCTGGCGATTGGCGTCGCTGACGAGGCTCAGAGTGGTTGGGAAAGGATGGATCTGAGGTCGCAGGATCCCAACTCTACCCTCGATCCGCAGGCCTAGATCCCGACATGGCCGGAACCTCAATCCGCCCCAAACTCTAACGGCAACCCAAAAGAAAGAAAAGAAGAAGAAGAGGAATTCACCGGCGACGATTTGAGGAAGGAGACGGAAAGAGACGACGGTCCAAGCTGATATGTTGGTTTTTTTGAAGTTTTTGTGAATAGTTGAGGGCAAAATGGTAAAAGCGTACGATTTAACGGTTTTTTTGACGGAAAAGACTGATGGGTGGCTATTTGTTAACGGAATTGAAGTTTATGGTGGTTTAAAACAAATTTTTGTATAATGGGTGGTTAAGTGTAAATTCACCTATTTAACGGGTGGTTTAGTGCAAATTTCTCTAAATTATATTTCATTACTCAAAAAGCCTGAACATGCGCATACAATCTTATTGTTCTTCGTGTTTAGAGTTCAAGAACTCAAAATAAATAAACCATCGATTCAATTAGTGCTCCAACCCTTGGTACTGGTAGTGTAGGTATATTACTATATTTCTATACAATAGATTTTACTCTTCCTCTTGGTTAAAACTCAAAAGGAGAGCATTGCGCTAAACATGATCGAGTCAATGTGATCCTTTGCCTAATTAAGCTATATGAACTAATAGGGCTGAGCACTGGTCCAAAACCGGACCAGACCGGGGACTGGATGCCCAGTCCGATCCGGTTTTCGACCGGATTTTTTATTTTTTTAAAAAAATAATATTATTTGAAGTAAAAATTATTTTTTTATTGAAAAAATTATAATTTATTTAGAGAAATTATATATAAATTATGAAAAATATAATATTATTATGTATATAATATAAATGTGAAACTTAAATATTAAAAATAAACTATTAAAACATTAAAATTAATATAGTTTTTGTTTAAATTTATTTTTTATTTAATTTTTATAAATATCCGGTCCGGACGGGGACCGGATTTCTAAAATTCATGGACCGAGGACCAGACCTGAAGTGCCTCGGTCCGGTCCCGGTGTCGGTACCGGTCAAGTTTTAAAAATCCGGTCCGGACCGGATTTTGCTTAGCCCTATGAACTAAGCACTACTACGGATACTACTCTCTTCACCTTCATGATCAACTCAATTGATTAGTGATCACATGATGCACAAGATTTGGTATAAATTTACTTGACGTTTGTTGAAAAACTAGTTTATTGCTTTAGTACCAAACCCCACCAAATATTAACCAGTTCTTTAAAATCTTTGACTTCAAAATATTATTAGAGCTCATAGACAATCTTTCGTGATATTGGGATTTATAATCACATAGTTAGTATTACTAAATCAGATGATACCCTTTGAAAAACTAGTCTTTGCATTTTCAAAATTATTAATAGGAATTCATTTCATAATTCAAACAAAAAATGGACATTGAATTTCTCTTGGTCTAATGATATGGTTAGACCAAAAAAAGTTGCACTAAGAGCATTCTCCATTCTCTATTGGATCTTCAAAAAATGAACTTCATTTCTTTAATTTGGCGATCTAAAAATATTTAAAGAATACATTAATTATATATTAAACTATGTCTTCTCAAACAAAAAGTTTATGATAATAAAAACTACAAGAAATATAGAAGGTGGCACTGGGCCATGGCCATAGCGCACCTATCGGCCCATATTCGTGGTCTAGGCCACTTACTCCAAATTGGGCCAATTGTTGGCCCATAATCTTTCACAGGCCCAATTATCGCGGGAAGAATCCTTCGCAGTCAAGTTGTTTCAGAAGGAAGTCAAGTTGAATTAGGAGTCGAAGATCTTCGTAGTTTGGTGAGCCATGGAGGCTGAGGATTCCAATCTCACAGTAAGCCAGCGAGAGCAGCGTATGGTGGAAAGCCATGTCTTCTACATCTACAAGCACTTCGCCGATTTCACCCCCAGGCCCCAATCTGTCATGTCAGTCTCATTCCTCTCTTCTTTCGCCATTAGGGTTCCGAATCCGTCCGTTAATCAGCCATGAATTGAACTTTTTTTTGGCTGTGATTTGCAGGCTGGAGCTCGTTCGTGATAAACACGTCAAGTATCTCACCAAGGGACTTCAGAAGCTCCCCGCTTCTTTCTGCGTCCTCGATGCCAAGTATTGTTTTGTTTCTCTCCCGAATTTGGTTTCTTCTTGAGTTTGTTCCTCTGGTTTGAACTTTGTGCTCTGATTGTGTCTTGCAGTCGGCCATGGCTTTGCTATTGGATCCTTCATTCGTTGGCTCTGTTAGATGAGCCATTTGAGGAAGAGTTGCGTAGCAATGCTATCGATTTTCTTTGCCGTTGCCAGGTTTTTGTAGAAATCAGCACCTCTTTTCCACTTTTTTTTTTTGTTTAAAGAGAAAAGAGAAGAAAAATTGATGAGCGTAAGCAATTTGGCTTTGACAGGATCCTGATGGTGGATATGGTGGTGGACCTGGACAGGCAAGAGCCTTTTAATTGTCTTCTATTAATTTCCTATGTGGATTTAGTCAATGCTGTCTGAATTCTTAGAATCGTAAATCTTGTTATGAGTTTCATTTAGCTAAGCTAACCAAAAGAGTCCAGTAATAACTACAATTGAAAGATATGCCTTTGTCTCTTTCTTTGCCAATCTGAAGTATCTAGTGAAACTAGAGTGGAAATACTGAATACTGCATTCCACATTTTAATTTTCTTGTGATCATTGGTCAATCAAAATATGGAGAAGTGGAATAAAGAGTCTTTAAATAGTCCACGTTTGTTATGCTTGCAGTGTTGATTACTTTTATGGGTTCAGTCTAGCAGCTAGAGTCTTGAAGAATGACATCAAACATAGCATGCCTCAATTTGTTACTTTGATTGTTTTTAAACTCCTTGTATGTTTTCTGCATGCATAGCATCTCTCAATGACTGCCGGAGCCAAGCTCATACTTTGAATATCTTTGTCTTTTAGTGGTCCTGGCTGCATCTGCAATGTACTAACCTAAACATTTTTTCTCCTTAGTTGCCTCATCTTGCGACAACATACGCTGCAGTCAATTCCCTCATTACATTGGGAGGTCAGAAATCCTTGGCGTCTATTAATAGGTGGTCAAGCCCTCCCTGTTTTCTGATTTTCCGTTCCTTAAATATTATCCCTTTTTATAGAGAATACTCATACTTTCCATTGCGTGTGTTAGTTATATGAGGTTTGAATTTTTGCAGAGATAAAATTTATTCATTCTTACGGAGAATGAAGGACCCATGCGGAGGTTTCAGGTGATTCTTTGTGCCCTTGCTGTCTGGGTGAATATTTTACTTGTTTTTGTCTTTCTACATGGAAATCATAGTCTTGACTGTGAACCTTTTCTGATTCTCTTACGTTGAAAGTTGTGGCTCTGAAGTATCTGTACTTGATTTCTCGCGATCTGAGGGATAAGGTGTAAATATCAGTTTAAGTGCATGCTAGTCTTGGAAACTTGGTTGCATGGAGTGATCAAGGGTATAATTACATATAGTTAAGACAACAGCTTCTGTGCATTAGGCTTTGCTGGGTAGACTATTGATTTTTGTTTATTTTTGGCAACTTGAGGTTTCTCCTCCTCTGTATTGCTGTTGACTCCCTCATCACTTCTGTTTTGGACATGCACATGTTTGTTGAAACTTTGGATTATGAGTGATTTTTGATGGACCTTAAACCTTGACTTGTTTCTTATTTCCTTTTCAGGATGCACGAGCGAGGAGAAATGGATGTTCGGGCGTGCTACACTGCAGTTTCAGTGAGTTAAATCTCACGGCTCTTTTTGTAAACCTGTATTTCTTCATGTACTTCTAAGGAGTATTTTTTCGAATAACTACCTTTGTCTGCTAATTAGGTTGCAAGTATTTTGAACATCTTGGATGATGAATTGGTGAAAAATGTTGGAAATTACATTCGAAGGTTTGTCCTTTTCATGTGTGTCCTTTTCCTGTTACTATTACATACTGTAACATTTTACCTGCTTTTCCAGCTGTCAAACTTATGAAGGTGGCATAGGTGGTGAGCCTGGTTCAGAAGCTCATGGTGGGTATGTTACAAGTGACTGATATTGACCTCTTTTTTCAGGAAGTTAATATCTGCCATTAGTCAGTTAACATCTCTGCTTTTGTTTAATAGCTATACCTTTTGTGGCTTGGCTGCAATGATTCTCATCGATGAGGGTCATCAGTTGGACCTGGATGCTCTAATTGTAAGATAACATCTATGCTTCTGGCATTCTCTTTGTTCTATAAATATATGATTGATAATTTGGTAGAATTGTCCGTTGGAAAATCCTTGTTGACATAAGTACGTAAAAGTGGTAAAACGTAGTTAGTTTAAAGTTATTATTGGTGGCCACAGACTGAAGGATGTTACAACCAACAGCTTTAGAACATTTGGAGTTTTATAAGCACAAATTATGAACCATCGTATCATGACCTCAAAAGAGGTCTAACTGTGCATTTTTATCATGTGAAACTTACAAAAATTCTGCATATTACAACTGTTGATCTCTAATACCCAGTTTCTACAAGTTTTGACATTTTTTTTTCCTGCATTTCTGAAAGATTACTGGTATTTGTTTGTTTTTGTTGTCATTCTTGTGCTAGAACTGGGTGGTGTTCCGGCAGGGGGTTGAGGGTGGATTTCAGGGAAGGACAAACAAGCTGGTTGATGGCTGTTACTCCTTCTGGCAGGTTATCTCTAATGCCTATTTCTCTTTTATGTTCTTATTTTTTTTGTTGTTTTAAAAGCATTAGTTTAATTTCTGCAGGGTGATGTTTTTGCACTAGTGCAACGATTGCTGCGTACGGAGGAGGAATCAACTTCTGGATCAGACGAGGGCTGCTCTGGGCAGGCTTTAGGTGATTATATGTAGCATTGTGTTTTGCTCCATGATTGTATTTGTATATCCTTGGTGGTTTTTGTCTATAATGATTTCATGGATTACCTGTAGGCCGAGGAAGAGGGGGTGATAAATCAAATCTTTCTGCCATAGGCCCAAAATTTTCAAAAAAGCATGCCGAAATAGGTCCACTTTTTCATTCCGCGGCTTTGCAGCAATACATACTTCTAGCCTCTCAGGTAAACTATATGTCACTGCAGATTGTACAACCATTTCTTGGTCAGTTAATTGTCCCAAGTTATTTTCAAAATAGTGGGGGACTAATGATGGGAAAAAAAGAGATTAAACAGCTTGCTAGTTTATGTCACCAAAAATCCATTCAGCTTCCGACGAGATATCTATTCTCCACACTTTGTGGATGATTGATACGCCTTGTCAGAATTCACAAGATAAGGCGTTGCAGTTGCCAAAACTATAGAAATGAGACGTTTTTTAAAAAGATAAGGGTATTTGGTAAGTAGCAGTTGAAGCTGATTTCAACCGCTCCTTCCGATGCCCCTAGCACTATATAAACAGCTGTTGTTACCGCTGGGCATGCCTAATGCGCCTTACTTAGACAAAATTGTCGTGTTACTATTACCGTGCTCTATCCTGAGCTTTTTGCCTGTAATGCCATGGGTTCAGGTACTAGACGGTGGGTTTAGGGATAAACCCGGGAAGCCAAGAGACTTTTACCATACATGCTATTGCCTGAGTGGGTTGTCGACTTGCCATTACAGCTACTCCAAAGACGGCTATTGCGCTCCTTTGCCACAAGCCGTTCTTGGTCCGTACTCCAATCTCTTAGAACCAACCCATCCCCTCTATAACATTGTTCTTGATCGGTACCAAGAGGCCTTTGAATTTTTCTCTGACTCTTGACAAATCCCTCTATCTTGGCACAATGTTGTTAAAAGGACTTGTTTTTAGTGCTGTACTGAAGACTATGACACTCTAATATTTTAATGTAGCGGTTACTTGATTGAGCTGAATCTAAAATGTCTTTTAGTGCAAAGAACGGAATGTGGTTTTATATTTCACCTGATGCCACAATTGATTTCTAATTATTAGTTGAGCAAAACAAGTTAATTATAAAGGGAACTTTGAATAAATTTGTATATTTTGTCTGCGAAAATTGGTAGATAATAGCTGTAATTGCTGCAAGGTATGACTAGAAGGCAATCTTGCTTCCACCTTTTGATTGCCTCCTCTATTTAGTTAGCCCACTTTTGAATCTTCTGTAATGAAAATTTTAAAACCAACTAGCCGTTTCATAACGACATCTCAAAGTTGTGCTACATAGAGCAATGGGTTCAGCTGCATTGCAGGTGATGGGAAATTTTCCAACAGCACAAAATATAACTCTAAGCTGAAGATGATAGAATCATTCTCCTCTGGAGATGAAAGAGTGCAACTCCAAGTGTTAACAACGTCATAGACATCCACTGTCCTATTACTATTATACTTAGAAGTCTCTAAAAACTGAGGCTGGCTTCTTGTTGTTCTAGTTGGAATCAAAGCCCACCACTAGCTTGTTGGCTCTTTTGACCAAGGCGAAAGAGTTGCATTCCCCTTGTTGCGGTGTCGCGAGGAAGCGCTTCTTCGAACCTCTGTGCATGTGCTTGGCACAGTACTTGTGATCCTCGGCAACGACTTCCTTGGTACATCTCCACCTTTTCCCATCTGTTCGTCGACATCTCTTGCGCGACTCATCTGCTGTAACTACCGATTCGGTGTTGCTGCTCTGATTGATGCTGACACTGCCTGCAGCAAACAAACAGCATTAGTTTTTAACATTCACAGATCAGAACTGATCAAGGCTGTTCTTGAATCAACACTATACCTTCTCCAAGTACACTTTTGGGAGAGAATTCCAAGCCTTTGGTGTCTCTTTTGAGCGTTTGTTCCTCAACCTTGCCATTGCTATTCATCTCATCGCGTTTCCCTTCTGATTTGAAAGTAATCTTAGTCGTTACCGTCCCCTTGCCATTGCCTCTTGGATCCTCAGGCTCCTTAATCTTGAGATCCTTTGGACCAGAACCAATGCTATTTTTGGTAGTCTGGGACTTGGTCACATTCCAGGGAACTTTGGACACGTTTAGACGAGGGCTAGCAATATCAGAGGATTCCACGAGCTTTCTTGAACGTCCACACCCTCTATGCATATGCTTCTCGCAGTATTTCTCGTTCGGAAGCACCGCTTTGCTGCATCTCCATCTCTTCCCATCTGTTCTCCTACACCTCTCTGGTTGATCCATCGACCTCACCTATCTTTGATCCATATAACCTTGTTAGCCATATATCACTTGTGTATATGAATTGAAGTTTCCTTGAACAAATATTGATTAGAATGTACAAATGCGCAACCTATATCGATTACAAGGCTTGCTCACTCTCCGAAACCAAGAACAAGGGCCCTAAGTTTGACATGCAAATAAAAACTTGTAGTAAATGTCAATGGCTTAAAGAGGGAGTAGCCCTCTAGCTAGTCTGGGTATGGCCATTCCTTTTTCACATTACACATGCAAATGTGGATGTGCCTAACAATAAAGCATTAAAAGAAATCTTCTTCAAGTATGAGGTTTGTGGTTCTAGCTCCATAAAAGCCCCCCAGAACAAAGCAACCCATATACTATCAAGATGAAAGCATGACAGGCAGTGAGTGAACAACAAGGCAACAGCATATTTTTTATAAGAAATTGAAGATCATGGCAAAGAAAGAAAGCAAACTGAACTATAAAAACAGAACCTTGGATCAGTACAGACACAAAAAGTGAAAGCAAACTGAACAGAATGAATGGCCAAAGAAGACATGTTCAAGATGTGCATTTTACAAACAAGATGCATAATAAACCCATCAAAGAAGAGATTACAGATGGAGAGATAGTTACCTAGAAGTGGGTTTTGGCTTTGGGGGCAATTGAAAGAGACGACAATGGAGAAAAGGGAAGACTTGTTTAGGCAGACCAGAAAGAAGGCACCAGCAAACAGGTACAAATTGAAAACCAAGCCCTTTCTCTCTCTGGCCAGAACAAAAGACTAAAACTTTGTATAGTGGGAAGTGATATAAAGGAGTTGTCAGAAGCAGACAAGGTCAGCTGACATAGAGACAGACGAAGCAGCCTTAGCTCATTTACTCTTAAGACCAGTCAGTTCCTGGGGTTTGCATTACATGGGTCATGTGATCCCTTGTTTGAAGCATTCACGAGTATTGCTATGAAAAACTAGGAGAATAGGTCTGTATGTAACATGTATGTATGCAACCGGACTTGTTTATGCACATTATTTGTGTGTATAGACTTATTATGCACAATATTTATTTTCATAGCGTTGCGTTCTAGACAAAAGTATATTCATGAGTTCCTCCCATTTGGAACTGCAAATGACTATAAAGTACACTGAGGGTCATGTAAAAGTTTTACCTTTTTTTGGGTACCTCAAATGTTGTTCAAAAATGAACGATTTATGAATTATGAGCATTCAAACTCTATATTAACTACTTTTAATCAGAATCAAAATAAACCTGCATGAATTTGTTTTATTGAACTCCTCGTCAATAATCATTTTTTATATAAAACAAACAAACATTGACTTGACTCTCATAATTGATGACTAATCGTTTTGTTATCTAATTTTATACCATCATAAGACTTCATTAGCCATGTATTATATCAAAGACTTTGGATCAGATGAAACATAATGTTAAGTGTGTTATATGAGAAGTACTTTTTTGCATCTTTTCTCTACCTCTAACTTAAAGGTGCAGTTGTAACCTTAAAAGGTGCATTAATAACCTCCAAAAGTGCACTAGTAAGTAAAAATAATGTATCAATATTAGATACGGAAAAGTTTAGTGCCAAAAAGTGCATTATAGAGCAATAAAAGTACATTTGTAACCTCAAAAAAGTGCATTAAGAACATCCAAAAGTGCACTATGAAGTAAGAAAAGTGTCTCCCTATCTATACTACCTATAGTATAAAGCGGAGACAATGTGTTCACAAAAATTTGCGCCACGTGTCATTTCAGTAATAAAATAATCAGTCGGGCCCTCCTTTATACGATTTAGGTAGTTAGAATCTCATATAATCTTATCCCGTAAAAATTGATTAAAATTTACCAAAAAATATGAATTATCACGAAAATTATAAATTATCACTTAGCAAGAATTAGTTATAATATTCCCATAAATAATACTATTTAATAAAACGTGATATTTATCATAAAGTAATTTTTAAACAAATCCAACTTATTTATATTATGAGTTGATTTAATATTGGTAAAAAACACTAATCATAATACGAAGATAAATATATATGATCATATAATTTTAACATGATTATTGACATTACATATCTATATTAAACTGGATTTATAATCATATTACCCGTACATGGTACGGGGGTTAAACTAGTTTGATATGAAAAGCTTAGTGCCAAAAAGTGTATTATAGAGTAGTAAAAGTGCACTTGTAGCCTCAAAAAGTGCACTATGAAATATGAAAAATGGATTTGTATTAGGTACTAAAAGCTAATTAGCAAAAAGTGTACATTATAAAAATAGTAAAAATGTTGTTGTAACCTCAAAAAGTGCATTAAGAACCTCAAAAAGTGCACTATGAACTAAGAAAGGTGCATTGGTAGTAAATACGTCAAACCTACTAGCAAAAATCGCATTATAAAACAGTTCAAGTGCAAGTGTAACCTCAAAAAGTGTATTAAGAACCTCAAAAAGTGCAAATAAATATAAATATGCAATCAAAATAGATACAAAAGTACATAGTAGAAAAAGTGTATCACTAAACTATAAAAATTCAATCATAAAAACAAAAAATACATACTAATTAATTAGTAAAATGATTGAATCAAAATTAGACATAGTCCGTTCAAAGGAGAAAAACTGCTTAGACAAGTACTCCATTCGACCAAAAAAAAATTACACAATAGTAGTACCGTAAAAAAAGTTAAAGGGCCTAACATAAAATGGGCCTGTCGTTTGACAGGCCCAACTTTATTCAACCGATTTGTTTTGTGAGGAAAGTTGATTCGAGTGATGGATGAAGAACAATCAGCATTTAGCAATCAGATTGGGGAGAGAAAACCCTTCATCGCCGGCCTATCTTCTCCACCTTCGTCAATTGCTACAAATTCGTCTCCAAAATTGATTGGTTCGAACTTGTCCTTCTCAATTTAACTTCGCTTCTGATGTCTTTTATTATGCCAGCTCTCTGTGGTTCGAACTTGTCCTCCGCCACTGGTCTTCAGTGACGTCTTTCCTGTATTGGGTTTATGCAGAATCACACCCATTGATCAATAGTCCTTCCCATGTCTTGCCGTTACTTGTTAAAAAGTTCTAGAATCAGCTCAAAGGAGAAAACATGGCAGGTCTTACCAAGTTTGGAGAACTTGAATGCCATAGTTACTAATACTAAGAGCTTCATATTTTGCACTGATTCTAGATTGTTGCATACAGCTCTAGAAACTAGGAACCCTGATGAGCTTGTGGGCTTGAGGGCATCATCATCTGATCAAGAAATTCTCATCTCGAAAATCAATGGTGGGAGTAGTGAGGACGAAATTATGAGCTCTCTTCTGCGTGATGAATCTTGCAATGCCATAGTTTTAGATCACCAACTAGTGGGTAGTTTACTTTGCAAATTTAAGGATGATTGGAAATCTGCAATGAGTATTTTCAGATGGGCGGAGACCCGCCCGGGTTTCGAGCATTTACCCGAATCGTATGATTGGATGGTTGATATATTGGGCAAGACGAGACAGTTTGATGGGATGAAACAACTAGTAGAGGAAATGAGTCAAAGGAATTTGGTCACACTGACAACCGTAGCTAAAATGATGAGAAGGTATGCAGGTGCTGATCTGTGGGCTGATCTTATTAGGGTTTTTGATGACTTGGAAGAGTATGGACTTGAGAAGAACACTGAATCAATGAATCTTTTGCTAGATTCCCTTTGCAAGGAAAAAGAGGTAGACCGGGCCCGGGAAGTTTTTTTGGAGCTTAGGTCTCATATTGCACCAAATGCAAACACATTCAACATTTTCATCCATGGCTGGTGCAAAGTTAATCATGTAGATGAGGCGTATTGGACGATCCAAGAAATGAAAGGTAATGGATTCCACCCTTGTGTTATAAGCTACTCTACTATAATCCAGGCTTACTGTCGGCAAGCCAACTATGGGAAAGTCTACGAAATCCTTGACGAAATGGACGCTCAAAAATGTCCAGCCAATGTTGTAACGTATACAAGTATAATGTCATCATTGACGAAGTCTGAAGAGTTTGATGAAGCTTTGAGGATGACCGGCAGAATGAAGTCGGTTGGATGCAAACCCGACACCCAGTTCTACAACGCATTGATTCATACACTTGGAAAGGCTGGCAGAGTACGAGAAGCAATTAAAGTCTTTGAGATAGAGATGGCTGAGACTGGCGTTTCTCCAAATACTTCAACTTATAATACGATGATTGCTTTGTTTTGCAGATTTCGTAAGGAAGAAAGGGCTTATAAGTTTCTTGAGGAAATGAAAAAACAGAAATGTAAACCGGATGTTCAGACTTTCTACCCTTTGCTTAAGTCCTGCTTTAGATCCGGGACAATGCAGAGTTGTTTGAGTGAGCTCTTGGATGAGATGACAAACAAGTATCATTTGAGCCTTGATGTCTCGGCTTATACCCTTTTGATTCACGGGCTTTGTAAGGCCAATGAAACTGAGTGGGCGTATCGAATCTTTGAGCAGATGATTAGCCAGGGGCTGAAACCGAGAGAGCTGACGTGTCGGCTTTTGTTGGATGAGCTTAAGCTTTGTAGAATGGATGCTGCAGCTGACAGAGTTGAGGTTTTTATGAAGCAGATGAAGGAATTTTAGTCTTAAAGAACCTGCAAATGCTGTGCTGATTTAGGCTAGTTGTTTACAGAACTCAGTTCTTATGAATTCGGGAATGCTAAGTGAAAATTGTAGTCCTCCTGAAGGAGAAATGTATCAGTTTGCATCTTCGGAAATCCTGAAGAATGTATAAGAAAGGATGATATTATTGATGCCATCCATCTTTTGATCGGTTTCGAACTCTGGATCTATGTAAAAGAACACCTGCAAGGGAATGCAACAATCTTTTGCGTAACTCTTCACCATTTCTGGTTTCTTCAAAGACACAAATGAAACACACAAATTGAAGTGGCTACTTACAGGTATGTCAATCTGCTCTCCAGGCACAAGCGTTTGTGTCTCAAAGCAGAAGCAATTAACCTTAGTGAAGTATTTTGCAGCCTGTTATTAAGAAGTTCTTGCATGTCAAACACAAACAACAATTGTAATATGCTATTAACCTTTAGTATTGCATTGTTAGAGAAAATCCCAGAATCATACATATTATAGTAGATTACCCAACAGTTATACTACAGGGACAAATGACCAAAAGAGAAGAAATGATAACAAAAATACTACACAATTTGCAGTTTTCTTGCAGAAGGAAAATACATATACATGTGAAGCATACCATTACCAACATATGATTGAGAGCAATACTCCTATTCATATAATGTCAGAATTCTCATGTAGGTGCTTGTAGAATCACTTTCTAGCATATTTTACATGTACACAAATACTTGTAACAATACATTGTTTTATCATGATAGTCATCATACCTTCATAGGAGTGACATGCACCTATTTGTACTACAACTATTTGGTAATAAGATTCTACAAGTCAATTACAAATACTAAAATACCAGTACTCGGTTGAGAAAATGAAGATGCCATGATTATCCATGACATGAATAAAATCTGAAACTAACAGACAAATAGTTATTTTTATTCCAAGGTCGGTGAAATTACAAATTACCAATAGAAAGGCCAAAACTATATACACCCATTCAATTGCACAAGATCGAAGTACACATGTGTAACTACATACTGTCCATTTTTGACAGAGCTTGTTACTTGACAGTTCAACTCGATCAGTAGGATTATTCATTCAATGGATCCGAACCAACTTCCTCAATCATCCTAAGGAGTACATAATTTACACTTGATCAAACTCGACCAGTAGGGTGCAATGGGGCCCTACAAATGGAGCTACTTGGGGCTCAGCCTTATGGGGCAAACCGAGAAGGCAATGCACCGAGCTGCCTTGGCAAGGACAAACCGCTCGTTTTCTGTTAACGGTCTCTCTATCACTTTGATGATGTTTGCATCCTGAGCCACAACAACAATATCGTACTCATTACTAAACATAGCCTAGCTTTATAATTAGTGTGGTGGGCTTCATGTTAATCTCATCAAGACATCTCGGATCTCAGAAATTTTGGGTTCTTCATATGTGTCTTAAAAAGGACAGGCTCAACATGAGTTAACACAAGAAGATTACCTTTTTCGGGTGCTGAAGGGAGGGTCGCACATTTGCTGTGTCCCCGATTATGATAATGTTGTTGGTGTTCCCTCTTTCATCTCTTTCTGTTGGAGAACTGTTTGAATGTCTCCAATCCCCATTTACAATATACTTGTAGTAGTATCTGCACCACTATCAAATCAGTAATAGAAACAAAACTTTCCCAATGCGTAAACTTAGGAACAAAAGTGAAGCCAGTCCATTCAGTCCACAGAGTTTCACTTTCATTGCACTAATAATATAAAATCAAGGCAGAGAGGTAATATAACTTTTCGTCAAGTAGAAACATAATATATATATATATATATATATATAAAATATGATCCTAAGATCTGTCACGCTTTTCAGTACTAGATTGTCTATGACCATCACATTAATATTTTTAAAGTAGAGCAAGGAATAGGATCCCTTAAAGTCGCATTTTCAGTGCAGTTATAGAAGGATAGGCTGAGTATAGGAGGTTGCTTACTTCCCCTGTGTAAGTCTAACTTCAACTTCAAATCTTGATCCTCCAACGTGAGTTGCCTTGATAGGCTCTTTCCATTTTCCAGTGAAGTCACCAACTAAACACACATCCTCACCCTAGGTACAAAACATAGTAAAAAAAAAGGGTCATAAAGAATTCATATGAGGCCTAATAAATAGATATGGATAAAACAGAAACCAGATGAAAAGCAATGTTCAAGTCACCTCATGCCCGTTCCAGATGAATGTCACAGCGTGAGTTGCAGGTCCGTCATGGCTGCCTTTCTCCACCATTGCTATGAGATCCCATGTTGCCCAAGCGATAGCTGCCCTGTGAGGAGTGACCATATAATGCTTGAGAAAGAGGATGAAAGATTGTGTTAGTAGAGGTGATGAAGTTGTTCACTAGATAAGGCTTTTGCCTGTCAGGCCTGCACAAGTGCAACCCTGTGACAAAATTATAAGCCGCATTGAGGGAGGTATCAGTCATCCAATGCAAATATGCAACCACACAAGCTGGCGAACGATCTAAACCCGTAGTACAAGTCACAAAAACCCGATGGTTTTTCTTCAATAAACGTAGGAGAAGGCCTACTGTAAAAGGCAGTTTTTTCCTCATGTCAAAGGAATCTCCATCCCTAGAAAACGATTTAGATAGTAATACTTCAGCACTATAATTTGCTCTAGCAAATCAAACAGTTCTTTTCTCACCGGAAGAAGAAAAATATATCTAGAGAGAAAAGTCCATCCTTGCCTTATTGGATAGTTGATCATAAGGATGCCATTCTTTTGGCATGACTCGTTGATGGATTTGGAATTGATTTCCCAATTTTCTGCTTCAATTAAACTCTGGAAATTCAATATAGCAGTAACACCCTGATGCATGTAAATTATAATACTTGAGCTCTGAGGTGAAAGAAACCGCTTAAATCAATAATGATGTACAATATATCATTTGAGTTCTCAACATATTGGTGTTGGCCACACTGTACTGAATGATACATGTAACTACCCAGCTCTGTATGACTCATACCCAACAATCACAAACATAAGGAACATTTAAGCGTAATAAATTAAGCAGTGGAGAAATTAATATAAAATCAAATATATTAAAATTTGAATTGTAGGACCTGGTTAAAAGAGCAACAAATGATAAAGCACAATTAAGAGTACTTTCATGATATACTATATGGAAGTTGTCCTGTAATATATTCCTTTTAAACAACATCGTTGATTTGCTTATTTCTTGTATGACTCGATCAGAAATTAAATATCATTTTGTGGCATAGCACATGTGCACTTACAGCTTCATTCTTCAGAGCATCCACGTCATCTTCTGATTGTAGGCATGAGCCAACATATATCTGTTCTGTAATCTGACATCAAGCAACCATACAAATTTAACCTCTGCCAAAGTAAGGAATGAAATATACATACACATGAGGAAAGCTAGCACAAAACAAGCCTAGTATCAAACCTTACTATAGCCCATTCCACGAGAGTGATTGTAGTACATCTCTCCTTTAGAACGATCAAGCGCTTTCGTGTATTCCTCCAACGGGAAACTTCCATGAGCCCATTCAGCATCTCCGGAATCTTTCTCAGTGAAAGTGCAAACAAGTTGACTTATAGGAGAAAGAACAACATTCTTTTGCATCATCAATTGACGTTTTCCGTCCAGATCGTTCATTATCTTCCATGCGTTGGGGCTAAGATACTTTGGCGAGAACACTGCAAACCCAGATTTCCCATTGCTGTCAGGAGATCCTTTCAAAGCTGACGACAACGAGGATTTACTCCAGGTGGCAAGAGCGACACGGCCGCGGTTGAACAGAATATCATGCTCGTCTGTCTGAAGTAGCTGCTGAATGGGGAACGGCGTAAAGGGCCTCTCTAGAACTAGGCTGAAAGATCCATTTTTCTCCTCAAGTATATGCCTGAAGAATCATATCCATTTCACTTCACAAAAATTTATTGAAAAAAGATAGTTTCAAATCAACCTTAACCATTTCATCTTCTACAAGTATTAGAGTGTGTGCAGCATTGAATTTCTTAATGGTTGAACTGAGCTAGCTTAAGTGCAATTCAATGCCATCAAACCAAAGGAGGAAATCCCATATCACTTAAACTACGAAACGACGGTTAAGGCACAAAATGCAAGAGTGGAAGTAAAAGGGAGCTCATACTCGGCATCACCAATTTCCTTAATCTCAACGAATTGATTGCTTGAGGAATCACTAGCCTTCTTCAAAGTATCCCCAACCATTACTATCCGGGAATTCTCAGCATTCCCCTGCAAACCAAAAACAAGCTCATTACCAAAGCAAAGCCAGACAGCAAACGCATTACAAAACAACAATCCGAACAAATTCAAAATACACTCAAAAAAAAAAAAAGGACAGATTTGAAGATAGGGAAAAAGAAGAAAAACGGACCCCTTTGCGAAGAGAGTGGACGAAGATGTTGCCATCGATGGAGAGGGCGAAGCGAATCCCTAGGGGCTTCTCGAGAGTTACCATATACTCGTTCATGTTAATCTTGTAAGAGCTCGACTTCGACATGGCAACAACCCTAGCAGTGGATCGCCTGACTCTATGAGCGAAACCCAACTCGTTGTTGAAATGGCTGATTTCAGCGCCATTCCAAAAGGAAGACGAGATTGACGGGCTACAGAGCGACATTTCTTGCCGGATTCGGGATCGGAAGAGAGAAAGATCTTGGAATCCGTGTCCAGATGGTGGAATTGATTTGAGATTTGCGAATTGGAGGAACCGTAGAAGAAGAGTGGAGATTTTTTGTGTTGGGGAGTAGTGTAGTATGGGCGAAGAAGGGAGAATATCTTGCCACGTGGCGATCACGTGGGGCCTACTTGCACACGTGTATCTTGTTACAGAAATGAAATTTTATGATTGATTGATTGAGTTGTACACGTGGATTGATGAACGGTCCTGATTGGCTTACCGTGGCCCGTGAGCCACTTGTAGCGGGCCCCGGCCAGGGGGCGATTGATTGACTCGTATTATACGGAATACGTATATGTCTCCGTATTACTACCATCCCTTAATACCAACCCGATCCGAGAAACCAAATATTATTGGTTTGATTTTCGATTAAAAATTTCACACGTTTTGATATCTTCTATCACAAACGGAATCAAACTAATTTTTAAACTACAAATTTTCAAGACTAGCCTAATCTTTTTCCAGTATAAAAAACAAATATTTAGTTCGATTTAACTTTGAATTCATGTCAAACCAACATTTTGTTTTCGATTAGGTTTAGAACCAATGTAAAATCATTAATAAATTGTGGATTTGTTTTCTTTCCAAAAGGGTATCTTCTATCTCACTTCAAATTTGGATTTGTTGCCGACATCATTGAGTGGACTCATCTTACCTCTACAAAAATCATTGGTAGTGTGTTCGAGCTTAATGTATGTTCAACATTCTCCCTCTCATGGTATTCTTCTTCGAAGACCTCCGACATCCTATATTACTCACATTTTGAGTCAATTTGTTGCCTCCTCTACCGTCTCTACTAGTTCATTGGACAATTGATCTTTAGTACCTTCGTGCATGTCACTCTCTTTGGAAGTCTATTGTTTACGTTTCTTCGTTAGAGCTATTCGTGTACTCTAATGTTGATCATGCTCCCCATTCTATTGGTAAAAGGTCTCGGTTTGAACCTTTTTTTTTTTTGGTAATTCTCTCGTTTTTTCTTGATAATTTTCTCATTTCTTTAAACACTAAGAAATAGATTTTGTCTTGTCACTGTTGAAGTACAACGTCGTTCAATATCATCTACTACCAGAACAACTCTTTAATTAAGACGATTCCTTGGTGATGTAAGTATCGGTTTGAGATGTACGATGAGAGTCGGAAATGAGGCGGAGAGGCATTTTGATGTCAAGTCATCGATAATGGTTGAAGAGCGCCATGTCATCAATTGTCATGTCATTTATCCGATGTCAAGTCATCAATAATGACCGAAAAAATTATCTTAGAGATATTCTCTTAACACATGTTACAAGTTTGAATTATTTTGCTTACTATCAGTATTTTGGGTTATTCATATAAAACCCATCAAAAGTTTGGGTTATTCGACAAAAAAAAATTATTTTAATTATTTTTTGGTAAATTTATTACTTTTATTTAGAGTTTTAGTTTTAAAGATGAGCATCCTTAATCTATATGATCATCAAAATTTATTATATTTATTTTTATGTGAATGCAACAAACCGATAACATTACCAAATCCTATATAATTAATTGACCCTATTTGTCTTGATGTTGGATAATGGATTTGCCAAATTCAATTCAGACTTACCAACTAAAACGTCCGAACATGAACGAGTTGGCATATATATATAACTCTGTATTTATTTGACTAATCAGCAGCACAAAAATATCATATAGTAGCGATTTGATCTTACGCTTAATGTGTTAGACAATCAGTTAGGCCTTGTTTATTTTCTAGCCAAAAAAAAGGTCTTATTTATATTAGAAGGAAAACGTTTCTCATATGAATGCCATGGAAATGGCCTTAATCTAGCAGACCCACAAATTTAAACCATTGTTTAGAGCATTTCTAACAAAATCGCGCTCTATAAATTTCTCCAAAATGGAAAACAAAATCGCATATTTTTCATAAAAATTATATTCTAACTCCAACAAGTTCTCCCTTTTAATGAATTAATTAAGTTTATATTATCATTACCTTGGATTTGGATTTAAATCAAATGAAAACTTTTCTTAATCTATAAACAAAAAACCATAAACATGAAATATACATACGTGAACATGAAGTAGATATGCGTGAACACAAAACATAAAATACGTGAACACCAAAAATGTTGGTGCTTTTGTTTTATTATGTTATTATGTGTAGTAATCCTATCCATAGCACATTATTTTGAGAAATTTTATTATTACATGTATTAATACGATCCATAATAAAAACATGATTTTGTTCACATATTTCTTCCTATTGTTCACAAATTTATGTATTTTGTTCACGTTTTCAGTTTATAAGATAAGAAAATTTTTCACCGGAATCAAACTCTATGTTTTTTACATATAATATTATAAAATCTAACTTAACCACATGTTTGGCTAAACGGTTAATATAATGGCCAAATAATTTTAGGGAATTTCCTAAATATATAAAAATAACTAGCATATTATGAGATTTTCTTCAATATGGCGAATGCAATGGAGAAACTCTTTAGCCATAAAATAAGTCTAAAATCTCCAAATACGCATAATTCAAGAATTTGAAGAAGGCTTTGAAGATGCTTCTAATGGGATTACATTAATTAGCGATGGATCCACTTAAATTTCTGTCCATCAACCTTCAACATCATCGATCTCTCGTCTACTATCTAGCTATCACCCAGCTTTAATTCAATGAATTCAAGGCTCCGTAATGTTTGATTGTGCACTCACCAAAAACATGCATCAAACATTTATGTACTTTGTAACAACAATACGGCCACCTACTAGCTAGTAGTAATATTTAGAAAACTTGCACCAAAATATCATTATTATTTCCCTCCATCCTAATCATCAAGTTATGGCTTCGACCTAAAGATGGGTCATTCGTATCATTGAGAGAGGATCATATTTTCTTTATACACTACAAAAAAACTGTCAATTACCGAGACCAATAGTCGTCGGTAAGTTCTCGCTAAACGACAATTACCGAGAACATACCGACGACCACGTGTTCTCGGCATTTGGCTTGTAGCTAATTTACCGAGAACATAAGTCCTCGCTAATTTACCGAGAACACAAGTCCTCGCTAATTTCGTAGGTATTTCCTCGCCAAACTCAAGTGGGACGACAACTTTAGCGATAACATTTAGCGAGAACAAATGTTCTCGGTAAATTACCAAGGACACTAGTTCTCGCTAAATACCCATTTCCCAAAATTACCGAGGACATGTGTCCTCGGTAATTACCGAGAACCATATGTTCTCGGTAATTTTGGAGTTGGGTATTTAGCGAGACGTAGTGTCCTCGGTAATTTACCGAGAACATTTGTTCTCGCTAAAGGGCTCCTAACCCGATTTTCATAATAATTCATTTATATTATTTTACATGTTTAATAATTTATTATACATTTGAATATTTATAATGATAGCAATTAGATTTAAAATTTAAACAATATTAGAAATTAAGTCAAACTACAAATATTACTATTAAACTTCACATAGCTGACAAAAGTTCAACAAACAAAAACAGTTCGAAATTGTTCAAGAACTTTTCTATGTCCTCATCTAATTGCTCTTGTGCCGAAGGGACACTAGTATCCTCCGATTGTTGATCCTGATGAAGATCAACAGCCTCCTCCTCCTCAAAATCAACATTATTCTCCTCACTTGCTCTTGGGTCATCCCGTTGGCTCGTTGTTGTTCGCTCCTCTCGTAGTAGTCTCGTTATCAAGTAAGAGATTGCCTATTGTTGGAAAGATACATAAGGGAGCCTCACATTAGAATCAAACATGGCGCAAGAGCACAAGAATGTTCAATGCCCAGTTCAGAATACTATACCATATTCACATTCAATACTTAAATCGGAAAGTAGGAATTAGGACTACTTGTATATTTTGAAGTTCATCGGATACTTATTTAGCAAATTATACTTTCATATGAGCAAGCTAGCACCAATTGCTTTAGTATTGCAGACTACCCCAAAACTCAACCAACATTCTAGTTAAAGCCCTTGTAGTTCCACGGCTAGATCATGAGTCAAGACAGACTCATCCTAAAGTGAAGCTCTATGGACTATGGCCTAAACAGCTTTAAATCCCAAACATGCTTCAAATAAAGAAGCATCATGAACTGAAGCTCCCTATTTTTCAATTTATGGACCAAGTATCACTTTAAAAAGCATTTCTCTTACCTGTTCTATATGTTTTTGTGGCTGCCTCAAACTTAACACATCAGAAGAGTTCAATCAACAATAGTAAAACACATAACACAATAAGCATTCAAATTCATCACTAACTCAACAAAGTAATTCCAAACACAAATTTGATCAAAAAATTTCCAAACACAAATTTGACAGGCAATTATCAGCGTCCAAAGCTTCAAGATATATAAGCCTAATTACATAAATCAATGTAATTTTGTGGAATTAAAGAAGCAATAGCTGAAATTGAAAACATGAATGCAAAGAAGCTTACAAATGTAACCACTAGAAGGCAGAGACAATGGTTTCCATTGTGTTATGGGAAAACCGGCGTTTTCAGATTTGAGCGGCCCTTTCCTGGTGCAATACAAAGCAAATGACGAGGGCGAATTAGGGAAAAGAGCGAAGGTGTCCCAACTGGCTGGCAAAGGTGCTCACTAGAAGGCGTTTTAGGAAGAATTGGGGAAAGAGCGAAGTTACCTCGCCGGCGGAGATTTGAACGGCGGAAGGCGCTTCAGGAGGAGGAAGGAGGCCTGCTGGGTGAGGAGCAGCGACGGGGCAAACCGGCGAAGCCGCGACCCGTCTGAGAAGCGGCAAACGACCGAGAGCGGAAATTTGGGAGCAGGACGAGAGCGGCCGAGAGCACACTATGAGGCTTATAATAGAAAGATTTTGTAAATCTTAAATTTTTGATTTTTAATCTTTTTATTTTTTGGTTGAGATTTTTAATCTTTTTTGTGATGGGTTCACTATTTTCACTTTATGGTTTTAGTTTTAACTTTTTTGTATGCTTATCATTTGCTCTTAGGGCACACAATAGAAACACTGTTCTTATAATTTATGTATGCATGTTAATATGTTATATATTATTGAATTTTTTTCTTGAATTTAATTTCATCAGAGCCTGCATTTAACTAATAAGTAGTATTAGTCCCATGCCTTGAAGGCACAAATTTGATTTAAATAAAAACTTGTTTTAAAGTTTGTATAAATTTACTTAAAAGAATAATTCGATATAAAATCTTATACTATTATTTTATTTAATTTGTTTATCCCAAAAGATAAGATCATAGTTAATCGTATTTGGGGGATCGTTTTCCAAAACTTAATGATTACTTTCCTACGCAAGATCTTCTCTTCTACATGCTTGACCATTCACTCTACATCAGAATAGAGGTATATATACATGCAAACTCTAAAACTTACGTAACTGCTTATTATTAGAGGTATTGAAGGCTTCCATTAATATATACTCGTATCTATCTATAATACATAGTTACATACATATATAATCACATACAAATATGCAATACATGCATGTACGTACGTATCCATGCATTAATGCATAGGTACGATGGTGTGTACCCCTCATTAATACGCACATGTACTCTTTTTTGAGAGTTTAAAAATGCATGCATCCGTGTTAGCATCTTCAAGGGTTTCCACATTTCTCAATTTTGGAGCATATTGGAGTCTTTTGATGCAGGATTATTACTTCTCTTTCCGGTTTATGTTAGTTTGCATTTCACTAGTTGGACCCGGTTTTCTCGGGTTTGTTATTTCCTTTAATTCAACCCGGTTTGTCCCGGTTTAGGGTTTATTTCCATTGTATTAAAACTCGCAGCTGTAGCTTCAAATTATCCAATCAATCAAACACTATTTCCAAACCTCTCAAATCTCTTGAAGAATCACAAATCTCTTTAATCTCCCAACCAACAGATTGGTCTTTCCCGTCAACGATCGATCTCTGGTCGAGATTCTCTCGGATCCGAGCTAGAATTTAGCTTCATCCGACTGCTTATCCGATTCCGGTTCCCGTTTACAATTTCCGCCATCATTGGTATCAGAGTGTCACGATTCCGGTGACCGTCCACGATGGTGAGCGACGTTGCGTTCAAAGGGCTAAGCAACAGAGTCGAATCCTTGTTTCAGTCGCAAGAGGACGGACGACGACGAAGGGTCGAACTGGCCAGAAGCGTTGAAGAGCTCAGGAGAAGCTTCAACGGACTCAAGGAGGCGATCGAAGGGATAGCATGCCGTCTTCCTACGCCGGTCACCCCTCTCTGTTCGGTCAAAAACGGAGACCCCTCAAACACGATCATGAGGAAACCTCCAGATCAGGATGAGACTTCGAAGAGGGAGCTAGTTGAAAGGAAGGAAGTATCGGATCTGAGTGCCTACCAACTTGTTCGATGAATTGCACAAGCCAGCTAGCGCTCCTAAGGACGAACCGAGGGATGATGATGAGCTGAATGTTCACAAAAAGGTTTCATTTGTTGTGCACACCAGGTGTTTGATGAAATGCTTGAACCACAACAAGGGCCAAAACAGTCTATGGTTAAGGTTTTTGAGGTAAATTCCTTGCATAATGCTCCTTCCTTGCATAATGCTACCTTCTTACTACTAGTTAACAGTGAGTTTCTTAAGAAACATGGGCTGTTAAATGGGTTATGTGCTTCAATGGGTTATGTGACAGCAGCGTGTTTTGATCCTGGAGGGTTGTCGATGCCCTATGATAGTCATCCGCTCAATCAGAAATGTTTACTTAGAGAGAATGGTGGTCTGTGGTGTACCGAGAAGATAGGTGTAATGAGATACTTATTTGGGGCTGCTACTTTTGGTCTTAGTATGAATCCTGCTTTGAATTATAATCATGCTAATGTGAGTGTTATGCATCAGAAATGGTCATTAGTTGAAGAAGCATGGCCGAGTTTATTGATATGCTTAAGTTGCTAAATAGGTCCCTGGAACAAGAGGAAATGGTGAAGGACTCTTGTCTAGCAATGCTGATTTTTTATCCAAGAGGAGGTTTGTCCTCAAGAATTGATTCTTCACTAGCTGAAATTTACATATTAAGGTTCAAGCCATAGGTTAATACAAAGGAGAATAGGATAATTACAGATTTTGCTCATGATTATGAGGGTTTATGCTTATATGCAGTTCTGATTATTTGCCAAATGAGGCTAGTTTGCTGGTTTTCTGTGAAAAATTACAGCAAGAATAGTTGGGTGAAGATAACTTGGTTGTTGTGTTAGTTGGTTTGGCAATTTTTAGCATGGTGGAGGGAGGCTTTAATCGAAGGGTCTATGATCCTGGAGGAGGATTGATGTTGTTTCATGCTGCTCCATTTAGTTCAAGCCACCCAAGTGTGATATCAAGTGAGAAGATTGAAATCAACTCTGAAATGGATTGTGAGATGATATATGGATTTTTGCTACTTAATCAAGATGCTATCAACCATGAGTTGCTCAAGCAATTTACGACTTTCCAAGTGATGGTTCAGACTAAGTTTGCTGATTTTATGGAGTTGCTAAGGTTGTTGTCTTGCTCCTTTCCAAGTGGTGAATTTGCAGAATTGGCTGGAATGTATTACCGAGGTGAGGGCCAGTGAGTTAAATCTCATTTGGAGAAGAAGAATTTTGGGTCCATTGAATTGGCAATTTTTTGTTGTTTCAAGGCTGTTGTGTTACTTGTGTATGCTGAGTTTCGAAGAGGTTGGGTTAAGGCCTTGAAGTTTTATGAGGATGCCTATCATGCACTTAGAGAGATGTTTGGGACTTCTACTAGATTGCCAGCAATTCAACGTTTAGCTGAGATTAAAGCTGTTGCAGAGCAAGGGCATCCACAAGCCTTCATCAATGGAGCAAATACAAAATTCTTGATCCTTGAGGACAAGGATCATTTGAAGAAGGGAGTATTGATGCTGGATTATGACTTCTCTTTCCGGTTTATATTAGTTTGCATTTTACTAGTTGGACCCGGTTTTCTCGGGTTTGTTATTTCCTTTAATTCAACCCGGTTTGTCCCGGTTTAGGGTTTATTTCCATTGTACTAAAACTCGCAGCTATAGCTTCATCAAATTATCCAATCAATCAAACACTATTTCCAAACCTCCCAAATCTCTTGAAGAATCACAAATCTCTTTAATCTCCCAACCAACAGATTGGTCTTTCCCGTCAACGATCGATCTCTGGTCGAGATTCTCTCGGATCCGAGCTAGAATTTAGCTTCATCCGACTGCCTATCCGATTCCGGTTCCCGTTTATAATTTCCGGCATCATCTTTTGAGGTCGAAGAAGTAATCTTTTCTCAAATTTGGGCAAGATATCCATTCTCCAAAATTAAATTATTCTCATATTTCTAAAGTTTATTCATTATGGAGATATTTAAAACCTAAAGATGAATGTACATTTAATCCTACGATATCTTTAAAGCGGAACCCATTCAAGTCGCCTTCTTCAGCCGCGTGTCTCTTAATTTAGTCTTTTTTTCAGCCAAAATAAAATAAAATTCAGTCCACTTCTCCATGCTTTAGAAAAACTTCCACATTCACTCACCCTTAACATCCACATATCACTCCTTGTTTAACCTCTCTCTAATTTATTTTTTTAGCCATTATTTTTTGTTCTCAACTTTGAAAACTCAAAACTATCATGCATGTTCAGATTTTAGGTGGTTTTTAATTTCTCAACTTTTGGTAATTACCATGTTGATCATTTACAAAGAAGGTTTACACTTGTATATAATATATAAAATAAATTCAAGTTGACAAAATAATATGTACGATAAAAATTTATGAAAGTTAGTTCTGATTTATATACTCATCTAAAGATAGATGTTTTCACATATAAATTAAAAAATAATGTTATTGTGATCTTAAATAAATCATTGTTAATTATCTTCAATCAATCAAAGTATCCAGCCTTATTACGTGGTAAGTGTCGATACCAGGAACCGTCAACGCGATGAGGCCATCCTACCAAAACAAAATATTACTAAGTATAAATTTCTCAAGGTGGCGTCGAACCCTAAACTCTACTGCCATCGCGATCGGACACACCGCTATCCAAGTCAATGATTCTTTACAAAGCAGATTCTCTACAAAGCGGTGGCCCGACCCAGGGGATTGCTCTCTTCGCGCTAAAAGCAGCCCGTCCCATCCACACAAGTGGGTGGGCGGCAATGTCCCATCAAGTGAGCGGTGGGCGGCAACGTCCCATCCTGACCTTTGATTGGCCAGCTCCGCGGCCGCCGCTCCAGGAACAAACCAGAGAGCGACACGTACCGGGGCAGCACTCGTCCCACATCGACATCTGGCTCCAACTCAGCTCAAAATCTCAACTATAAATAGCGAGCTTTGTGCACCAGAACAAGGATCGAAGACCTCGCGAATCACATACCCCAGAGCTTGAGCTAAGATCATTGTTGTAACCCGATAACACCCAAACGCGATAGAGAATATCTGTCTACTGTTGTAATCCCACGGCTAATACAAAAACACCCTTCAGACTACACTCATCGCGTTAAACACCACTAGCGACCAAATATTTCTATCTCCTCGTCTGTTGACTCTGTTGAATTCAAATCCCGTGCTCTCATCGCGTTATACTATTCTCCGTGTTTTCGGACTTCAACATTGGCGCCGTCTGTGGGAAAGGTCTCAAACTAAGCAGGCACCGTTTCAACTGACGCAGAGCGATGGACACTAACAGCAACAACGCATATTACGCTGACGGCACAGCTTTCGGGATGCAGCCGCCACCTCCGTGGTACTACGGGTCGCCACCCGCAGTACCCCAGGCTGCACCTGTGCCAGGCTGGGGCCCAGCCGCGCAGCCGCCACCGGCCATCCCAGGTTGGAACCTGGCTTTTCAGCAGGGTTTCTAACCCTAGGCCCCCTTCCAAGGTTACGTGCATGGGCAGTACTATCAAGAGTATGCACCCGCGCAGGAGCCATACGTGGAGGAGTACTCCACCACCAATGGGAGCTCCACCGGGCAGGAGGTCGACCAAGACGCCCCCAACGCGTTGTCACCTCCCAATCCCCATTTGCAGGGCTACGCCCCCACGTACCACTACGACTAGGGCGCATATCCCATGCAGCACGGCCAGGGTGCTTACCCGATGCCCCACCAGCCCTATGTACCCACTTACGCCTGTTGAAGGGTTTCTCGAACAAATAAATTTGTATTCAAGACCCCGCTGCGTATAGCGAAGTCAGGATCGTCCACGGGAGTGAGAGTAGTGCTAAGAATAGTCGATAAACTACGAAAAGCAAAGAAAACACGGGCAGAACAACTCAGGCTCGACCCAAAGAGGGTCGATCTCGACCCTAGGGGGGGTCGATCCTGAGAGCAGAAACACACGAACACACAAAACACACTTAATCACAAACAAGGGCTCGAACACGACGAAGGGAGTCGAGATCAAAGCAGAAACACGAATTTCAATCAATATAAAAGGCAAATCCTAGGGCAAGGGCTACCACAACAACAACCATACATGCTTTTAACAAGAATTCACAACTATCATACTATCTAGATCATAGAAAAGTTAACTTTCGCAAACAATTCAAGTTATTCAATCAACTTTCGCAAATCAAACAACTTTCTATCTATCCTTCAACCTAGGAATATCAACTTTCGCAAATAATCCTATTAGATGTAATCAAGCAACTAACTTTTCACTTTCGCTAGGGTTAATTACAAGACATGCCTCAATTTTCACCAAGGATTAAACTCAAGATAGATTAGATATGATCCTTAAGCATTCAAGTCATGAATTCAAGTTTTAAACATGCATGATTGTGTTGGGTTTTTGCCCAACCCTAGAACTTAAGAAGACTACTCACACATAGCAAGGAGAAACAAGGAAGAAGAAAAAGAAGACATGATCAAACCAAACTAAAATTCAAATAAAAACCAAAGGTCAATCTTACAAACCTCAAACTTGTCCTCCAAGTCTTCTCCCTAATTCTCCAAGTCTTGATGATTAATTGATTGAATCAAAAAGCCTCCTAAAACTAAAGGTTCAACCTCCTTTTATAGACAAAAAGGAGTCCTAATCTAGCTAGGAAACACAAACAAAACACCTTCCTAAAATACAGATTAGGAAATTTGCACAAGTAATCCGGATAGGTGAAGGTCGGCTACGCGTGTTCGACCCCCATAGGGTCGATATCGACCCCCTCAGGTCGATCCTGAGTGCTGTTTTCCTTGCGCTCCAAGTTTGGTAAAGTGGCTCGAGCTCGACCTCGTTGGGCTCGATCTTGGGACTTTTTGCTTGACTTTTCTCCTTGCTTTGGCTTCTCTTTAGCTCTTCGTCTTGGCTCTTCCACTTGAAATCTTCCTCCTAGCTCATCCATCCTCTCCTAGCCTCGCTCCAAACTCACTCTCAAGCTTCGAAATACCTACAAAATGACACAAAAATGCGTAGTTTCCGAATCTCAAATAAATACGAAAACACATGCAAAAAGACTCAAAAACACAAAACTCAACTACGAAAAACAACTCAATCTAACCTATCTAGACCCTAAAAATCTACCTAAAACGCGGACATCAACGCCGCGGGCTATGGGCTGGGCCACGCATACCACACCCCGCCTCCGGGGAGCTCGAGTGAGGACATGAGCATATCGCGAGGGCGTTCCAACTCTCGTCCTCAATCCACACGCTCCGGCTCCCGGAGTAACATGATGGTGGACGACCGCGGCACCTCTTACGGCAGCCCCTTCCCCGACTTCATCCAAGATGAGCCCATGCCGAAAAGGTTCCAGAAGCCGTCAACGGCGCTACAATTCGACGGCACTAAAGACCCGGGAGAGCATGTCAGGCAGTTCTTCGCGCACATGACGTTCAACACCTACAATGACGCCATGTACTGCCGAGTCTTTCCCTCCACGCTCAAAACCGTAGGGATGAGGTGGTTCACCAACCTCCCAGTGGGCTCCATCACGTCTTTCAAAGATCTAACGTGGCGGTTCATGTCCCATTTCAGCGGGTCACGAACGCGCATGAAGACAACAAAAGACCTCATGAGCGTGACATAGGGAGAGGAGGAAACCCTGGCCGCCTTCTTCACCCGGTTCGTCAACGCGGCGTCGGAGGTGCCTCACCTCAACGACACCTCCGCCCCCGACATGCTGATCCACAACCTCCGCGACGGAACCTTCAAAGTCAAGATGTGTGGGAAAACCCTGCACACCTACGAGGACGCCTGCAACGCCATCACCAAACGCGTTTTCGCGGAGGATGCGGCCGGAAAGCCTACGCAGGATCACGGGAAGGGCAAAGCCAAGACCACCCCCGAGGCTCTCACCGTGTCCACCACCCCAACAAAGCCTCACAGTGGGCAACGCGGGGGTCAGAACTGTGGCAAAGGCCGACGCGGCCGTGGGTATCAGGGATACCGCGGGCCGCGCAACAACCGTGGTGGCCACGGGCCGAACAACAACGACCCATACATCGGGGCTAACACTACGGCGCTCGGCCCATGCAACGACGGCGGTCAGCCGACACAGGCAAATACTTTGGCTGGTACCGCGCCAGCAAGGGGAGGGATCAATCCGAACGACCCCAACCTCTACATCAACACCATCGCGGGGGGATCCACCCTCGCGGGGTCGGAAAGGAAGCGTTATGCTCGCGCTTCGACCTCCGGCGGCTCCATCAACGGTTTGGGCGCGGCAGGAATCCCTCATGCCGACATCACCTTCCGACCCGGCGATTCCCGCGAGCTCATCACCCCACACACAGATCCTCTGGTTGTGCACGCGTTTATCGCCACCAAGATAGTCAAGAGGATCATGGTGGACACGGGAGCGTCGGTGGACATCCTGTACTATGATGCGTTCGCACAGCTTGGCATTTCACCTACCATGCTCCTGCCTTACGCCGGGAAGCTCACTTGCTTTTCCGGTAATGAGGTCGACGTCGCAGGGTTGGTCACTTTGGACATGACCCTAGGGGACGGTAAGGACGCCCGCCGGACTGAGCCCATCGAGTTCACTGTCGTCCGGCTCCCTTCCATTTACAATGCGATCATAGGACGGACGTCATTGATGAAATTCCAGGCCGTTGCGTCCATCTATCACCTGGTCTTAAAGTTTCCTGTGGAGAACCGGGTGGGCGTCGCCCATGGCCAACAGATTGAGGCACGAAAGTGCTACGAGGCATCAACCCGCGCTCGACCGGCCGCGTACACTATCGCGGGAGGGTCCAGCGCGGAGTTGGATGTGCGGCAGGAGCGTGAGCGCGAGCCCCTCGGTGACTTCGAGAAGGTCGCCATCAGCCCTTTCCCCGACGCAGCCGAAAAACAGTTTGTCGGGGACTGTATGACTGGAGTGGACGCCGAAAGCCTGCAAAGTCTCCTGGCCCGTTCTCGCGACGTGTTCGCGTGGACGGCGACGGACCTGAAGGGCGTCCCTCCCGAAGTGGCGCTCCATTCACTCCGAGTGAGCCCGGGGTCTAGGCCCGTCTGTCAAAGGCGCCGGAAGACCAACGAGGAGCGCGTTAGCACGACAAATGAGGAGGTTGAGAAGCTCCTGCGCGCCAACTTCATTCGCGAGGTCAAATATCCTGCTTGGATCTCCAATGTCATGCTGGTGAAGAAGTCCAACGGGAAGTGGCGCATGTGTGTCGACTTCAAGGACCTCAACAAAGCCTGTCCCAAGGACAGCTACGCCCTGCCTTCCATTGATGATCTGGTCGACTCCACCGCCGGTCACAGCGCGCAGAGCTTCCTCGACGCATATTCCGGCTACAATCAGATAGCCATGGATCCCCTGGATCAGGAGTCCACCGTGTTCATCACTCAACGCGGGACTTTCTGTTACAGGGTGATGCCTTTCGGCTTGAAGAACGCGGGGGCCACCTTCCAGCGCCTGGTGGACCATGTCTTCCGGAGACAGTTGAAGCGCAGCGTCTCGGCTTACGTCGACGACATTGTGGTCAAGAGCCACACCACGCAGGAGCACCTGGCCGATCTGGCTGGGGTATTCCAGACCCTGCGCGCCCACCGGATGAGTCTGAACCCAGAGAAGTGCGTCTTCGGGGTAAAATCGGGTAAGTTCCTCGGTTTCATGATCAACGCGAGGGGCATAGACGTCAATACCGCCAAGGTTGCCGCGGTGTTGGATCTGCGCTCACTAGCTTCGCGCAACGAGGTCCAGCGACTGGCGGGTGCGGTAAATTATCTGGGGCGTTTTTGCTCCCGGTTGTCGGACCGCGCTCTCCCTTTCTTCTCCTGTCTAAAAAGCACCACCACCTTCACTTGGACGGAGGAGATGGAGAGCGCGTTCCAGGCTCTGAAGGTCTACCTCGCCAATCTTCCAACGCTCTCCCCGCCCATCCCGAGGGAGGATCTACAACTGTACATTGCCGTGAGCCAGCATACTGTCAACGCGGTCCTCACCCGTGATTTCAGTTACCCAGTGTACTTCACCAGCAGGGTGCTCCAGCCGGTGGAACAACGATACTCACCCGCGGAGAAGATGTCTCTGGCCATTGTGGTGGCGGCAAGGAAGTTGCGCCCCTACTTCCAATCGCACCCCATCCAGGTCTTCTCAGACCTTCCTCTGCGCCAAATCCTACATCAACCCGCGTTGTCGGGAAGAATGACCAAGTGGGCGGTCGAGTTGTCGGAATTTGACATCTCGTACCACCCGCGGACCGCGATCAAGGCACAAGCCCTTGCCGACTTTGTGGTGGAGGTCACCTTCCCCGACACTGACGAGAGCCCCGACGAGTGGAGGGTCTTCGTTGACGGCTCACACTACGACCTGGGGTCGGGTGCGGGAGTGGTCCTCGAGGGACCCTCCTACGCATCCGAACATGCTCTCAACTTCGGCTTCGAACCTACCAACAACGAAGCCGAATATGAGGCAGTGATTGCAGGAATCGAGATGGCCCTGCTGGTGGGCGCGCGAGGAGTAAGGGTGTTCACGGATTCTGAGCTTGTTGCGCGGCAGGTCGGTGGCCAGTACGAGTGTACCACAGGTTTTCTACCTCAATATCGCGCCAAGGTCAAGGCGTTGATCGCCTGCCTCGAGACTTTTGCCATTGAGTCCATACCGCGTGCGGCAAATGCTAAGGCCGACACGCTGGCCAGAATGGGTTCGGCCCTCCCACCCGAGGTTGGCAATAAGGTCGTGGTCGAGAGGAAGATGCAACGCAGTGTCACCCAGGCAGTGTTCGCGCTGGCCACGGGGGGATGGATGGCTCCCATAATCCGATATATCCAAACTGGGGAGCTACCCCAAGGTGATGCCATGAGCGCACACAAGCTCAAGCTCAAGGAGGCACGGTACTGCATCGAAGGCGACAAGCTGTATCGCCGCGGCTACGCGGAGCCCAACCTGCTCTGCGTAGACGAGGCAACAGTCTTCGAAGTTCTGGAGGAGGTGCATGAGGGCATATGTGGAGGCCATCCGGGCTGGCGGACTCTTGTCCACAAAATAGTCTGGATGGGGATCTATTGGCCTACCCTACAGCGCGATGCGGCGGCGTACGTGCAGAAGTGTGACAAGTGCCAGCGCTATGAAAACATCCAGCACGCTCCGGCGCGAGAGCTGCGCGGCATCGAGCCGGCCTATCCGTTCGCGATGTGGGGCATGGACATCCTTGGTCCCTTCCCTAAAGCCGCCGGGCAGGTACAATTCATCCTGGTCTTGGTCGATTATTACACCAAGTGGGTGGAGGCCGAGGCCATGGCCCGAATCACAAGCGCGAAGGTTTGCGGCTTTATCTGGAAGAATGTGGTTTGTCGTTTCGGCGTCCCAATCGCGATAATGACAGATCACGGCCCCCAGTTCGACAGCGAAGATACACGAGACTTTTGCGCAAGTTTGAGCATCGAGTTGAAATTTTCTTCAGTCGCACACCCTCAGTCCAACGGACTGGTGGAAAATGTCAACGCGACGATACTCGACGACCTCCAGCACAGGCTGGATGGCGTACAGGCCCGGTGGGCCGAGCTTTTGCCACTTGTTTTGTGGACAAACCGCACTACGCCACGCAGGGCAATGGGCGAAACACCTTTCGCGATGGCTTACGGCAGTGATGCCGTCGTGCCCGTCGAGTCCATGCTGCCCACAGAGCGAGTCGCGGGGTACGACCATTTCACCAACGACGAGGCTCTCAAGGTGGAAATGTACCTTCGCGATGAGCGCCGCGAAGCGGCGGAGCTGCGCTCCGTCGAATACAAGAGAAGGACCGCGGCGTATTACAACAAAAGAGTCAAGCCACGCGGCCTCAAGGAGGGCGATCTAGCCCTCCGAAGGATAGGAGGCAAACTTGACGCGAAGTGGGAAGGACCGTACCTCCTTTCCAAAGAAGTCGTCTCAGGGGCTTTTAAACTAACAGACCCAACGACGAGGCAAACTCTTGCCAAGACATGGAATGAGGCACGCCTCAAGAAATACTATGTGTAAATAAGCTAGGATTGTCACTGCGTTTTGCTCGCTTGTAATGTCTTTACTCTACCAGTTATCATATGAATAAGACGAGACAACTACCCTACGCTGTCCTAATACTGAATTATCGTTAGGGAAAATCGCCAAGTTGCCACTCTCGCTTGGGGTTGACCGCTAACGCGCGCGATGCGCGTAGGCGCGCTCGAGTTGGGTCTCACCCCTCACAGTCGCATGAGGCCTTAAAACATCAAAACTACACAATTATCGTTAGGGAAAATCGCCAAGTTGCCACTCTCGCTTGGGGTTGACCGCTAACGCGTGCGATGCGCGTAGGCGCGCTCGAGTTGGGTCTCACCCCTCGTAGTCGCACGAGGCCTTAAAACATCAAAACTACACAATTATCGTTAGGGAAGATTGCCAAGTTGCCACTCTCGCTTGGGGTTGACCGCTAACGCGCGCGATGCGCGTATGCACGCTCGAGTTGGGTCTCACCCCTCACAGTCGCACGAGGCCTTAAAACATCAAAACTACACAATTATCGTTAGGGAAAATCGCACTAGGTTCAAGCGCGGTCCTAGCACCTACCTTGACATGGGGTTGGGTATGGCGAGTGTTCGCGAAAATCCTGTTAACCTAGTGTCAAGCGCGGTCCTAGCACCTAGCTTGGCATGGGGTTGGGTACGGCGAGTGTTCGCGAAAATCCTGTTAACCTAGTGCCAAGCGCGGTCCTAGCACCTAGCTTGGCATGGGGTTGGATACGGCAAAATTAAAGCAAGTTTTTTACAGAAAGAAACGCACATGTCACAATTAAAAGGCCGCATGGCGGTAAAAAAGGTTCAAAACGCGTAGATCACGTCAAGAGTATAATTACAGCCGCATCGCGGCAACAAGCATTGTCTAAGCCCCAGAGGCACAAAAATACCAGTTCAAAAACAAAAAACTGAAACAAATCTTCGGTCTCGGTAAAGGGTTTCAGACATCGGGAGCGTTGGCCACAGTCATTGAGGCGGAGGGATCCTCGGGGGTTTTTTCTGTCTCGGCATCAGGGGTGGGGAGTTCCTGATTGGCGTTCAAAGCGTCCGTCTCCTCCGCGTTTTCTACCTCCACTCCCGACGGAGGTTTCACCACCCCATCCTCCCAAACAGCTCCCATTTCGCGATGGAGGTCGGGGGCGAAGTACTTCACTTTGTACTTCTCGCAATACTGAAGGGCGGCCGTAACAGCGCTAAGAGCTTGGACCGTCCGTGCGTCATCGACACGTCGGTCCATATACTCTTGCGAGGCAAGGAAGTCGGGTATCGCACTCTCTAATTTTTTGCTGGTTTCCTCCAGCTGGGAGCTTAGCTCCTCGTTCTGCGCTTTAAAACCCGCGACATCCTTCTTCAGCGCGGCAACCTGGGACCTGGCCGACTTGAGCGCCGCGGCGTCCTTTTCCGCCTGCACGCGCAACTCCCAAAGTGACGCCTCAGCCTCCTCCTTGGCCTTAGCCGCTGCCTCCGCCCGGGCCTCCTCCTCGCACACGCGATCAGGGAGATAGTTCAACCACGCGTTGACCTGCGGATCAAAGCGGCATCAAAAAAAAGATTACAAAACAAAATTGAATAATAACGAATCACAAAACAAGCAGAGGCCGCGTACCATATGGCCATACTTCATGCACTCTCCCTTAACCTGGGCTCCGTTGAGGGTTCGGAACCACTCCCTCTCCGAATCATAGGAGTATTGCCCCTCCTTGAAGGTGCCCCAGCTAGGCTCGGGGCAAGCGAACCCCTCCACCTCAGCCCGTCGCGACCAATGTCGGCGGCTGCCCGCGCCCGTCTCGATTACAGCGGCGCCCTTCGCGATCTCGAGGGGCGGCTCCTCGATCGGGGCCGCGTCCAGTTTGCACCTCTTCGTCGCTACTCCCTCAGCGCGGACCGCGTCCTCTGCGGTCCTTCGCTTCAGAGCGCCCTGCGCGTGTTTATCCTTCTGCTCCTGCAGACCTCCCCGCCCCTTGCGGTCATGAGCACCCTTCGCGGTGTGCTCTTTTTTGCCCGTGGTCCGGGCAGTGGAGGGGGCGGCGGAGTCTGTTGCGGCAGATTTGCCCGAGACAAGGGCTGCAAACACGTCCATACTTGCAAAACAAGCCACCAGTGATCAGAAATAGCGCGTTCAAAGCACTAATAAAGCATGCAGTAAAATAAAGCCAAGTCTCAAGAAGAATAGGAATACCCTCGCCCTCGGGCTCTGGGGATGCGGTGGCCGACGAGGGCACCGCGTCCTCCCGGGGCGCTGCCAGCCTCAGACCGAGCGCCGTGCGTTCAAGGCGTTCTTGCGTTATCCAAACGCTATGTTCCCTTTTGCAGGGCGCGGCGAAGAAGGACTTCGCCGCGGCAGCATGTTTTGACGCGCCGCGTTTGCGTTTGTGGGGGCGGAACCGGTCAGGGACTATGGGGCAAAGCAGTTGATCGCCCGAAAAATCATGCACAATAAACCATTTCTCCTTCCACCGCGGGCCAACGTTGGAAGGGGTGATCAGAAGGTTGCAGTGAGTAAGGCTAAAGTTCATGATGCCCCTACTGTCCGATTTGATCGTAAGGATCTGTAACATGTGCCCCACGGAGGGAGGATGCCCCAGCTCTAAGCAGCGCATATGATAGGCCGCGATGACACTCCAACAATTTGGCGCCATCGAGGCCGGTGCAAGCTCTAGATGGAATAAGAAGTCGGTAATGTAGCGCGGCAATGGGGCCCGAAAGCCCGCAACAAGGCTCGCCGCGTAGACCACAACGCCCTCTTCATAGACGGCAAAGCTGTTGCCCCCATCGAGAGGCAACAGGAGTTCCACGCCGGCTGGCCAAGGGTATTCCGACGCGATAGAATCCAACTCTTCGAGAGTCAAAATAGAGGCGCTGCCTTTCCCCAGCGTCGTCGGGTTTTCATACTCCGTCAGGCGCTCGGGCCTTGTTTGTCGAAAGCGAGGAACCTTTGCCTTTATTCGCGTCAGATACCGCGAGGGGAAGCTTCTCGCGGTCCCAGAAGTAGACGCCTCGTCACCCGCAGCCCCGTCATGAGGATCATAGGGGAAGCAACGGGCCATTGATCGCGATGACGAGGCGCTCTTTGTGCGGGCGGCGGATACTGTTGTAGGGTCGCTCTTGCTTAAACCAGCGGGCTCGCGGAAGTTGTTCTGAGAATCACTCGCGGACATCTCCCGGTACTCAAGCGAGGGGTCAGGAGCGTAGAAGTCGTCCCAGTTCGCTATCCTATTACCGCGATCCATGCCTGAAGGGCAGGAGTCGTTGGAAAACCCCAAATCCAGGGCATGGAAGCAAAGAGGCTCCTGGAGGAAGGAAAAAAGAGATGATGTGCATGGGGAGAAACAATCATGGAGAAACATATAGCGCGATAGGTACATAGTAAATGATAGTGCTCATAAACGACAAAGTGCGGAAAGAAAAAAAGACAAGGAACGCGGTACCCCTACCACGGGCAGGTGTCATTTCGGAATAGGGCGAGAAGCCCCGTCAAAGCAGAGGGCCTAGGGGCACGCACACTGTCAGGAGAACATTCCGCCGTTCTCAACACGCATCCCCAGGGGTAGACCGAGGTGACAGGACGCTGGTGGGACGGGACGTCGCGCTAAGCGCGTCATCTCCGATATCCCACGGGCATGACGCTTCGCCTCCCACGACTTATCGCCTACCCTTGTCGCTCGGCCTTCCCGGCGGAGGCATCCGTTGCTCTCCGCCGCCTAAAAGCCTCAGAAAACCCTAAACCCACCCCCTAGCGAGACTTTTTCTCGGCGAAAACCACCCCGAACACCACCAGTATCCAGCGGCGGTGACGCCGCTGAAATTAGGGCGTTCCCCCAGAAAAAAAGCCCCGGCAAACCCAGAAGAAGACGAGGAAAAGAGAAGGGAGAGAGAAAGGGAAAGCGTACCTTGTGGTCGCAGGGAGGCGGAGGCAAGCGTGAACGGCGGCGTCGCTAGCAGACGTGCAGTTTCCAGTAAGCAAGGTCGAGAGGGCGAAAACGAGAGCGAAAATGGCGTATTGTGGGAATTGAAAATGGCGAAGTGAAGAAGACGAAGAGCGGAACCGCTCTTTTATTCGGATCCCAGCGGGCCGCAAGAATATGGGCTTCGTCTAGCGGATGGCCCATAGAGCAAAACGGCCCAAATAGCATCCTTCGCCACGCTCCTCGTCCCGTCGCCCTCACTTGCTCGCCCATCTCTAACACGATAGCGCGTTTCACACATCACGTTTCCGGTTCGAGGTGCTTTCTTGGACCCGTCCTCAAAAGGGCATCGAGTCCCGGTCTATAGGGTTGTGTCGATACCAGGAACTGTCAACGCAGTGAGGCCATCCTACCAAAACAAAATATTACTAAGTATAAATTTCTCAAGGTGGCGTCGAACCCTAAACTCTACTGCCATCACGATCGGACACGCCGCTGTCCAAGTCAATGATTCCTTACAAAGCAGATTCCCTACAAAGCGGAGGCCCGACCTAGGGGATTGCTCTCTTCGCGCTAAAAGCAGCCCGTCCCATCCACACAAGTGGGTGGGCGGCAATGTCCCATCAAGTGAGCGGTGGGCGGCAACGTCCCATCCTGGCCTTTGATTGGCCAGCTCCGCGGCCGCCGCTCCAGGAACCAACCAGAGAGCGACATGTACCGGGGCAGCACTCGTCCCACATCGACATCTCGCTCCAACTCAGCTCAAAACCTCAACTATAAATAGCGAGCTCTGTGCACCAGAACAAGGATCGAAGACCTCGCGAATCACATACCCCAGAGCTCGAGCTAAGATCATTGTAGTAACCCCGATAACACCCAAACGCGATAGAGAATATCTGTCTACTGTTGTAATCCCACGGCTAATACAAAAACACCCTTCACACTACACTCATCGCGTTAAACACCACTAGCGTCCAAATACTTCTATCTCCTCGTCTGTTGACTCGGTTGAATTCAAATCCTGTGCTCTCATCGCGTTATACTATTCTCGGTGTTTTCGGACTTCAACAGTAAGTACGGGACTAAGTAGGCTAGTTATATACTTAAGGAAAAAGATGGTGCGTACGCCCTCATTAATACGCACAGGTACTCTTTTTTGCGAGTTTAAAAATACATGCATTCATGTTAGCATCTTGAGGTCAAAGAGTTAGTCTCCCCAAATATGAGGTGTTTTAAAGAATTGATGCTCTATTTTGATGAAATTTTAGAGACTCTGTTGGTGCTCAAGCCTATTCAAATAATATGGTTTGCCGTGAAGACGGTTGAAAATTTATAAATGCATGAAGTTTCAAAATTTTCATCAAAAATAATATCCTATAAAAAACTGTAAATCCTAGAAAAAATAATTAAAAAACACATATATGAAAACATGAAAAAAATATAATCTTAATCATTAACTTTTTACTCCTTTAGACTTTAACTAGCAAATGACCCACACCTTGTACGGGGGTGTTTATTATTTTTATTATCTTGTATATGAATTCATTATAATAATTATAAATATTATCATATGTCTAATTTCTTTTAAAACAGTGCATAGATTTTAAGTTATAAAATAAAATAATTCTCATATATAATCAAATATTTATATAAAAATATTAAATTTTTATTTTTATTTTTTATACATATATATATACACCGAGGAAGAAAGTAGTAAGATGAGATGCATTATTAAATTTTATAAAACATTGATAAAAATCTTTCGAAATTAAAATTAAAATTGCATAAACTAATTTATATAAATAAATCAATACCTTAAAATTAAATTTTGGATAAATATAGTATTATAGATTAAAATATAGAGTATATATAATAAGATAAAAAATAAAACCAAATTATCCTGTATATATGTTATTATGTTGTAAAACATCAATAAATATAAGACGTATATAAATATCAAATAAAGATGTTAACGAATCATTATCATAATAAGAAATCTATCTTTTATCTAAAATATAATCAATGTATAATGTTACGGATATATTAGGGTAGATATATCATCTAATATATTAATGAATATTATAAATGGATTTCAATATGATACGATAGAAAGATATTTAAAACATTATTTTAATAAAAAAAGATGTGGTATATAGTGGTAAATTTGCTACTAAAGATGGTTTTTAGAAACTCTTAGAAAAAAAATTACAAAAATAATACCTATTATCAATATAGTATTTAATTATATGGGTAAATGTTTTATTTATTAAAATATATGAATTTACTATAACAATTACAAATATTATCATATGTATACTTTGTTTTATAAAGACGCTTATTTTTTGGATTATAAAATGACATAACTCTTGTATATCATCACATATATAAATAAATTTTATTTATGTATTTACTTTTTATACATACATAAACATATATTTAAATAATTGAGGAAGAATGAAATAAGATAAGATGCATTATCACATTTTATTAACAATTGGTACAAATCTTTTGGCATTTAAATTAAATTAAGTAAACTAACTTATATAATAAAATGAAACGTTTAAATAAAATTCGAATTAATATATTATAATATTAACAATATAGATATTATTTAACAAGTTAAATAGAAAACCAAATTATCTCGTATATATATGTTATTTTTTCTGAAAAAATAATTAAATAATAAGTATATAAAAATGTAATGAAAATGTGAGTGGATTATTATCTTAATTAAGAATCTATCGTTTTTTTCTAAAGTGTAATCATTATGCAATATTAGTGATATATATGTTAAATATACTTTTTTTTTGATATTTTAATATGATATGATAATAAAAATATATTTAATATATTATTTTAATAGAATGAATATTTGTCTTAAATATAGTGGTAGAATTTGCTATCAATACCATTGATGATTTTAAAAAAATACTATAATAAAATTACGAAAATAATTTAAATTTAATATGATATTTAATTAAAAGGGTAAATATTATAATTATGATTTATAGATTGTGACGAAAAAATTACTTTTTTAAATAAAAGGTTTATGATAGATCTATGTATTAATTAACTGTGTATAATGATAAGATAGAGATTTATATATTTGGATAGAGTTATTGGTTAAACAACACAAATTCTAATATAGAACTAATATTTTAATTAGGTATCTATAAGATTATGATAAAATCAAGATTTAATAAGATAGATTTTTAAAAAAAGGGGTGATGTGGCGTAATATGATGACAGAATTTGCTCCCGCTTTAGTATATAGTAAAGTAATAGATAGATATATAAGAGTTTAGTTCCGGTAAGAATAACCCTTATAGTGTAAAATGAGAAACAATCTCTACCGTTAGATCTTTCGGATCTAATGGTAGAGATTAAAGGAGGAAATAAGGAACAGGGAAATTCGGTGGCAAACTTGTAAATAAACTAATTTTGACCCAAAAAGGTTCATTGTGTTCCACTTGTAGGTTCGTTGTATTCCACTTATAAGTTCACTGTGCAATAGAAAGTAGATTCATGAAGCTTAATTATTTGGTTCATTGTCTTCAACGTGATGGTTCAAAATTTTAAATCACTCGGTTCATATATGATAAGGTGCGTAAAATTTATAAAAGAAAAATATTGCATTAATTGTTTTTAAGTTCATGTAGTTTATTTATTTGGTTCATTGGATTCGACGTAATGGTTCATGAGTTTGAATCACTCGGTTCATATATGACAAAATGCGTAAATTGTGTAATTAAAAGCAAAAAAAAAATTAGTTTATTGTGTTTCACTTGTAGGTCCATGTCATGTAATTATACAGTTCATTTAATGTTAAAGTGCATAGACGATAACTTAATCCTGAAACACACATAACAAAACATTGTTTGAGGTTTATACTCAACCGTACAAGTAGTAATGAAATAAGAACAATCTTGTGATAAGTGAAGAATGTAGGCATCGTATCGTTCTCATCATCATCCAATGGGGCTTCACCAATGGTAGTTGTATTATTATGAAAATCCTTCGATGAAACTCCATCAGTACTAGCATCACCATTTGAATGAGACATGTTAGAATGACCCGAGCTTGAAGAGCAATCAACAAAAAAATGTAAAGCTATGTGTAAAGTGACATGAAACACATAATGAGTACTACAAATGTGCAAATACGATTCTTCTTTTGGTTCATAAAGTATGTCATTATGGTTCATAAATTTTCAAGGAAAGGTTAATTAAAAATCATAAAACGGTTCATGTAAATTAAGACACATGTGTTCAGGCATTTTGTCGAACACATGGTGGGCAATCAGACAAGCATACGCTTTCAACCTCTCTATTCAATCGAAGTTATCAATTTGCAATGTAAAAGACATAAACAATCTACAAAAGAAACGTAAAAGCTATGTGTGAAGCAACATGAAACATATAATGAGTACTACAAATGGGCAAATGCATTGATTCTTTTGGCTCACAATGAATGTCATTATGGTTCATAAATTTTTAAGGAAAGGTTCATAGAAAGCCATACAACGGTTCATCTAAATTAAGACACATATGTTGAGGCATTTTGTCGAACACATGGTGGGCAACAAGACAAGAATGAACTTTCGTCATAGCTATTCAATCGAAACTATAAAAATTGAGTTGTTCATGTTGTCATAACCTTTCGACAATGCAAATTTAACGAGTTCACACAAAAGAGCGAAAACATCTCTAGATTAATGAGCTTCACAATTACAAGCACAATTGATAGAAGTTCACAAAAAAAACAAGTTTCAAATTTGAAATCATCTACCTAAATCCATAAGAAAGAAATTGGAGGTCAAAGTAATCAGATTTGAAGGGAATCATGTTGGAGAAGAACAATTGATGAACTTGGGGGAAGAAAAAAGGATGTATGGTGATTTCCGAAGGAGAACGATTGAAAAAGTTGGGGACAAACAAAGCAGAAGGTCGATAAAAGAAGGATTAGAAGTAGAAAAAGACAAAAAAAAATGTCCCTTACATATAAAAGGGGCTTAAAAAGTGGAGGCAATCAAGACCATTGAATTCTGAATATCTAACGGATGAGATTTGATCTCATTTTACATTTTAAGGGTTGATCTCATCTGATCCCATTTCAGATAGATAATACTTAGAAGTTAGAATTTGATTAACACTACTTATTGTTATAAAACTAGAGAAACCATAAACAATTAGAGAGAATTGGGAGAGGAAGAGAGATCAGATCTGTATTATTAGGTCACCCATAAGGGTCTTTATATAGAGAGTACAAGATATGGGATAAGATCAAATCTAGGGTTTTAAGCTTATCCATGTACATCCATATCCGATAATAATAATATTATAACACTCCCCCTTGGATGTACATCCCTAACTGCCTCGTTAAAAACCTTGTCTGGAAAACCCAATGGGACAAAACCAAGACGAAGGGAAAAAGAGTGCAGTGTTGTTCTCTCTCTTGACTCGAAATATATCTTCCATGCTTGATTGAATTGAGCATTTAGCCAACCTTTGAGTTGAATCTTGAAATTTGAGAAACTTATCAATAACATATGTTGGGTCGTATCGCCTTTAATGATCATTTCTTGATTTGAGAACCACAAGCTTCATAATCTTCATATACCTCTGTTGGAGCTTCATCAACTTGATTCGCTGACAAATATAAGATCTCATTCTTTCGCGTATCTCGAGCTTCAGATCGAGATTGTCTCATTATGGACCTTGTATGACGAACTGCCTCGTTAAAAACCTTGCTTGGAAAAACCCAGTGGGATAAAAACCAAAGTCAAGGGAAAAAGAGTACAGTCATATAACAATACTCCCCCTCAATTAAACATACAAGCTTTATACGACACATATATATATACCCTTATGTGTCTTCATTGAAGATTTGATACTTCTGGACCAACAATCTTTATTGTATGTTTGGGGAGACAAACAATTCATTGCCACTTCAAATGACTTTACTGAGGCAATGAAGCAAGATACATCAATGCTCATATTGCTTTGAGATAAGGTACTTCAGGACCTAATATCTCTTCAATTTTCCACTAAGAGAAGAAGACAATCCTTTTCCATACTTAGTGATCTTACTACTATATATGAACTTTACATTTGTGCTTCAACCAATCCAAAGGGTCATTTACCCTGTTCTATGTATGCTCGAACTACAGGCCGAGACAATACTTAGTGGTTCATAAGTCCTTCATATCAACTTCTCTTTTCATGTAATCGGTTAAGTTAGACCTCTTCTGGAGATCAAGTCATAAACAAAAATGATTACATGAGCATAAGACTCATTTGATCACGCATAAGCCTTATCCTGTAGTAGATATCCACTAAGGCGATTATATCGCATTCTATTGATTGACTCAATCCATGTAGCTGTCTTTTGAGCTTAATGGGATGCATTTAATGTGGTTTGATGCAAATGCTTTAGGGAATTGTAATCGTTATGGGATTTTTCACCACATTCATGAGTTGCATCTTAAGTCGTCCATCGACCAAAGCAACAAGAATCTGAGTGTTATTGCATCCATGATGTGTGAGCACATTTCTATGTACTTCACTTGAGACTTTATAAATCTCATACAATTAGTCAAACTTTGAATCCGATATATAGTTGACTGATTTTATACTCCATGGTGTTGGAACTTCAGGCCCAAAAACACCTCGTTTATATAGCAAATGTAGCTATACTCGAATAGCTTCTTTCCAGTATTCTTAACCATCTCGATGTCGACATTCTTCCATGGTTTGGGGATCATTGTCATCCTCTTCTATGACTTCCATGGCCACTGAATAAGCAAAGGCATCATCAATTTCTACTTCTTCCCGGTACCACCCCGTACCGGTACTTACATAATTTATTGACATTTTGAAAATTTCCCCCATGTCATCTTCTTTGCTTTCAGGGTCTTTGGATAGGGTTTCTTCAGGAATCCTATCTTCATTTTGTTTTTCAGTCGACATCTCATCAATACTTTGAGATGTTATTGGCTCTCTCCTCTTCCGGGGAATTGTATCCTTAGAGCCTAATGGTCTCCCATGTTTTCGTCGTGCTAGAGACTCATTTGCCGTTTTTGTGGTTACTTCTGGAACCTCTAAACGAGCTGGTGCATTTTCAGCTGGAATATGTGACTTGACTTTGTCACTTTCATTTACATCATCACATATACTTGGTAGCATGCTAGTTATACGATCCACTAAACTTCTAGTTTAGTTATCTTTTGATCTAAAATAGCAAATTGCATCTCATGTAATCGCTTTAACTTTTAGTCTCACTTATATTCTCCCCCTAAAGTTGGGATTTTCACATCGCCAAAGTGACAATCTTAATACCGAGCAAAATATTGACCACCGCTTATAAGCTCAAGGTATTCGTTAAACGATAAGGACCCAATCCTCTCGTTTAATCCCAACTTTCCTTTTGTGTGGCATTACTTCAAAAATTATCTAGGGAGATGGAGGACATATGAAGCAATTAATCTCTTCTAGAGATAAGCTTCAAGTAGGAGAATGTTCTATAAGCAGTCTTTCCATATTGAATTAACAACTTTATGACCCTAATGGATCAACGACTTTTCCAAGTCGTGTATGTCATGTATAAGCCCTTGCCTAGCTATCAATTATGACTGCATTATTGACGACTCTACTTGAGTCGTTTTGTGAATGTGTGTGAGAGCTACACAATGCTCAACCACTATTGATTTGATTCTCCTCAATATTCAATGTAGCCAATGGGTTGAGGCATCTTTCAACATTATGATCATTCGGCTCACATGGCGATTTATCAAGTCCTCATATATCACTTGAACACAATCAAGGAGCATAGGAGACTTTAAATTCCTTTATTTATACTGGCTTTGCTAATAATTTACCAAGAGCACAAGCCTTTCATAGATACAAGGTCACTTGATCTTGAAGAGACTTCAGGTCTCATGTTCTTGTGGTCCTACACCAATTATGCGGACCATTATCTTTCTTGAGTGACCAAGTTAATCATACCACAAGGATACTTTATTATCAACTAACTTCTGGTTAGTGATACTACCTTGTTCAATGGGATATACTCTTTAAGAGTCATCTCAACCTTTACACCAAGTTTGTCATGCGTATGATTGTGAAAACTTCTGGTTTTCAAATGGTAGGTGTTATGACACCATTGAAAAATATGGTTTTCTACCATTGAACATGGCGGTGATCTATACATTAGTTTGGGAGTTCATCAACTCAAGTCAGATAAACCATTATCATGATGCTAATATCAGATGCCTCAAAAATTGGTGCATTCAGAACTTTAATTTTGACTAGACCGGTCTCCATACTTATACTCATAAGTTGTGGTTCTTATCACTTATGGGATATCCCTTATCTTGGATGTTCTTCTCGACATCAAATTTACCCCTAACGTCCTAGCTATAAGTCATAACCATGACTAGCGGCCGCATGCGTAATATATTGTGACCTCTTTCACACCCTCTTCCGGAGGAGGCATGCTTCAGGCATGCAAGAGGTTGGTCAACCATGACCTTGAACTCCTAGTTCATGCTAGGTATGGGGTTATTTAGGACTAGTTCTGAATATAACATAAACTCATGTTTCTTGTACTACTTCTGGAGTACATGTCATATTTCTTGTACTACTTCTGGAGTACATGACTGGTATTAGATCTTCTAACTCCCTAAGAGTTTTAAGTGATCTCTTCTTATCCAAAAATCGAGTCTTCAGGCTCGTATGGAGTTGATGATGATAACTATAATTTTAGCACAATTCTCCTAGAATTTCAAGTGCTGCATAATTCTCCCAAACATCTCATTTGTCAACTTCAGGTGACAATGAATAATTTACCATCATTATGTTCAAGAATGAATTTTCACAAACATTCCATTTGTCAACTCCAAGTGACAAAAATAGAATATATCTTGAACCATTTATCATCTACTTCGGGAGATGATATTTTTCATCTACTTCTAGAGATGGTATGTTCATCTACTTCTAGAGATGAATTCTTTTCATCACTTTCTTCAGGAAGTGATGTTTTCTATCATTACTCACTTCAGGGAGTAATATTTATTATTTCATCTCTTCGGGGATGATTGCAAAATTGTCTCTACGAGGACAATGTCATATATCCATCCGCTTCAGGGGATGATATGTTTTAACAAATAAAAATATATGTAAACTACAACATGAATAATTAAATTGAGAAACACGAATAAAGAAATAAAATATAATAAAAGATTGTCAACTTCTGGTGACATGAGATTGAATGTGAAGTCCTCCAGACCTCGAGACCTTTCAATCACATACTTCGGGATGTGATATATAAGACCACTTAATCGATCACATACTTCGGGATGTGATATATATGACTTAATAAGACTGCTTAATCACATACTTCAAGATGTGATTTGGTCTTTTATTATCTACTCCAAGAGATAATATTTGGCATAGAACATTTGTCATCTACTTCAAGAGATGACTTAGTATAAATTTTTATTATCTCATCCACTTCTGGGGATGGATTCATTTGTTTCATCCACTTCGGGGGATGAGAACTACTGCTTAGGACATAGATGAGTGTAAACTTTTATTATCGCATCCACTTCTGGGAGAGGAAGTGTGAAAAAAACAATTACACTGGAAGTGTGAAAAAAACAATTACGCCCACATCGGTTTAGGACCAAAATTATTTGCCTTGAGCAATTCGTGCTGATAACGTGTTATAAAACTAGAGAAACCATAAACAATCAGAGAGAATTGGGAGAGGAAGAGAGATCAGATCTGTATTATTAGGTCACCTATAAGGGTCTTTATATAGAGAGTACAAGATATGGGATAAGATCAAATCTATGGTTTTAAGATTATCCATGTACATCCATATCCGATAATAATAATATTATAACACTTACAATTTTTTTCCCCAAACTTTACTGGAAGGAATTAAAAAATCCATATTATTGACAATCTTTCTTGCAGATGAAGGGAAGGCCCCGACATTCAATTCACGACGATGACATATCCACGCACGTACCGGTAGAGAATTGAATTGCAGGGCTGGATTGGATATACAAGTAGTTGTGCATCATAAAAATTTGATCGCCCACGTAATTAAATTCGTCATCCGACGGGTTTAATTGCATTGCCCTCATAGTAAATTTACGTTTTTGGACCCCATTTGTTTTTATCAAATTAAATAAGGTCTCACTAAAACATTGTACGTACAGAAGTAAACGGTAAGTAAAACATGTACATATATCGATCTCTTTGTTAATTACGTGATGAATTAAATCGCACAAGTAAGATATATAATGATCATTTTTTTGTAGACTAATCTTCCATTTCTAGAAGTGAATAAGTGAGTAGCATTTTATATCATTCCTTTTTCCAATTGTGTATGCGTATGATTGTGCTTTGTGTAACCCTTCTCCTTTTAGAAAAAGTCAAAGATTTAAGTGTAAATTTGCACGTTAATTTACTTAAATTGGTTTGGATCAAAAAAAATTTACTTAAATTGGTGCCTTCCTTGCAATAATAATGATCAACCAAACTGAAGTTAAGATGATAACAACTTAAAAGTTACTCTATTGAAGGGAGAATTGACGTATGTGCTAAGCGGTCTCTTCCATGTCCATAAGATCTTATTTTCAATTATAATAGGTGTACAAAAATTATCTTTGAAGGACTCGCCCGTTAAAATCAAATATGCAACTCGAATCGAGTTGGATGCAACCAAAACAATAGTCAAGTAACCTAACCCAAAAGTTACTCTACCAAAGATTCCCAAGCGCCATTCGCTTTTGACCATACACAAATGAGGAAGTGTCATATCACTTGTATGGATATCGCAAGGAACTATAATGTAGAGTCAATCTTTTTAACGCATGCCAAAATCTCCCTATAGCGCACTATAAATAAGGGTTATTTACGATTTTGCCCTCTTTATTTTTGGCATTCCTCTTCGTTCCTCTCAGACATCCAGCGATTTTGCCCTAGGCGGAAGAGGAAGCTAGGCGGGTTTCTAGGCGGGGCTAGGCGGCGCGGTGCGGGGCTAGGCGGCGCGGTGCGGGGCTGGGCGGGGCTAGGCGGCCTTGATCGGGCTAGGCGGATTAGGGTTCTGTAGATCTGCGGCTCCATTGCTGCCTCCCTGCAACTACGGCTCCTCTGCAGATCTGCGGCTCCTTCATAGCGACGAGCCGACGACGACTCCTCTGCAGATCCGCGGCTCCGTTGCTGCCTCTTGTCACCGGTGACAACTCTTCTCCGGTGACCCTCGCATCTCCTCTTCTCGACATCCAGTCCTCGCATCTCCGCCGGTGACAGCTCTTCCTGCAACTCTTCTCGTCGCCCTCCTCTGCTGCACGACTCGCCGAGTAGCCACCGCCGGTGTTAGCCTCGTCGTCCTCTACTGCACGCGTCGTCGCCGGGTTGGTGTGTGTAGGTTGGGCGGCCTCTTTTTAATTTCAATTTTTTTTACTGAAATTTCTGTGCTAAATTGAATTACAGCAGCAAATTTAAGTTGTTGTTGTTCAATTTTGACATGTTGTTGTTGTTGTTGTTCAATTTCAGTTGTTGTAGTTGTTCAATTTCAAGTTGGCCGGGATGCTTGACTGCTTGAGTTGTTGTTGTTCAAGTTCAATTTTGATACAGTTTCTGACTTTCTGTTCATGAATCTATTGCTTCAATGATTCCGGACCTGTCTATTGCAATTTGATGTGTAATCTATCACGCAAGTTCCATTGTTCCATTGAATCACTGACACATCCAAAACACCAGTAAAACCTTTATACAATCTATGGCAGGAAATCACTTTTGCATATATAAACAGAACCCGAACAAGCCAACACCCGTCTTAAACTGGCAACGTCCTCAGTAGACGCAATGCCCGTTGCCATTGAGGCCGTTGCAAGGCAACAAGTCGTCTTAAAACGTCCACAACTCCAGCAGCTAATAAGCCACTATGATTCTACCCATCCATACTCAGATTATACAGGATTGCTAGACTCGCCTCCGCTTAGTATGAGCATCACTTCTGTCCACGTAACGAATTTCAACTTTTCACGTACTTATAAATCGTCAATTATAAATACATAGAAAAACGCGATACGTCCATACAAATATCATGGACAACGTTTAAGGGTCCATAAGTTTTCCATGGACGAAAATTTAATGACCATGAAAAAATGTTGGACAAGGTTCGTAAACTAAAACTGATGACACACCGGCCAGTGAAAATGTTTGGACAATACTAACTTGTCCACAAGTTTTCTTTGGTCATGTATAAACCGTCCATCCCTTTTTAATGGACAAAGGGGTGCGCTATAAAGTAATTTGGGGGTGCGCTATACAGAAAAGCCGATAATGTATCTACAAACATGAACTATAATTTACACATATACACCCAAAATAAAAAAAAAAATTAAAAAAAGGTCAAAAATGAAGATTTTCATTTCCTTCGCCCTATTTTCTATTTTTCGTTCAATTTGTGTCCTGTTTGATTGCATTGTGATCAGAAATTGGGACGGTAGGATTTGCGCAACGCCTGAGGAGCAACAAAGAAGCCAACGAGGCCTTGCTTATACGGCATATACGACCTCCGTTTGTTCTTCTCCCTTTCTCGCCCCACCGCCGACGAATTGCTACTCCTCCCGGCAGCCGTCGGCGACGGCGACAACGTCTCCGCCTTCTTCTTCGGCGTCAACAGCATCATCCGCCGCCCTCCGTCCTTGCCGTCGCTCCTGCTCCTCCTCAACAGATCTCTCAATTTCCACAGCTTCAGCTTCTCCGTCGCCGACGATCCGGTCGAGCTGCTCTTCGTCCACCTTCCAGGCGACGGCGACGCCGACGGGGACTTGTTCGGCGCCCAAACGCAGTACGTCCCCGCCGGAATCCTCTCCAGATCGTCCGCGTCGGAGGACGAACAAGACGCCGGATCTTCAATGAGCTCTTTCTGAGCCCTAGAACACTCGCCGACCTCGCGATTCGACGGCCGGGACTCAATCTCGCCAATCAGGCTGAAATCTCGCATCAAATCGCGGTCGAAGACAGGGTACACAGGCCGAATTTCGCCTTCCGGAAGGTCCAGATCTGCGAGATTGAACTCGAAATCGGCCTCGTCTTCCTCCTCGCGAACAGTTTCTAGATCTTCGCGCTTTTCGTTGTGCGGTGAGAAGCCGTCGTCGTCGGCGGCTGGAGACTCCCTGGCGACTCTGGCGGCGACTTTGGCGAGATCGGGGTTGTAAAAGCGGTTGAAGCTCGGCGAGTATGGCGAGTTCTTGACTTGTGGATTTGGATTCATCTCAACTGATTCTGAATTTCCACCTCAGAGGGAGAGAGATTGAAGAAAGAAGGGAAAATGGAAGTTGATTTTCAACTCAGTTGGAGATGGGGGGCTTTTATAGAAGGAAATTGTAAAGTTAGGTGCGAGAGGGAAAGTCGTGTGTAAAAGCGAGTTCTACCTTTCTTGTTTTTTTTAAAATTCATTTTTCGTTAATTTATTTATTGATTACGTGGTTAATCTTTGTGAAGTCATGGTTGACGAGTGTCGGGTTAAATTGGTGTGAAACCAAATTGTGCAGAATTGGGATGGTTTTGCCTGGCTGCCTCTCTTTGTTTACACGAGTAATGGGAAATAATTTCGGCAATAATGCAAATGTTACTCTAGATAAGAAAAAACGTCGGAAATCAGTTCAATCCATTTGTCTAACCATATTAAGGATCCAATTAATAGATTTGTCATTACATCAAACAGATCACAGCTCATGTTTCTTTATGATGAACAAGGTTTTTATGAGCATGTTGGTGGTGTTGTGCTCCGGCTCGATTTGTAAAGAAGTCAAGCCGTAGCATAATTTTGATGTTCCAAAGTTAATTGAATCGAGTTTAATTGAGTATAGGAAAACTCGGCTTGTTTATTCATACACGCTCAAATGCATCTATGTAGTTTTGTGTAAAATTATGTTGTTGTTATGGTCACTCTCAAAATAAAACTAAATACTTATGCTTGATTTTTTTTTATCTATCTTCGGCTTCATTTGGTTGGATAGATGATTCTATAGAGAAGTTTTCTCAAATTTGTCTTACAAATAAACTAAATGATATGCTAGAGAATTAAGCTCAAGTTTCCGTGAGCGTTTAAATGAATCAAGCTCAAAATAGATCGATTTGACATCGAGTTGGGCTTGAACTATTCATAGTTGCCTCGACTCAATTGCTACATAACAAAGATCTAACATTAAATCTTGCACTATGAAGTAGGATAAGTTAATTAGGGACGCAATCTAGAGAAACTCTTAATTACAAATGAAACTCGTAGAAATAGACAATCGAAAACTTATCCGTAACAAAATTGAGATGCTTATATTTCACATACTTTTTAAACTTGTTCCAATCCTTTTGACGCAGTTAGATTAGTTTGATCATACTTAGTACTAATTAGTTAGTTATATGAACCATGCTAGCCGGAAGAATTTGTTATTATCTCAAAAGATGTCTTAACTAATAAAGGAAAGAGTGTTTCTTCCTACTTATTTTATTTTAAAAAATATACTTGCACCTCTAAATTCCAAGTCACGTACGTAATTCAGCAAACGCGCGACGATCATTTTCAGAGTTAAAAAAGTCAGAAAACATTTGGATAGATTGTGTTACATTACGTATTTGCTTACATGCATATATGTCATATATATCGTACCTTCTGATGTTAAAACAATTAATGTATTATATACTTCTTTGACGACAAAAATACGTTTCTCTACTAAGTACTCCCTCTGTCCCGCTATGTTTGTCCGATCTCACTATTCATCCAAAATTTAAGAGTTGAAAAAGTGGTTTTTTTGTTGCAGATTGTGTCAGATGCAAATGATGGGTTTTTGGGTTAATTATTTGTGATTCCAGCTCATGTAGTTGGTGGCCAATTACAACAATACAAACTCAAAAAACTGGCCAATGGGAGGCCTCCATTCATGTCACACGGATCCACCCCCCAAACCCTTACATTAACCCACAATTTTTCAAATCACAACACAACAAATTCAAACTTTACATTCTGTCTTCTCTTACATCCTCTTCCAACATTCTCCATTAAAACAGAGAGCAGAGCATAAACATAGTGAAAAACAGAGCCTCATTAACAAAGCAAAAGAAAGGAAAGCATTAAAGTGCATCATTGTCTTGTTGTGATGGCCTCAGCAGTATTCAACTTAAATGAAGACCCTCCTACAGAGGAGCATATTCACACCTCTCAGCCTGGTCCCCACCAATTTGACCTTAATGAGGCAGTGGGGGATTTAGAGGGAGATGAAGTGTCATCTCAGGAAAACACAGAGGGGGGGGGGACCAAGCAGAAGAAGGTGTTAACACAGCACAACATTTACCTCATCAGCCCAGATTCACAACAAGACTCAGCCAAGAGAGAAAAATGCAAATTGTAATGAGGCTCTTGCACCTAGCAGAAGGGGGATATTTAGCACAAAGCACCATCAAAGAACTTGCAACCGAGTTCAATCTGTCAACAAGAACAATAGGCAGGTTATGGAAGACAGTAAGGCGAGCAGATAATGGCATGCACATGCCAAATGTGAGTACAAAGTACCATAATTGTGGCAGAAAGAGGATTCTAGTGGATGCTACACAAATCACAACTCTCACTATGGGGGAAAGATCATGCATACGTGATTTAGCAAGCAAACTAGACATCTCAAAGAGCACAGTGCATAGAATGATCAAGAGGAAGTCAATAAGGGCACATACAAATCCACTACATCTAGGCCTGAAGCCAGCAAACATGAGGACAAGGTTGGAGTGGATATTAAGTCTACTTGAGGGCAGTTCAGTACAGAGCAAGCAGCAATATTACACAATGTATGATTTCATACACATTGATGAGAAGTGGTTTCATCTTAGCAAGAAAACACAAAGGGTCTATCTAGCAGCCAATGAAAGGGGGAAATATAGGGCAGCAGCATCAAGCAAATTCATTCCAAAGGTAATGTTCACAGCAGCTGTAGCAAGGCCTAGATTCAATTCAGAGGGGGAGTGTACATTTGATGGGAAAATAGGAATTTTCCCATTTACATTTCAAGAACCAGCCAAGAGAAAATCAAAGAACAGAGACAAGGGGACTCTAGTCACAAAGCTAGTTGAATCAGTCAACAAGACAGTAACAAGGAGGATGCTTATAGACCAGATAGTGCCAGCAATCAAGGAGAAATGGCCACAGCATGAAGGTCACAAGGTAATATTCATACAACAAGACAATGCTAAGGCACACATCACTCAAGAAGATCCAGAATGGCAGCAAGTATACAGACAAGGGGAGTTCACATTCATTCTAATTCAACAACCCCCCAACAGCCCAGATTTAAACATACTAGACCTTGGTTTTTTCAGGAGCATTCAATCACTCATGCACAAGAAAATGCCAAAGGATATTGATCATATGTTGGATGCAGTTCATGAAGCATTTTATGAGCTAGACCCAACTACATTGGGAAATGTATGGCATTCATTGCAATATGTAATGAATGAGGTGTTAATTGTAAAAGGTAGCAATGATTATGATGTGCCACATTTGAACAAGAGAAGATTGGCAAGTCAAGGCAATCTACCTATACAAGTTCAAGCACCAAACTGGGCTGTTCAGCAAGCATGGGACATCATTCATGGGGATGCACAGGATGGAAATACAGAACAAGCAACACAAGATGTAGAGGAAGAAACACAAGCAACTCAGGGGGAAACTGAAGATCAAGATAATAATCATGAAGTAGAAGATGAAGACATGTAAGTATATGGAGGGGGATGTCCAATAGTTTCAACTTTTGTGAAGTGCAGCAAAATTATAAGTAGGGGGGTGTAGCTCAGTTTAAATATTTTGTCTAGGGCACCAATTTTTGTAAGATGCAAGACACTTTTGGAACTTATTTAAAAAATGGTTGCTCTCAGAATCCCCCTTATCATCACAGTTGCACCCTCAACCATAAAACTTGAGCACACAATGGCCTCCAAAGCCCCAGTTAGGGGCGGTGGCCTAGTGAATGTCAAATTTACAGCCTTGAAAAGAGAGTGCACCTCGGCTCAGTAAGATAGGTCTCATCATTGAACAAAAAAAATGGAAAAATAAATCTCAGAATCCCCCTTAGCATCATTGATGCAAACTCAACCAGAAACCATTAACAAGCAAGTTACCTCCAAACCCACAATTAAGGGGGTGGCCATTTGCTTGTTAGGGTTTAAGGCTTCAGAGAATTTACACCTCAGTCTTAAGAGGTATCATCACAGATTAAAAGAAAAAAAAAGGTTTTAAAAACAACACAGATGTGAAGAACAAAAATAGAATGAACATTAAGTTCACACAGAAATATGCAGACATGAAGAAGTACTCATGATGCACCAAATGAAGCATATCCCATGAGCAATTGTTTTTAATCAAACATATGTTTCAATTGGTGCCCCATGAGTAGTTCATAAATTCACACAGAGAAGCATAGACACAGAAACCAGTATTGAAAACATCATTACAGTGATACAGACATGGTAAAAAAAATGAATTCATGCATCTCAGAGAAGCACACACACAATAAGTATTGAAAACACCATTATAATCATGCAGACATGCTCAAAAAAATGAATTCATGCATCTCAGAGAAGCACACACACAATAAGTATTGAAAACACCATTATAATCATGCAGACATGCTCAAAAAAATGAATTCATGCATCTCAGAGAAGCACACACACAATAAGTATTGAAAACATCATTATAATCATACAGACATGCTAAAAAAATGATTTCATGCATCTCAGAGAAGCACACACACAATAAGTATTGAAAACATCATTACAGTGATACAGACATGCTAAAAAAAATGATTTCATGCATCTCAGAGAAGCACACACACAATAAGTATTGAAAACATCATTACAGTGATACAGACATGCTAAAAAAAATGATTTCATGCATCTCAGAGAAGCACACACACTATAAGTATTGAAAACATCATTACAGTGATACAGACATGCTAAAAAAAATGATTTCATGCATCTCAGAGAAGCACACACACTATAAGTATTGAAAACATCATTACAGTGATACAGACATGCTAAAAAAATGATTTCATGCATCTCAGAGAAGCACACACACTATAAGTATTGAAAACATCATTACAGTGATACAGACATGCTAAAAAAAATGATTTCATGCATCTCAGAGAAGCACACACACTATAAGTATTGAAAACATCATTACAGTGATACAGACATGCTAAAAAAAATGATTTCATGCATCTCAGAGAAGCACACACACTATAAGTATTGAAAACATCATTACAGTGATACAGACATGCTAAAAAAAATGATTTCATGCATCTCAGAGAAGCACGCAGACTATAAGTATTGAAAACATCATTATAATCATACAGACATGCCCAAATAAATTAATCCATGCATCTGAAACAAGCATACACACAAGAAGCATTGAAAATATCATTATAATCATACAGACACACCCAAATAAATTAACTCATACATCTCAGAGAAGCATACACACAATAAGCATTGAAAACATCATTATAATCATACAGACATGCCCAAATAAATTAATTCATGCATCTCAGACAAGCATACACACATCTGTCAAGAAGAACAATGTCACCCCTAAGCATACAAATATGCTGAAATTGCTTAATTCATGCATCTTTATTTTATAAATCAACACAAGTGTGAAAACATCATGTTAAGCATCAACATCAAGTTCACACATAAAAATACAGACATGGAAAATTCATTATAAGCATGCATGTTTTGTTCACACAAACAAAGACATGAAAACATGAACTCCTCAACCATCAAGGGTGTTTAAATCAACACACATGTGAAATGCAAGGCATGAATCAACATTCAACTCACATGAAATCATGGAAAACCTGCTCAATTCATTATAATCATGCATGAACAAGTTTAAATTCACATAACAGCTTACACAGAAGTATACAGACATGTATAAATAATTGTATTCATGCATCAAAAATTGTTAACTCAACACAGATGTAAAATACAGGGCATGAATCAACATTGAACATGGTATAAAAGCATTGAAAAGCTGCTGAATTAACTGTAATCATGGATGGACAAGTTTGCAATCACAAAAATCTCTTTGAACAGCTCTTTGCTCTGAGCTATGAAACTCAGAGCAAGAGTAACACAGAAATCTCTTTGCAGAGATTATATAAGAGCCGACAGAGGTAGTTTTAGCTAAGGCTAATCACCCATTATGTGCATGAATCTATAGGCAAGTCACAAAGACTTCACAGTTTATTTTGGTTCAATGAAAAAGGTGACACAGCTACAACTAAAGCTTGTCACACTTAAGTTTCATAAACCACAGAATCACTAGAGTACTCTTCCCTCTCTCCAGCTCTATAGTTTCGGCATCAAGCTTGGGCTTTTCAACCCAAGTAGTCACCCAGAAACCAAGAAAGGCAGAGGGAAGGGGATACCCTAGAGACTCAACAACATAGGCAAAATGACTCTGCATGAACCAACATTCCAACATTCACAACCACAACATAGCAGGACCAACATAGCAGAACCAACACTCCAACATTCACAGACATGCTCAATTGTATACATGAATAGTGAGATCGGACAAACATAGCAGGACAGAGGGAAAGCACCAAGGGTATACATCTCAGGAAACATCTCACAACCAGAACAACAATGAAGGCATCTCATGAAACGTCGCACAACAACAAAAACAGGCATCTCAAGGGGGATTAGGAAGCATGCAAGAAAGCAAGGAAGCATGCCAGGAAGCACAACTAAGAACAAAACAGAGCATACAGACATGAGAAAAGGGGGACTTAGCTACTAGTCGGAGCCGGAATCGGAGCCAGAATCGGGGACTACAAGGGCGTCCTTGGAGTCAGTGGGGGATGTGGACGCCTCATCGAGCCCCTCCTTCCCATCGCCCGCCGGTTCACCATGTTTGTCCGCCTCCGCAGCGGCCTTGTTTTCGGCCCTCAACCAGTTTAGCACAAGGGTCTCAAAGCGGCCAGGGTTGTAGGTGTGGTTCCCATTGCAGCTCCCCTCGCACTCCGGATGCATAGAGCAATAGCTCGAAACGGAACCCTCGGATTCATCGGAGCTATGGTCCCGAAATATCTCATCAAGGAACTCAGGGGTTTGATCGGGGGGACCATCATGCGCCATCTCCAGAGAACAAGGGCCACAGATCTAGGATTTAGGGGGCATAGAAAGAGAGCGGCGCAAGAGAATCGAGAGCAGCCCAAGTTCTTCAATGGAGGAGGACGAGGACAGAGGGCACAAGTTCTTCAATGGAGGAGGACGAGGACAGAGGGCACAAGCTCTTCAATGGAGGAATCGAGAGCGGCGCAAGAGAGGAGGGCAGAGAGAGATTTGAGAGGGCAGAGAGAGAGAGCTATCGAGAGCTGCGCAAGAGAGGAGGGCAAGAATGGGGGCGTTAGGGATCTCAGCTAGGGTTCCCCACCCTTTTGTATGGCAAATGTGGGCTGCATCAATCGGGCCAGCCCATTTCATCCCCCACAAATCTCCTTTTAAACGTGTTTAGGAGCCCAATCAAACACTAATCCGGATGCATTAAGCTTTTGATTGCCTTTTTTTTTTTAATCTAGGCTTAATTTTGTTGTTTAAATTTTGTAAAATTATGGATGTTAATGTAAGAAGATAATGACTAGTGTTTTAATGGAGGTTTTTAGGTGAAATGTGGTGGGTAAAAAGTTGATGGTGATAGGAGGAAAGAGAAATTGAAATGATGAAAAAGTAAGTTGATTGGGTAAAAAGTGGTAAAGTGTATTGGATAAAAATAGAAAGTAGGGAGATTTTGGACAAACATTATGAGACGGTAAAAACGAGATAGGACGAACATTATGGGACGGAGGGAGTAAGACTTACTGTAATTAATTTCGGAGTCATGTGAAAGCTACTTATATTGCTTTTGTGTAAACGTGTTAAAGAAATACTAAATTAAAGCAATTAGCTTCATACTTTTCTTGGCGCACAAACACTTAATATAAAATTCCATTGGCATGCTTTTCTAGATGAAAATCAAGGCGTGGACTTTGTTCTTCGTTTCTAGAAAGGAAGAATTCTAGAACAAGAAAACCAGCTGACATTTTATAGTGGCTTTTTGGTTGGTCAAGCTAATACTTCCCGCGTATATTCGTCATTTTATATTAACCACGTCAATAGATTAATTAAATCTCGATTTGAGCCTCTAAATATTCTCATGATTCATAATAAATAATTATTATTCTAGCCAATTCTCTTGTTTAATAATTTTAGAAGTCTACTTGAGACGGTTGATAAAGAGTTTTAATTTGGTCGTTTTTGTTAGTACATAAAATATGTCGTGTACAAGTTTTAACTCCTTCTTCAATGACCTTCTTCTTCAAGCTTCTTCTCCCAGCCTCTTTGCCTTCAATGACCTGCAAGACAATAGACCAAGGGGCGAGCGACCCCCAATCCACCTCCGATGCTTAAGTCAGAATAGGTACAATGTCGATTAAAGGCGTCAGGCAGAGCGATGGCTTAGAACTTACCTTTCACATGGTATACATGTGTATTTATAGAGGAGAGGGACAAGAAGGGGGGCGCGCGCCTAGGGTTAGGGCAGTGCCTTGCTCCCTAAGTCAACCAAATATCTTATCTCAGGCGAAGATAAGATTCTCCTCCATAAATAATATCCTAACTAGAGTAACTACCCTATTAAAGGATAAAGCATAATAAATATGGATAGCAAAATAAATAAGATAGAGAAATAAATGCTAACTAATTGATATGGAATCATGCCCGCCTACAATTGCCCCCTCCGGAACCCTATACGCGTGTACCTTGTACTATCCCATGTATAGGGGCCGGAGCTTAAGCGGTGAGTGGCCATGCAGATTGGGTGCTCTTATTCGTATATTCATACATTCGTACAATCGTATATTCGTATATTCGTACATCCGTATTCCATAAATACGGGATCCGTGCAACTCCTACGCATGCGTATCGTAGGGCCTTCGTTGGCCAAACGCGCGCGTACGCGCGTGACCTGCGCCGTATGTGTGGTGGTGCACACACGGCGCTATTCCGGCCCTGAGTTGAGTGTTCGGCCCCCCATGCTAGAAAAACACTTGAAATCGAAAAGATATGAAAAAAGAGTTCCCGAGATTTTTATTAAAAACAAAATCGTTTGAAATAAGAATAAACAAAAAGAAGATGAAAAAGGCGGCGCGCCGCTACTAGCATGATGAACCTTGCACTTTTCTCAGGGGTAGAATTTTCTCAACTTCGCTATATTCCATGTGCGCGGCA